>CM038682.1:187944516-188544516 GCA_021605205.1 Aegilops longissima
TAACTCATTATTACGTGAGAGTGCCACAGTGGCAGGCTTCACGGCGTTGGCCCTCTTCACAGGAGCTCGGGCCTTTCTTACAGTAAGCAAGCTTCACGGGCGTTGGCCCTCTTCACGGGCTCCAAGCCCTTTCCGGAACGCGACAGCTTCACAGGCGTTCGCCTTCTTCACAAGCTCTGGGCCTTTCTCGAAAAAGATGAGCTTCACAGGCATTCGCCTTCTTCACGAACCTTTGGGCCTTTTCCAAAAGGATGAGCTTCACGGGCATTCGCCTTCTTCACGAGCACTGGGCCTTTTCCAAAAGAATGAGCTTCACGGGCATTTGCCTTCTTCCACAGAACCTTGGGCCTTTTCCAAAAGAATGAGCTTCAAAGGCATTCGCCTTCTTCACGAACCTTGGGCCTTTTCCAAGAGAATGGGCTTCACGGGCATTAGCCTTCTTCACGAACCTTTGGGCCTTTTCCAAGAGAATGGGCTTCACGAGGCATTCGCCTTCTTCACGAGCAATGGGCCTTTTCCAAAAGAATGGGCTTCATAGGCATTCGCCTTCTTCACGAACCTTTGGGCCTTTTAGGGGTAAAACCTCCGGGTGCTTTGGATGTTCCCAGCGTTACGTATAGGTACTCCCTCTTGAGTCTCCAAGCGCCGCGGGCCGGGCACTGAAACATGAACAACCTTGAGCAGGCCCTCCCGGATGGGAGAGAGCTTATGGAGTCCCTCCTGGAGAGGACCCGTCGAACCGAGTCCCCTACCTCGAGAGTTACAGGGCGGATGTTGCGGCGGTGGTATCGCCGGAGTGCGTGCTGGTACCTTGCCGCTTTCATGGCGCAACTTCTCGGCGCTCCTCCCCGGCACGAGGACCGTCCCGCATGGCGTCCTGCAATGTTTCATCGAGCGCGGGACCAGCGGATCGGCAACAGCCTTGTGAGGAGGACCGCTTGGCTCCGTAGACCAGGAAGAAGGGGTCTCTCGGTTGGCTTGGTTGCGGTTGTGCGGATGGACCACAACACGGACGAGGCTTCGTCATACCAGCCTCTGCGCGAGCCTCGGTTTCTTCTTGAACGTCCTGGTCGTGAGGCCTCTCAGGACCTCTGCGTTGACCCGCTCGGCCTGTCCATTGCTGCGGGGGTGCGCCACCGAAGCGTAGCATATCTGCGTCCCAAGGTTAGCGCAGTACATTTTAAAAAGGTTACTGGTGAACTGCGAACCGTTGTCGGTGATGATGCGGTTTGGCACTCCGAACCGGCTCACGATGCCCTTGATGAACTTGACCGCAGAACCAGCGGGGATGGTGCGGACGGCCTCGACTTCGGCCCACTTGGTGAATTTGTCCACGCGACGTAGAGGTAGCGATAGCCCCTTGGAGCCCGAGGAAAAGGGCCCAGGATGTCCAGCCCCCAGACCACGAATGGCCAAGTGAGGGGGATGGTTTGCAGACCTCCTGCTGGCTGGTGGATCTGCTTGGCATGGAATTGGCAAGCCTCGCCAAGCCTTCACGAGTTCAACAGCGTCATTGGCGCTTGATGGGCCAATAGAAACCGCCCAGCGGGCATGCTTAAGCGAGGCCCGTGGCGATGAATGGTGCCTAATCTCCACCATGTATGTCTACCGGCAGTTCCTTCCCTGTTCCTTGGTGATGCGGTAGCGAGGATCGTCGTCGATCGTTTCGGTAGAGCTCTCCATCCATGATGTTGTATGCGTGGCTTGCCGCGCCACGCTCTACCTCCTCCTCCTTCTCGGCAAGGTTCCATCGTTAAGTAACTCTTGAGCTCCGTGATCCAGCACCCTCTTGAGGTTCCATCGTTAGGAGCAGGCGTGCTCTGAGGCGAACCCTTTGGTGGGGCTCCCGAGGCAGGTGGTGAGGAGCTCCACCGAGGCTGTCTTGTGCTTGATAGCAGCGGCGGGGGCTGATGGCTTGAAGAGCCATTCCTCAAAGACCCCGGCTCCTAGGGTAACCTCCTGGAGGCTCGTTTGGCGATGTCGTCGGCCTCTTGGTTGGTGCCCTTGGGGGCACGTCTTTGTGGCTCAACCCCGAACTGTTTCTCCATCCTGCGGACCTCCATGAGTAGGCCTCCATGTGTTCATCTCTTGGCTCGTACACCTTGTTGGTGAAATTGGCGAGGCTGCGAATCACCCTTGATGGTAGGCGCTTCACCCAGGGGCAGCGGCAGCCGCCGGACCAGCTATCAGCCCCTCGTATTCTGCTATATTGTTGGAGACCTTCTCGCCTGATGGAAACAGAGCTGCGACATAGTAGACCTTGTCTGGCGGGAGATATGAGCACCGCCCAGCCCAGCGCCCTGTCGGAGAAGCGCTCCATCAAGTACATTACCCAACCTACGGCGCCGCTTCACTGGGGAGAGGATCGATCCTCGCCCGGCCACGAGGGCGGTGCTTTATCCATTCGGCCACGAAATCTGCGGTGGCGGCCCCTTGATGACTCTGGTTGTCTTGAACTCGAGCTGGAATGCTTGCAGCTCAATGTTCCACTCGGCGACCCTTCCGGCCGAGTTGGGGTTCTGACACCCTCTCCGGGGTATGCGAGACAACCTTGATTGGATGACCACAGGAAGTAGCTGCAGCTTCTTGCGAAGCCACCAACAGCGAGGAGGAGCTTCTGCGGCATGGGGTACCGTGCCCTCGCGTCCCGTAACCTTGTCTTGACAGAAGTACACGGGTGCTCGGCGAGGCTAGGCGTCGGTGCTGGTGGCGTCTTAGGAAGCTCTGGTGCCTCCGGTGTGGCGCCTCCAAAAGGTGGGTGCTTGGATGGAGGCCTCTCCGCCCTTGGTGTGCTCTCTGCGACGGTGATCTTCTTCGTTCTTGGTCTTTGGCTTCTGAGTTCCTTCTGATTCGGCCTTGCCTTAGCTCGGGTGGCGCCGTGGTCTTGGCTTTGGCGCTCCTCCCTAACTGCCACCGGGGCTGCGCTAGCGAGTAGGGAGTGGCGGCGAGTAGAGTACCAAGGGCTCTGAGGCGTGGGGCCACCGTCACTGGAGGCTGGTCAGGTACCTCTTGAGGTCTTGGAGCAGCTTTGTCGGCCTCTTGAGTCCATTGAAGGGCCCTTTTTCTTCATCAGGCTGGAAGAAAGGCAGCGCCCGCTCCCCAATCGGGAGATGAAACGGCCCAGCGCCGTGAAGCGCCCGTGAGCTACGCATTTCCACGAGGGTCTTTGTGGGCTCATGTCCTCAACTTCCTTGACCTTTTCAGGTTGGCCTCGATGCCTCGGTGGGACACGAGAAACCCGAGGAGCTTGCCGAGGAACTCCAAACACACACTTCTCGGGTTGAGTCGCAGGCTCACTGCGTTGAGGCTCATGAAGGTTTCTTCAGGTCTTGTATCAAGGTCTTGGCCTCGCGAGACTTCACCACGATGTCGTCGGCGTAAGCCTCCACATTCTTCGAGCTGTGGGCCCAAGGTGATGTGCATGAGCATTGGAAGGTTGCCCCAGCGTTCGCAGCCAGAATGGCATGCATGTATAGCAGTACACTCCACACGGGTTAAGAAGGCCGTATTTTCCCGTCTTCCACCGCCATCTTGATCTGGTGATACCGGAAAAGGCGTCCAGAAGCATAACAGGTCACACTCGGCGGTGGAATCGATGATCTGGTCGATCGCGAGGGCGGGAGCGGATCCTGCGGGCATGCTTTGTTGAGGTTGGTGAAGTCGACACACGTCGTTCCTTTCCTCCTTCTTTTGCACCACCAGGGTTGGCCAGCCAATCTGGGTGTCGGACCTCGCGAATAACCCCCACGGCTTCTAGCTTGCAGGTCTCTTGGGCGATGAAGGCCTGCTTTTCGATGGACTGCCTTCGCCTTTTGCTTCACGGGGCGACGCGTTGGGGCTACGTTGAGGTGGTGCTCGATTAAGCCCCGTGGGATCCCCGCCAGCTGATCGGGCTCCCAGGCGAACACCTTGTTGTTCGCACACATGAACTTGACAAGGGCTTCCTCCTGTTCGGGCTCGAGGTTGGCGCCTATGGTGAAGGTGGCGTTTGTGGACCCGTCCTCGTCGACAGGTATCTGCTTGCTCTCCGCCTTGTCTTGAGTGAACAACTGCTTCTTCTTGGTGGCGCAGCCCCTTGAAGCTTGAGGGCTTCCGCATCGGCGGGCTGCGCTGCTGACGCCGTCTTGAGCGAGCCTGGCGCTTCAGCGGCCATTCGGTATCCCGGGCACGGTGAGGGCGCCGCTGCTCCGGGCATCTTCATGAGGTTGTACCCGGGTGGGTTGCGGCCATGAATTTGGCTAAGGATGGATAGCCAGGATGGCATTGTAGGGGAGGCGATGGGGGCGATGTCGTCGACCAGTTCCGTGCGGAAGTTGTCGTAGGTGTCGAAGGTCACGGAAGCGGTTGCCCCAAGGAGCTGGATGACCCTCCTCCTCGCCCGAAAAAAGGCGGCTGGGCTGCAGCCGCTCCTAGGTATCTGAGAGGAGGTTGAAGGCCTCGGCGAAATGCGTTGAGGCGGCGCCGCCGTCGATGAGGGTCTGGTGGCGGCAACTGGCAGATGGTGGGTGTGCGAGCATGGGGGGCGCACCGAGCCGGCGAGTTGGTGGTGTGGTCCCGAGTCGAAGGTCAGCCCGGCCGGCGGCTCCGTCTGCTGAGGAGCCTCTGCTGCGTGGAGGCGGCGCCGACCAGCGGACGAATGTCTTGACATGGCGGCTGGAAGGCGGCGCTGCGAGCCACCGGAGGGCGCGACGACCGGAGGAACGGCGCGGCGGGATGGTGACGAAAGCTGTGCGGCTCCTCCCGAAGGTCGCCGAGGCGCAGGGGCGATGCTTGCTGCCCGTTCCCGCCCGGGCGGTGGCGGTGTTGGCGGCGGACGCCGAGAGCAACGAGCGCCCATCGTCGGAAGCCGTCCGAGGCGACATGGGAAGCGGCGGCTCGGCGCTCAGCGCGAAGCCCGCAGCGTCGAACATGGTTGCGGTGGTCGGGGAAAAACGAGCGGCGGAAGGCAGATTCGGCGCACCTACGGGCGCGCCAAATGTCGGTTCGGGTTCAGCGAGACCCTTGGGTTCGAACACTGGGGTGCGCGCGGAGATCCAACCCTGCACCGTCTCCCACCTCGCTGAATCGCTAGGACCTAAACTACTAAACGGAACAACACAAGAGACACGAAATTTATACTGGTTCGGGCCACCATTGTGGTGTAATACCCTACTCCAGTGTGTGGTGTGGTGGATTGCCTCTTGGGCTGATGGGGAACAATACAAGGAAGAACAGCCTCGCGAGGTCATTCTTGGCGGGTCGATGAACTGCTAGGTGGGGTTCATCGCTCTAGCTACTGGTTTCTTGATGAGGATTCGGATCCCTCTACCTTGGGGTGGCTACTCCTATTTATAGGCGAAGGCCTGGGCCTCTTCCCAAATATTGGCGGGAAGGGCGCCAACAATTAGCCATTTGAAGGGAACAGCGGGCACACTTATCGACTAAAGTTGGTCCTCACCTGCCAAAGGCTCTGGTGATGGCCTTTGCTTGGGCTCCACGATAACTCCTTCCGGCCGTTGGGCTGGTCTTGGTCTTGTTGCACGAAGCGGATGCCTTTGCTTGATGCTCTCGCTGCGCTTGCTCCTTTGCACAAAGAGGAAAGGAGGACCTGCGGCGGGCTGGCGCTGGTTGGCGCCCTTGGTAAATCATGGCTTGCGTCATGGGCACCTCGCGAGTACCCTGCCTTGAACTCTCCGCCTCCTCATGAGCCAGCTGGCGAGGCCGTGCACGAGAAGTTCCTTGTCGTCCGCCCCACGAGGCTTGGCCCTCGCGAGGTCTTGAGCTTGCGTTGATGAAGATGGGCGTCTTGGGCCTCCTTGAGCCACGCCGCAGAGCTCTTGGCAGAGCAAGTTTGGGGACCCCGTTCCCGAGCGCCCGACAAGCGTCCTTTCATCACTCGGATTTGCCTTTTAGACCGACTGGGAGCGGCATGTGAAGATGTGCTCTAAGAGGCCCCAGTGGGGTCGGCATCCGAAGAAATTCTTACACAAAGACACGAAGGCAGCAAGATACACAATGGTGTTTGGGGTGAAATGGTGGAGTTGCGCCCCGGAAAAAATCAAGAAACCTCGGAAGAAAGGGCGAGGAGGCAATGAGAACCCGCGGTCAATGTGAGTGGCGAGGAGGACGCACTCACCCTCACGCGGCTGTGGCTCGGTCTCGTTCCCCGGGAGTCGCGCCGATTCATGGGGAATTAGTCCCCCTTTGACCAGGTCGTCGATGTCGTCCTGGCGGATCGCTGAGCGAATCCAGTCGCCCTGGATCCAGCCCGGCGGCAGGCCAGACCTCGAGGAAGATCCGCCCCGGCTGGACTTCTTCCCCTTCGCCTTCACCGTCGCCTTCTTCGCGCGCTCGAGAGCCACCGTCTTCTCTTTCCCCATCGCCGCAGATGGATCTTGAACGGAATGGCGGCACTAGGGCGAAAGCAAGTGCAGCGGAGAACTCTGAGGAAGAAGAAGAAAAATGAGAGCACACTGTTCAAAAGCCCTGGCCCGACGCCTTATATGAGGTTACATCCGAGTGACTGACTTGTAGGCCCAGGCAATCTTATCCAATCCCGCAACAGTCGCGTGCACGATACGTGGTGAAAAAGGCGGCGCAGAAATCGAAGCGGCCCTGCCTAATCCATCCCAATTACTGCGTCCTCCTCGGCCCCGCACGCTTCCCAAAATTCGAATCCCGTGAAATTCGTGGCAGCAGAACAACTTGTCAGACGGAAGATCTCCTCCACATCATCACTCGTCGCTCTTCCAGTAAGAGTTCACTCGACAAAAACTAGGAATGGATCAAGGCGACTGAAAAAGAAGTTGGTATCGTCACCTCGGTTCATTGATCCAGAACAAGATATACTCGTAGCATGAAAAATGAGTCGGAAGTGTTCTCAACTCCTTCCCCACTCAAACCCTGATCCATTCTGGGGCTAATGATGAAGCTATGTACCTAGGGTAGGGTCATGGACCTGTCCAAGATACCCTCCCAAAGGACATCTCTCAAAAAACCAGAAGCATTTGAAGAAGAGTCATCATCCACTCGACCATGAAGCTATGTTCCACTCGGTAGCCTTGAAGTCACCCGACCGTGAAGACAATCACTCGACTACCAGAAGATCTAGAGCCACTCTACACTGCAACGGTCGGGAATTAAGTCATAGCTTTAATGGTCATTATGTATCTTTATTGCTGGCGTTACCAGTAACGCCCCCCTCTTGATGTACATTTAACCCTGCGTAACGAAGGGGAGCTGGGGTCCTGGCGCACTCTATATAAGCCACCCCCTCCTCTGGGACAAGGATTCGCACCCCCTGTAACTCACACGCATATAATCCAGTCGACCGCCTCCGGGCTCCGAGACGTAGGGTTGTTACTTCCTCCGAGAAGGGCTTGAACTCGTAAAACTTGTGCGTACAACTCCTCCATAGCTAAGATCTTGCCTCTACATACCTACCCCCCATTCTACTGTCAGACTTAGAACCATGATATTGCCCGGCTCCTATGCTTACTACCTTACATTCCGCTATATCAGCTAGGGTAGTAAAGGGAGAACTACTACGATTGTGTCCTGGTTTATCCGAATGAGCACCTCAGTAGAGAAAGCCGAAAACTGACTGTCATGATGTGGCGAGAGCCGGTCAGCTCTTCGGAGGTTCCAAATCTTTAGCGATTTTTCCGCATTATGTGATGGATCGGCTCTTACCCGATCAGGTGTTTACAGTACCCTAGTTCGGCTACTGGGGGCTGCGCCTAAATTTTCATTGTCAAACTCCTATGACTAAGTGAGGGTGATAAAGCCACATAGTCAGATTGCCTGGTTCGTTGCGCTACACACCTCCTTGAAGGACCAAACAATTGGATCAAGAGTGTTTAGATTCCGTCCTGAACACCCCCGTACTACCTACGTGGGGGCTGAAGTCGACGACTGGCCAACTCTCAAAATTTCATAAACACGGCCGCACATGAGGTAAAATATTAAACAAACATTATATTACATAGCCGAACTCGTTTCATAATACAGGGAGAGACAATATGAATGTATTCATTCAAATATTACATCTTTCGTACATTGCTCCGCCACAATGCGGGATCCCTCCAGGATATCACTAAAATATCGCTCGGGCGTGCGGTGCTCCTTGCCCGCGGGTGGTCCCTCGGTCGCGACCGTGACGGCGTTCATATTCGCCCACTGCATCTTGACATGGGCGAAGGCCATCCGTGCACCTTCAATGCAGACCGACCGCTTGATGGCATCAAGCCGAGGGCAGGCATCGACTAGCCGCTTCACGAGACCGAAGTAGCTGCTGGGTATGGCTTCGGCAGGCTACAGCCAGATTATTAAGTCCTTCATGGCCAGTTCGGCCACCCTATGCAGTTCGACCAGCTGTTTTAGCTGATCGCTAAAGGGCACTGGATGTTCTGGCGCAAGGTATTGCGACCAGAACAGCTTCTCCGTCGAGCTCCCTTCTTCGGCTCGGAAGAACTCCGCGACATCGAAACAACTGCTGGCAGATCCACAAAGCGACCACAGGGAACTCCAAATCCGGGTTAGTAAGAGATACCTCTTCTTCACATACTTGCTTTGCATACTAAAAAGCCTTACCCGCCTCGATTTTCTTGGCCTCCTGGATCTCCTGGAGGGCGCCCTGGGCTTCAAGCCGGGACTCTTCCGCGCTTCGGCGAGCCTTGGTGAGTTCGATCTCTTGAGCCGAAACATCGCGCTCCAAGGACTCGCATTTCTTCACGGCATCCTAGAGCTCTTGCTGGATCTCATCCAGCCTGGCCACGTGCTTCTCACGGGCGGCTTGTTCCTTGGTAGCTTTCTCCTCGGCCTCGGCCAGAGCCTTTTTAAGGACCTCGACCTCAGTCGCCGCTCCTATAAATATCATGACACTACGGTCAATACGCGTCATTCATTCTTTCCAAATATACAGCAAGCTACCACATACCTTGCTTGTCCTCCAGCTGCCTTTTCACAAGGCCGAGCTCTTCTTCGGCCTGCTCCAGACTCTGCTTTAGTCCAGAGACCTCAGCAGCATGAGAGGTTGCGGCCAGCAACGACGCCTTCTTATTCACATAAGACATATTTAGTTAGTTTCCTGCGAAAATTACTTGATTCTCTATCCAACTTTTCTTTCTGAACACTGAACAGTGTCTCAGGGGCTAGTGTCTATACTATGACTTTCTCTTTTGCATCGCTTACCTCAAAGCCTGTTAGCAGCCTGGTGTAGGCTTTGGTCAGTCCACTCTTGACGGACTGAACCATCTCAACCATCGTACCCATAAGGATACGGTGTTCCTCCATAATGGAAGCTCCTCGTAGCGCTTCCAGCAGATTATCCGGTGCCTCTGGATGGACAGAGGTCACTAGCGGTACAGGCACACCTCCTCCCTTCGGAGGAGGTTGCTCGCTTGACTCGGGAGCTGTGTAAGTCTCCGGGATGGTATCCAGCTGGGGGCCGAATTGGATATGTCCCCCATCACTAGTCTCCATGGGGGCTTTCTCCCCCAGGTGTTCAGCGGCCGAGGAGTCATCCTCTGGCGCCGCCCTAACGGCCTCCTGAACCTCTCCCTGGCCAGGGAAGGTCCTTCGGGATAGCACCTCGGCGTCGCCCTTGGCCTGGGGAGAATGAGCCATCGGTGGTGACTCGCTGGCCATCGCCTTTTAATCCAGCGAATCCCACGATGAGGACCGCAGGGAGCTGTCACGAGCCGGACTGCAATTGCATAATTCAACATGTCAAAACTGTGAAGTAAAGAGGTCGGATATATGGACACATCAGGGTTTCTTAGTGCTCACGATGCAGCCGGGGGCACGGCTCCGGGCTGCTGTCAACGTCCCACGCGGAGTCATCCGCAAGGGAGCTCTTCCCCCTCTTGGATGCCTCTGCCTCCAGATTTGTGGATGCCGCCCTCTTCTTCCTTCCCCCCTCAGGGGGAGAGCTGCTTTCCTCTTCCTCCTCGCTGTTGTGGTTGTCATAGCCCCAGATCAGCCCTAGAGCTTGCTTGTAACCAGTGGCATTGCATCCATGCATCATGTTTAATTTCATGAAAATTTGAAATGGGGATGACCAAGCCCTAGCACCAAAAACAATTCAAATAGGTTCAATTAAGAAAATATTTTCAATGAACCAAATGGCCTTCAAAATGTTCACCATTTTGGAAAAATCTTGGAAGCTTGATAACGAGAGATGTTGCACATTTTTCCATGACATTTGGACTTTTGAATTAATTCATATGGTATTTGCATTTGGGCATTTAAATACTATAAAATATTTTAAATGCTCAAATAATCATAAACAAATGTTTGCTGTTGGATATTTTCCAAACAGTAGGCTGAAACAAGTTTCATGATTTTTGGGGTAGCATTAGTATTTTTAATAAAGCCAAACATCTGCGAGAAAAATAGAAAACAGAAATAAAGAGAGAGAGAGAGAGAGGACTACGGCGCTCACCTCTCAGCCCACTTAGCCCAACTCAGTGCCCAGCCCACCGAACCGCCACCGTCTCCCACCTCGCGCCGGGAGGATCGAGGCGTGTGGCCACCGCGACGCAAGCCTGCGCCGAGCCACCTCCTGCTTGCCGCTCTCCTTCCCGGCCTTGGGCGCCTCTCCCGGCGCCACGCACCCCCACCGATCCCTCTCTCCCTGCCGTGGCCTCTCCCCTCCTCTGGCCCTCTCCCTCACGCGACCGAGAGGAGCTCGTCGCCGCCGCTCGCCACCACCGCGGCCTGAGGCCTCCCTCGCTCCCCCAACTAGCCTACCAGCTCCCGCGCCCTCCTCTTCCTCCCCCCACCGAGCGCGCGCCCTTGAGACGCCTCGAAGCACCCTCCCCGACCCCTTCATCCCCCTCGGGTCGCCGGAGATCTCCATCGCCGCCCCGCTTGCTCCGGTCTCTCCCCGAGCCCAGTGACCACCCCTGCGGAACCGCGGTGAGCTCCTGCGCCCCTCGCCCCTCTCCCCGTCGGCGCGTTCGTCCTCTAGCCCCGATCCCCAACCTTGACCGAAGCATCTCGCCGCCGGCCATGGCGTAGCCGTGGCCACAGCCATATAAGCTTCGCAATTAGCGTGCCACCGTGCTCAAGACGTTCCTAAAGTCGACCGCGACCATCGCGGCTCTGCCGTTCCCTAGCATAAACCCGTAGGTGCCGAGCTCCGACGCCGCTGCTGCTGCTTTCGCCGTCGTTGTCTCCGGCCACCCTCGCACCTCCGTTAGCCTCCACAGGTGCGCATGGGCACAGGCTATCGCTGGTGCCCTGGCGCATCGATCCGTCGAATCTGGCGAGTTAAGTGAACTCCGCGCGGTTTGAGTCACCATGGCGAGATTCCGGCAAGTGCCGGCGTGGCCACCTTGTTAGCACTAATTAACCCCCCTCTCTTTGACATGTGGGCCCGGTGCTGGATTAATTAGTTTAATTTCTCTGTTAGATTAGTGCTAATCTCGGGGTGCCGCCTCTCGGCATTGACTTTGCCACGTCATCGTTGACCGGACCCACTAGTCAGCCTCTGTCCCCTTACTGTTACAGCGGCGTGCGGGTCCCCGCGTCGGTTTGACCTGGACCTGGCGCCTTTGACCTGCTGGCGTCACCCGATGTCATCTTGGCGCAATTAACCTTTTTCGGATTTATTTATATTCAGGAAATTCGAAAATGCCCTAAACTTCAATAAATCATAGAAATTCAACCGTAACTTCGGATGGAAATAATTTATATATGAAAAATGATCAGAAAAATATGAAGAATCTGTTTATGACACTTCCATGCATGTTTAAACAAGTTAACCTCACTGAATAGGATGAATCATGATTAGGGTAAATTATGAACTAGCATTTGGGGTTGGAGTTCAACCTTGTTTGAATTCCACTTCAACCAACTTGGATTACTGTTGCATTAGGTGAATTCAGTTCCATAACATGCTCATGCATCATATATGTGCATTGCATTGATTGTGTTCTTTCTCAGTTACTGGTGTTCGTCCCCTCTCGGTGAGCGATGTTAAAGCGATTGTTCGATGACACCGATGAAGAACTATATTATCTTCAGAAGTGCCAGGCAAGCAAAACCCCCTTGTTCATTCCGATACAATCCCACTCTCTCGCTCCTGCTCTATTTTACTGCATTAGGACAACAACGACTCATGTGTTTCTTGCTGCGGTAGCTGAACCCCTTGATCCTTTGCATGACCTGTCATTCCACGATAATTAGATGAAACCCACTAGCATGAGTAGGAATTGTTTGAGCCATGTTGTGCCTACTCATTTATGCTTGTTTGTCATGCACTGCTCTTGCTTAGAGTTGAGTCGGGTCCGATTCATCGGGAATGAATTGGAATGGTTGTGTGAACATGTCCTACTATGTGTGAGCTAAGTGTGTGAACACGATTTGGTAAAGGTAGCGGTGAGAGGCCATGTAGGAGTACATGGTGGGTTGTCTCATTGCAGCCGTCCTCGAGAACTGAGTTACGTGTTTGTGATCCATGGAGCAGTTACTACCACGCATTGGGATCCTTAATTGACCCTCTCGGCTTCTTAACCACCCTTGTCCTCGGTCAGGAGTTGCAAGTAGTTTACGGTGTTTGTAGCATCTTTGGGGGGCCGCATAGCGCTGACCTTAGGGGTGGGTTGTGTTGCGGTAGGCACCGTGGCCGGTGTCCGAGTGCCCGTTTGGTATCTCGGGAACCCTGCACACATCGTTCGGGGCTGTATGGGAAACCTCGGCGGACTCCTGCGGATGGAACCCGAATAGGCGATAAACCTGGACTAGGGACTTGAGTGTTTAGGTAGGCGTGGCCGACACCCACGTTGGGCTTCGCTTGAAGGTTGCCGAGTACATGTCGTGTAAGCGGCGGTAAGTGATGAGCGTGTGTGAAGAAGTACACCCTGCGGGGTTTAATATGATCTATTGAATAGCCGTGTCGCGGAAAAGGACTTCGGGTTGCCTATATCAGTTCATAGACAAGTGAAAGTGGATACTCTAAAATCGCAAGATAAGCGTGAGTGCTATGGATGGCGTTCCGTAGGGAGGCGGGGCGGGTTCATAGTGGTGTATTGCTATGGTGAATATGTGGACTCGTGTGCGCCACCTCAAAGAGTTACTTGCGATCGTAGTTCGGGATAGCCACGAGTCAAAGCTGGCTTGCTGCGGTCAAACTCCACCCCTTTTGATAATGATGCATATGTAGTTAGTTACGATGTAAGTCTTGCTGGGTACAATTGTACTCACGTTTGCCTATTTTATGTTTTGCGAGAGGCGGCGGTCTCGCTAGTAGTTCGCTTGGACTTGACGTTTAGCTTGTTACCTCAGCTACGATCTTGTGCCCTCGGCGGGATCTGGTAGATAGTCGGGCTTCCAGCCTCTTTTCATTTATAGTTATGCGTACTCGGACATGTTTAGCTTCGCTTGTGCTTTGACTTGTATGCTCACGAGTGTTGGGTCATGAGACCCATGTTTGTGATATCTCGCTCCTCGGGCCTAATGAATAAATATTTGAGTCGTAGAGTTATGTTGTGATGCCATGTTGTATCTACACATATTGAGCATATTGTGTGTATGTTTGAAATGCTTGGTATGTGTGGGATCCGACAAACTAGTTGTTTATCCTTGGCAGCCTCTCATATGGGGAAATGTAGTCTCGTGCTTACGGCGATAGTAGTCCGCTTCTGCCGGTTCACGGAGTCTGCTAGCCCAGCACTACTGCTTGGATACTTGGTGGCGGCATGTGTTTCACCTTGTTCCTATATACATCCCTTGAAATGTCACGCGGTGTTATTGAGTCTGCCTAGCCTTGCTACAGCCGGGATACGGAGTCCTGTTAGCCAGTGCTACAGCCGAATATATCGTTGATGACCGACATGCTCGATGTGATTTATGTATGCCTGTCCCCATAGGTTAGTGCCGCTTTGGGTTCACGACTAGCCATGTCGGCCCGGGTTCTTTGTCATATGGATGCTAGCGACACTATCATATCGTGAGCCAAAAGGCATAAGCGGTCCGGGCCATGGTAAGCGACACCGTGGGAATACCGTGCGTGAGGCGCAAAGTGATATGATGTGTTACATGCTAGATCGGTGTGACTTAGGATCGGGGTCTGACAGCGTTGGTATCGAGCTTTGTTGCTGTAGGATTACCAAGCCAAACTGGTCGAAGTTGAGTCTAGCAATGCTTTAGTTATGTAAGGGAATTGGTTTAGGAAGGGAACGTAAGGCTCTTTTTACTCCTTATATCTCATGACCTTCTGATCTGAGTCAACCTCTTCTCTTCTACGGGGTTTAAGAACTAGGCTTCTCATCTATCTATCAGGATGACGTGTTACTAATCCATAGACCTTTAAGATTGTTGGATTTAATCCCCAGCTCAGTTCCTACTATTCCTGTATGATAACTGTTGATCTCAGAATCTTGTTATGATGTTGTTGAGTGGTTATGCCACCATTTTGCAGGATGTCTCAAATCATTTTGAGCATTTACAGCCGTTATCTGTTCGAGTCATCCAGTCTCTAAATAGTCGATGCATTTGCAAATTCTTCCTTCCGTTCGATGACCTTTTGGTGAGAATAAGCACACTAATCGGTAAGTTGAGGTACTTTGTTGCCTCGACATATATGTTGGAACTATTATTATGACCCTAGGTGTTTAGGAAGTCACCTAGCAATTTAGCGATGCTTTTGTATCCCTAGTGTGATGATTCTGGCCATCATTTTCGAAAGCATCCCGTGATGCCATTTAGTAGTAGGCATTCTACTCCTGGGTTGCTGAACCCGAGATTCATCCTACTTCATGTTGTTAGTATTTGCTAGTGCCTTTAGGATATTAGTAACCTTTGTGATAGTCCTCGAAGTCCGTGGTATTCTCCTTCTTCCAAATACCATGAACTAATTATGGCAGAAGTTCTTTTGAACCAAAAGATCACAACTAGAGTGCTCTTGAGGAGTTCTCCGTTCATAATTGTGAATATGCCAATTCTACCTTTCTGCATGGGTTATCCGGAAGAAATGTTGAGCTTCGTTCGACATACTAACCTGTGCATCCACAACTCAGAAAATTATATGTTCCTCTGAGTTGCTCTCTTCAGTTGCATTCCGACCTTCGTCTATCAATTGATAGTCAGGAGTAGTCATGCATTCGTCATCAATGCCTATTATCCTTGTGGTCCGACAAGCCATTCTATTCTGGAATGACTAGGAGAAACAAACTCCAGTGCCTCATCCATATCTAGGATTGGGTCAAAGCAGTTGCATTCCGCAGATCAAATGCCAATCCAGCTTTTGATTCTGCTCTACCCTGAAGTATTGCCATCTTATGTCAAGAATGTCATGGGAATTGCACACCCTCTTAGGAATCCTTGACGCAGTGATACTTCTCGCCATCATTATTCATCCCTCGGTTCCGTGTTGTTGCAACCGGAATGCCGACAAGTGAGTTGTGATGTGTGACATCAGTACTCCGAGCAACTCGTTGCTTGGTAGCTAATGGACAATATCCTCCTTCTTAGCGTGTTGGTTATTGAATCATCATCCTAAGATTGATCGTGCTACCTAGTCCTTATTTCTGGTGCACATTTCGATTGATGAGTTAGGATCTTGTCTAGTCCTCACTCATTTGATCATATCGTCTTGCCCTCAAAAGCAAGATTGTTCTCGAGCTTAGCAACATACCGGTGGTTCGTGACTTTCCAAATATCTTCTTGGAAGTGTTACCGGGTTGTTTCCTGACTGTTATGTTGGGCTCGTGATCAAGTTGGTTTCTTGTGAACCACCCCTTCTCCAAGAATCTGTGTTGGATACCCCTGAGCTAGTTGGTTAAGCTAGACAACAACTTGGAGAGTTGGAAGATAAAAGCTTGTCCAACCTAGTTCGTTCCAAAGGGATATTCTTGTGTAGTGTGTGTTGAAGAAGGATGATATCTTCATCGATTGGTCCTGTGATCGTTCTGGACCTATTGTCCTATCAATTCGTTGACTTGAGTATGGGCCATCGTCAAGTCAAATCAGTACCAACGGTGCTCGTAATGTTGTCTTACTCGTGGTTGGCCCTCGAGCATACACCATTATACCTTTGGTGCGACCAATGCTATCACCGTGTTCACATGATGGTGGAAGTCGATGATATGGAAATTCCGATGAGCTATTGTTGAGCCCGTCAGCAGTATTTTGTCTCCCCCATGAGTCATGATGAACATCAACCTAGTGTTGGAAACTTGTGTAAACATTTCTTTGTGTTTCGTTCATAAAGCTTATGCTTGGATGGAAGAAGTGACTTCCTCTAATTCACGTGCATTAGGTGCAAGTTGCCGCCATGAATTTGAGAAAGGTTTGGTTGTTTCCTTGGAATCATCCCAAGTCAGCCATGCATATGTGCGAAGTATCTTTGTAGCACGGAGACTCGCAACCTTCATTCTATATGTATTCCTAGCACACCAAGCCACTGATTGATTTGCTCAAGGAAAAGAAGTCTATGCTTGGGATCTAATCCATGGACTTGCGTAAAGACTTGATATCCTCGATTATGGATCCCCACCTGAACTTCGGTAGTGTTTTATTGTAAGACTACTACGTGGCCATGTTTATGCAGGACAACGTGTTCACTGTTTGTAGCAGAACCGCTCATGCTTTGGAGCTTACTACCTTGGTTCATTCCCGAGAATCTATAGCGTCTTCTCGTCGATTTGTGTTGCAACCTTTCCTTTTCAGACATGCTGAGTCTGAAGTATCCCATCACCAATTGGATCTGAATCTCAGGCAGATATGATGGTTGGAACGTTCGGACAGTTGCATTTCGTTCTCAGTTTGTACCGTCCTCGTGCCATTCCACTATGGGCCGCCTTCTTAGCAATTCTTGTCCAGGTTCATCTTCAAAAGTGGACTTACCATGGGTCCCCTCCACCTCCGACGATAAGCAAAAGTCATCCATTGCGTTGTCTTCAACAAGGTAGTCCACATCATCCATTCTAGTCTGGGTGTACCATTCCTTGCATTCCACCAAATGATCGCTTGTGATTGCCTTAGGCTGGTATACAGAGTTCCAATGATCTATGGATCAAAAGTAATTCTTTTTGCCACTTAAGGGAATAGTTCTTTGCGTCACCTTTTTCAAGGTGCCCCGTTGTTGAATCATGATAAAGATTTCCTCGCCACCTTGACACCATCCACCATCTCCCTAAGCGTGGAATTGTTGCCACCAATCAAACCCCGTTGTTGTTCTCCCATCTCTTTCGATGTATTTTGTGTCTCAACTCGAGATGTGTCACCGTCTCAGACCGTGAGTCGATCATGTTTACTTGATATTCGTGAAGGTCGAATCATGTAGGGTTTCCCCCCCCCCCTCTTTCGTTGTCATGTCGAGTGAAGATCTCGAAGACGTCAAGACCAAGATGATGGAATGAATCAACATCTTCGGGAAAGGCAAATAGATCATGAAGATTGTGATAGTTTGTGACTTCCCTTTTCCTCTTACCTCCGTCTTGAATCTCGGGCGAGATTCTTGTTTAGTGGGGTGAGTATCTGACCCAGATCAGCCCTAGAGCTTGCTTGTAACCAGTGGCATTGCATCCATGCATCATGTTTAATTTCATGAAAATTTGAAATGGGGATGACCAAGCCCTAGCACCAAAAACAATTCAAATAGGTTCAATTAAGAAAATATTTTCAATGAACCAAATGGCCTTAAAAGATGTTCACCATTTTGGAAAAATCTGGAAGCAGATAACAGAGATGTTGCACATTTTCCATGACATTTGGACTTCTGAATTAATTCATATGGTATTTGCATTTGGGCATTTAAATACTATAAAATATTTTAAATGCTCAAATAATCATAAACTTAAATGTTTGCTGTTGGATATTTTCCAAACAGTAGGCTGAAACAAGTTTCATGATTTTTGGGGTAGCATTAGTATTTTTAATAAAGCCAAATATCTGCAGAAAAATAGAAAACAGAAATAGAGAGAGAGAGAGAAGGACTACAGGCGCTCACCTCTCAGCCCACAGCCCAACTCAGCGGCCCAGCCCACCGAACCGCCACCGTCTCCCACCTCGCGCCCGGGAGGGCCAGGCGTGTGGCCACCGCACGCCGGCACGCGCCGAGCCACCTCCTGCTTGCCGCTCTCCTTCCCCGACGCGCTGGACGCCTCTCCCGAGCGCCACGCACCCCCCCACCGATCCCTCTCTCCCTCGCCCGTGGCCTCTCCCCTCCTCTGGCCCTCTCCCTCACGCGACCGAGCGGAGCTCGTCGCCGCCGCTCGCCACCACCGCGGCCACAGGGCCTCCCTCGCTCCCCCAACTAGCCTACCAGCTCCGCCGCGCCCTCCTCTTCCTCCCCACCGAGCCGCGCCCCGCCAGACGCCTCGAAGCACCCTCCCCGACCCCTTCATCCCCCTCGGGTCGCCGGAGATCTCCATCGCCGCCCCGCTTGCTCCGGCCTCTCCCCGAGCCCAGTGACCACCCCTGCGGAACCGCGGTGAGCTCCTGCGCCCCTCGCCCCTCTCCCCGTCGGCGCGTTCGTCCTCTAGCCCCGATCCCCAACCTTGACCGAAGCATCTCGCCGCCGGCCATGGCGTAGCCGTGGCCACAACAGCATAAGCTTCGCAATTAGCGTGCCCTTTGTGCTCAAGCCACGTTCCTAGGAGTCGGCCGCGACCATCCACGGCTCTGCCGTTCCCTAACGCCAAACCCGTAGGTGCCGAGCTCGGCCGCCGCTGCACTGCTCGCCGTCGTTGTCTCCGGCCACCCCGCACCTCCGTTAGCCTCCACAGGTGCGCATGGGCACGGGCTATCCGCTGGTGCCTGGCGCATCGATCCGTCGACTCTGGCGAGTTAAAGTGAACTCGCGCCGCGGTTTGAGTCACCGCGGCGAGATTCCGGCAAGTGCCGGCGTAGCCACCTTGTTAGCACTAATTAACCCCCCTCTCTTTGACATGTGGGCCCCGGTGCCTGGATTAATTAGTTTAATTTCTCTGTTAGATTAGTGCTAATCTCGGGGCCCGCCTCTCGGCATTGACTTTGCCACGTCATCGTTGACCGGACCCACTAGTCGACCTCTGTCCCTGCCTGTTACAGCGGCGTGCGGGTCCCGCGTCAGGTTTGACCTGGACCTGGCGCCTTTGACCTGCTGACGTCACCCGATGTCATCTTGGCGCAATTAACCTTTTTTCGGATTTATTTATATTCAGGAAATTCCAGAAAATGCCCTAAACTTCAATAAATCATAGAAATTCAACCGTAACTCGGATGGAAATAATTTATATATGAAAAATGATCAGAAAAATATGAAGAATCTGTTTATGACACTTCCATGCATGTTTAAACAAGTTAACCTCACTGAATAGGATGAATCATGATTAGGGTAAATTATGAACTAGCATTTGGGGTTGGAGTTCAACCTTGTTTAATTCCACTTCAACCAACTTGGATTACTGTTGCATTAGGTGAATTCAGTTCCATAACATGCTCATGCATCATATATGTGCATTGCATTGATTGTGTTCTTTCTCGATTCTTGGTGTTCGTCCCCTCTCGGTGAGCGATGTTAAACGATTGTTCGATGACACCGATGAAGAACTATATTATCTTGAAGTGCCGGGCAAGCAAAACCCCTTGTTCATTCGATACAATCCCACTCTCGCTCCTGCTCTATTTTACTGCATTAGGACAACAACGACTCATGTGTTTCTTGCTGCGGTAGCTGAACCCCTTGATCCTTTGCATGACTGTCATTCCACGATAATTAGATGAAACCCACTAGCATGAGTAGGAATTGTTTGAGCCATGTTGTGCCTACTCATTTATGCTTGTTTGTCATGCCTGCTACTGCTTAGAGTTGAGTCGGTCGATTCATCGGGAATGAATTGGAATGGTTGTGTGAACATGTCCTACTATGTGTGAGCTAAGTGTGTGAACACGATTTGGTAAAGGTAGCGGTGAGAGGCCATGTAGGAGTACATGGTGGGTTGTCTCATTGCAGCCGTCCTCGAGGAACTGAGTTACGTGTTTGTGATCCATGGAGCAGTTACTACCACGCATTGGGATCCTTAATTGACCCTCTCGGCTTCTTAACCACCCTTGTCCTCGGTCAGGGAGTTGCAAGTAGTTTACGGTGTTTGTAGCATCTTTGGGGGCGCGCATAGCGCTGACCTTAGGGGTGGGTTGTGTTGCGGTAGGCACCGTGGCCGGTGTACCGAGTGCCCGTTTGGTATCTCGGGAACCCTGCACACATCGTTCGGGGCTGTATGGGAAACCTCGGCGGACTCCTGCGGATGGAACCGAATAGGCGATAAACCTGGACTAGGGACTTGAGTGTTTAGGTAGGCCGTGGCCGACACCCACGTTGGGCTTCCGCTTGAAGGTTGCGAGTACATGTCGTGTGGCGGCGGTAAGTGGTGAGCGTGTGTGAAGAAGTACACCCTGCAGGGTTTAATATGATCTATTGAATAGCCGTGTCCGCGGAAAAGGACTTCGGGTTGCCTATATCGGTTCATAGACAAGTGAAAGTGGATACTCTAAAATGCGCAAGATAAGCGTGAGTGCTATGGATGGCGTTCCGTAGGGAGGCGGGGGGCGGGTTCATAGTGGTGTATTGCTATGGTGAATATGTGGACTCGTGTGCGCCACCTCAAAAGAGTTACTTGCGATCGTAGTTCGGGATAGCCACGAGTCAAAGCTGGCTTGCTGCAGTCAAACTCCACCACCCCTTTTGATAATGATGCATATGTAGTTAGTTCGATGTAAGTCTTGCTGGGTACAATTGTACTCACGTTTGCCTATTTTATGTTTTGCAGAGAGACGCGGTCTCGCTAGTAGTTCGCTTGGACTTGACGTTTAGCTTGTTACCTTAGCTACGATCTTGTGCCCTCGGCGGGATCTGGTAGATAGTCGGGCTTCCGACCTCTTTTCATTTATAGTTATGCGTACTCGAGACATGTTTAGCTTCGCTTGTGCTTTGACTTGTATGCTCGAGTGTTGGGTCATGAGACCCATGTTTGTGATATCTCGCTCCTCGGGCCTAATGAATAAATATTTGAGTCGTAGAGTTATGTTGTGATGCCATGTTGTATCTACACATATTGAGCATATTGTGTGTATGTTTGAAATGCTTGGTATGTGTGGGATCCGACAAACTAGTTGTTTATCCTTGGCAGCCTCTCATATGGGGAAATGTAGTCTCGTGCTTACGGCGATAGTAGTCCGCTTCTGCCGGTTCACGAGTCCTGCTAGCCCAGCACTCTGCTTGGATACTTGACTGGCGGCATGTGTTTCACCTCGTTCCTATATACATCCCTTGAAATGTCACGCGGTGTTATTGAGTCTGCCTAGCCTGCTACAGCCGGGATACGGAGTCTGTTAGCCAGTGCTACAGCCGAATATATCGTTGATGACCGACATGCTCGATGTGATTTATGTATGCCTGTCCCCATAGGTTAGTGCCGCTTTGGGTTCACGACTAGCCATGTCGGCCCGGTTCTTTGTCATCTGGATGCTAGCGACACTATCATATCGTGAGCCAAAAGCGCAAAGCGGTCCGGGCCATGGTAAGGCGACACCCGTGGGAATACCGTGCGTGAGGCCGCAAAGTGATATGATGTGTTACATGCTAGATCGGTGTGACTTAGGATCGGGGTCCTGACAGTCGTCGACGGCGGAGGAGTGAGTCTTGTTGTCTTCGGATGTCATCTCCGAAGCTTCTTTGCGGCGGGGCCACTCTGGACCCCCTTGGCCTTCTTCTTTACGTTCTTCTCTGGCGCCTCGTAGTGCGCCGGAACCAGCATCTTCGTCAGAAGTGGAATTGCTAGTTCCTCGGGCAGCGGAGCCGGACACTGAATCCGCTCCACCTTCTTTGTCCAGCCCTGGAAAAATAAATAGTGAGGTTTAGATATCCTCCACGACTAAGCAAGTAAAGTATGCGCCCTGGAACGTGAAATACTTACCGCACTGGTGGAATGAGCCAGGGTGTGCCCGCGGTCCTCAGTTGTCTCCGGCGGCGTCTCGTTGCCCTTAAAGAGCAACTTCTAGATATCTTTGTGCGTGGTTCCGAAGAGCCTATCTGAGGTCTGGTGCTCATCTGGATCGAATTCCCATAAAGGGCAAGCCCGGCTCTGGCATGGAAGGATCCGGAGAACTAGGATCACCTGGATCACGTTGACGAGCTTGATGTTTTTGTCGACTGAGGGAGTCCTGGATTAGGGGTGTCCGGATGGCCGGACTATGACCTTTGGCCGGACTCCTGGACTATGAAGATACAAGATTGAAGACTTCGTCCCGTGTCCGGATGGGACTTTCCTTGGCGTGGAAGGCAAGCTTTGTCACATCCCTAGCTTCTAGCATTGCACTAGGATAGCGTCATGTGTGCATCATGTCTAAATTTTTCTTAAACTTGAAATGGGGACTAACAAACCCCAACACCCCCTTTTGAAATACTAGGTTCCAACAATTGGAATTTCAATGAACCCAAAATGCCCTCCAAAAATGTTCACCATCTTTGGTCCTGGCTAAACCCTTTGCCAAAAATAGTTTCATATTTTTGGAGGCTATTCTGGATTTTTGCACCAAGCCATAAGTATTTGCATTTGGGCAATTTCAATCCTATAAATATTTTAAAATGCCCAAATAATCCTGAAGGTATTTTTAGGTTGTTGAGAATATTTTCAAATGTGCCTTTGAATATTTTCAGGTTTTTCCTAAATGAAATAGTATTTCTACTATTTCAATACACAGAACAGAAACAAACAAAAAGTAAAACAGAAAGCAGTGAGAGAGGGTTTTACCTGGCGCTCACCTAGCCTGGCCCAGCCCACGGGCCTGTGCCATTTGTCACCCACCTCTGCCAGTAGGCAGAGGAGGGACAGCGCACGGCGCGCGCGCGGGCACCACGCCACCAGGCTGCCTGCGTCACCTGGCCACCGCGACGTCTCGCGTCTTCTCCTCGGCGCTTCCTCGGCCACCTTGACACCACTCTCCCCTCCTCTGCTCTCCCCCTCGTCCTCTCCCCCTCATGCCCGAACGGGTCCGTCGCCGCCGTTCGCCATAGCCGCGGCCACTGCCTCCCCCTCGACCCCTCGCCGTGCCTGCGAGTTCCGTCTCGACGTCCCTGACGTCCTCGACGACCCACGAGGCCCTGGACGCGCTGCAACGCCACCACCGATGCTTTTCCCCTCCTCGGCCGCCAGAGATCGACCTCGCCGCCCTGCTCAGCTCCGTCCTTCCCCGAGCTCGCCGTCTGCACCGTTGCAACCGCCGTAAGCCTCTCCCTCGAACCCCCCTCTCTGTTGTCCCGTTTTCACGCCGTAGCTCCTAGTTCACTGATGACCGAAGCCCGCCACCGCCATGGACGTAGAGCCACACGCTCCCGAGCTTCGCTTTCTCGCCCTAGTGGCACAGACGTGCTCCTGGTGACCCCACAACGCCGTCTATGCCCTTGGTTGAGCTCCTCGTGCTCCGCCACGCCATGCCCGTGCAAACCCGTAGCTGCGCCGCCGCCAAAACTCGTCTCCGGCAAAATTCCGGCAGCCCAGTGACCCCCTGCCTGGCCCATTGGATGCGCCCGAGCAAGGGCTTCTCCCCGATGCTTTCTGCATGACAAACCGCGGCCCCTAGCGCTTTCCCGATGCACGTCCGCCGCGGCAAATGGTCACCGGCAGCTGAACGCCGGCGGGCCGACGTGGCAACATCGTTAACTGCTAATGACGGGGCTAACTAACCCCTTCTCTCACTGACTACCGGGCCCCACGCCCTTAACTCACACCAGTTTAATTTCTGTTTAGTTTTATTTAATCACAGTGGCCCTACGCGTCGGCGTTGACCTGTTGTGGGGCCATTGGTAGCCCCACTTATGCGTGACACTAACCAGCCCCGAGTCATTGACCAATGGGCCCCACTGGTCAGGTTTGACCTGGTTAGCCGCAGTTGACCAACTGACGTCACAGTGATGCAGAGCTGACGCAATAAGTCATTTTCTGGATTTAATTTAATTCAAGAAATTCCAGAAAATGTTTAAAACTTGTAAAAATCATAGAAATTCAAACGTAACTCCAAATGAAATAAATTATATATGAAAAATGATCAGAAAAATCCAATCTATCCATATGTACCATTTTCATGCATGTTAGAACAAATTTTGTTCACTGTTTAGGTCAAATCACCTAAATGGCATTTGAATAATCACATATGGAGTTTGAATTTGAATTTTGTATTCAAACCAACTTCATTTAATCTGTTGCTACTTGCATTAGCTCAAACCACAGCATATTGCCATGTCACATTCATGCATCATATTATTGTATTGCATTGATTGTGTTCTTTCTTGTTTGCTGGTGTTATCCCTCCGGTGAGCGATGTTCGACGGCGTGTTCGATGACACCGATGAAGAACTATATTATCTTGAAGTGCGGGCAAGCAAAACCCCTTGTTCATTCGATACAATCCCACTCTCTCCTCCTGCTCTCTTTTACTGCATTAGGACAACAACGATTCATACATTACTTGCTGCGGTAGTTGAACCCCTTTATCCTCTGCATGACTTGTCATTGCCACGATAAATAGATGAAACCCACTAGCATGAGGAGGAGTTGTTTGAGCCCTGATGTGCCTACTCATTCATGCTTGTTTGTCATGCACTCTCTGCTTAGAGTTGAGTCAGGTCTGATTCATCGGGGATGAATTGGAGGTGTGTGAACATGTCCTACTGTGTGAGAGCTAAGTGTTTGAACACGATTTGGTAAAGGTAGCGGTGTTAGGCCATGTAGGAGTACATGGTGGGTTGTCTCATTGCAGCCGTCCTCAGGAACTGAGTTCTGTGTTTGTGATCCATGAACAGTTACTACCACACATTGGGTTCCGGTAACTCGACACCTCTCGACTTATTAATCAACTCGATCTCTGTCCAGGAGTTCCAACTAGTTTCTGGTGTTTGTAGGTTGTGTTAATAGTCTACCAAGTGGCACCCGGTACAGGTGGGCTTGGGACAGACTAGGCACCATGGCACGGTGTACCAAGCGTAGATACACCCGTCGAGGTGGGCTTGGGAACCCCGCTCACATCGTTTGGGGCCGTGAGCGACACCCCGGCCGGATCTCCTTGCTGATGGAACCCTAATAGGCGATACACCTGGACTAGAGACTTGTGTGGTTAGTCAGGTCGTGGCCGACACCCTCGCTGGGCTTCCGCTTGAAGGTTGTCGAGTACATGTCGTGTAAGCGGCGATAAGTGGTGAGCGTGTGTGAAGAAGTACACCCTGCAGGGTTAACATTATCTATTGAATAGCCGTGTCCGCGGAAAAGGACTTACGGGTTGCCTATAACAGTTCATAGACAAGTGAAAGTGGATACTCTAAAATGCACAAGATAGCGTGCGTGCTATGGATGGCGTTCTCGTAGGGAGGCGGAGGCGGATCCATAGTGGTGTATTGATATGGTGAATATGTGGACTCGTGTGCGCCACCTCAAAAGAGTTATTTACAGTCGTAGTTCAGGATAGCCACTGAGTCAAAGCTGGCTTGATGCAGTCAAACTCCACCACCCTCTTTATTGAAACCGATGCATATGTAGTTAGTTCTGATGTAAGTCTTGCTGGGTACATTTGTACTCACGTTTTCTTATTTTATGTTTTGCAGAGAGACGTCAGCCTCGCTAGTAGTTCCGTGTGGACTTCGACGTTTAGCTTGTTACCTCAGCTACGATCTTGTGCCCTCTGCAGGATCTGGTAGATAGTCAGGCTTCTCAGCCTTTTTCATTTGTAGATGTCTGTAATCAGACATATTAAGCTTCCGCATGTGTTTTGACTTGTATGCTCTGAATATCATATACGTGAGCCAAAAGGCGCAAATGGTCCCGGGCCATGGTAAGGCGACACCCGTGGGAATACCGTGCGTGAGGCCGGAAAGTGATATGAGGTGTTACCGGCTAGATCGATGTGACTTGGAATCGAGGTCCTGACAAGCTTGGTGATACGGATATGTAGATGTCCTCCCATTGTAACCGACTCTATGTAACCCTAACCCTCTCCGGTGTCTATATAAACCGAAGGGTTTTAGTCCGTAGGACGAACAACAATCATACCATAGGCTAGCTTCTAGGGTTTAGCCTCTCTGATCTCGTGGTAGATCTACTCTTGTACTACCCATATCATCAATATTAATCAAGCAGGAGTAGGGTTTTACCTCCATCGAGAGGGCCCGAACCTGGGTAAAAACATCGTGTCCCTTGTCTCCTGTTACCATCCGCCTAGACGCATAGTTCGGGACCCCCTACCGAGATCCGCGGTTTGACACCGACATTGGTGCTTTCATTGAGAGTTCCTGCGTATGCGTCATCTTTAGGCCCGATGGCTCCTCCGATCATCAACAACGATGCGGTCCAGGTGAGACTTTTCTCCCGGACAGATCTTCGATTCGGCGGCTTTACCTGCGGGCCAACTCACTTGGCCATCTGGAGTAGATCGAAAGCTACGCCCCTGGCCATCAGGTCAGATTTGGAAGTTTAAACTACATGGCCGACGTCCGCGGAGACTTGATCTTCGACGGGTTCGAGCCACAGCCAAGCGCGCCGCACTGTCATGATGGGCATGATCTAGCTCTGCCGCTGAACAGTGCCCTGGAGGCCGCACCAGTGTCCTCTCCGACCCTTAGCTCGGAGCCGACTGCGCCAATCGAGGACGGGTGGCTGGACACCGCCACGGGGGCTGCAATCTCTACGGCGATTTAGCCGAACATCATACCTGTCCTTTGCGAAGCTCGTGGCTCCAAGGTGCCGGACTCCTCTCCGGACTCCGAACCTTCCGCGCCCCTGCCAATCAAATCCGATTGGGCGCCGATCATGGAGTTCACCGTCGGGGACATCTTTCAGCACTCGCCCTTCGGCGACATTCTGAATTCACTAAGGTCTCTCTCTTTATCAGGGGAGCCCTGGCCAGACTATGGTCAGCAAGGTTGGGATGCGGACGACGAAGAAATTCAAAGCCCACCCACCACCCGCCGTAGCCCTTGTCGATGATTTAACCGACATGTTCGACTTTGACTCTGATGACATCGACGGTATGGACGCCGATGCAGGAGATGACCAAGAACCAGCGCCTACAGGGCACTTGAAGGCCACCGCGTCGTATGACATATACATGGTGGACACCCCAAAAGAAGGGAACGGCGATGGAACAACGGAGGATGACCCCTTCAAGAAACAGCCTAAGCGCCCGGCGTCAGCGGCGCCGCTCTAAATCCCGCCATAGCAAAAACGGCGATTCTGGCACGGGAGATAATAACACCCCGGACAGTGCTGAAGACAACCCCCTCCAGCAGGATTCAACATAGGAGGATGGAGAAGCCAACCCTCATGAGAGAGCGGCAGACAGATAGGTAGAGGAAGATAATTACATGCCTCCCTCCGAAGACGAGGCAAGCCTCGACGACGATGAATTTTTTGTGCCTGAGGATCCCGTCGAACAAGAGCGTTTCAAACACAGGCTTATGGCCACGGCGAGCAGCCTCAAGAAAAAAAAGCAAAAACTTAGAGCTGACCAAGACTTGCTAGCCGACATATGGAGTGATGTCCTTGCGGTGAAAATCTGAACTCGAACGCCCCTCAAGAGCTACCCAAAATGCAGGCTGCTACCCGATTAGAGGAGGAAGTACCTAGACCTACATCACCAGCGCATGATGCGGCCGAGTGGCCACCTCGTGGCCGCGACAGAGAGGCCTCCCGGCCCTCCACTCAAGCCCCACCCCGGCGTCGCTCAAAGAATACCAAGGCACGGGGAAATGCGCCAGACCTGCGAGATATATTGGAGGACAGGGCAAGACAAACAAGATCGATCTATGGATCGCGTGGGCGCCTCACGACACATGACGATAACCGTCATGCCGGATATGGTAAATCCGGTCGGGCCGAACACAGTAGACAAAGCTCATTTGAGCTACGTCGTGATATAGCCCAATACAGAGGTGTCGCACACCCACTATGCTTCACAGATGAAGTAATGGATCATCAAATCCCTGAGGGTGTCAAACCCGTAAACATCGAATCATACGATGGCGCAACAGATCCGGCGGTATGGATCGAGGATTATCTCCTTCATATCCACATGGCCCGCGTCGATGATCTACACGCCATCAAATACCTCCCACTCAAGCTTAAAGGACCAGCTCGGCATTGGTTTAACAGCTTGCCAACAGAATCAATTGGTCGTCGGGAGGACCTGGAAGCTGCATTCCTCGACAACTTCCAGGGAACCTATGTGCGACCACCAGACGCCGATGACCTAAGCCACATAATTCAGCAGCCAGAGGAATCGGCAGAAAATTCTGGACACGGTTCCTAACCAAGAAAAATCAAGTAGTCGACTGTCCGGACGTAGAGGCCCTTGCAACCTCCAAGCATAACATCCGTGACGAGTGGCTTGCCCGGCACCTAGGACAAGAAAAGCCGATATCCATGGCAGCCCTCACAACACTCATGACCCGCTTTTGCGCGGGAGAAGACAACTGGCTAGCTGGTAGTAATAACATGACCAAGAGCCTTGGTAATTCGGATACCAAGGACAACATTGGTAGGTCGCGTCGCAACAAGCAAAAGCGCCGCGTGCGGCGACAATGGTGAGGATCTGACGAGTTAATGCGGATTCAGAGGCTCTAAACCGGTCGTGGAAAAAGCCATTCAAAAGAAATACTCCGGGCCCGTCCAATTTGGACCGAATACTCGATCGCTTGTGCCAGATACACGGCACCCCCAAAAAACCAGCCAACCACACCAACATGGATTGTTGGGTGTTCAAGCAAGCAGGCAAGTTAAACGCCGAAAACAATGTCAAGGGGCTACATAGCGATGACGAGGAGGAGCCCCGGCCGCTGAACAATAGGGGACAGAAGGGCTTCCCCCCACAAGTGCGTCGGTGAACATGATATCATAACCCACATACCCAAAAGGGGCGGAAGCATGCACTCAGGGCGTATATGCGTTGGAGCCATCGCCCCAAAGTTCAACCCATGGTCCTCCTACGATCACTTTTGATCGAAGGACCACCCACTAGCATCCTCCATGGCGGATTCGCGCATTGGTTCTAGACCCAATCATCGACGGATTTCACCTCACTAGAGTCCTTATGGGCGGCGGCGGCAGCCTGAACCTGCTTTATCGGGATACAGTCACGAAAAATGGGCATAGACCCTCAAAGTTAAACCCACAAAGGCGACCTTTAAAGGCGTCATACCAGTGTAGAGGCCAAGCTATACAGGCTCAATTACACTTGAGGTGGTCTTGGATCCCGGATAATTTCGAGCGAGAGTTAATCTTGACATAGTCCCGTTCGCGATGGCTATCACGCACTGCTCGGACGAACCGCATTTGCAAAGTTCAATGCGGTGCCGCACTACGCATACCTCAAGCTTAAGATGCCAGGCCCTCGAGGAGTCATTACGGTCAATGGAAACACCGAACGTTCTCTCCAAACGGAGGAGCATACGGCGGCCCTCGCGGCGGAAGTACAAAGCAGCCTCTTAAGGCAATTCTCCAGTCCGGCCATTAAACGTCCGGACACCGTCAAGCGCGCCCGGAGTAACCTACAACAAGACCGCCTGGCATGTTCCGAGCACGCGTAGCAGTGCGGCCCTCGCGAAACTGCAAAACCAGTACTACGCGCACATAACTACGCTCTGGAAATACCATGGGCATAGGGGGAGGGGCACGACCACGGCATGCCCAAAATGCGGCTCAACCGCACTAGGGGCTCCCGATTTTGTCATTCTTTTTCCACTCTATGGAAGGCCTGTCCGACAGTACAATCGCCGAACACACGATGCAATAGCCAGGGAGGCAGAAAGCTACGTCGAGCGTCCAGGTGGTCTCTATAACGAGCAGTATACTTGTTTCACATATCATCCGCAGCTTCGCCACGAGAGAGAACATGTTATATAGTCCCATCTCTTGCTTATCACACTATTTGTATCATTCTGCTTTTACCGCAGACTTTTCGAATAAACAATACATAGATTTTGTCTATTATTGCATTCCTTTTTTATAAAAATATGTTCGATTATGACATTATGCAACCGTACAGTTTAGTGCGACCAATACACCGAGGGCATCGTACCCCGAATATGGTGTGAGAAGTCCGAACACTCTCATGAGTCGGCACCCGAACTTATAGCATTATATGCATCGGCTCGAATCATGTCTTGGGTCAATAGTTGGGTTTGCCCGGCTCCCATGTTTTGGTACCTTACGTTCCGTTATATCGGCTAAGGTAGCACTGGGAGAACCACTGCGATTGTGCCCGGTTGAGCTGGGCTAAGCACCTCGATGGAGAAAGCTAAAACTGACCGTCATGATAGAGGCGAGAGCTGGCGCTGTTCGAGAGGTTTCGAGTCCCTAAAGACTTATGCCGCTTAGGCGAGGACTCGGCTTTTCCGGCTTAGGCGTGGATAGCGCCCGAACTCGGTCTTCCGAATACTAGGGGCTTCGCCGAAATTTAAAATTATAGAATTCTATGGCTAAGTGAGAGTGTTCAAGCATTATAGTCCGATTGCCTTGTTCGTTGTGTTGAGCGCCTCCCTCGAAGGACCCAATAATGGGAAAAAGAGCGCTCAAGTTTATCCCAAACACCCCAGCATTCGTGGCATGGGGGCAGAAGCCGACGACTCGCCATCTCTCAAATTTAATAAACAACCGCACAGAAGGTAATATTTTAAATTCAAAAGCGTTGCTTAGCGCATATGAACAAGTTTTCAGCGTACAGGATCACAAATGCGAGTTTACTAAAAAATTACATCTTTGGAGCAGTCATCCGCTATACGGCGGGCACCTTTCAGGACGCCCTCATAATACATCTCGGGCTTGCGATGCTCCTTGCCCCGTCTGTCACAAGCTTCTCAGCGTCCATCTTGCCCCAGTGCACTTTAGCGGGCAAGGCCCTCTGAGCACCTTCGATGCATCTGAGCGCTTGATGACTTCAAGCCTTGGACAGGCATCCACCAGCCGCCTTACCAGCCCGAAGTAGCTCCCAGGCATGGCTTCCCCAGGCCACAGCCGGACTACGAGACCCTTTGATACGTCTCCAACGTATCTATAATTTTTGATTGCTCCATGCTACTTTATCTATTGTTTGGGACTATAATGGGCTTTAATTTCCACTTTTGGGACTAACCTATTAATCGGAGGCCCAGCCAGAAGTTGTTTTTTCCCTATTTGAGTATTTGAAGAAGCGGAATATCAAGCAGGGTCCAAAGCGGAATGAAACCTTGGAGCGTGATCTTCTCACGAGCGTGATCCGGAGACTTGGACCCTACTCCAAGAAGTGCCAGAGGCGGTCACGAGGGTGGAGGGCGCGCCCCCTGCCTCGTGGGGCCACCGTAGCTCCACCGACGTACTCCTTTCACCCATATATACCGTTGAACCCTAAAACTTCCAGAACAGAAGATAGATCGGGAGTTCCGCCACTGCAAGCCTCTAGAGCCACCAAAAACCAATCGGGACCCCTTTCCGGTACCCTGCCAGAGGGGGGATCCATCTCCGGTGGCCATCTTCATCATCCCGGCGCTCTCCATGACGAGGATGGAGTAGTTCACCCTCGGGGCTGAGGGTATGTACCAGTAGCTATGTGTTTGATCTCTCTCTCTTGTGTTCTATGGCACGATCTTGATGTATCTCGAGCTTTGCTATTGTAGTTGGAACTTATGATGTTTCTCCCCCTCTACTCTCTTGTGATGAATTGAGTTTCCCCTTTGAAGTTATCTTATCGGATTGAGTCTTTCATGAACACTTGATGTATGTCTTGGTGATCAACTTGCGGGTTTGGTGACATTGGGAACCTATGCATAGGGGTTGGCACACGTTCTTGATTCTCCGGTAGAAACTTTGGGGCACTCTTTGAAGTACTTTTATGTTGGTTGGATGAATATGAGATTGTGTGATGCATATCGTATAATCATGCCCACAGATACTTGAGGTGACAATGGAGTATCTAGGTGACATTAGGGTTTTGGTTGATTTGTGTCTTAAGGTGTTATTCTAGTACGAACTCTTTTATAGATTGATCCAAAAGAATAACTTTGTGGTGGTTTCGTACCCGACCATAATCTGTACGTTTTTTCTCCGCTATTAGTGTCTTCGGAGTGACTCTTTGTTGCATGTTGAGGGCTTGTTATATGATCTATCTATGTTATTATTGTTGAGAGAACTTGCACTAGCGAAAGTATGAACCCTAGGCCTTGTTTCCTATCATTGCAATACCGTTTACGTTCACTTTTACCACTTGTTACCTTGCTGTTTTTATATTTTTCAGATTACAAATACCTATATCTACCATCCATATTGCACTTGTATCACCATCTCTTCGCCGAACTAGTGCACCTATACAATTTACTATTGTATTGGGTGTGTTGGGGACACAAGAGATTCGTTGTTATTTGGTTGCAGGGTTGCTTGAGAGAGACCATCTTCATCCTACGCCTCTCGCGGATTGATAAACCTTAGGTCATCCACTTGAGGGAAATTTTCTACTGTCCTACAAACCTGTGCACTTGCAGGCCCAACAACGTCTACAAGAAGAAGGTTGCGTAGTAGACATCAAGCTCTTTTCTGGCGCCATTGCCGAGGAGGCTAGGTAAGTGAAGGTATATCTTTAGATCTTGCAATCGAATATTTTTGTTTCTTGTTTTAGCACTAGTCTAGTTTATAAAAGAAAATTACAAAAAAATGGAATTAAGTTTGTCTCATACGCTTCACCTTTTTAATATCTTTCGTGAGTATGATGGAAAGGATAATTGTGCTCAAGTGCTAGAAGAGGAAATCTCTAAACTGTTGGGCACTAAATCTTTGAATGATGAGCATGATTGCAATGTTGTTAGTATGAATTCCTTGAATATCCATGATGCTAATGATATGCAAAGCCACAAGCTTGGGGAAGCTATGTTTCATGAAGATGATATTTTTTGTCCCCCAAGCTTTGATGAGAAAATTTACTATGATGAAAGCATGCCTCCTATCTATGATGATTATTGTGATGACACGTATGCTTTAAAGAATAATGATAACCATGAATCCTATCATCTTGATCTTAATTCTCAATCATATGATAGTTATTTTGTTGAGTTTGCTCCCACTATTATTCATGAGAAGAATTTTGCTTATGTGGAGAGTAGTAAATTTTCTATGCAAGTAGATCATGAAAAAAATAATTTAGGTGCTGGTTATATTGTTGAATTCATTCATGATGATACTGAAAATTATTATGAGGGAGGAACATATGCTTGTAGGAATTGCAATAATATCAAGTTTCCTCTCTATGTGCTTAAAATCTTGAAGTTATGCTTGTTTTACCTTCCTATGCAAGTTGATTCTTGTTCCCATAAGTTGTTTTCTCACAAAATCCCTATGCACAGGAAGTGGGTTAGACTTAAATGTGCTAGTCATATTCTTCATGATGCTCTCTTTATGTTTCAATTCTTATCTTTTTGTGAGCATCATTGAAATCATCATGCCTAGCTAGGGGCGTTAAACGTTAGCGCTTGTTGGGAGTCAACCCAATTTTATTTTAGTTTCTTGATTTTTGGTTCTGTTTAGGAATAAATGATCTATCTAGCCTCTGGTTAGATGTGTTTTTATGTTTTAATTAGTGTTTGTGCCAAGTAGAACCTTTGGGAAGACTTGGGTGAAGTCTTTATGATCATGCTGTAAAAAACAGAAACTTTAGCACTCACGAGATTAGCTAGAACGTTTTACTGGAGAGTGCTATTTAGTTGATTCTTTTTGCAGATGATTACTAGACAAATTCCTCAGGTCCACCAATTTACTTTAGAATTTTTGGAGTTCCGGAAGTTTGCGTTAGTTACAGATTACAACAGATTGTTCTGTTTTTGACAGATCTGTTTTTCGTGTGTTGTTTGCTTATTTTGATGAATCTATGGCTAGTAAAATAGTTTATAATCCATAGAGAATTTGGAATACAGTAGGTTTAACACCAATACAAATAAATAATGAGTTCATTACAGTACCTTGAAGTGGTCTTTTGTTTTCTTTCGCTAACAGACTTACGAGTTTTACATTAAGTTTTGTGTTGTGAAGTTTTCAAGTTTTGGGTAAAGATTCGATGGACTACGGAATAAGGAGTGGCAAGAGCCTAAGCTTGGGGATTCCCAAGGTACCCCAAGGAAATATTCAAGGACAACCAAGAGCTTAAGCTTGGGGAAGCCCCGGAGGGCATCCCCTCTTTCGTCTTCGTTCATCGGTGACTTTACTTGCAGCTATATTTTTATTCACCACATGATATGTGTTTTGCTTGGAGCGTCATGTCATTTTGTTTTTTTTGCTTTCTGTTAGTTATATTAGTGGTTTGCATCTTTAATTTCAATAAAAAAGTCAAGGATAGCCTTTGCCATGCTTATTTTGCTAGTATACATGTTGCTGTTTGAAAACAGAAAGTTTACCACTGTTGCAAAAATTATCTAGAAAAGTCAGAGAGTGGTATCATGTTGAATCTTTTTCCATATTGAGCTCTGATAAATTTATTACACTAGGAATTTTAGTTCATAATTTTTGGAGTCAGGGAAGTATTGATACTCTTGCATTCTTTACAGACTGTACTGTTTTGGCAGATTGCTGTTATGTTTGCATTGTTTGCATATGTTTGCTTGTTTAATGATTATATTTAAGGATAGGAGTATTAAATATGCAGAGTCATTTAGTATGCAATGTTGAATAATAATATTAGTGATTTGTTACAGTAGAAAATGATAAGGTTTTGCATCGGTTTATACTAACCTATCTCACGACTTCTTGTTGAGTTTGTTGTGAATGAAGCTTTTGATAAAAAGAGAAACCATGATATGAGAGGAATTAAGGAGACACAAAAGTTCAAGCTTGGGGATGCCCAAGTCACACCAAGATAATATTTCAAGAAGTCTCAAGCATCTAAGCTTGGGGATGCCCCGGTAGGCATCCCACCTTTCTTCTTCAACAACTATCGGTTAGTATCGGTTGAGCCTAAGTTTTTGCTTCTTCACATGAGTTGTGCTATCCTTGCAATGTAGTTTTATTTAGCTTTGCTTTCTGTTTGAATAAAGTATCAAGATCTGAAATTATTAAATGGGAGAATCTTCACATAGTTGTATAATTATTCGACTACTCATTGATCTTCACTTATATCTTTCGGAGTAGTTTGTCATTTGCTCTAGTGCTTCACTTATATCTTTTAGAGCATGGTGGTAGTTTTATTTTGAATAAATATATGATCTCTCATGCTTCACTTAGGTTATTTTGAGAGTCTTAAATAGCATGGTAATGTGCTTAATCATAATATGCTAAGCATACAAGATTTGTAAGAATTCTTATGAGTGTGTTGAATACTAAGAAAAGTTTGATACTTGATAATTGTTTTGAGATATGGAGGTAGTGATATTAAAGTCGTGCTAGTTGAGTAGTTGTGAATTTGAGAAATGCTTGTGTTGAAGTTAGCAAATCCGTAGCATGCACGTATGGTTAAAGTTGTCTAACAAATTTGAAACATGAAGTGTACCGGCTTGTGCATCCTTATGAGTGGCGGTCGGGGACGGCGATGGTCTTTACTACCAATCTATCCCCTAGGAGCATGCGCGTAGTACTTGATTTTGATGACTTCTAAATTTTTGCAATAAGTATATGAGTTCTTTTGACTAATGTTGAGTCCATGGATTATCGCACTTTTATCTTTCCGCCTTTCCTAGCCTCTTGATGCCGTGCATTGCCCTTTCTCACATTGAGAGTTGGTGCAAACTTAGCGGTGCATCAAACCCGTGATACGATCGCTCTATCACACATAAACCTCCCTACATCTTCCTCAAAACAGCCACCATACCTACCTATTATGGCATTTCCATAGCCATTCCGAGATATATTGCCATGCAACTTTCCACCGTTCCGTTCATCATCATCATGGCATACCTTAGTTTTGTCATATTGCCATTGCATGATCATGTAGTTGACATCGTATTTGTGGAAAAGCCACCATGCATTATTTTTCATACATGTCACTCTTGATTCATTGCACCATCCTGGTACACTGCCGGAGGCATTCATATAGAGTCATACCTTGTTCTAGTTTCGAGTTGTAATCCTTATGTTGTAATCAATAGAAGTGTGATGATCATCATTATTAGAGCATTGCCCAAAAAAAAGAGAAAGGCCAAAAAACAGAAAGGCCCAAAAAAAGAGAAAGGCCAAAAAGAAAAAAAAAGAAAGGCCCAATAAATAAATAAATAAAAAGGGCAATGCTACTATCTCTTTTTCCACACTTGTGCTTCAAAGTAGCACCTTGTTCTTCATGTAGTGAGTCTCATGTATTGTGCTTCAAAGTAGCACCATGTTTTTCATATAGTGAGTCTCATAAGTTTTCTTGTTCATACTAGTGGGAATTTTTCATTATAGAACTTGGCCTGTATATTCCTACGATGGGCTTCCTCAAATGCCCTAGGTCTTCGTGAGCAAGCAAGTTGGATGCACACCCACTAGTTTTCTTTTGTTGAGCATTCATAGCTCTAGTGCATCCATTGCATGGCAATCCCTACTCCTCATGTTGACATCAATTGATGGGCATCTCCATAGCCCATTGATTAGCCTCGTTAATGTGAGACTTTCTCCTTTTTTGTCTTCTCCACACAATCCCCATCATCATATTCTATTCCACCCATAGTGCTATATCCATGGCTCACGCTCATGTATTGCGTGAAGGTTGAAAAAGTTTGAGATTATTTAAGTATGAAACAATTGCTTGGCTTGTCATCGGGGTATAGAAGTTGGGAACATCTTTGTGTGTGAAAATGAAGCATAGCCTAACTATATGATTTTGTAGGGATGAACTTTCTTTGGCCATGTTATTTTGAGATGACATAATTATTTTGATTAGTATGCTTGAAGTATTATTATTTTTATGTCAATATGAACTTTTGTCTTGAATCTTTCGGATCTGAATATTCATATCACAATTAAGAAGATTTACATTGAAATTATGCCAAAGTATCACTCCGCATCAAAAATTCTCATTTTATCATTTACCTACTCGAGGACGAGCAAGAATTAAGCTTGGGGATGCCTGATACGACTCCAACGTATCTATAATTTTTGATTGTTCCATGCTACTTTATCTATTGTTTTGGACTATAATGGGCTTTATTTTCCACTTCTATATTACTTTTGGGACTAACCTATTAAACGGAGGCCCAGCCCAGAATTGTTGTTTTTTGCCTATTTCATTATTTCGAAGAAACAGAATATCAAACGGAGTCCAAACGGAATGAAACCTTCGGGAACATGATCTTCTCACCGAACGTCATCCAGGAGACTTGGACCCTACTCCAAGAAGTGCCAGAGGCGGTCACGAGGGTGGAGGGCGCCCCCCTGGGCGCGCCCCCCCTGCCTCGTGGGCCCCTGTTTTTATATTTTCAGATTACAAATACCTATATCTACCATCCATATTGCACTTGTATCACCATCTCTTCACCGAACTAGTGCACCTATTCAATTTACCATTGTATTGGGTGTGTTGGGGACACAAGAGACTCTTTGTTATTTGGTTGCAGGGTTTCTTGAGAGAGACCATCTTCATCCTACACCTCTCGAGCCTTGATAAACCTTAGGTCATCCACTTGAGGGAAATTTGCTACTGTCCTACAAACTTGTGCACTTGCAGGCCCAACAACGTCTACAAGAAGAAGATTGTGTAGTAGACATCACCCTTCATGGCCTGTTCGGCCACCTTATGGAGCTCGACCAGCTGCTTCAGCTGGTCGCTCAAGGGCATCGGGTGTCCGGCCTCAGCATACTGAGACCAGAACACCTTCTCCGTTGAGCTCCCCTCTTCGGCTCGGTAGAATGCGGTAGCATCGGACACACTCCGGGGAAGATCTGCGAATGCTCCTGGAGAGCTCCGGACTCGGGTAAGTAACAAGTAATTCACTTTCACGTGCTTGCTTTGCATAAAGAATGCCTTACCCGCCGCTTCATCGCCTCAATTTCCTGGAGGGCTTTCTGGGCTTCGGCCTTGGCAGATTTGGCGCTCTCAAGTGCCGAGGCGATCTCGGACTCTTGAGTCTTTGAGTCAAGCTCCAAACTCTCGTGTTTTTCTATGAGAGCCTGGAGCTCTTGCTGCACCTCTGCCACCTGCGCCTCCTGCTTTTCCCGCTGGGTACACTCCACGGCCGCATTTTCTTCGGCCTTGGACAACGCTTCCTTCAGGGTCGCCACCTCGTTCGTGGCCCCTGCATACCCATGTTGATCCTGTCATTTTTTGCAACCACATCTTTTTATATACTTACATAAGGTATTCCTTACCTTCCTTGTCCTCGAGCTACTTTTTGGCAAGGCCGAGCTCGTTCTCGGACCGCTCGAGGCTCTGCTTCAATGCACCGACCTCCGCAGTCAGTGCGGCAGAGGTCAGCAGCGCAGCCTGCACTCCCATATTGACATACTTATGTTAGACTCCTGCGTATATCTTTTAGATCCTCAGTTCGGCTTTTCTTTCCGAACACCAAACTGGGCATCAGGAGCTACTGTCTATGCGGTAATATTTTACATATCTTAAATACATACCTCAAAGCCTGTTAGAAGGCTGGCATAGGCTTCGGTCAGCCCGCTCTTGGCGGACTGAACCTTCTGGATCACCACACTCATAATAGTGCGGTGCTCCTCGTCGATGGAGGCGCCGTTAAGCACCTCCAGCAAATTATCCGGTGCCTCCGATTGGACGGAGGTCACCGGCGTCGTAGGCTTGCCTTTCTTACGTGGGGGCCGCCTGCCGTACTCAGGAACCACTGAAGGTTTCGGTGCGGAGTCCGGCCCAGGGCCGGACTTAGAGCCCTTTGGGGTTTTATCCCCTTTGCGCCTGGAGTCCGGGAGGTTGCCTTGCGGCACCTCCAGGACCTCCTCCTCCTGGCCTGGCCCCTTTTGGGATGCCACCTCGGCATCATCTGCAGCGCGAGGAGAGGAGGCGGCCGGAAGTGAAGTGCTGTTCACATCCGACGAACCCAGGGAACCGCTAGACGAAGCGTCGAGCCCGGCCTTGGGCGGACTGCATGATTCTATTCGGCGTCAGAAGGTACTGTGCAACGAAGAAGCGCCATGAGTTATTCTGGTATCCGGATACTTATGATTTCGCCAGGGGCTTGGCCCTGGGTGGCCACTCTTTTTCGCCGTCGTTGGCGTTGGTGGAGTAGTCCGGAGGGAGGGTCCTTCCCTTCTTAGACCCTCCCCCCCCCCCCCCCATTTGGGGCGACCTTCCTTTTCTTCTCTCCCCCCGCTGGGGGAGAGACCTCTCTTTCCTCCTCCTCATCTTTATGGGAGGAGTCCGCCTCGGAGTCATAGGACGATGAGTCCGACACCACCTAGCGCCAGGAACTCCTTCGAGTTCCCGTGGCCTTCTTCTTAGCCTTCTTCTCCGGCACCACGTAAGGTGCCGGAACCAGCAGCCCCGTCAAGCGGGCGTCCGCTGGGTCTTCTGGCAAGGGAGCCGGACATCCAATCTTCCCGGACGTCCTCTGCCAATCCTGTCAAAGGTAATGGAGTTTAGATCCCACACAGAGTCAAACTATGAAAAACAAGTGTCCCATAAAGGGCAAAATAGCTTACCGCGTTGGCTTGATGCTGCGCGCTGAATCCGCGATCTTCGGTAGCGGATGCGGGAGCCTCGGTGCCCTTGAACAGCACCTTCGAGGCATCTTCGTACGTAGTGTCGAAGAGCCTGCTCAGGGTTTGGTGCTGTGCCGGATCAAACTCCCACAAGCTGAAAGCCCGTTGTTGGCACGGGAGGATCCGACGGATGAGCATGACCTGGACTATGTTGACGAGCTTGAGCTTCTTGTTCACCAGGTTTTGGACACAGGTTTGGAGTCCGGTCAGCTCTTCCGAATTACCCCATGTCAGGCCCGTCTCTTTCCACGAGGTGAGCCGTGTAGGGAAGCCAGATCGGAATTCGGGGGCCGCTGCCCATTTAGGGTCACGCGGCTCGGTGATGTAGAACCACCTCGATTGCCACCCCTTTATGGTCTCCACGAAGGAGCCCTCGAGCCATGTAACGTTGGGCATCTTGCCCACCATGGCGCCTCCGCACTCTGCTTGGCGGCCGCCCACTACCTTCGGCTTGACATTGAAGGTCTTCAGCCATAAGCCGAAGTGGGGCTGGATGTAGAGGAAGGCCTCGCACACGATGATGAACGCTGAGATGTTGAGGATGAAGTTCGGGGCCAGATCGTGGAAATCTAGGCCGTAGTAGAACATGAGCCCCCGGACAAATGGGTGAAGTGGAAAACCTAGTCCGCGGAGGAAGTGGGTGAGGAACACCACCCTCTCATGGGGCCTGGGGGTGGGGATGAGCTGCCCCTTGTCGGGGAGCCGGTGTGCGATGTCATTGGACAAGTATCCGGCCTTCCTCAGCTTTTTGGTGTGCCCCTCCGTGACGGAGGAGGCCATCCACTTGCCTCCCGCTCCGGACATGAGTGGAGAAGGTTGAGGCGGGATGTCGGACTTGGGCGCTGGAGCTCGAGTCTTGTGAAAGTGGATAAGCAAAGGAGGAAGAAGGCGTAGATGGAAAAGGTGGATCCTTATCCCCTTATATGGGCGGATGAAACTATGTGCCCCCACCAGCCTGGTAAAACTCGCTTATCTCCCAAGCGCCATAAATTAATGGCACAGTTGGGTTACCCACGCCCGTATTGATGAGAATCCCAGAATAAGGAGACACGATCTCTGCTTCAACAAGACGTGCCAAGGAAACCGCCTCGCTAAGTGCGCTGAGGTGGGATAGTAAAAACGATTCGAATAAAGGCTTGGCCGTGGTGTGATGCCATGCTGCGAAATACGTCAGCAGATTGGATTTGTGTAAATATTATTCTCTCTACGGTGGTATGTGGAAATTATTTTACAGAGCCGGACACTATCCTTGTGTTCAAAATCTTCTATGAAGTATTCGGAGGAGGAACCCGCCTTGTAATGCCGAAGACAATCTGCGCGCCGGACTCGTCGTCATTGAAGCCTGGTTAGGGACTCTTGAGAGAGTCTGGATTAGGGGTGTTGGATGGCGGACTATGACCTTTGGCGGACTCTGGACTATGAAGATACAAGATTGAAGACTTCGTCCCGTGTCCGGATGGGACTTTCATTGGCGTGGAAGGCAAGCTTGGCGATACGGATATGTAGATCTCCTCCCATTGTAACCGACTCTATGTAACCCTAACCCTCTCCGATGTCTATATAAACTGGAGGGTTTTAGTCCGTAGGACGAACAACAATCATACCATAGGCTAGCTTCTAGGGAATAGCCTCTCTGATCTCGTGGTAGATCTACTCTTGTACTACCCATATCATCAATATTAATCAAGCAGGAGTAGGGTTTTACCTCCATCGAGAGGGCCCGAACCTGGGTAAAAACATCATGTCCCTTGTCTCCTGTTACCATCCGCCTAGACGCACAGTTCGGGACCCCCTACCCGAGATCCGCCGGTTTTGACACCGACATCGACCATGCTTTGGATGCGCGTTTTGTCACGCCCAAGACGCGACCCTATCCTAAAGGAATTCGAAGGTCCCACCAAGGATAGAAGCGCATCTTGAAGATGCTTTTGCAAGGTGGATATCATTACATCAACAATACATAATAGATGGGGAGACATACAAAAGGCACAAACGCGTAAGAATACATCAACATCATACAAGAGAAACAACATCCAACTACGGACGAAACATAAACAGAAGCTCAAACGACATCCACCCTGCTAGCCCAGGCTGCCGACCAGGAACCTAACCCCTGATCAAAGAAGCAGAAGAAGAAGAACTCCGAAACAAGTAAACATCGCTCTCGCGTCATGATCATCGCATAACCTGTACCTGCAACTGTTGGTGTAGTAATCTGTGAGCCACAAGGACTTAGCAATCCCATTACCATGGGTATCAAGACTAGCAAAGCTTAATGGGTAAGCAAGGCGTAAAGTGGTGAGGTTGCATCAGCGACTAAGCATGTATGGTGGCTAACTTACGAATACAAGAGCGAGAAAAGGAGCTGAACAAGCGGACGTCAACTAGTAATGATCAAGAAGTGATCCTAAACTCCTACTTACGTCAAACATAACCCAAAACCGTCTTCTCCTCTCGAACAACCCCGAAAAGAGACAATCACGGTTACGCACACGGTTGGTGTATTTTAGAAGAGTTTACTTCAAGTTTACTACAACCGGATATTAACAAATTCCCATCTGCCTCATAACCGCGGGCACGGCTCTCAAAAGTTTATACCCTGCAGGGGTGTCCCAACTTAGCCCATTATAAGCTCTCACGATCAACGAAGGATATTCCTTCTCCCGGGAAGAACCGATCAGACTCGGAATCCCGGTTAGAAGACATTTCGACAATGGTAAAACAAGACCAGCAAGACCTCCCGGCATGCCGACACCCTGATAGTAGCCGCGCGTATCTCGTCTCAGGCCACGACCGGATGAGCAGTCCGTACAACTAAAACCAGGCCTCGAGTTTCCCCAAGGAGGCGCTGCAAGGGGCTGTAGTTTGGACCAACACTTAGAGAAGCATTGGCCCGAGGGGGGGGGCTAAAATAAAGATGACCCTCGGGTTAATTACTCCCAAGGGAAAAGTATAGGTGGTAGGAAAATGGTAAAACCAATGTTGGGCCTTGATGGAGGAGTTTTATTCAAGGCGAACTGTCAAGGGGTTCCCGTAACACCCAACCGCGTAAGGGACGCAAAATCTGTGAACATAATATCGATATGACGGAAACTAGGGCGGCAAGAGTGGAACAAAACACCAGGCATAAGGCCGATCCTTCCACCCTTTACCAAGTATATAGATGCAATAATAATATAAGAGATATTTTGATATCCCAACATAAAACATAATCCAATGTGGAGCAATCTTCATCTTCACCTGCAACTAGCAACGCTATAAGAGGGGCTGAGCAAAAGCGGTAACATAGCCAGCCGATGGTTTTCTAGGAAGGGTGACAAAGGTTAGAGGTTCATGGCAATTTGGGAGGCCTGATAAGCAAGTGGTAGGTAACGCGGCACAGCGATAGAACGAAGCAACTAGCAAAGCAATGATAGTAGTGAGATCCAAGGTGACGCTCATCTTGCCTGAAATCCCGCTAGGAAGAAGAACGAGTCCATGAAGAAGATGAAGCCACGAAGACAAACCAAGCATAGACGAACGAATCCTCACGATTGCAACGAAACGGGAACTATCGAGAATAAGCACACAACATGGTAAACACACCACACATGTACAAGGCATGATGCTCAACCAAGTATAATGCATGACTAGGCTACATGAAGCTACTCATGGCAAGAGATGATGCATACGAGAACAACACATCAAAGCAAGTTTAAATGAGGCCGGAAACAACATATAACAATTCCAGTAAATCCCCAGATGCAAATTTTGAAATTGGTCCAGATCTGAATAAACCTTAAGTTCAAGTTGTTAAACATAAAGTTAAGATGCACCATGATGATTTACACGAAATTCTAGTCAAGTTACATATAAAGTTCATTTAATTCGGAGCTACGGCCTAGAAGATATGAGCAAAACAAGTTAAACATGGCATTGGTGCAAAATGCATTCAAACATCAAGCACACACCTCAAAACATGGATGCAACAAGGTAACATGAAACTACATGCAAAACTAAGCAAGTTTCATATAGAGCACACTCAAAACAGAGCAACGGTTCAACACATACACATGAAACAAGTTTAAATGGCATGCTGTCCAAAACAACAACTAGGCATATTGCAAGCACGAAAACAACATGCTACAGCACTACAATGTGAAAACAAAAGGCATGGACATGATGTACAGGTAAAGAAAAACAAAACATGAACATTGAGCTATCTCCAGAAATCAATAGAACATGATCAAAAGGACATGGAAAGATTGCAAACAATAACAGTTCACAGACTTGGTGCAAAATCACTGGACATGGCAGAAAATAACATCAGGTTACGAAGTTTAGAGCTATCAAACGACATGCTACAGGAACTTATCATGGCAACCGAAGACAAGGAATTAATCTACTAATTGCATATAAAAAATGTCCCTTAGTGATCATGAGACAGAAGGTCATATAAGGTATGATGGCACCCATGTAAACATAGCAAGTTTCATAAACAGATTCAGACTTGGTAGAAAAAGTAAGCATGGCATAAACAGAATTATGAAGGCATCTTTGCGAGCTCGAATCACTCATCACAAAGCATTGCATGACAAGACAAGCATACCTACAGAAATATGACATGTTTATAAAGCTAAGCATGGCAATAGCAAGTTCATAGCATGCTTGAGTTACTAACAACAACCATGGCAAAATTGATTAACATGTAAACAATCTGCCAGGAACAGTTTATAGCAAAAGTAGAGCAAGATTAAGGCATGCTAGAGCACTCCATAAATACGAATATGGGCATGAGTAGATGGAACATAACATTGTGTAACAAAACACCCTTAGTGAACATCTCCAGATCATGCATAGAACTCATGGTATCAACAGGTTTACATAGCATCACAATATATCTGTACATGAATTGGCAGAAATACAAAGTCACAGAAATCAGCAACATCACGGAGGCTACTTTGCAAGCTTGTAACAATCAACACATGGCATATCATGAATAGTTATTTGCACCACAGCAAAGATGGCATGTTGTAGCTCATAACACATGTAGACAGCATGATCAAAAGAAAATCACACAAGAAGATATAAAAATGACAAATGAGCAAGTTCTGTTAAACTACAGCAGACAACATCACATAGAAGTTTTGCAACGATGATTTGGGCATCAAGATGAACTCAAACAAGCATGACACAGTGGAACAAAATGTAGAGCATCTCATGATGAACATTTTGACATATTACACGCACAAAACGGAGCTACATGCATGAGGATATGTCATGATGAACAGAGCACCAGAATGTAACAATCTCAGGGACTGCAGAATTTTCACCTCGCAGAAAAACCAGATGGAGGGGTACGGGATGGCTCGGGGACGCGTGTTTGGAAGGAGGGACGGGGTCGTCCCGGGTCATGGTGGTGCAGATCGGGGAGGCCGGCGACGAGGTGGCCGGAGCGGCGGTTCCGGCAAGCTGGCAGGTCGGGGACGGGCGCGGGACGCCTGATCCAAGCCGGACCTGCCCGGATCTGGCCGGAGGCGAGGCCGGTCGGTGGCGAGGGCGGTCGCGGCAGCGGTATTCTGGCCGAGGCGCGGCGGAGCTCTTGTGAGAAGCGGCGGCGGAGGCGAGCAGCGGCGGGCAAGGCGGCAGCTCCAGCGGCGGCGGCAGCGCCTGGCGCTGGCGTCTGTGACTTTAGGCGGCGAGCGCTTCAGCGGCGGGGCCAGCGAGGGGAGCAGCTGCGGCGGGCGCTCGAGCGTGGGAGGTTGGGTCGGCCTCGGGCCCAGATGGGCTTGGTGGGCCCCGATCCAGGTTCTGCGTGCCGCGGCGGCAGGGGAGCAGGCTAGGGCGACGTGGCAAGCGGGGAGTTGAGGAGGCTAGCGGTTGCGGCGGCGCAGGTGGCAGCGCGGCTACTGGGACGACGCCAAGTGGCGGTGGACGGCTGGCCGAGCGCGGAAATGGAGGTGGGAGGTGGCTGGCTGCACAGAAAACGAGGATGAGGTAGGTAGGAGGCCAAAATTGCATGAGGGGGGGGGGTCTATATATAGGGTAAAAGCTTGGGTTTAGGGTTTTGGGAGGTTTTCGATCCGTACAATCGCGATCGTGCGGCTCCGGACAGAGGGGGGACTAGGTGGGTGCTACCTCTTGAGCTTGCGTTGTATTTCCCCGAAGAGGAGAGGATAATGCAGCAGAGTAGCGTAAGTATTTCCCTCAGTTTTTGAGAACCAAGGTATCAATCCAGTAGGAGGCCACGCGCAAGTCCCTCATACCTACACAAAACAAATAGCTCAACGCAACCAACAAGATTAGGGGTTGTCAATCCCTTCACGGTTACTTACGAGAGTGAGATTTGATAGAGATGATAGATAATATTTTTGGTATTTTTGGTATAAAGATGCAAAGTAAAATAAAAATCAAAGTAAAAAGCAAAGGAATAATAAAGTGATGGAAGATTGATATGATAGAGAATAGACCCAGGGGCCATAGATTTCACTAGTGGCTTCTCTCAAGAGCATAAGTATTTTACGGTGGGTGAACGAATTACTGTTGAGCAATTGACAGAATTGAGCATAGTTATGAGAGTATCTAGGTATGATCATGTATATAGGCATCACGTCCGAGACAAGTAGACCGACTCCTGCCTGCATCTACTACTATTACTCCACTCATCGACCGCTATCCAGTATGCATCCAGAGTATTAAGTTAATGAAAACAGCGTAACGCCTTAAGCAAGATGACATGATGTAGAGGGATAATTTCATGCAATATGATAAAAAACCCATATTGTTATCCTTGATGGCAACAATACAATATGTGCCTTGCTGCCCCTCATCCTTTGGAAAGGACACATAAGATTGAACCCAAAGCTAAGCACTTCTCCCATTGCAAGAACTACCAATCTAGTTGGCCAAACCAAACGGATAATTAGAAGAGACTTGCAAAGATAACCAATCATACATAAAAGAATTCAGAGAAGATTCAAATATTGCTCATAGAAAATCTTAATCATAAACCCACAATTCATCGATCTCAACAAACACACCGCAAAAAGAAGATTACATCGAATAGATCTCCACGAGAGAGGGGGAGAACATTGTATTGAGATCAAAAAAGAGAGAAGAAGCCATCTAGCTACTAACTATGGACCCGAAGGTCTGAGGTAAACTACTCACACTTCATCGGTGAGGCTATGATGATGTAGAAGCCCTCCGTGGTGGATTCCCCTTCCGGCGGAGCTCCGGAATGGCCCCAAGATGGGATCTCGTGGATACAGAAAGTTTCGGTGGTGGAATTAGATTTTGGCTCCGTGTCGATCGTTCGAGAGTGCGTAGGTATATATAGGAGAAAGAAATACGTTGGTGGAGCAACAGGGGCCCACGAGGTGGAGGGCGCGCAGGGGGTAGGCGCGCCCCTACCTAGTGCCTTCCCTGTTGGCTGCTTGACGTAGGGTCCAAGTCTCCTGGATCATGTTCGGTGAGAAAATCACGTTCCCGAAGGTTTCATTCCGTTTGGACTCCATTTGATATTCTGTTTCTTCGAAACTCTGAAATAGGCAAAAAACAGCAATTCTGGGCTGGGCCTCCGGTTAATAGGTTAGTCCCAAAAGTAATATAAAAGTGGATAATAAAACCCAATATGGTCCAAAACAGTGGATAATATAGCATGGAGCAATAAAAAATTATAGATACGTTGGAGACGTATGAGGCATTCCCAAGCTTAATTCCTGCTCGTCCTCGAGTAGGTAAAAGATAAAAAGATAATTTTTGATGCGGAGTGCTACTTGGCATAATTTCAATGTAATTCTTCTTAATTGTGGTATGAATATTCAGATTCGAAAGATTCAAGACAAAAGTTTAATATTGACATAAAAATAATAATACTTCAAGCATACTAACAAAGCAATCATGTCTTCTCAAAATAACATGGCCAAAGAAAGTTATGCCTACAAAATCATATAGTCTGGCTATGCTCTATCTTCACCACACAAAGTATTTAAATCATGCACAACCCTGATGACAAGCCAAGCAACTGTTTCATACTTTTGACATTCTCAAAACTTTTACAATCTTCACGCAATACATGAGCGTGAGCCATGGATATAGCACTATATGTGGAATAGAATGGTGGTTGTGGAGAAGACAAAAAGGGGGAAGATAGTTTCACATCAACTAGGCATATCAACGGGCTATGGAGATGCCCATCAATAGATATCAATGTGAGTGAGTAGGGATTGCCATGCAATGGATGCACTAGAGCTATAAATGTACAAAAGCTCAACAAAAGAAACTAAGTGGGTGTGCATCCAACTTGCTTGCTCACGAAGACCTAGGGCATTTTGAGGAAGCCCATCATTGGAATATACAAGCCAAGTTCTATAATGTAAAATTCTCACTAGTATATGAAAGTGACAACATAGGAGACTCTCTATCATGAAGATCGTGGTGCCACTTTGAAGCACAAGTGTGGTAAAAGGATAGTAACATTGTCCCTTCTCTCTTTTTCTCTCATTTTTTTATTTGGGCCTTTTCTCTTTTTTTATGGCCTCTTTTATTTATTTATTTTTCGTCCAGAGTCTCATCCCGACTTGTGGGGGAATCATAGTCTCCATCATACTTTCCTCACTTGGGACAATGCTCTAAAAATGATGATCATCACACTTTTATTTACTTACAACTCAACAATTACAACTCGATAATTAGAACAAAATATGACTCTATGTGTATGCCTCCGGCGGTGTACCGGGATATGCAATGATTCATGAGTGACATGTATGAAAGAATTATGAATGGTGGTTTTACCACAAATACGATGTCAACTACATGATCATGCTAAGCAATATGACAATGATGGAGCGTGTCATAATAAACAGAACAGTGGAAAGTTGCATGGCAATATATCTCGGATTGGCTATGAAAATGCCATAATAGGTAGGTATGGTGGCTGTTTTGAGGAAGGTATATGGTGGGTATATGATACCGGCGAAAAGTGTGATGTATTAGAAAGGCTAGCAATGGTGGAAGGGTGAGAAAAGTGCGTATAATCCATGGCTCAACATAATTAGACATAAAGAACTCATATACTTATTTCAAAAATCTACAATTTATCAAAGCAAAGTATTATGCGCATGATCCTAGGGGGATAGATTGGTAGGAAAAGACCATCGCTCGCCCCGACCGCCACTCATAAGGAAGACAATCAATAAATAAATCATGCTCCGACTTCATAACATAACGGTTCACCATACGTGCATGCTACGGGAATCACAAACTTTAACACAAGTATTTCTCAAATTCACAACTACTCAACTAGCATGACTCTAATATTACTACCTCCATATCTCAAAACAATTATCAAGCATCAAACTTTTCTTAGTATTCAATGCACTCAAAAGAAAGTTTTACAAATCTTGAATACCAAGAATATTATTATTAAGACTCTCAAAATAATCTAAGTGAAGCATGAGAGATCAATAGTTTCTTTAAAACAAATCCACCACCGCGCTCTAAAAGATATAAGTGAAGCACTAGAGTAAAACTATATAGCTCAAAAGATATAAGTGAAGCACATAGAGTATTCTATAAAATTCCAATTCATGTATGGATCTCTCAAAAGGTGTGTACAGAAAGGATGATTGGGGTAAACTAAAAAGCAAAGATTCAAATCATACAAGACGCTCCAAGCAAAACACATATTATGTGGTGAATAAAATATAGCTCCAAGTAAAGTTACCGATGGAAGTAGACGAAAGAGGGGATGCCTTCCGGGGCATCCCCAAGCTTTGAATTTTTGGTGTCCTTAGATTATCTTGGGAGTTCCATGGGAATCCCAAATCTTAGGCTCTTGCCACTCCTTGTTCCATAATCCATAAAAAAAAATTCACCCAAAACTTGAGAACTTCACAACACAAAACTCAACAGAAATCTCATGAGCCCCGTTAGCGAAAGAAAACAAAAGACCACTTAAAGGTACTATAATGAACTCATTCTTTATTTATATTGGTGTTAAACCTATTGTATTCCAACTTCTCTATGGATTATAAACTATTTTACTAGCCATAGATTCATCAAAATAAGCAAACAACACACGAAAAACAGAATCTGTCAAAAACAGAACAGTCTGTAATAATCTGTAACTAACGCAAAATTCTGGAACTCCAAAAATTCAGCCAAAATAGGAAGACCTAGGAAATTTGTTTATATATCATAATAAATTGGAATCACTACTTTATCACGTTCTGGTGACTTTTAACAATTTTTTTCGTGAAGCAAAGTTTCTGGAAATTACAGCAAGATCAAATCACTATCATCCAAGAAGATCCTATAGGTTTAACTTGGCACAAACACTAATTAAAACATAAAACCAAATCTAAACGCAAGGTAGATGTATTATTTATTCCAAAACAGAAAAAAAAAACAAAAAACTAAAAATAAAATTGGGTTGCCTCGCAACAAGCGCTATTATTTAACGCTCCTAGCTAGGCATAAAAGCAAGGATAGATCTAGGTATTGCCATCTTTGGTAGGCAATCCATAAGTGGCTCTCGTAATAGATTCATATGGTAGTTTTATTTTCTTTCTAGGGAAGTGTTCCATGCCTTTCCTTAACGGAAATTGGAATCTAATATTCCCTTCCTATATATCAATGATTGCACCAATCGTTCTAAGGAAAGGTCTACCAAGAATAATAGGACATGAAGGATTGCAATCTATATCAAGAACGATAAAATCTACGGGCACATAATTCCTATTTGCAACAATAATAACATCATTAATTCTTCCCATAGGTTTCTTAATAGTGTAATCCGCAAGGTGCAAGTTTAGAGAGCAATCATCAAAATCACGGAAATCTAGCAAATCACACAAAGTTTTGGGAATAGTGGAAACACTAGCACCCAAATCACATAAAGCATAAAATTCATGATCCTTAATCTTAATTTTAATAGTTAGTTCCCACTCATCATAAAGTTTTCTAGGGATAGAAACTTCCAACTCAAGTTTTTCCTCATAAGATTGCATCAAGACATCAACGATATGTTTTGTAAACGCTTTATTTTGACTATAAGCATTAGGAGAATTTAGCACGGATTGCAACAAGGAAATACAATCAATTAAAGAGAAAATTTCATAATTAAATTCCTTGAGATCCAAAATAGTGGGTTTAGCACATCTAGGGTTTTACTTTCTTCGATCCCACTTTTATCAATTTTAGCATCAAGATCTAAAAACTCCGAATTTTTGGAACGCCTTCTAAGTAAGGGTGGATCATAATCAGTCCCATCATTATCAAGATTCATATTGCAAAACAAAGATTTGATAGGAGATACATCAATAACTTTTAGATCTTCATCTTTATTTTCATGGAAATTGGAAGAACACGCTTTAATAAAGGCATCTTTCGTAGCATGCATCCTAGCGATTCTTTCCTTGCACTCTTCAATGGAAATTCTCATGGCTTTGAGAGACTCATTGATATCATGCTTAGGATGGATAGATATAAGCTTTAAAGAATCAACATCAAGAGAAATTCTGTAAACGTTCCTAGCCAATCCATCAACTTTAAGCAATTTTTCCTCAAGCAAAGCATTAAAATTCTTTTGCGAATTCATAAACTCTTTAACACTAGTCTCAAATTCAGAGGGCATCTTATTAAAATTTCCATAGGAGTTGTTGTAGGAATTTCCATAATTATTAGAAGGATTACTAGGATAAGGCCTAGGATTAAAGTTCCCTCTATACGCGTTGTTACCAAAATTATTCCTACCAACAAAATTCACATCCATAGATTCATTATTATTCTCAATCAAAGTAGACAAAGGCATATCATTAGGATCAGAAGAAACACTCCTAGTAGCAAATAATTTCATAAGTTCATCCATCTTTCCACTCAAAACATTAATTTCTTCTATCGCATGCACTTTTTATTAGTAGATCTTTCAGTGTGCCATGGAGAATAATTAACCATAATATTATCTAGGAGTTTAGTAGCATATCCTAAAGTGATTTCCATAAAAGTGCCTCCCGTGGCCGAATCCAAAAGGTTTCTAGAAGCAAATTTCAATCTGGCATAAATTTTTTGTATAATCATCCACAAATTAAAACCATGAGTAGGACAATTACGTATCATTAATTTCATCCTCTCCCAAACTTGTGCAACATATTCATGATCAAGTTGCTTAAAGTTCATAATATCGTTTCTAAGAGAGATGATCTTAGCGGGAGGAAAATACTTAGAGATAAAAGCATCTTTGCACTTGTTCCAAGAATCAATACTATTTTTAGGCAAAGATGAAAACCAAGCTTTAGCACGATCTCTAAGCGAAAAAGGAAATAGCTTCAATTTAACAACATCATTGTCAACTTCCCTCTTCTTTTGCATATCACATAAATCAACTAAGCTATTTAGATGAGTAGCGGCATCTTCACTAGGAAGGCCGGCGAATTGATCTTTCATAACAAGATTCAATAAAGCAGTATTGATTTCACAAGATTCAGTATTGGCAAGAGGAGCAATCAGAGTGCTAAGGAAATCATTATTGTTGGTATTGGTAAAGTCACACAATTTGGTATTACCTTGAGCCATCGTGATAAGCAAGCAAACCAACACACGAGCAAACAAAAAGCAAGCGCTAATAAAGGCAAACGGAAAAGAGAGGGTGAATAAAACGGCAAGGGTGAAGTGGGGGAGAGGAAAACGAGAGGCAAATGGCAAATAATGTAATGCGAGAGATAAGGGATTGTGATGGGTACTTGGTATATTGACTTTTGCGTAGACTCCCCGGCAATGGCGCCAGAAATTCTTCTTGCTACCTCTTGAGCTTGCGTTGGATTTCCCCGAAGAGGAGAGGATAATGCAGTAGAGTAGCGTAAGTATTTCCCTCAGTTTTTGAGAACCAAGGTATCAATACAGTAGGAGGCCACGCGCAAGTCCCTCGTACCTACACAAAACAAATAGCTCAACGCAACCAATGCGATTAGGGGTAGTCAATCCCTTCACGGTCACTTACGAGAGTGAGATCTGATAGAGACGATAGATAATATTTTTGGTATTTTTGGTATAAAGATGCAAAGTAAAATAAAAAGCAAAGTAAAAAGAAAAGCAATAATAAAGTGATGGAAGATTGATATGATAGAGAATAGACCCGGGGGCCATAGATTTCACTAGTGGCTTCTCTCAAGAGCATAAGTATTTTACGGTGGGTGAGCAATTCTTGTTGAGCAATTGTGAGAATTGAGCATAGTTATGAGAGTATCTAGGTATGATCATGTATATAGGCATCACGTCCGAGACAAGTAGACCGACTCCTGCATCTTCTACTATTACTCCACTAAATCGACCGCTATCCAGCATGCATCTAGAGTATTAAGTAAATGAAAACAGAGTAACGCCTTAAGCAAGATGACATGATGTAGCGGGATAAATTCATGCAATATGATAAAAACCCCATCTTGTTATCCTCGATGGCAACAATACAATCGTGCCTTGCTGCCCCTTATACATCCTTTGGGAAAGGACACGCAAGATTGAACCCAAAGCTAAGCACTTCTCCCATTGCAAGAACTACCAATCTAGTTGGCCAAACCAAACGGATAATTCGAAGAGACTTGCAAAGATAACCAATCATACATAAAAGAATTAAGAGAAGATTCAAATATTGCTCATAGGTAATCTTGATCATAAACCCACAATTCATCGATCTCAACAAACACACCGCAAAAAGAAGATTACATCGAATAGATCTCCACGAGAGGGGAGAACATTGTATTGAGATCCAAAAAGAGAAGAAGCCATCTAGCTACTAACTATGGACCCGAAGGTCTGAGGTAAACTACTCACACTTCATCGGAGAGGCTATGATGATGTAGAAGCCCTCCGTGGTGGATTCCCCTTACGGCGGAGCTCCGGAACGGCCCCAAGATGGGATCTCGTGGATATAGAAAGTTGCGGCGGTGGAATTAGGTTTTTGGCTCCGTATCTGATCATTCGGGGGTACATAGGTATATATAGGAGGAAGAATTACGTCGGTGGAGCAACAGGGGGCCCACGAGGGTGGAGGGCGTGCCTGGGGGGGAGGGCGCGCCCCCCTACCTCGTGCCTTCCCTGTTGGTTGCTTGACGTAGGGTCCAAGTCTCCTGGATCATGTTCGGTGAGAAAATCACGTTCCCAAAGGTTTCATTCCGTTTGGACTCCGTTTGATATTCCGTTTCTTCAAAACTCTGAAATAGGAAAAAACAACAATTCTGGGCTGGGCCTCCGGTCAATAGGTTAGTCCAAAAAGTAATATAAAAGTAGATAATAAAGCCCAATATGGTCCAAAACAGTGGATAATATAGCATGGAGCAATAAAAAATTATAGATACGTTGGAGACGTATCAGTGGGCTGTGAAGAGAGGCCTCGGGCTGAGAGGAGATAAGAGAAGTGAGGCCGGCGATCATTAGGAGATCAAAGCGTTGGTGAAAATACCAACAGCGGTGCTGCTATATATTTAACGGTTGGGCTATCAAACGAGCTCCGAATGCGACGAAACTTGACAGGCTCTCTGTCTACACTATAATAAGACCGCACGCCAAGTTTCAAACCATTCCGAGAACATTTTCTGGCCACTTATAAAATAATATTTGGACGTGCCGCGGGCGTGTGCGAGTGTGACTGGGCTCGGAACAGACAACGGAGAGAACTGGGAGACTGGGACGGATGCAAGTTTTGAAAACATGCAGATGAAATGGAGATGATGACATGGCAAAGTGCAACACGCAAACAAACGACATGGCAACGACGGCGAATAACTGGAAGACACCTGGCGCATCGGTTCCGGGGCGTTACAACTCTCCTCTACTAACAAGAGATCTCGTCCCGAGATCTTAGGACCGAGACAGGAGAGAAAAGGGATGAGATGAAATAAGAACAAAAGAGAGAGGATGAACAATGTCAAGAACACTCGAGTAGGAAAAATAAACGACGAATATGACGAGAATCAAAGCTCTGAAACAAGATGAATTCGAAACCACTCCGATTAGAACAAGATAGAAGCGGAATAAGAATGAAAGAATTTAGGCAGAACTCTGGCTGAACAAGGAAAGAATAGAACATGAACTTGAGAAGATGGAATGATACTTGACAAGAGGAATAACACAATGCCTCCGGAAGACTTGAAAGAGTGGAATGAGAAGAACGGGGAAGAAGATGACAACTTCTACCACGAATGAAATAGGAAGCATCCTTAGAAGGAAGGATTGAATGGAGTTGTTGGAAACTCAACAACAAAAGAATTGCTTGTTGTGGACTTATAGATAACATCTCAAAATTATGAGTTGATCGCCGACCACAAGTGGAAAAGATTAAATAGCTGAGAAGAATGAGGAAATGCAAAACTCCATTTCAAAAGAATACGGACAATTAATTGCACTTCGAGATGCGAGAGGAAAAATACTAGAACTCGTTGAACAAGAATCTTGATGAACACTTGAAGAATGAATTAAATCATGACGAGCCACCGTGAAGAGCTCCGGTAACAAAAGGTCGATGAGATAGAATTGAGGGATGGGAAGAATAAGATAATAGTCTTGCGATGATTCAGATGGAGCTTCGCGACGGAACAAGCGAGAAGCTTGGAACTCCGGAAAAGAAAAGACGAACAACTTAGAACCGAGAAATTATTCAACATAAACAATCTCCGAAGGAAGGAATTAATCAACTTGATGAAAGAAGAATAAGAATTAAGTTATGCTTATCCTCCATCAATTAAATTGATGAGAAGCAACGGATTTGCATACAACTTATTCGCGTTGGAAAGGATTAGGGGGGGATATAGCGTCAAATTGGGAAGGTCTTCGATGAACCACTGGTAGAATAGGAAAGAACGAATGAATATATGTGATAAGAATGGAAAAGGAATCTTGAACGAAACACCGTAAGAATTCAAAATTGAATGACAATGAAGAATGAATCACCGGGAAGAATTAGAAAAGCACAAAGATACTTGAGGGAATTAAGAGACAAGAGAACGAAGAGATCGCGAACTGATTTAAGAATACTTGAACGAAGCACCGGAAGAATATTGAAACGAACGAAGGGGCACGGATATAGAATAATTGGAGAACAAATTTGAAAAACTTAGAACAAAAGGATATTCTGAAAAGATGGCCTCCGGACGATCGAGATGGAAAGCAACCCTTAAAATACTCCGGATGGTTGAAAAGAATTGCGCGACTGGAAACAACTTGATATGGTAACATCGAGCTAGCACTGCATATCTCCGGGAGAACGGACAAGATTTAAAAGAAAAATCTTCTTCGGCCTTCAAATATTGAGAATGCCGATGAGAAACACCTTGAAGAATTAGAGAGATGCTCCGGAACCATGATTACTAGAAATGTTGATCCAAAGTTGAAAAGAATTTGAAAGCAAACTCAGAGAAGTCATATGATTGATGGAATCCATGCTTACATCATACTTTGAAAAGAATTTGAGAATAACTCCGGAAAATCAGAAGAGTCAGGTAAGATCCTGGGAAAAGAACTGTGGGTTAGGACCCACTGAAAGAAACACCATTGGAAAGGATTGTTGAATGAAAATGATGCACCGGAACAGCTGAAAGTCTTGAATGAGGTGACAACCTCGAATTAAATGAATGCAAACACGAATCTTCTGAGATGTCTTCAACACTCCGGGATAATAGAATGGCGAGAGGAGGAACGAGCAAGGGGAAAACACTTCGGTCAAGGAAAATAATACGATCAACACCAAAAACTTGAATTGGATCCACCGGAAAAAGGAAATGAGACGAACAATGATTAACTAGGTGAGAATTCACCGGTTGAGACAATTGAGGAAAGACTGAAGGGGCTTCGCATGAATGAAATAACTGCTAGAATAGAGGCTCAAACTCCGGGAAGAAAAAAAATGGGTGGGAGGGCGGGAAAACAAAAGCAACTTGTAACTGGGAACCGACGAACAACTTGAAGAGAAAGCACCGGTTGAAATAATTGAGGAAATAATGCAAAGGCTTCGCACGAGTAGAATGGATACCCGATCAGGGGCTCCGGCTCCGAGAAGAAGAAGGGTGGGCGGGTGGGAAAAAGGAAGACAACTTTGAATGGGGAAACAACCTCGAAAGAGAAAGAACTGACGATTGATCTTGGGAAAGACACAGAGATTTGAATCAATTCGATGAGAATAGCACCGGCTGAAAAAGAGGATGGACAACTCACGAAAACTAACCGCGTGATCCTAAAGAAAAATTTGAACGGGAAGAGGAGTAGTTCAAACACCTACGTCAAGATTCCTTACCAGAGAGATGAAGGGGCAGAGGAGTAAAAAGAAGTCCTACTCTCCGATATAACTAGACTCCGAAAAAGTTTTCTTCTAGACTCGACAACGTCCAAACTATACGATCAATCAAGGGGCTCCTATGGTCGGTCGAGGCTCTGATACCAACTTGTCACGCCCAAGATGCGACCCTATCCTAAAGGAACTCGAAGGTCCCACCAAGGATAGAAGCGCATCTTGAAGACGCTTTTGCAAGGTGGATATCATTACATCAACAATACATAATAGATGGGGATACATACAAAAGGCACAAACGCCCAAGAATACATCAAGATCATACAAGAGTAACAACATCCAGCTATAGATGAAACATAAACAGAAGCTCAAACAACATCCACCCTGCTAGCCCAGGCTGCCGACCAGGAACCTTACCCCTGATCGTAGAAGTAGAAGAAGAAGAACTCCAAAACAAGTAAACATCGCTCTCGCGTCATGATCATCGCATAACCTGTACCTGCAACTGTTGGTGTAGTAATCTGTGAACCAAGAGGACTCAGCAATCCCATTACCACGGGTATCAAGACTAGCAAAGCTTAATGGGTAAGGACGGGGTAAAGTGGTGAGGTTGCAGCAGCGACTAAGCATGTACGGTGGCTAACTTGCGAATACAAGAGCGAGAAGAGGAGCTGAACAAGCGGACGTCAACTAGTAATGATCAAGAAGTGATCCTGAACTCCTACTTACGTCAAACATAACCCAAAACCGTGTTCTCCTCTCGAACAACCCCGAAAAGAGACAATCACGGTTACACACACGGTTGGTGTATTTTAGAAGAGTTTACTTCAAGTTTACTACAACCGGATATTAACAAATTCCCATCTGCCTCATAACCGTGGGCAAGGCTCTCAAAAGATTATACCCTGCAGGGGTGTCCCAACTTAGCCCATTATAAGGTCTCACGATCAACGAAGGATATTCCTTCTCCCGGGAAGAACCGATCAGACTCGGAATCCTGGTTACAAGACATTTCGACAATGGTAAAACTAGACCAGCAAGACCTCCCGGCGTGCCGACACCCTGATAGTAGCAGCGCGTATCTCGTCTCAGGCCACGACCAGATGAGCAGTCTGTACAACTAAAACCAGGCCTCGAGTTTCCCCGAGGAGGCGCTGCAAGGGGCTATATTTCGGACCAACACTTAGAGAAGCATTGGCTGGGGGGGGGGGGGCTAAAATAAAGATGACCCTCGGGTTAATTACTCCCAAGGGAAAAGTATAGGTGGTAGGCAAATGGTAAAACCAATGTTGGGCCTTGCTGGAGAAGTTTTATTCAAGGTGAACTGTCAAGGGGTTCCCATAACACCCAACCGCGTTAGGGACGCAAAATCCGGGAACATAATACCGATAAGACGGAAACTAGAGCAGCAAGAGTGGAACAAAACACCATGCATAAGGCCGATCCTTCCACCCTTTACCAAGTATATAGATGCATTAATAATATAAGAAATATTGTGATATCCCAACATAAAACATAATCCAACATGGAGCAATCTTCATCTTCACCTGCAACTAGCAACGCTATAAGAGGGGTTGAGCAAAAGCGGTAACATAGACAGACGAAGGTTTGCTAGGAAGGGTGACAAATGTTAGAGGTTCATGGCAATTTGGGAGGCTTGATAAGCAAGTGGTAGGTAACGCGACATAGCGATATAATGAAGCAACTAGCATAGCAATTATAGTAGTGAGATCCAAGGTGATGGTCATCTTGCCTGAAATTCCGCTAGGAAGAAGAACGAGTCCATGAAGAAGATGAAGCCACGAAGACAAACCAAGCATAGACGAACGAATCCTCACGATCGCAACGAAATGGGAACTATCGAGAAGAAGCACACAACATGGTAAACACACCACACATGTACAAGGCATGATGCTCAACCAAGTATAATGCATGACTAGGCTACATGAAGCTACTCATGGCAAGAGATGATGAATACAAGAAAGACACATCAAAGCAAGTTTGAATGAGGCCGAAACAACATATCACAATTCCAGTAAATCCCCATATGCAAATTTCAAAATTGGTCCAGATCTGAATAAACCTTAAGTTCAAGTTGTTAAACAACAAGTTAAGATGCACCACGTTGATCTACATGAAATTGTAGTCAAGTTACATATAAAGTTCATTTAATTCAGAGCTACGGCCTAGAAGATATGAGCAAAAAAAGTTAAACATGGCATTGGTGCAAAATGCATTCAAACATCAAGCACACACCTCAAAACATGGATGCAACAAGGTAACATGAAACTACATGCAAAACTAAGAAAGTTTCATATAGAGCACACTCAAAACGGAGCAACGGTTCAACACATACGCATGAAACAAGTTTGAAGGGCATGCTATCCAAAAAAGCAACTAGGCATATTGCAAGCACCAAAACAACATGCTACAACATCACAACATGAAAACAAAAGGCATGGAAATGATGTACAGGTAAAGCAAAACAAAACATGAACACTGAGCTATCTCCAGAAATCACTAGAACATGCTCAGAAGGACATGGAAAGATTGCAAATAATAACAGTTCACAGCCATAGTGGAAATCACTGGACATGGCAGAAAATAACATCAAGTTACAAAGTTTAGAGCTATCAATCAACATGCTACAGGAACTTATCATGGCAACCAAAGGCATGAAATGAATCTACTAATTGCATATAAAAAAGACCCTTAGTGATCATGAGACAAAAGTCACATAAGATATGATGGCACCCATCTAAACATAGCAAGTTTCATAAACAGATTCAGACTTAGCAGAAAAACTAAGCATGGCATAAACAGAATTATGAAGGCATCTTTGCGAGCTTGAATCACTCATCCCAAAGAATTGCATGACAAGACAAGTATACCTACAGTAAGATGACATGTTTATGAAGCTAAGCATGGCAATAGAAAGTTCATAGCATGCTTGGGTTACTAACAAAAACCATGAAAAAATTGATTAACATGCAAACAATCTGCCAGGAACATTTTATTGCAAAAGTAGAGCAAGATTAAGGCATGCTAGAGCACTCCATAAATGCAAATAGGGGCATGGATAGATAGATAATAACATGTGTAATAAAACACCCTTAGTGAACATCTTCATATTATGCATAGAACTCACGGTATCAACATGTTTACATAGCATCACAATATATCAGTACATGACTTGGCAGAAATACTAAGTCAGAGAAATCAGCAACATCACGGAGGCTACTTTGCAAGCTTGTAACAATCAACACATGGCATATAATGAAGAGTGAATTGCGCCACAGAAAAGATGGCATGTTTTAGCTCATAACACATGTAGACATCATGATCAAAAGAAAATCACACAAAAATATATAAAAATGACAAATGAGCAAGTTCTGTTAAACTACAGTAGACAACATCACATAGCAGTCTTGCAACGATGATTTGGGCATCAAGATGAACTCAAACAAGCATGACATGATGGAGAAAAATGTAGAGCATCTCATGATGAACATTTTGACGTATTACACGCACAAAACGGAGCTACATGCATGGGGATATGGCATGATGAACAGAGCACCAGAATGTAACAATCTCAGGGATTGCAGAATTTTCACCTCGCAGGTGGCGGCGCAGGTGGCGACGTGGCAAGCGGGGAGTGGAGGAGGCTGGCGGTTGCGGCGGCGCAGGTGGCGGCGCGGCCACTGGGACGGCGCCAAGTGGCGCTGGACGGCTGGCCGGGCGCGGAAACGGAGGTGGGAGGTGGCTGGCTGCACGGAAAATGAGGAGGTAGGTAGGAGGCCAAAATGGCATGAGGGGGGGGGGTCTATATATAGGGTAAAATCTAGGGTTTAGGGTTTTTGGGAGGTCTTCGAGCCGTACGATCGCAATCGTGCGGCTCCGGACAGAGGGAGACTAGGTGGGCTGTGAAAAGAGGCCTCATGCTGAGAGGAGAGAAGAGAAGTGAGGCCCGACAACTGTTCCGGAGACCGAAACGTCCGGCGAAAATACCGGCAACGGTGCCGCTATATATTTAACGGTTGGGCTATCAAACGATCTCCGAATGCGACGAAACTTGAAAGGCGCTCTGTCTGCACTATAAAAAGACCGCATGCCAAGTTTCAAACCATTCCGAGAAAATTTTCTGGCCACTTATAAAATAATATTCGGACGTGCCGCGGGCGCGCGCGAGTGTGACTGGGCTCGGAATGGACAACGGAGAGAACCGGGAGACCGGGACGGATGCAAGTTTTGAAAACATGCAGATGATGACATGGCAAAGTGCAACACACAAGCAAACAGCATGGCAACGACGGCGAATAACTGGAAGACACCTGGCGCATCGGTTCCGGGGCGTTACACGTTTGCAGCGCTATCAGCTCGTCCAACGAAGACCAATTCGGGCCTTTCTCTATCCAGGAGGTGAGCCGCATTGGAGCTCCAGACTTGAATTCGGGAGCCGTGTCCCAGGTGGCGTCGCGGGGCTCTGTGATATAGAACCACAGTTTCTGCCACTCTTTGACGGTCTCCACAAAAGTACCTTTGGGCCATGTGACATTGGGCATCTTGCTCACCATGGCACCTCCGCACTCTGCGTGTTGGCCATCCACCACCTTCGGCTTCACATTGAAGATCTTAAGCCATAGTCCCGAGTGGGGAGGAATGCGGAGGAAGGCCTCGCACACGACAATGAATGTCGAGATGCTGAGGAAGGAGTTTGGGGCTAGATCATGGAAATCTAGCCCGTAATAGAACATGAGTCCGAGGATGAAAGGGTGGAGAGGAAACCCTAACCCCCGGACGAAATGGGGGATGAACACCACCCTATCGTTGGGCTTCAGGGTGGGGACGATTTGCCCCTTAGCTGGAAGCCGGTGGGCGATTTCTTTCGCCAGGTACCCGGCCTCCTGAAGCTTGGTGATGTCCTTCTCCTTGACGAAGGAGGCCATCCACTTGCCTTGCGCTCCAGATCCGGACATGGTCGAGTGCTTTCTTGAGGCGGAAGAGATGAGGAATTGGGCGCTGGAGCTCGAGAATGGAAGGGCAGAGAGAGAAGGCGTGGGTGAAAGAAGGGAGTCCTTATCTCCTTATAAAGGCAGTGAATATCAAGCGCCTCCCCACTTGCCTTAAAACTCGCATGTTCCCAAGGGTTGTGCAAACGGCACGGTTGGATTACTCACGCCCGTATTGATGACAATCCCGCAATAAGGGGACACGATCTCTGCTTTGACAAGACGTGCCAATGAGACCGCATCTCGAAGCGGCAGGCCAAAAAACAGTTTGAAATAATGACCGGGTGATGACATGGCGTCACATTACCAAAAGTTGTCAGCAGATTGGACTCGTGAAATATTATACTCTCTGCGGTTGTGTGTGGAATTTGTTTTGCAGAGCCAGACACATTTGTTGCGTCCGAAGACTGTGTTGGAGTATTTGGGGAAGGAACCCGCCTTGCAATGCCGAAGACAATTTGCGGGCCGGACACCTCGTCATTGAAGCCTGGTTCAGGGGCTACTGAGGGAGTCCTGGATTAGGGGGTACTCGGGCGTCCGGACTGTGGTACGTGGGCCGGACTGATGGGCCGTAAAGATACAAGACCGAAGACTATCTCCCGTGTCCGGATGGGACTCTCCTTGGCGTGGAAGGCAAGCTTGGTGTTCTGATATGAACATTCCTTTCTCTGTAACCGACTTTGCACAACCCTTGTCCCCTCCGGTGTCTATATAAACCGGAGGGCTTAGTCCATAGGGACAAGAATTATAATCATAGTCATACAGGGTAGACTCTTAGGGTTTTAGCCATTAAGATCTCGTGGTAGATCTACTCTTGTAATACTCATATTCATCAAGATCAATCAAGAAGGAAGTAGGGTATTACCTCCATAGAGAGGGCCTAAATCTGGGTAAACATCGTGTCCCCCATCTCCTGTTACCATTGACCTTAGACGCACAGTTCGGGACCCCCTATCCGAGATCCGCCGGTTTTGACACCGACACCAGTGCCATCTCCAGGGTCGCATGGATGACCATCACTTTGACCAACAACACGAGAGAGTTTTTATGACCAAGGTGGATTATTCTAGGTCCGTTTTACAATCCATATTGGTGAGATATGCCTCTCTGGCCCACATTGAAAGTGTGTGTGTGTGGGGGGGCTGTTATTAGCACTTTGCTGGTGAACCTCGATGGGGGGGAATGCATTCATAGCTTAGGATTCCCTTCATGCCGACACGAGGGGGCTGCTAGCTACTTTGCACTTTGCTAGGTGAACCTTGGTTGGGGGGGCATGCATTCATAGCTTAGGATTCCCTTCGTGACGACACGAGAGGGAGGGGCTGCTAGCTACCGCACTTTTCTAGGTGAACCTTGGTTGGGGGAGGGCATGCATTCATAGCTTAGGATTCCCTTCGTGCTAACACAAGGGGGGGTGGGGGCAAGCAATACCATGCGCTCTGCGAGATAGGTGCCACATCGAAGTTGCATTTGGTATTTGAAAATCAAACCACCCTTTTCATACATATATTTGGTCCACATGCAAGTGTGTTCGTGTTCTGACCCTCTCATGCGTCAGTTTTCGCCAAATCTATTATTTACTTAAGACAAACGACAAATGAGCCATCACATTCTTCCACATAGATTAAATTATCTCGGCCGTAAATTATTAAAATTAACGGCCAAGATTTAAAGAAACTAGCGTTACATATAAATATCATCATTGATGGGGAACGTAGTATTTAAAAAAATTCCTACGATCACGCAAGATCTATCTAGGAGAAGCATAGCAACGAGCGGGGAGAGTGTGTCCACGTACCCTCGTAGACCTAAAGCGTTAGCGTTTAGTAACGTGGTTGATGTAGTCGAACGTCTTCGCGATCCAACCGATCAAGTACCGAACGCATGGCGCCTCCGCGATCTGCACACGTATAGCTCGGTGACGTCCCGCGAACTCTTGATCTAGCTGAGGCTGAGGGAGAGTTTCGTCAGCATGACGGCGTGATGACTGTGATGATGAAGTTACCGGTGCAGGGCTTCGCCTAAGCACTACGACGATATGACCGAGGTGTGTTTCTGTGGAGGGGGCACCACACATGGCTAAGAGAAACTTTGGCGTGCCTTTGGCATGGCCCCCTCCCACGTATATATAGGAGGGAGGGAGAAGGAGGCCGGCCAGGAGGAGGCACGCCCAAGGGGGGAGTCCTACTCCAAGTAGGATCCCCCCTTCCTATTCTTACTAGGAAAAGGGGGGAAAGAGGAGGAGGAGAGAAAGGAAAGGGGGGGGGGGCGCCCACCAACACCTAGTCCAATTCGGTTTGGGCTTGGGGGGCGCCTCCCTGGCTGCTGCCTCCTCTCTTCCACTATTAGGACCATGAGGCCCAATAACCCCCCGGGGGATTCCGGTAACCCCCTGGTACTCCGGAAAATACCCGATACACCTTGGAAGTATTCGGTGTCCGAATATAACCTTCCAATATATCAATCTTGATGTCTCAACCATTTCGAGACTCTTCGTCATGTCCGTGATCTCATCCGGGACTCCGAACTACCTTCTGTACATCAAAACACATAAACTCATAATACCGATCATCATCAAACGTTAAGCGTGCGGACCCTATGGGTTTGACAACGATGTAGACATGACTTAGACTCATCTCCGGTCAATAACCAATAGCAGAACCTGGATGCTAATATTGGCTCCCACATATTCTACGAAGATCTTTATCGGTCAAACCGCATAACAACATACGTTGTTCCCTTTGTCATTAATATGTTACTTGCCCGAGATTCGATCGTCGGTATCACTATATCTAGTTCAATCTCATTATCGGCAAGTCTCTTTACTCGTTCCGTAATGCATCATCCCGCAACTAACTCATTAGTCACATTGCTTGCAAGGCTTATAGTGATGTGCATTACCAAGAGGGCCCAAAGATACCTCTCCGACAATTGGAGTGACAAATTGATACGTCTCCGTCGTATCTATAATTTTTTATTGTTCCATGCCAATATTATTCACTTTCATATACTTTTTGGCAACTTTTTATATTATTTTTGGGACTAACATATTGATCCGATTGCCAGTGCGGTTCACATCATTGCATGTTTTATGTTTTGCAGAATATCCATATCAAGCGGAATCCAAGCGGGATAAAATGGATGGAGCTTATTTTTGGAAAATATGGAAAATTGCAGAAGAAAAATCCATGCGAGACGGTGCCCGAGGTGGTCACGAGGCAGGGGGCGTGCTCCTCCCCATGGGCGCGCCGCCCACCCTCGTGAGCCCACCGTAAGGTGGTTGATGCTCTTCTTTTGCCGCAAGAAAGATAATATTTGGAAAAAAAATCACAGAAAAGGTTTCAGGCCAATCGGATTCGGATCTCCATATATCGTGGAGCGGTGAAAAGAGCCGAGCAACGCAGAAACAGAGAGATAGATCCTATCTTGGAGGGGCTCTCGCCCCTCCCAAGCCATGGGAGCCGAGGACCAGAGGGGAAACCCTTCTCCCATCTAGGGAGAAGGTCAAGGAAGAAGAAGAAGGAGGGGGGCTCTCTCCCCCTCGCTTCCGGTGGTGCCGGAACACCGCCGGGGGCCATCATCATCACCGCGATCTTCACCAACACCACCGTCATCTTCACCAACATCTCCATCACCTTCCCCCATCTATATTCAGCGGTCCACTCTCCCGGAACCCGCTGTACCCTCTACTTGAACATGGTGCTTTATGCTTCATATTATTATCCAATGATGTGTTGCCATCCTATGATGTCTGAGTAGATTTTCATTGTCCTATTGGTGGTTGATGAATTGCTATGATTGATTTAATTTTCTTGTGGTTATGTTGCTGTCCTTTGGTGCCCATCATATGAGCTAGCGTGGATCACACCATAGGGTTAGTTGTATGTTGATAGGACTATGTATTGGAGGGCAAGAGTGCGAAGCTTCGACCTAGCATAGAAATTGATGCATACAGGATTGAAGGGGACCAATATATCTTAATGCTATGGTTGGGTTTTACCTTAATGAACGTTAGTAGTTGTGGATGCTTGCTAATAGTTCCAATCATAAGTGCATAGAATTCCAAGTAAGGGATAACATGCTAGCAGTGGCCTCTCCCACATAATACTTGCTATCGGTCTAGTAAGTAGTCAATTGCTCAAGGGACAATTTCGCCACACCTATCATCACTTTTCCACACTCGCTATATTTAGTTTAGTTGTGTGTTTACTTAGACAGCCCCTAGTTTTATTTTCGTGCTCTTTACTTTCTTGCAAGCTTACCCAAAAACACCTACAAAGTACTTCTAGTTTCATACTTGTTCTAGGTAAAGTGAACGTCAAGCGTGCCTAGAGTCGTATCAGTGGCCGATAGGACTTGAGAGAGTATTTGTTCTACCTTTAGCTCCTCGTTGGGTTCGACACTCTTAATTATCGAAAGAGGCTACAACTATCCCCTATACTTGTGGGTTATCACAAATCCTAATCTCGATCTATGCCAACTCAACAAACACCATCGGAGACACCTATGATAACCCAGAAGTATAGGGGATCGCAAAAGTTTTTGAGGGTAGAGTATTCAACCCAAATTTATTTTTTCGACACAATGGGAGCCAAAGAATATTCTCAAGTATTAGCAGTTGAGTTGTCAATTCAACCACACTTGGAAAACTTATTATCTGTAGCAAAGTATTTAGTAACAAAGTAGTATGGAAGTAATGGTAACTGTGGCAAAACTAACAGTAGCAGTTTTGTAGTAATTGTAATAGTGGCAACGGAAAAGTAACTAAGCGAAGATCAATATGTGAAAAGCTCATAGGCAATGGATCAGTGATGGATAATTATGTCGGATGCGATTCTTCATGCAATAGTTATAACATAGGGTGACACAGAACTAGCTCCACTTCATCAATGTAATGTAGGCATGTATTCCGAATATAGTCATACGTGCTTATGGAAAAGAACTTGCATGACATCTTTTGTCCTACCCTCCCGTGGCAGCGGGGTCCTATTGGAAACTAAGGGATATTAAGCCTCCTTTTAATAGAGTACCGGACCAAAGCATGAACACTTAGTGAATACATGAACTCCTCAAACTACGGTAATCACCGGGAGTGGTCCCAATTATTGTCACTTCGGGGTTACCGGATCATAACACATAGTAGGTGACTATTGACTTGCAATATAGGACCAAGAACTCACATATATTCATGAAAACATAATAGGTTCAGATCTGAAATCATGGCACTCGGACCCTAGTGACAAGCATTAAGCATAGCAAAGTCATAGCAACGCCAATCTTAGAACATAATGGATACTAGGGATCAAACCCTAACAAAACTAACTCGATTACATGGTAAATCCCATCCAACCCATCACCATCCAGCAAGCCTATGATAGAATTACTCACACACGGCGGTGAGCATCATGAAATTGGTGATGGAGGAAGGTTGATGATGACGGCGGTGATGGATTCCCCTCTCTGGAGCCCCGAACGGACTCCAGATCGGCCCTCCCAAGAGATATTAGGGCTTGGCGGCGGCTCTGTATCGTGAAACGTGATGAATCCTTCCCTCTAATTTTTTTTCTCCCTAAACGTGAGTATATAGAGTTGGATTTGAGATCGGTGGAGCTTCAGGAGGCCCACGAGGTAGGGGGCGCGCCCCCACCCTCATGGATAGGGTGTGGGTCCCCTGGTGTTGATTCTTGTCAGGACCCTGATCCTAAGTCACATCGATCTAGCGTGTAACACATCATATCACTTTGCGGCCTCACGCACGGTATTCCCACGGGTGCCACCTTACCTGGCCCGGGACCGTTTGTGACTTTTGGCTCACGTATATGATAGTGTCGCTAGCATCTAGAACCTGGGCCGACATGACTAGTCATGAACCCAAAGTGGCACTAACTTACAGGGACAGGCATACATGACCCGGCAATGAACGTGTCGGTCATCAGCGAGTGAATCCGGGCTGTAGCAACTGGGCTAGCAGGACTCCGGGAATCCGGGCTGTAGCAGGCTAACAGGACTCCTAAAGACACCGCGTGACATTTCCCCGAAGGGAAAGACACATGATCAAAGAAGGACACATGCCGGCCAGTCTAAGTGTTCCGGAGCAGTAGCAACTGGGCTAACAGGACTCCAGTAAACCGGGCTGTAAAGACTACCATTGCTCAGTGGAAGCACTAGACTACATTTCCCCATAAGAGAGGCTACCAAGGATAGACAACTAGGTTGTCGGATCCCACACATACCAAGCATTTCAATCATACACACAATATGCTCGATATGTGTAAATAAAACATGGCATCACAACAAAACTCTACGACTCAAAGTATTTATTCATAAGACTCCGAAGAGTCAGAATTACAAACATGGATCTCATGACCCAGCATACAGAGCATACAAGCAACAAGCACATGCAGAAGTTTAACTTGTCTGAGTACAGACAACTACAAATGAAGAAGGCTGAGAAGCATGACTATCTACAAGACCCTCCCAAGGGTACAAGATCGTAGCTAAGGTAACAAGCTAAACGTCTAAGTCCACGCGGAACTACTAGCGAGACTGAAGTCTCTCTGCAAAACATAAAATAAGAAAACGTGAGTACAAATGTACCCAACAAGACTTACATAAGAACTATCTACATATGCATCGGTATCAACAAAGGGGTGGTGGAGTTTAACTTCACCAAGCCAACTTTGACTCAGTAGCTATCCTAAACTACGACTGCAAGTAACTCTTTTGTGGTACCACACACGTGTCCACATATTCACCATATCAATACACCACTATGGATCTGCTCCCGTCTCCCTACGAGAACGCCATCCATAGCACTCACGCTTATCTTGCGCATTTTAGAGTATCCACTTTCACTTGTCTATGAACTGTACAGGCAACCCAGAAGTCCTTTACCGCGGGCACGACTATTTGAATAGATGATGTTAAACCTGCAGGGGTGTACTTCTTCACACACGCTCTCGCCACTTACCACCATGTACACGTCGTGTATCTTGGCAACCTTCAAGCGGAAGCCCGGAGAGGGGGTCGGCCACGACCTGACTAACCACACAAGTCTCTAGTCCAGGTTTATCGCCTATTCAGGTTCCATCTGCAAGGAGATCTGGCCGGGGTGTTTCTCATGGCCCCAAAGGATGTGAGCAGGGTTCCCAAGCCCACCATCCTAGTGCCACTTGGTACACCGTGCCACTGTGCCTAGTCTGTCCCAAGCCCACCTATACCGGGTGCCACTTGGTAGAGTACTAACACTACCTACAAACACCAGAAACTAGTTGCAACTCCTGGACAGAGATCAGGTTGATTAATAAGTCGAGAGGGGCACTTAAGCATTCCAATGCGTGGTAATAACTGTTCATGGATCACAAACACAGAACTCAGTTCCTGAGGACGGCTGCAATGAGACAACCCACCATGTACTCCTACATGGCCTCTCACCGCTACCTTTACCAAATCGTGTTCACACACTTAGCTCTCAACAGTAGGACATGTTCACCACATTCCAATTCATACCCGATGAATCAGACCTGACTCAACTCTAAGCAGTAGCAGGCATGACAAACAAGCACGAATGAGTAGGCACATCAGGTATCAAACAACTCCTACTCATGCTAGTGGTTTTCATCTATTTACTGTGGCAATGACAGGTCATGCAGAGGAAAAGGGGTTCAACTACCGCATCATGTAACAGTTTAATCGCTGTTGTCCTAATGCAGTAAAAGAGAGCAGGTGCGAGAGAGTGGGATTGTATTGGAATGAACAAGGGGGTTTTGCTTGCCTGGCACTTCTGAATATATTATAGCTCTTCATCGGTGTCATCGAACTCATCGTCGGGATACGCCTACCGAGTGGGGACAAGCACCGGCAATAGAGAAGAACACAATCAATGCAAATGCGACAATAGGATGCATGATCATGACATGGCAATATGCTATGATTTGTACTAATGCATCTAGCAATAATTTAAATGAAGTCCATATGAACCAAGGGTTCATATGCAAACTCCATAAGGGGTATTTAAAATGCCATTATCATTTTTTCACTTATACATGGGGTATAACTTGATTGAACATGCATGAAAGTAGCATAAATGGATAGATTGGATTTTTCTGATAATTTTTCATATATAAAACTTTTCATTTGGAGTTGCGGTTGAATTACTATGAATTTTTGAAGTTTTGGTTATATTCTGGATTTTCAGAATTAAGTTAAACCCAGCAAACTGTTAATTGCGTCAGCACTGCATCATAGTGACATCATCATTGACCAAGGTCAAAATTGACTTGTGGGGTCTACCTGTCTGTGTCTATAGCTTTAATTAAAAGGTTTAATATTTAACTGTGGATTAGCTGGGCAGTGGGGCCTGCTGTCAGTGGCATAGGGGCTTAGTTAGTGTTGTGATTAACCCCTAACAGTGACTATCACCGGCGGCTAATCGCCGGTGTAACCAGGACGCGGCGGTGTTGCCCGTCCGGCCAACTCCAGTGACAGGAGCTCACGCGGCTGGGCGCGTTGGAACTGGAGCAAGGAGGTGCGTCGATTTGCGGCCTCGGGCGATGCTAGGGTGGCCGGGAACGTTGACGGCATCGAGTTCCGTGGCGAGGCAGCTGCGGCTTGCACGGGTGTGAGGACCACGGTGCACGAGCGGGCGACCTGAGGCGCGCTACGGGTTCCTGGGGAATCCCGTAGCACTACTGCGTGCTTGGGTTGTCCAGGCAGGGCGGCTAGCGACGACGAGCTTCACGGCGGTGGCAGCGAGCTCTGGCCAAGGCGGGGCTACAGCCTAGAGGTCGAGCACGACTAGGGGAGAAGAGGCAAATGACGCGGGGGCTCACACCGTGTCCGATGACATCGTCGGTGAGGTCGGTGGCGGTTGGGTTGCTGCGAATTGATGACGACGGCTGTCGGTGCAGAGGACGAAGACAACAGAGATGGCGGTGCTACGGGGCGCTCCGGCGTCGTTTATCTCGGCGGAGATGAAGAGTAGGTCATGGCGGAGCTTCCAGAGAGGGAAAAGGGGGCGTGGGGTCAGCGGTGGCTTCAGAAACGGCGGCAGCGCACTCATGACCGGCTCGGCCATGGGAAGGAACGAGGGAGGAAGGCGAGGGGGAGAGTGAACGAGGGACCGGGGATGCGTGTCGACATCTAGGGTGTCCAGAGGGAGAAGCAGCAAGCAGGATGTGGCGGGGGCGTGGCATGAAGGCCGGGCGCGAGGAAGGGGACCAGGCGTTGGCCGGCTCGGCAACTTGACCTCTTGGCGAGAACAGTTGGGCGCGCTGTAAGTGGCCTGTAAGACTCTTTTTCATTTTTGTTTTCTGTTTTCCTTTTCTGTTATTTGTTTTGATTTAGTTTTAAGCACTAAACCATTTTGCTTCCTTCTGATAATTCTACAGGGACTGAAAGGATTATTCCAAAGCCCCTCACAATTTCTCAGAATTATTGGACACATATTCAATATATAGCAAATACAAATCCAATGCAAATAGTTATTGCATTAGCTTCAAATGCCCAAAATAAATATTTATGAGCTCCTAAAAATATTTGTTTGAATTTTACCTCTGGCCAATATTTTTAGAGAGAATCAAGAAAATTTTCTTGGACCTATTTGAAGCAATTTTTATCTTGGTCATTTTCAGAAATGATTTCTGATGCTTTCACATGTCCCCATTTCAAATTCATTGAAATTTAAACATGATGCACACATGACTAGCTAGCCCAGAGCAAACCAGAACTAGGGATGTGACAACTCACCCCCACTAAACAAGAATCTCGTCCCGAGATTCAAGACGTGAGGTAAGAGACAAAGGGGACACAAGGACAACACAATCTTCTCGATCCAATTGCTCTTCTCGAAGATGTTGATTCATTGCATCATATTGATCTTGACATCTTTGCTTTCGAGATCTTCACCCAACACGACAAGGGAAAGAGAGGGAAACTCTACAGGATTCGATCTTCACAAAGATCAAGCAAATCATGATCAACTCGCAGAATGAGATGTTGAATCATCTCTTGATCTAAGAGACAAACACACATCAAGAGGGATGGAGAGAACAAATGATGAAAGTTCAATTGGGTAGGAAACACTCCCACTCTTAAGTAGGATGGTGCATAGGTTTGAAGGTAGCGAGCAGTTGATTGCGATGATTCCATAACGGGGCACCTCAGGGAGGGTGACTCGTAGAATTATTCCCTTAAGTGGAAAAAAGAATTACTTTTGATACCTAGATCATTGAAACTATCTATACCAACCTGAGGCAAACCACAATCGATCGTTTAGAGAAGTTCGAAGAAATGGCATACTCAGTTTTGGAATGGAACTATGGTTATAGAACATTCGGCAAATGGAAGGCACATTCCACTTGATATCGAGGACATAACCCAGTGACTGAGTGTGCTCTTGAGAACTTGAGCATTTCCCTATTCATCAAGGTCTTACCAACATCCGTGTCGAGGATTCTGGCAACACCTCATACTACCATGATGAATAGTGATCGATGATGTAGATGCAAAGGAAGACAACACTTTCTCAGATTTTACCTTAGCAATGCTATCAGATCTTGGGTTCCGGCAAACCCTCAAGGTTCAAACACTGGGGTGCGCGCGGAGATTTCCTCCCTACCGATCTACACCCTAGCTCGCTAAGATCTCACGGATGAACTCGAAGAACTCACAACACAACGACACGAGATTTATACTGGTTTGGTCCACCGTTGTGGTGTAATACCCTACTCCAGTGTGGTGGTGGATGGATTGCCTCTTGGGCTGATGATGAACAGTACAAGGAGAAGAACAGCCTCCTGAGGTTAAGGTGTTCTTGTGCTTGGGTATGACTAGGGTTAGCTCAGGGTCCAATTTCCTTTTTTCTACTGTGGTGGCTAGTTCCACTTATATAGGCCCTGGTCCTCTTCACAAATATTCAGCGGGAAGGGAGCCAACAACGGCCAATTTGAAAGGGGACAGCTAGTACAGCTTATCCTGACAAAAGCGGTCTTCGCCTGCAAAAGGCTCTGGTGGTGACGCCGTCTTGGGCTCCATGGTGACCTCCATCCTGCCGTCCCGCTGGTCTTGATCTCGTTGCACCGGTATGGAAACCTTTGCCTGATGCCTCGGTACTCCGTGCCTGCGCTTGCCTCCTTAGCACCAAATAGGAAACAAGGACGCTGCGCGCGCTGGCGCCCGCCTGGTCTTGATCGTCATGGCTCACGTCACGAGAGCCTCGCGAGGTCCGCCCTGCCTTGATATCTCCGCTCCTCACAAGGGAGCCTGATGAAGCCGCTCCTGAGGAAGTCTTGGGTCGTCCACCTTAAGGTAGTCCTAGATTAGGGAGTCCTCGGACAGCCGGAGTATATACTTTAGCCGGACTATTTGACTATGAAGATACAAGATTGAAGACTTCGTCCCATGTCCGGATGGGACTCTCCTTGGCATGGAAGGCAAGCTTGGCAATACGGATATGTAGATCTCCTCCCTTGTAACCGACTCTGTGTAACCCTATCCCCCTCCGGTGTGTATATAAACCGGAGGGTTTAGTCTGTAGGACAAGAACAATCAGACCATAGGCTAGCTTCTAGGGTTTAGCCTCTATGATCTCGTGGTAGATCAACTCTTGTAATACTCATATCATCAAGATCAATCAAGCAGGAAGTAGGGTATTACCTCCATCGAGAGGGCCCGAACCTGAGTAAACATCATGTCCCCCGCCTCCCGAGATCTGCCAGTTTTGACACCGACATTGGTGCTTTCATTGAGAGTTCCACTATGTCGTCATCATAAGGCTTGATGGCTCGACTTGTTGTCAAGGACAACATCACCTATGGGGGAGCCCTGGCTGTAGGCCAAACTCTCCGGCTAGGCGGTTTCGTCATGACCGCCCGTTCGGCCGCTGCACCAATGATGACTTCTCGGGTAATCGAAAACAGCCTCCACGTCGGCTCGGAATTCGCCGAGCAGTTGGATCCAATGGAGCTCTCTTCCTTGAACTTGCTCTTGGATCGCATCGCCGCCTTGGGAGTCGCTACGGACTATGATCAGATCGGGCTTAAACCCGACCAAAGGGAGATTAACTCCCCGCCGGTCACCCATCAGATAGCGGTGGTGGAGGTGCAATGCAGTAATTCTTCCTCTATCTTGAGGACAAACTATGTCCGGATTTCCAAGCTCTCCGTGCCAGATACCCGTCTACGAGAGTACATGGCCCAAACCTTGAACCTAGAATCAGGCAGTGGGCCAGACCTGTTGAGCAACATCTCGGGGCCCGAACTGCCAAGCGCGGAAACTCCTTCGCCCCTGGGTATCAGATCGGGTCAGGGTTCGGACTTAAATCCACGCACCCACCCAGATATAAGCGATCTTTCCCACATTAGACAAGAGCCCCAAGAGACAGTACACCACTATTGGGCCATATTCCTCCTTATAATGAGCAAGGTTAAGGACTGTCACGAGGAAGACGCAATTTCATTCTTTTGCAAAAATTGCACGGACAAGGGAATCCTCAACGCCATAAGTCGCCGTGACATAGCACACTTCGCTGACTTGGCGGCCATAGTACAGAAGTACTATGCGATGGAAAGCGCCTGGAAAACCCAAACAAAATTCTGGGATCCTCCGGCTCCCACTAAACCCCCCATCCAAACTAAAAGGGTGTACTCTCATAAGTCACCCGACCCAATTACAAAGAAACAAAAGCCCACTACAGGGCATGGAACTGTATTGGAGGGGTGGCTCAATGGGCCATGCAAAATTCATAGTACAGCGGATACCATACCAACACACAGCCTTAGAGCATGTTGGGTACTCCAACAGGTGGCCAGAGCAGTGAGGATATCCTCATCAATAATACCGCAGAGCACCATCCCGTCGAGAACAACAATACAGTATTGACAGTCTTCGAGACCTTTGCCTCAAATAATAGGCATAAGAGAGCACTCCGCAACCTTGCTGAAGTCTGCCAAATAGAAGCAATAAATCCATGGAGCGATACGGCTATCACCTTAAATGCCAGTGACGAACCTAAATTCCGAACAGCATGAGCACCAGCCACCTTGTTCCTTAGTCCAATTGTGGACAACTTCCGGCTTACTAAAGTGCTCATGGACGGCGGCAGCGTATTAAACCTCATCTATGAGGAGACTCTTCGAAAAATGGAAATAGACAGAAGCTGCATTGAGCAAAGCAGCATGACCTTCAGAGGAATCATCCCTAGTCGGGAGGCATGATGTGCTGGCAAAATCACACTAGATGTGGTATTCGGCACGTGGAGAATTATAGGTCCGAAGAAATCACATTCCAAGTGGCCCCGTTCAATAGCGGATACCACGCCCTTCTAGGGCAGGAGGCATTCACGATCTTCCAAGCTATACCCCATTACGGGTACATGAAGCTCAAAATGCCCAGGCCCAATGGAATCATCACTCTAGCTAGTGGTCCGGACATAGCACTCCGTGCCAAAAATAAAACAGCCGCACTGGCCCTCGAGGTGTTATTCGAAGCCCTCGCGACCGAGGAACTAACCGCGCTGCGCTCCACAGTAGACAGGGACGACGTAATACTCGACAACAGATCCAAGTCCACCTCTTTTAAACCAGCGGATGAAATAGTCAAATTCCAAGTCCATCCAACAGACCCTACAAAAACAGCATCTATTGGGGCACAGTTAAACCCCAAAGTAGACACCGCACTACGGGAGTTCTTGCGCGAGAATTGGGACATCTTCGCCTGGCATCCTTCAGACATGCCAGGAATCCCACGCAGGCTGGCCGAGCATAGCCTTAACATCCTAAAAGGATTCAAGCCGGTCAAGCAAACTCTTCGGCGCTTCTCCGAGCCTAAGCGACAAGCCATGGGAGAGGAGCTAGCCAAGTTACTAGAGGCCGGATTCATTCGAGAAATAAAACATCCGGACTGGCTAGCAAACCTGGTGATGGTACCAAAGAAATACAAATCCTGGCGCCTATGCGTCGACTTCAAGGACCTTAATAGGGCTTGCCCAAAGGATCCCTTCTCCCTCCCTCGCATCGATCAAATTATCGACGCTACCGCAGGACATGACTCATTGTGTTTCCTCTACGCATACTCCGGATACCATCAAGTTAAGATGGCGGAGTCCGATCAAGCCGCAACAGCATTTATCACGCCATACGGCCCCTTCTATTTTAACACCATGCCTTTTGGGCTAAAAAACGCCGGTGCAACCTATCAATGCATGATTCAGACATGCTGGGAGACACAGATCGGCAAAACAGTGGAGGCATATGTAGACGATGTGTTCATTAAAATCAGACACGTCGAATCCTTAATAGATGACTTGAGGCTCACGTTCGATAATCTCCGAACATACGACATTAAGCTCAATCGGGAAAAATGCGTCTTCGGCGTACCCGCCGGAAAGCTCTTAGGCTTCATCGTCTCCAATAGAGGAATCGAAGCAAATCCGACTAAAATCAGAGCTCTATCACAGTTAGCCATCCCAACAGACCTCAAGCAAATCCACAAATTAAGCTGGATGTGTGGCTGCCTTAAGCCGCTTCATCTCTCGATTAGGGGAAAAGGCTTTGCCTCTTTATCGCCTTCTCCGGCCTTTGAACACTTGAGTGGGCGGATGCGCCACTGACTGTACTAGAGGAAATAAAAGTCGTTCTGGCCACAAACCCAATCTTGGCCACGCCAAATGTAGGCGAACCAATGCTGTTATATATAGCGGCAACACACCAAGTTGTAAGTGCAGTGCTCGTCATCGAACGAGAGACAGACAGACATAAGTTCCCGCTTCAAAAGACGATATACTATGTATCCACTGTCTCACTCCATGCAAATCACGGTACCCACATTATCAAAAGATAGCATACGCGGTCTTCATGGTATCCCGGAAACTACGACACTACTTTCAAGAGAGTTCAATTACGGTGGCCTCTGAAGTACCACTCAACGACATAATAAACAACCGCGAAGCCATGGGCCGGATTGCTAAATGGGCTATTGAGCTCCTCCCGTTCGACATAATATACAAACCACGGCGAGCCATTAAGTCACAAATCTTGGCGATTTAAATCGCCGAATGGATGAAGCGAACTCCCTAAAGAGTACGGCGCATACTCCAATTGGATCATGCACTTTGACGACTCTAAAATGCTGGCGGGTCTGGGGGCTGGTGTCGTCCTGACATCCCTCACCGGAGATACAGTCCAGTACATACTCCAAATATTATACACAGACTCCAATAACGCAGCAGAATACGAGGCCCTGTTACACGGCCTCCGGATGGTAGTCTCCATGGGCATTCAACGCCTAGAGGTGCGGGGGGATTCGAACCTCGCAATATCTCAAATAAATGGAGACTTCGACGCCAAGGATCCAGAAATGGCGGCTTATCGCAATGCCGTCCTCAAAATGTCAACTCGGTTCGAGGGGCTTGAATTCCACCATGTGGTCCGGGAAAACAAACAGGCGGCATATATCCTTTCCCGCATCGGTGCTAAGCACGACCCGGTCCCACCTAATATCTTTTTGGAAAGGCTGTTTAAGCCATCTGTGGTATGGGAAGGAGAGACCGGAAATAATAGTCCGGACCCGGACACAACGCCAGATCCCGAACACCCTGACATAATCGGAGGCTCTACCACCGAAATAACACCTTCTGCCCACGTGATTATGGCTGTCATTGCCCTGTGGATAGAACCCTGCTTGACCTACCTAACTAGGCAAAAACTACCCGAGGACCCAAATGAGGCACGTTGCATTGTGCAATGGTCTAAAGCCTACAAGGTCCACGAGGGAGAGCTTTATAAGAAAAGTGCTACTGGAGTCCTTCAAAGGTGCATCTCTGAAGAGGAAGGGCGGCAACTTTTGGCACAAATTCATGCTGGACTTCGCGGCCACCATGCCGCAGCTCGGGCCCTTGTAAGCAAGGCCTTCCGTACAGGTTTCTACTGGCCGACGACCCGAGAAGACGCAGAGGACCTCGTTCAATGATGTGTCGGTTGCCAGCTTTTCACAAACTAAAGCCATATGCCGCCTACCGCTCTCCAAACAATCCCCATTACTTGGCCCTTTGTGGTCTAGGGGCTTGATATGGTCAGACCCCTCAAAGGGGGAAGCCATAAGAAAAAATACTTATTGGTCATGGTGGATAAATTCACCAAATGGATAGAAGCCAAACCAGTTAAAACGGTCGAATCCAGACCAGTGATAGACTTCATATCCGGGGTTGTACACCGTTATGGCGTCCCCCACAGCATCATCACTGATAACGGCTCGAACTTTACCGCCGACGAGGTAAAACTTTGGTGCAGCAACATGGGCATCAAGCTCGATTATGCTTCTGTCTATCACCCGCAAACTAACGGTCAAGTCGAACGAGAAAACGGTCTTATCATGAGCGGCATTAAACATAGATTAGTGCGATCCTTGAAGGAATCCGATACACACTGGGTAGAGGAGCTCGACTCCGTACTATGGGGGCTGCGGACCACGCCGAATCGCACTACCGGATACACACCATTTTTTATGGTGTACGGCGCAGAGGCGGTACTGCCCTGCGACATAATTCATGACTCGCCTCGAGTGCGCATGTATGAAGAGAAAGAGGCCGAGCTTGATCGGCAGGACAATTTTGACGCCCTGGAGGAGGAGCGTGACGTGGAAAAAGCCCGTTCCGCATTCTATCAACAACAGGCTCGAAGGTATCAAAGCAGAGAAGTACGGGCCAAAACTTATAACGTTGGTGAACTCGTTCTACGCCTACCAGAGAAGAAAAAGAACAAGCTCAAGCCCAAATGGGAAGGTCCCTTCATTATTGACCAAGTTCTGACCGGTGGAGCGTACTGTCTGTGGGATGCATCGGACAATCGACTCGAGCCAAACCCATGGAACGCAACCAGACTCCGAAGGTTCTACGCCTAGTACCGGACTCTATGTTTGTCTCCTTACCTCCCTCCATTTTTTATATATACGTTATCTGTCTTTTATTTCTTTCTTTCTTCCCTTTTTCTTCAAGGCCTCAAAAGGCTAAAATGTGCCTTGACTACACAATCTTGACGCGCTAGCCGCGCTCATTATACCTGGGGGCTTTTTATATAGAAGCTTAATATAACTATTTTCCGGGATCTATGCCCCACACATGTGTTATTCTTCCACATGTACCTTTTTTCGCCATTATATGCATCGATATGACTTAAGTTTTGGCCAAGCTGGGTTGCCTGGCTCTTGTGTTCATGCCCTACGTTCCCGTTAATTCGGCTAGGGCATAAGGGGAGCACCTCTGCGATTGTTACTGCCAGGTCAGCCGGATGTGTACCTCAGACTGGGTGAAGCCGAAAGCTAGCGTTCTTAAGGGAATACTCGGTCGGTGAACCAAAGATGATCCTTATTTATTGTAATACATGCCCGTAGATGTTTTTATCTTGCGTCTCTTTTCGCAGCTCGGACATGCACATTAGGGCATGCGTACCCAGGGAAAGGAACCCTTAACGAAACTATTCTCCCTCGAAGATGTTTCTTACTATCCATGTAATATAACATAACTAGTTGGGTACTTGTCTGTTCAAGCACTTATGACCCCTACGCCTTGTTTCCACGCGTACCCCGGTTTTTTCATAACTGAGCGGGTATTTAGATACACTCCGGACTGTCGGGTCCAGAGGTTGAAGCGAAAAGGTCCGCCATGACAAATGATTTACAATCCGGCTAGGGACAATACATGTCACTTGAAGTACACAGTCACTTAGACTGACTAAATTCTTCTTCTATACCATCCAACAGGCTGTTTAGCCTACAATCCTGTTGGGAATACTTTGCGGCTAATTCTACTTGGTCATACACCAAACAGATGGGGATCTCTTTCCCATCAGGCCCCACAGGTTCGACTTCGGCCATGTGGTTCGGGTCAGCCTTGGTACATCGCGTCTTCACCATGGCCCAGGCTTCCCTTGCACCTTTCGGCAGGCCGATATCTTCCATATTTGGAAGCGCCGCCGCGCTCCCTTGAGCTTCTCTATAAGCTCCCCCATGCCTCCTGGCAGGGAGGCGGATGGCCACAAGGCTTGCGCAATGCCCTGCATCACCTGTCGAACTTGTTCATGCAGTTGTGAGAGCTCTGGCAGAAGATCACCCACAGACCTGGGCATCTCCTCTGCGGGACGACCCATCAGCATACCTGCAGACATAACTCTGTTAGCCGGTTTCTTTGCCGAACTCTTTAAAAGTTCGTTCAAGCACTTACTGAAAATGCCACGTCGAAGCCGCTTATTCTCCTTTACGGAGTCAGCAAGCTGGGCTCGAACATCTTTCAGTTCCACGCCCAGCTGGATATTGGCGTCTTGGAGATCGTTTTTCCCCCGCCTAACCCGTGTGAGCACGCGCTCGCCAGCCTTTAGCTGTCGTTGAGCATGTGGCTCATCCCCTATCACGACCTCCGGATTCATTCCAGAGTCATCTGTAGAATCTATTGTTAGATTTCCATGCATGCCGCATACTAAACGGTACATGTCATTCTTTTTGATAGAGACAAGTGTTACCAGAGGGGGCCTTCTTGGACTCCTTCATTGCGGCAACTGCGGCCCGTAGCTGGGCTTTGCACTCTTCGAGCTCTTGAGACAATTGGGTATTCTTCTCCATAAGAACCTGCACAAATAATGATCCTTAAATCAGTTGTGTCAAGTGTTTCAAGTCTCAAGGGCTACTGATATACATAATTATTAGACTTCCTTACCCGTATATCCTTTACATACTGGTCCGTGGCTCTGGCAAGACCATTTTGAGCAGCTCGAATGTACGGGTCTCCTGAGTTGAAGGCATCAAACGCCTCTTGGGAGAAACAAGCGTCACGGAGTACGGCCCGACGATGCCTGTGATTCATGGCGCTCTCCACTTCGGAAATTGTAGCGGATAGACTATCTGCATCCTCTGTAGGAGGAACCTCCGGCGTTGGCACCATGTTAGCGTCCGCCTTTATGTCCGGCTCTGGAGCCCGACTGGTGGAGGCGTGACCGGCAACATCTCCGGATATAGTCCGGCGAGCGTTTTTCCTACTAGGAAACATGGATGTCAATATATTTTAAAAAATACGACAACCACGAAGCGGGGTTCTGTTTCATACCTCTGCGACGGTGTCTCAATCCTGACCGCCTTCCTTTTAAGCCTACCCAGCTTCGGTGCCCCTTGTGGGTGAGTAACTGCGGGTTCGGCATGGCATCCCGAGGGCCTTCCCTGTAAGACACCATATGTGTGCGGTAGGTGAAGTGCAGAAAAAGGGATCCTTTTTGGAAGGTGGGACTCCGGTTATACTTACATGCGATGCAGGGAGGAGTCCAGGATAATTGGCTATGATGGCCACCATGGCATCATCGCATCTCAATTGATAGAACGTCCTATCGATGAGCTCCACAAATATGTCCGGATCCTCTTCGAGTCCGGGGTCGAGGGCCCGGTCAGGGTCCTCTGGTTGTGGAGGTGGGCTGTGGACCTCCCTCACAGCTTTTCGCAGCTCCTGCTATGAAACGGCAAGGTAAGTATTTATGACAAAGAATGCGGTAAGGTCTGGAGTAAAAAGGAGCAGCTCATCCAACATGGAGGGTTGTACATGGAGAATCCATCCCGTGGCTTGATGCGGATGAACTCCTCTTCCTCTCCTTTGTACAGATCGGACAGAATTTTTGCTAGAGCAGCGACTGAGTCCCGTCTCTTACGACCGTAGCGGGTGGCATCGTCTTCTCCGTTGAAGTGCCACATGGGTTGCCCCCGATATTCAAGTGGCTGCACCCCCCGCCGCATTATACATATTGACATAACTTCGATTACTGTCAATCCTGACTGTGCCAGCATCTGTATCCGACCCATCAGGTACATGACCTCCCTATTATCTTCCTCCTGAGGGCGCCAGCTGCGGCGTTTCTTCAGGGGAGCGTTGTCGAACTCAGGAAGGCCTATCCGAATAGGGTCCGGAAGGGGGACGTCCTCCATATAAAACCACTCTGAAGGCCAGTCTTCAGATGTCTTCTTCGGAGTACCGAACAGGTATCCGGTCCCGGCGATACGCCATATTTTGGCTCTGCCCACTTGGTATATTGGCCCCTCCTGTGTACGGGGTACGAGGCAGAATAGCCTCTTCCATAGCTCGAAATAAGCCCAGAAATAGCTCGCAAAGGGCGACATAGCCAGCGACGTGTAATATGGAGGCGGGAGTAAAATTATGCAGCTGGAGGCCGTAGAACTCCAGGAGCCCGCGGAGGAACGGATGAATTGGAAATCGAAGCCCTCTTAATAAGTAAGGGATGAGGCATACCCGCTCCCCCATGGATGGGTTGGGAAAGCTCTTTGCTTGCTCCCCGCCGTTATAGGTGGCGAGCCCGGCTCGAACAGGGACCATATACGCTGGGGGGAGAAATCCCTGGGTCTGTAACTCTACTAATTGGCTGTGGGGGACGGAACACTTCTTCCAATTTCTGGGCATAGGGCTAAGAGAGCGAGAGGAGGAGCTACGATGGCCGGCCATGTTGGAATGGATTTTTCCGGGTGCGCTCCGATGGATACTCACTGTGGGAGGATGGTGTGATCTGGATCTGAGAATGCCCGTCGCTTTAATAGGCGATTTACTCACATGGCTAGGGAGGCAAATGGAAAAATGCCCTGGCTTCTCGCATTTGCTCGACACATGGCAGATAGCCATTATTAGGCGGGAAGCCGGGCACTACTCAACATGTACTCAGAATTTGGAGAAGAACCCACCTTGCAATGTCGAAGACAATCTGCGTGCCGGACTCATCGTCATTGAAGCCTGTGTCGGGGTTCTGGGAACGGGGGTCCCCAGACTTGCCTACCTGCGGCCTGCGGCGTGGCTCAAAGGAGGCCCAGGACCGCCCATATTCATCAACACAAGCTCAAGACCCTCGCGAGGGGCCAAGCCTCGCGGGGCGGACGACCAGGAGCTTCCTCAGGCACGGCCTCGTCAGGCTGGCTCATGAGGAGGCGGAGAGTTCAAGGCAGGGTACCTCGCGAGGCGCCCATGGCGCAAGCCATGACGACCAAGGGCGCCAGTCGGGCGCCAGCCCGCGCAGCATCCTCCTTTCCTCTTTGGTGCAAGGGGAGCAAGCGCAGGCGAGAACATCAAGCAAAGGCACCCGTTTCGGTGCAACAAGACCAAGACCAGCCCCAACGGCTGGAAGGGAGTCATCGTGGAGCCCAAGCAGGCGTCATCATCAGAGCCTTTGGTAGGCGAGGACCAACTTTAGTCAGGATAAGTGTACCCGCTGTTCCCCTTCAAAATGGCCAATTTTTGGCGCCCTTCCCGCTCAATATTTGGGAAGAGGCCGGGGCCTTCGCCTATAAATAGGGTGGCCACACTCGAGTAGAGGGCGATCCGCATCCAGATCGAGAGAGAGATAGAGACCGATCCTCAAGCTAGGCGTCGGGACACCACCTAGCAGTTCATCACACCCACCAAGAACAGATCCTCGCGAGGCTGTTCTTCCTGATCTTATTCTTCATCAGCCCAAGAGGCAATCCACCACACCACAAACTAGAGTAGGGTATTACACCTAGCGGTGGCCCGAACTAGTATAAATCTCATGTCTCTTGTGTTGTTCTTCTTAGTAGTTTAGGTCCCTGCGATTGGCGAGGTGCGAGATGGTGGAGGTCGGATCTCAGCGCCCCGAGTTGAACCTTAAGGGTCTGCGGAACCTGAAATCCGACATTTGGCGTGCGGTAAGTGCGCTGGAATCTGCCTTTAAATCGCCTCGTTCTTCCCGACCACCGCAACCATATCGGCGCTCGTCGGGCCCGCGCCGAGCACCGAGCCGCCCTCGCCTCCCATGTCGCCCAGACGGCTCCAGTCGGCGGGCGTCCTCGTCGTTCCCCGTCCCCTGCCATCAACGCCGCCACCGGCCCAGCGGGGAACGAGCAGCAAGTGTCGTCCCAGCACCCGTCCATGAGGCGGGACGGCCGCACCGCCACGCCTTCGCTCACCCCCGCTGGTTCTTCGTCACGGCGCCAGCGCTGCCGCCAGGCCCGAGCTGCACTCATCACGGCAAGCGAGCTCCTGCGCTACCGCCCGGTCGGCAGCGTCTACGAAGAATGGCTCGACCAAGTCGCCCGAGCTTCGTCCGCGCTGCAGGAGGCGACCCCGCGCCGTCCGTCTCGCTGCACCGCACCTCGCCTTGTGGCGATAAGCTCCGAGGCACCTCAGCCGCCTCCTCCTCAAGACGGCGCCCTGGCCCCAAAGCGCGGTCCTGGCGGAACCCGTTCCGCGCCAGCGCCGCAGCTGCAAAGCAGAGCTACCAAGAAGTTCCTCGCCCGCAGAAGCTGCCCGAGCGCTCCCCGCTCCAGCACGTCAAGACCCTGCGCTACCCCCAGCCGCGGCGCAGGGAGGCCCACAAGACCAACCTCTCTGCCGACTGAGGCCCCTCGCGGCCACGGCGGGCTGCCGCGCCTTCACCTCTGAGCTGCGCAGCCTCGCGTGGCCCACCAAGTTCAAGCCATACCTGCCTCCACGCTACGACGGCACGGCTGACCCTACGGAGTTCCTCCAGATCTACAAGCTGGGCATTGAGGCTGCCAACGGGGATGAAAAGGTCATGGCGAACTGGTTTCCCTTGGCACTCAAGGACGGGGCCCACACCTGGCTCCTGAACCTGGCCCCAGGCACGATCTCTTCCTGGGCCGAGATGCGTACCCGCTTCATCGCCAACTTCCAGGGTACTCGCGACCGGGCACCCGCCGTGAGCGACATGCGCCGAATCAAGCAGCAGCCAGGGGAAACCCTGCAAAAGTACATCCAGCGCTTCAATAATGCACGCCTCAAGATCCCCAGGGTAACGGAGGAGGCCATCATCTCTGCCTTCTCCGACGGCGTGCGCAACGTCAAGATGAAGGAGGAGCTGGCGATGCATGAAGATCTGTGCACCTCCCTGGAGCTGTTCAACTTGGCGACCAAGTGCGCCAGGGCTGAGGAAGGGTGCCTCTCCCTCCTCGAGCTGCCTGCCGCGGATCCCGAAGAGAAGAAGTCCAAGACCAAGGACGTGAAGCGCAAGGGGGCTACCGTGCTCGCAGCCGAACCAGACACCAAGCGAGGCAGAGATCAGCCTGAGTCCTCCAAGGGCAGCCGGTACTGCGTGTACCACGACCTCCACACCCACAACACCAATGAATGCAAGAACTCCGAGCCGTACGTGAAGGAAGGGTCGGCAGACGCCCCGAGCGCAGAGACCGGGGCTACGGCCGAGGAGGAGGAAGGAATGCAGGACGCTGGGAAGACCGTGGCCCACGCCAAGGGTGGCGCGACCAACCTCGCGAGGACCGCTGGCAAGACCCGCCTCGCGAGGGAGGCTGGAGGGATTAGCCTCGCGAGGATCGCCCACAGGGGAACGCAGGCCTCCCTCCGCAGCCGCCGCAGCCAAGGAGAATTGAGGACCGTCATCAGGACGAGGGGGCTGGGGGCTTCCAGGAACCGCGTGCGATCGCCTGCATCCTGGGCGGAGCTCAAGCCCCAGCCTCTCAGCGCATCTTCAAGCAGTTCGCCCGTGAAGTGAATGCAGTCCTCCCCAAGCTCGAGGCCGCGCGCCCTCTCAGGTGGTCGGTGTGCGCCATCACGTTCAGCTCAGCGGATCAGCTCAAGTGAGCGGCCACAGCCGGAGTTCTCCCGATGCTTTGTTCCCCAATCATTAGCAACGTGCTTGTCACCAAGACCCTCATCGACGGCGGAGAAGGGCTCAACGTCCTGTCCGTGGAAACATTCAACAATCTTCAAGTGCCTTACAGTTAGCTTCAGCCAACCAAGCCTTTTTCCGGAGTAACCGACGGCTCCACGGTCCCGATCGGGAAGGTCCGCCTTCCTGTCACCTTCGGGGCCCGCGACAACTACCATACCGAGCTCGCCGACTTCGGCGTCGCCCACATTCGCTTTGCCAGTACAACGCCATCCTCGGGTACCCAGCGTTGGCCAAATTCATAGCCATAACCCACCACGGCTACAACGTCCTCAAGATGCCAGGAAGCGGCGGGGTCATCACGGTGCCCTGTGAAGAAAGAGACGCGGTGTGCTCCCTGGAGCGAGCCTTTCAGGCCGCATCGCTGGGAGACCCAGACCACAGCAGCAGGATGCCTCCCGAGGCAACACCCAAGAAGAAGAAGACATCGACCGGCCCGGCTCTTCAAGAGACAGGCCCCTCAGGGTCCGCACCGGGCCAAGGGGAGCCTCCTTCCATCGCATAGGAAAGCGCGCCCGGCGCCCTCCTCGAGCGGGGCTCGGGGCTCTCCCTGGAGGGCCGCCGACCTCACCAAGGTCTCGAGGAGGCGCTTGGGCACCACGTGGAGGCATGTTTGAAGCACGTTTCCATAAGGGAGCAAGACCAGGAGGACAGAACCCTCAAGAGTTCATCAGCAAGGCCATTCAGGAGCTACATGAGTCAAGGGTCATGAGGGGCAGCCGCCGCCTACTCGTTGTGGCCCCCCATCCAAGACTATCCACAGTGGTTTAAAAATAATGCAGCCTTAGTCACCTTACCTCTCTCCACGTAGTACGTTGGGTCCCACCAGTCAGAGGGTGAAACAAACAAATTAATAAGAAAAATTAAAAGCGCCCGTGTGTATCTTACTACCTCACACATCTCGCTACTGCTCGGGAACACTGTCCAATTGATCCCTCTGTTCGCTCACGTACTATTTTAAGTGAATCCTTATTATAACATGCACACAAATTTTGGGCACTTGTATTCGACTTAAGTCAGTGTGCCACCGTATCTCGTATACTTACTACTCCCTCCGTCTTGGTGTAATAAGTCATGTTAGAAGGTGCAACAGGACGAAGGTGCGTGCGTGTGCGTGTGTGTGTTTAACTGTAACACCCCAAAAATTTCAACCTTGTTTTATTAATTAAAATTTTTCCAAGAAACTTAAACTTTTGTTTTCTGGATTTTCTTTTGATTTCAGAACCATTCTTCCCTTTATTTTTATGCAGTTTTTACCTCAAGTGAAAAAAAAACTTCCCAATTTTATTGGACTCTTTTACCTTCTCAAATAAGACAATTCTTTTATCAGTAGGATTATTTATATAATTATTTTCCCACGAGCTTTATTTCTCTAATTTGGTTTTTCATAAGTTTAGGGTCCCATTTGCACTGCAACCCTTTTATAAACTCATTAAAAAATTCCACCAAAATTTGGTGATGTCATGTGATGTTTTTAAATCACTTTTATGCAAAAATATATTTCATTCCTTGGATATTTTGAGTTCTACACCAAGTTTTCAAATCTAGTCAAATCTCACTATTGCACTGCAACCTATTTAAATATTTCTTTAAAACTTCTACCAAAATTTTGGGATGTCATTAGGAGCATATTTTTCCACTTTATGCAAAAACCCAGCTATGTTCTTTGAAAGATTTGAGTGAATCAACCTCATTTCCATTCTGGTACAACTTGATGATTTGTACTACAACTATATTTTAAGTTGCTCCTTTATCCATGATTCCTTTTCCTACTTGTAGTCCTCCCTGCTAAACCCTTAAGACCAGGAGCATGAGCCCATTGGAATATTTTTGGCCCATGAAATGACAGCCTCTAGTTTCTGCCAAAAACTGATTTTCCCAAATAATTGCACTAACAAGTTTCTACATTTGGCAAACTAACCTCACCACCCTCTCATTCATCTAAAGAGACCCCACTCTGGAAGATTTGACCACTCCAAGAAATGCCTAGGTGCATGTGGCATTCTGTCAAACACCTTAGGGGCATGACCAGTTTTGACATGAGTTTTAGTTTGCACTATGAACTTGCTTCCCTTGCTTAACCACCTTGTCCAATAAACTCCTAGCTACTCCTAACCTAGGTCTACTAATTTCCAGCCTCACCCGAGACCTCTAGCATGCCCTGGCATTTTGTCGAGCACGTCCGTCGTGTGCTGCTCTGGCGCGCCAGGCGCGTTTTTGCGATGCCGCGACCGAAGCCGCCAGCGTCTTGCCCTCACCCGTTCGGCCTTGGCCAACCGCAGCCAGCACGCCACGTCTCCTTCTGCACCCCACGAGCACCGCAGCCCTCGCCACGTCTCCGGCAAGCCAGCAGCTAGCCGCCACTACCACCCGACAGCCCCTGCACTGGTCGGCGCCGCCCGAGCCGCTAGCGCTCGCCACCTACCCTCTAGAGCAGTCCAAGCCTATCCCCTCGCTCGTCTGCAAGTGCTCGTCGCCGCCACGTCCTCCTGCAGCAACAGAGAGGCGGTTCGCCGGCGATCCTATCCGCGGCCGCCGCGAACCGACATGGCCACGCTATATAAGAGGCCCCCGAGCATGTCCCGTTCCCCAGGCAGCCTCAAAACACTCCCCTAGTTCCCCCGTGGCAGCCAATCGACCCGGGGAGGTCTTCTCCCCATCTTCGGCAACCGCAGCCGCCGCCACTGTCCCGGCCATTCCGGCGCCACCAGGGCCTCCCGCTCTCCACTCACTGCACCAACAACATCCTGCAGCACCAACGAGTCCATCCCCATGCCCGATTTTGGTCAGGAACCGCCGGAGTCAAAAGCCCACTCTGCCCGATGACCACCGTCCGCTGCGGAGCTTCGCGCGCGGCAGCTCCGTCCACCCGAGACCAAAGCGACCACCGGAGTGACCACTTCGACCCCCTGAGCCCGCGGATGGCCTCGGTTTCCCGAACGGTGCCGCCGTTCGCCGGCGAGCATCGCCGGATCCCCGCCCCCTCTCGGGCAGAGGAAGAGGAGGGAGGAGAGAATAGTCAAACCTGACCAGTGGGCCAGGCAGGCACACTGTCAGTGACCCACCGCACCGGTCCACGTGGGTTAAGTGAAGGCGTAAAGGGCAAAGTACGTATTCGACGTATACCTGTTCAAAGCGTTTTCTTTTTTCTGTTTTATTTTTAAAAATAGATTTTGACCACAACTTTGACTGCCTATAACTTTTTAATTATAACTCCAAATGAATTGATTCTTTTTCCTACCTCTCTCAAATATTGTCTAGTTTATTTTAAGATTTATTTCAAAAAAAATCAGACAAATTTTTGGTACTGTTTTTAAAACTATATATTGATTCAAAAATATTTTTAATAGGATTTTTGGAGAGAGGAGAAAGCTTTCAAAAGTTTTGGAGTGCACCTTGCCTCCCCCACAACTTGAAGGCAAGCATTCTGAACCCTGGCATAATATTTTGCATGCATTGTTTGACACGATTATGACACCACCTCAATACGTGGAACTCGTTATTTCATGTGGTGATGTGATCATTTGCATGGATGCTTATTGGAAATTTCCTTGCTGTTGGAAATGGACATACTTGTGATAATGATCATCCTCGTATGCCTTTCGTGCCTACCGGAAGGAAAACGGGAAAGTCTCCGTCTTGGGCAGATCCGAGCTTGTCCCTAGTTCCTCGTCGAGGCAGTGTGTCGGCATGGCATGAGGGGTATGATGAGTGCTGATTACATGCATTGGATGAAATATATTAGTTATGCTAATCATGCGGAATACTTAAACCTCTGAGTCGACCATAGATCGAGTCTTGTTCGATAACCCCCATACTTGTTTCGTACTACCACTTGTCTCTACAACAAGTAAGTGCAGTTCGATAAATCGTCAACCCCTTTCTAGCACACACCGTCTGAGAGAGGCCATGGTGGAAGATACGGTTGTAGCTGGTAGGCGAGCCACACTGGTCCGGGGCATGGGTGTTTCGGTTGAGACCAGAGAGGGAGGCCACCCCTTAGGCCTAGCGATATAAATTTGATCCCATGCTACGCGAGGTTGTAACCTCCCACTTAGAGTTTTGCTTGATAGGCGTCGTGGGTGATTCGGACACGGTAAGTTAAGCTGGTGTGTGCAAGTTAGGTGTGTTTTCAACTAAAAGGCCGTGAGCGGAATTAGTCGATGGACTAAAGGAATCCGTTACTCGTGGGTAAAAGTACACCCTCTGCAGAGATTAAACCTATTCGAATAGCCGTGTCCATGGTTAAGGATTACAGTCAGGGATGGGTCAAGTGTCGGTCTTACTGTCGGTCTTCGAAGGAGAGACTGTTAACCAAACTTGGATTCCGACTTGTGACTTGTGAGGACCATGATTTTTTTATGGACTAACCCTTATGTTATTTGGATGATCGAGTATACCTAGGATGGTTCTACCCCCCTGGATATTCACTGTGATTATTTATAAGCCCTTTATGTGGTGTCATTGAGGCCTTATCCCGTAACATGCTTGTTATTTATTTACTATATAAGCCCTTTATGTGGTGTCATTTGAGGCCTTGCATTGTGACATGCTTGTTATTCATTTACTTTATAAGCCCTTTATGTGGTGTCATTGAGACGCTTGATTGTGGTATGCTTATGATTTATTTACTTTATAAGCCCTTTATGTGGTGTATTTGAGGCGTCATTGTGGCATGCTTGTTATTCATTTACTTTACAAGCCCTTTATGTGGTGTCGCTCAGACGCCCGACTGAGGCATGCTCGTTATTTACCATCAATTCGAGACGTCGCTTCAGACATCCGAATGGTGCATGTTATTCCTACTCTGTCATTACATATTCAACGCACACACAACACAAAGACATCCCTTTAAATGAACTAAGTTAGGCAAGCTTTTATCTTCCAACTCTCCAAGTTTTTGTCCAGCTTAACCAACTAGCTCAGGGGTAACCAACACAGATTCTTGGAGAAGGGGTGGTTTATAAGAAAACCAACTTGATCACGAGCTCAACATAGCGGTCAGTAGATACGATGGAGACGTATCAACTCCCCCAAGCTTAAACCTTTGCTTGTCCTCAAGAAATTCAGTTGAAAAACTGAAAGTGATAAATAAAAACTTTTACAAACTCTGTTTGCTCTTGTTGTTGTAAATATGTAAAGCCAGCTGAGGGAGTCCTGGACTAGGGGGTGTCCGGATAGCCGAACTATCATCTTTGGCCGGACTCCTGGACTATGAAGATACAAGATTGAAGACTTCGTCCCTTGTCCGGATAGGACTTTCCTTGGCGTGGAAGGCAAGCTTGGCGATACGGATATGTAGATTTCCTACCATTGTAATCGACTCTGTGTAACCCTAACCCTATTCGGTGTCTATATAAACCGAAGGGTTTTAGTCTGTAGGACGAACAACAATCATACCATAGGCTAGCTTCTAGGGTTTAGCCTCTCTGATATCGTGGTAGATCTACTCTTGTACTACCCATATCATCAATATTAATCAAGCAGGAGTAGGGTATTACCTCCATCGCGAGGGCCCAAACCTGGGTAAACATCGTGTCCCTTGTCTCCTGTTACCATCCGCCTAGACGCACAGTTTGGGACCCCCTACCCGAGATCCGCTGGTTTTGACACCGACATTGGTGCTTTCATTGAGAGTTCCTCTGTGTCGTCACCTATAGGCCCGATGGCTCCTTCAATCATCAGCAACGACACAGTACAGGGTGATACTTTTCTCCCCGGACAGATCTTCGTATTCGGCGGCTTTGTACTGCGGGCCAATTCGCTAGGCCATCTGGAGCAGATCGAAAGCTACGCCCCTGGCCATCAGGTCAGATTTGGAAACTTGAACTATACGGCCGATGTCGCGGAGACTTGATCTTCAGCGGTTCGAGCCACGGCCGGCGTGCCGCCTTTGTCTCGATGGGTGCGATCTAGCCTGCCGCCCGAGCGAGTGCCTGGAGGCGCACGATGCCGCTCCGACCCTTAATCCGGGCGGTTTAGCGATCTAGGGCGGTTGGTTGGACACCACCTCGGGGCTGAAATCTCTATGGCGATTGAGCGAACACCAACCCTGTCCTTTGCAAAGCTCGTGACTCTCGGTGCGGACTCCTTTCCGGACTCGAACCTCCAGCGCCCCCCGGTCGAATCCGGTGGGCGCCGTTATGGAGTTCACCGGGCTGACATCTTTAGCTTTTCGCCCTTTGGCGATATCCTGAACTCATAAAGTCTCTCTCTTTGTTAGGGAGCCTGGCGAACTACGGTCGGGAAGGTTGGGATTCGGACGGCGAATAAATTCAGCGCCCACCCACCACCCACTTTGTAGCCCTGTCGATGACTTAACAGACATGCTCGACTTGACTTGAGGACATCGGCGATATGGGCGGCGGCGCGGAGGCGACCAGAACCAGCGCCCACAGGGCGCTGGATAGCCACCTCAACTTACGATATATATCACGGTGGCCACACCTAAGGAAGCGATAACAAGGAGCGGCGAGGCGCTGCGAAAAAAATTCCCTCGGGAAGTAGTCAAAGTGGCGGCGTGGCGCGCTCAAAACCCCACCTCGACAAAGATAAGCGCCCACACAGACCCAGCCATAGAGCAGGGTGAGCGGCCGACGGCGAACATGCCATTGAGCAACCATCCGAACAGGCCAACGGACAAACAACCCGTCCCGGCAAGGACAACGGTCCGGACGATCTCACGCCGGACCGTCATTGGATCGAAGAACCTCCACAAAGAGCTCCTCGCTCGTGCGTAGCTTGAAAAAGCAGAAAGCAGAGGCTCGAACAGCGGAAGGCGCACTCCGAATGAGATGGAGTAAATTACTCAACACTGCGCAGACAAATATGGCGACGGCCGCCAAGCAAGAAACTACCCAAAGCGCAAACTACTGCCCGAATTCGATGAGGAGGCCGTAGAAACCCCACGATCAAAAAACAAAGAGGCCGTCGGGTCGGATAGAGCGACCACATGGCAAGCGTTGAGCGGCGAGTGGCGCCGCACACAAGCCGACGCGATCCGCGCAAGGATTCGCACCAAAAGGATGGCCCGTTAGATCTATCTACGGGCCAAGAAACAAGTTACAGCGAGCAATAGAACATGTCAAATATCCGAACATCACGGCACACCCAAATACAGGCGCGCGCACCCTCTATGTTTCACCGATGAGGTCTTGGATCATAATTTCAGCGAATTCAAGCCCGTAAACATAGAGGCATCTGACGGAACGACAGACCACGAGTGCGGATTGAGATTATATCCTCCACATACACATGGCGAGAGGAGATGATCTCCGCCATAAAATACCTACCCTCAAGCTCAAAGGGCCAGCCTGGCATTGGCTTAAAAGCCTCCCGAAAACACCATGGGTAGTTGGGAAGAGCTTGAGGATGCTTTTGGGCCAATTTCAGGGAACCTATGTCCGACCTCCGGACGCAGACGATCTAAGTCACATAACCCAACAGCCCGGAGAGTCATCTCGAAAATTCTGGAACAGGTTCCTCACCAAAAAGAACCAAATAGTCGACTGTCCGGATGCCGAAGCCTTACCAGCTTTTAAACACAACGTCCGAGACGAATGGCTCGCATGACACCTTGGCCAGGAAAAGCCAAGAACAATGGCCGCACTAACAAGCCTCATGACCCTCTTTTGCGCAGGAGAGGATAGCTGGCTAGCAAGATGCAGTACCAGCGACCCAAGTACATCTGAAGTCAGGGATGGGAATGGGAAACCACGGCGCAGCAAGGACCAGCGCCGGATTAAGGGGAACGGTCCAAAGAGCGCGGCAGTCAACGCCGGATTCAAAAGCTCACAACAGCACAATAAAAAACTGCCCCTTAAGTTGTAACGCCCCGGATACAACTTTCCATAATTGTTACTCCAACTCTTGCCATTTACGGCTATGTGATATGTTATTTCCTCCGTGGTTGGGTTTTGTCTTTTGTTTTGCATTGTGTTCATGTCATGCATCTCATCTCATAGCATCATCTGCATTGCATCCACATGTTTTCATAAAACCTCGTAGCCGTTCGTAGTTACCGCTTCTCTCTTTGTCTTCACTGAACTGTTGTCAGACCGCTTGTCCTTGTTGACCTTCTCTCAGTCCAATTGGACCCCTCTCTTCTCTCTTTCTCCGAGACCAACAAAACCCCCCTTGTCTTCGTCGACCTCTCTCAGACCCCTCGCAGGCGTCCGAAACTTACCCGAACCCGAACCGGTCTGTCGTTACCGATGGATCCGGATCATCCCCAAATGTCTATAAAACATCTCCGTTTTCTTATTTGGACTCCCTAACCTATTTATTTTCGGCCGTTTGATTTCAATCGGAGGTTCCAAATAGCCCTAACCAAAATTCCAGTGCTATAAGTAGCAGTCTAACCCTAGTCCTGTCCCATCGATCCATCTAATCCTCCCGCCGCCGCCACCCATGTTCCTCGGGAGCTTGTCCCGTCGCCAACCAAATCCCCCTCGGGATCCATGCCTCACCAACCATCGCTCGCCACAAACAGCCTCCAGATCCCCTCGCCCTCCACCTCACTCGATCCAGTGCCTCCCCGAGCTCGTGGATGCCCGGCGCCCGAAGCCTCCTGCCTCCCTGATGCTCGTCCTCCCGGGCATCAGTGCTCCAAGGACGGCCCTTGTGCAGCTCCCCGTCGCCTCTCTCCTTCCCCAGTTTCTTCTCTCTCCCTCACCTCGCGGCCTCTGTCTATTTTCTTCAGGATGACGGGAGCATGCCCCGCCATGGCCGCCTCGTCCCGGAGCAAGCTCGCAGGCGTTCTTGTCATCCTAGCACCGTCCGCCACCAAGACCGGCCGGATCTGGACGAACTCGAGCTTCCTCGCCCCAGATCCAGCCACCTCTGCTTCCAGTCGCGCCATCGTCGTTCGGTCCTCCTCTGCTTCACCTGTCGCGCCCTTTTTCCTCCTCTGCTCAAACCCATGCGTTGGGCGCCCCCCTCGTCGTCGTCAACTAGGTGAGCAGCAGCTCCACCGCGACCTCGCCCGCTACTCCCTCTATCTCTTCTTTCTTATTTTCCCTCTCTGGTGCTCTCTCGCTCACGATCTCTCTGTCTCTCCCCTTTGCCTCGAACAGGGAGACCCCGCCGCCATGGATGGCTGAGCCCAGCGCCCGAGCTTCGTCCACCACCGTTGCCCGGAACCGACGCCGGACGGCTCGATCCGCTCGTTCCGGCCGGTTCCCGACGACCCCGTCGCCATGACCCCCCTGCCGGCGTCTTGACGTGCTGCTGTTTCTGTTCTTCAGGGACGAGCAGCAGCAGCTCGCCCTCCCCTTCGCCCGCGTTGACCCCGTCCTCCACCGCTGGCGCCTTGTAGCGTGGGGTCGCGCCGAACCCAGCGCCCCCCCTTCCAGCGCCCTCTCCATAGTCCTGGGCTTGGCCCATGGGTGAGCAGCCCGTCCACCCTTTCTCCTGTATGTCGCTGGCCCAGCAGTTTCAGCCCAGAGCACGTTTTTTTCCTGTTCTGTGATTTTAGCTATTTATCCAGAGACTGCAGTTTTGGCAGAAAAACCCCTAGAATTCATGCATATAATAACTCCACAACCGTGCATCATATGTAAATAATTTATATATGTAAAATGCTTAGAATTTTGTGTAGATTAATAATATGCCACTTTCATCCATGTTTAAAATGTTTAACATGACGTTTGTTTAATTTTGCTTAAATAATATGCTAAAATGATTTATTTCATAACTAAATAACCGTAGCTCCAATTTTAATAAACTTTATATGTAAATGGGGTAGAAAAATGCATAGATTAACTTGCTGCACTTTATTTTCCTGTTTAACAACATTAAAATATGATTTAGAGCAGAACAGTACCAAATCAAAATATGCACATGAGGATTTTCCGGAATTGTTGTTTCTTATTTCCGTCCTCATTTAAACTTGCCTAAATAGTTAGTTTAATTATGCTTCACCTCTTGCCATGTTTAACAACATTTAACATTGTTTGGTAGCTTAAACGAGATTAAACTAAATATGTCTATGTGGTGTTTTGTCAATATGCAACTCGTTGCATATCTAGCTCCACTTAACTTGTAGTATTGTTTGTTGCACTTTGCCATGCCATGCCTCATTAAACCGGACATGCATCATACTTGATTGTGCATCATGCCATGTTTATGCTTGTGCATTTATCTTGTTGTTTGTTTTCTTTCCGGTGTTGCTTCTCAGTCCCGGTAATATTGCGATTGTGAGGATTCGTTCGACTACTCCCGTTCATCTTCTTCATGGACTCGTTCTTCTTCCTAGCGGGATTTCAGGCAAGTTGACCGTCACCTTGGATCTCATTACTATCATTGCTATGCTAGTTGTTTCGTTCTTTCGCTATGCTGCGCTACCTATCATTTGCTCTTCAAGCCTCCCAATTTGCCATGTCAGCCTCTAACCTTTGCACCCTTCCTAGCAAACCGTTGTGTGGCTATGTTACCGCTTTGCTCAGCCCCTCTTATAGCGTTGTTAGTTGCAGGTGAAGTTGAAGATTGCTCCATGGTGGACAGGATTTTGTTGGGATATCACAATATCTCTTATATTATTAATGCATCTATATACTTGGTAAAGGGTGGAAGGCTCGGCCTTATGCACAGTGTTTTGTTCCACTCTTGCCGCCTAGTTTCCGTCATATCGGTATTATGTTCCCGGATTTTGCGTCCCTAACACGGTTGGGTGATTTATGGGACCCCCTTGACAGTTCGCTTTGAATAAGACTCCTCCAGCAAGGCCCAACATTGGTTTTACCATTTGCCTCACCTACCCCTTTTTCCCTTGGGAGTCGCGCTCTCAAGGGTCATCTTCATTTAGCCCCGGGCCAATGCTTGTCTAAGTGTTGGTCCAAACTAGAACCACTTGCAGCGCCACCTCGGGAAACTTGAGGGCTGGTTCTAGTTATGCGTCTCGCTCATCCGGTCGTGACACGAGGCGAGATCTGTGCGGCTACTATCGGGATGTCGACGCCGGGAGGTCTTGCTGGTCTTGTTTTATTCTGTCGAAATGTCTTGTAGCGGATTCCGATCTGACCGGGTCTTCCGGGAGAAGGAATATCCTTCGTTGATCGCGAGAGCTTATCATGGGCCAAGTTGGGACACCCTGCGGTATAAACTTTCAAGAGCCGTGCCCGCGGTTATGTGGCAGATGGGAATTTGTTAATATCCGGTTGTAGTAAACTTGAAGTAAACTCTTCTAAAATACACCAACCGTGTGCGTAACCGTGAGTGTCTCTTTTCGGGGTTGATCGAGAGGAGAACACGGTTTCTGGGTTATGTTTGACGTAAGTAGGAGTTCAGGATCACTTCTTGATCATTACTAGTTGACGATCGTTCCTTTGTTTCTCTTCTCGCTCTCATTTGTGTTGGTTAGCCACCATATATGCTTAGTCGCTGCTGCAACCTCACCACTTTACCCCTTCCTTTCCCTTTAAGCTTTGCTAGTCTTGATACCCATGGTAATGGGATTGCTGAGTCCTCGTGGCTCACAGATTACTACAACAACAGTTGCAGGTGCAGGTTTTGCGATGATCATGACGCGAGAGCGAGGTTTGCTTGTTTTGGAGTTCTTCTTCTGCTGCTTCTTCGATCAGGGTTTAGGTTCCAGGTCGGCAGCCTGGGCTAGCAGGGTGGATATCGTTTGAGTTTCTGTTTATGTTTCATCCGTAGTCGGATGTTGATCTTGTATATGATGTGATGTTGTATTCATGTGACATTGTATGTATTGGATGTATCCCCACTATTATGTAATGTTGATGTAATGATATCCACCTTGCAAAAGCGTCTTCAAGATGCGCTTCTATCCTTAGTGGGACCTTGAGTTCCTTTAGGATAGGGTCGCATCTTAGGCGTGACAAGTTAGTATCGAGCCTCGACCGACCATAGGAGCCCCTTGTTTGTTGGCCGTTGTTGAGTCTAGAAGAAAACTGTTTTGAGTCTTAGGATTATATATATATCGGAGTAGGATTCTTTTACTCCTCGGTCCCTTCGTCACTCTGGTGAGGCCTCTGGCGTAGATGTTTTGTCTTTCGTCTCCTCAAATTTCACGAAATTGTTTTTAGGATCACGGGTATCTTGGGATCGTTCCGATAGTCTTGTGGCGAGAACATTGTTCTTGGTGCCTCGACATTTAGGGGTTGTGGCGGTGTCCGGGAGTTGAGCTCCGAGGTGTTGTCGTCACAATTTTATCGTTGCGATTCGGAATACTGAGTTTTGCCGACATCGAAAATCTCTTTTATGCAGTTGTTGGTGAGATAACCTCGGCGTCACCCGATCTTGGGGAGTTCGGGAGTATTGCCATAACTTCGTATAACGGATGCTTTTCGAAGGTTGAGGTACCACGATTTCGAAGGTTTCTTGGTTATGTGTTGACGGATGGATACAGCTGGATCTAGGTATTGTTAGTTTGGGTGATATATTTTGTGTCCCCTGTATCCCCAACACCAGATTGCATAACCAGAAAGTTTCGGGAGTTTATAGGTGGGTATTCAAGTATCTCCTAGAATATCTTTCTGACAGATGCATGATATGAGATTGGGTAAATCTCTATCATATGTATTTGTTCCGGCTTATTCTGCAAGCCAAATCCTTTGTTTTGTTTTATTTGTGGTATTTGAGTTGCTTCGAAGTCAAATGTTGAATCCATACCTTTCCTAAACGGTGTTCTCATATTGCTATATGAATACTAATCCTTTTGATCATCGAGGTCATCATGTTAATTCTTTTCCCAACCGGTGTGTTTCTCTTCAAGTGGATCTGATCATTTCAACATTTGTGAGATCAATTCTAAGTTTTCTCAACGGTATCCATTTCATCCGTCCCAAGTTGTCTTTGTTTTCCCGCCCTCCCACCCCTTTTTCTTCAAGGACTCATATTTCTTAATCAAGTATCCATTTATTCATGTGAAGTCTCTTCACTCTTTTCAATCAATGTTCTGATCCAGTGACCCCTCATGAAGATGCTCAACAGCTCCAAGTTCACCATTCTTCATTCTCGTATTCTTTTCCGGTGGATTTAACTCAAGCTTTCAGTGTTGATCATATTCATTTCCTTGTTGCAAATGCTTTCTCTTGCCGATGCACCTCTTAATCATTCACTTCTCGCTATTCATTTGTTCTGGAGTGTTGAAGATATCTCGAAAGGCTCGTCTTTTCATTCTAGATCCGTTCAAGTTATTTCAAGGTTGTTATCCCATTCAAGCCATTTAATTCTTCCGGTGCAATCTTTATTTCAAGCAATCCTTCAACGGTGTTTTCTTTGAGTGGGCCCTAATCCACTGGTCTTTTCCCAGGATCTTACCTGACTCTTCTATTTTCCCGGAGGTATTCTCTAGTTCTTTTCAAAGTTTGACGTAAGAATGAATTTCATCAGTCATATGCCTTTGTCCAAGATCTTTCAAATTATTTCATCGTTGGGGCAACCTTCTATTCTTCATTTCGGAGTGCCTCAATAATTCATGGTGCCGTATCTCATCGTCATCTTAGATTTTGAAGACCAAAGAAGTGTTTCCTCTAAATGTTGGTCCGTTCTCTCGAAGATTCATGGTTCTAGCTTGAGGCCATCCTCTCATAATTGTTTTTGATTGTGGGAATTCTTTTCACCCATCCGGAGCATTTCATGAGTTGTTTCCATTTCCTTCCTCCGAAGGCCATCATGTCATAATTCTTCATTCTCATCTTTCATCTCTCGTTCTCCAAATCTTATCGGTGCATCATTCAAGTATTCTCTAATCAGCTCATGATCTATTCGTTCATTTGTATCGAAATCCCCTTAACTATCTTCATTCGTTTTCCAATTCTTCCCGGTGATTTGTGCCTTTGCTACTTTCATTATCAATTCTTATGGTGGTTCGTTCAAGATTTCACTTCCTTCGTTATCATATTACTTCATTCGTTGTTTCCAAATTCCACCGGTGGTTCCATCAATACCTTCTCAAGTTGGTGCTATATCTCTTTTTAATCCCTCGAGAAGTATAAGTAGTATGCCAAATCCGTTGCTTGTCATCAATTTAAATTGGTGAAGGATACGCATAACTTAATTCTTATTTTTGTTTCATCCAAGTGATCTAGTTTCTTCTTTCCAGAGTTGTTCATCATGTCACATTTCTCAGTTCGAGATGCTTCATCTTTTCTTTTCCGGAGTTCCAAGTTTTCTGCATTATCTCGTCGCGAAGCTCCATCTAAATCATCGCAAGGCTTCACCTTGTGTTCTCAACTTCTCTTTCCTTGTTATCATCCTTTGATTTTATTACCGGAGTTCTCACGGAGGCTCAACATGGTGGTTCGTCAAGGATTCTTTTCATTCGTCAATTGTTCTTCAAGTTTTCTCTCGAAGTTATGACCCGCCAAGCTATACTCAAAATTAAAAATGGTGCTCAACACATGTTTTGTTTTGAGGCGTTCTAGTATTCTTCTTCTTGCATTTCGAAGTGCAATTCTTTCTACCTTACCTTTTGAGGTGGTGTCATGTCACTCTTGACAATTTCCTTCATGTTTCATGATTCATATTGTTGTCAAGAATGAGGTATTTTAAATCCATCAATCCCTTTGTTGGAGTTATCTTGTGTCATATTTCACCTAAAGCCTTCCCTAACGAATGTTGCTATTTGTGGTGCGTATCTATGATCCAATTTTCTCCTTCTCATCTCAGTGAAGAAGTTTGTCATCTTTTTGGTGCTCTCAATCAAATCAATGGTTTCCATTAGTGGCCGGTTGTCACCTCATATTCTTGAGATGTTTTCCATAAGCCCACTACAAGCTTATTCTTTTCGTTGTTGATTTTGCAACAACTCCGTTCAATTCTTCTTTGCAAGGATGCTTTCCAAGCTCATTTGTGGCAGAAGTTGGCATTTTCTTCTCCATTCTTTTATTTCAATGATCTATCTTCTATTCTTTCTTCCGGAGGCATGGTGATGTTACTCTCTTCACTCATCATCTCGAATTGTGAGGATCATGTTCTTTTCATGCTTATCCATTTAACCGGAGTGTTGTGTCATCTCTTCAAGTTCTTTTCATCTTATCAAGTTTTCCTTCTTCCTTCAGTCGGAGTGCTGCCCAAATTATATCAATCTTATTCCTTCTCTATCTAGTTTTAACCGGAGTGGTTTCAATATCTATCTTATCACTAAAACTCTTGGTTCTCGTCGTATCCCTTGTTCCTCTTTTCTAATGGAGTGTTTTCAACTTTGTTCATCTTCGTTGTGTTCTTTCTTTCAACTTTTCAACCTCTCAAAGTTCTTTGGTTTCACTCATTTGTCAAAGAAGCAACTTTGTCTTACCTCTTTCTCTTCCATTTTCTCTCCGGTGCCATCCTAGATCTCGGGACGAGATCCTCTCGTAGTGGTGGAGTGTTGTAACGCCCCGGATACAACTTTCCATAATTGTTACTCCAACTCTTGCCATTTCCGGCTATGTGATAAGTTATTTCCTCCGTGGTTGGGTTTTGTCTTTTGTTTTGCATTGTGTTCATGTCATGCATCTCATCTCATAGCATCATCCGCATGTTTTCATAAAACCTCGTAGCCGTTCGTAGTTACCGCTTCTCTCTTTGTCTTCATTGAACTGTTGTCAGACCGCTTGTCCTTGTTGACCTTCTCTCAGTCCAATTGGACCCCTCTCTTCTCTCTTTCTCCGAGACAAAAAAAACCCCTTGTCTTCGTCGACCTCTCTCAGACCCCTCGCGGGCGTCCGAAACTTACCCGAACCCGAACCGGTCTGTCGTTACCGATGGATCCGGATCATCCCCAAACGTCTATAAAACATCTCCGTTTTCTTATTTGGACTCCCTAACCTATTTATTTTCGGCCGTTTGATTTCAATCGGAGGTTCCAAATAGCCCTAACCAAAATTCCAGTGCTATAAGTAGCAGTCTAACCCTAGTCCTGTCCCATCGATCCATCTAATCGTCCCGCCGCCGCCACCCATGTTCCTCGGGAGCTTGTCCCGTCGCCAACCAAATCCCCCTTGGGATCCATCCCTCACCAACCATCGCTCGCCACAAACAGCGTCCAGATCCCCTCACCCTCCACCTCACTCGATCCAGCGCCTCCCCGAGCTCGTGGATGCCCGGCGCCCGAAGCCTCCTGCCTCCCTGATGCTCGTCCTCCCGGGCATCAGTGCTCCAAAGCCGGCCCTTGTGCACCTCCCCGTCGCCTCTCTCCTTCCCCTGTTTCTTCTCTCTCCCTCACCTCGCGGCCTCTGTCTATTTTCTTCAGGACGACGGGAGCATGCCCCGCCATGGCCGCCTCGTCCTGGAGCAAGCTCGCAGGCGTTCTTGTCATCCTAGCACCGTCCGCCACCAAGACCGGCCGGATCCGGACGAACTCGAGCTTCCTCGCCCCGGATCTAGCCACCTCTGCTTCCAATCGCGCCATCGCCGTTCGGTCCTCCTCTGCTTCACCTGTCGCGCCCTTTTTCCTCCTTTGCTCAAACCCATGCCTTGGGCGCCCCCCTCGTCGTCGTCAACTAGGTGAACAGCAGCTCCACCGCGACCTCGCCTGCGCCTCCCTCTATCTCTTCTTTCTTTTTTTCCCTCTCTGGTGCTCTCTCGCTCACGATCTCTCTGTCTCTCCCCTTTGCCTCGAATAGGGAGACCCCGCCGTCATGGATGGCTGAGCCCGGCCTTGAAGCCGTCGCCACCATTGCGGAACCGGCGCGGACGGCTCGATCCGCTTCGTTCCGGCGGTTCCCGGCGACCCGTCGCCATACCCCCCTGCGGCGTCTTGGCGTGCTGCTGTTTTGTTCTTGAGGGCGAGCAGCAGCAGCTCGCCGCCCGCCTTCGCCGCGTTGACCCGTCCTCCACCGCAAGCAGCGCGGTAGCGTGGGTCGCGCCAGGCCCAGCGCCCCCTTTCCAGCGCCCTCTCCACAGTCCTGGGCTTGGCCCATGGGTGAGCAGCCCGTCCACCCTTTCTCCTGTACGTCGTTGGCCCAGCAGTTTCAGCCCAGAGCACGTTTTTTTCATGTTCTGCGATTTTAGCTATTTATCCAGAGACTGCAGTTTTGGCAGAAAAACCCCTAGAATTCATGCATATAATAACTCCACAACCGTGCATCATATGTAAATAATTTATATATGTAAAATGCTTAGAATTTTGTGTAGATTAATAATATGCCACTTTCATCCATGTTTAAAATGTTTAACATGACGTTTGTTTAATTTTGCTTAAATAATATGCTAAAATGATTTATTTCATAACTAAATAACCGTAGCTCCAATTTTAATAAACTTTATATGTAAATGGGGTAGAAAAATGCATAGATTAACTTGCTGCACTTTATTTTCCTGTTTAACAACATTAAAATATGATTTAGAGCAGAACAGTACCAAATCAAAATATGCACATGAGGATTTTCCGGAATTGTTGTTTCTTATTTCCGGCCTCATTTAAACTTGCCTAAATAGTTAGTTTAATTATGCTTCACCTCTTGCCATGTTTAACAACATTTAACATTGTTTGGTAGCTTAAACGAGATTAAACTAAATATGTCTATGTGGTGTTTTGTCAATATGCAACTCGTTGCATATCGAGCTCCACTTAACTTGTAGTATTGTTCGTTGCACTTTGCCATGCCATGCCTCATTAAACCGGACATGCATCATACTTGATTGTGCATCATGCCATGTTTATGCTTGTGCATTTATCTTGTTGTTTGTTTTCTTTCCGGTGTTGCTTCTCAGTCCCGGTAATATTGCGATTGTGAGGATTCATTCGACTACTCCCGTTCATCTTCTTCATGGACTCGTTCTTCTTCCTAGCGGGATTTCAGGCAAGATGACCGTCACCTTGGATCTCATTACTATCATTGCTATGCTAGTTGCTTCGTTCTTTCGCTATGCTGCGCTACCTATCATTTGCTCTTCAAGCCTCCCAATTTGCCATGTCAGCCTCTAACCTTTGCACCCTTCCTAGCAAACCGTTGTGCGGCTATGTTACCGCTTTGCTCAGCCCTCTTATAGCGTTGTTAGTTGCGGTGAAGTTGAAGATTGCTCCATGGTGGACAGGATTTTGTTGGGATATCACAATATCTCTTATATTATTAATGCATCTATATACTTGGTAAAGGGTGGAAGGCTCGGCCTTATGCCTGGTGTTTTGTTCCACTCTTGCCGCCCTAGTTTCCGTCATATCGGTATTATGTTCCCGGATTTTTGCGTCCCTAACACGGTTGGGTGATTTATGGGACCCCCTTGACAGTTCGCTTTGAATAAGACTCCTCCAGCAAGGCCCAACATTGGTTTTACCATTTGCCTCACCTACCCCTTTTTCCCTTGGGAGTCGCGCTCTCAAGGGTCATCTTCACTTTAGCCCCCCCGGGCCAATGCTTGTCTAAGTGTTGGTCCAAACTAGACCCACATGCAGCGCCACCTCAGGGGAACTTGAGGGCTGGTTCTAGTTGTACGTACTGCTCATCCGGTCGTGGCACGAGGCGAGATCTGTGCGGCTACTATCGGGATGTCGGCGCCGGGAGGTCTTGCTGGTCTTGTTTTATTGCTGTCGAAATGTCTTGTAGCAGGATCCGAGATTGATCGGGTCTTCCCGGGAGAAGGAATATCCTTCGTTGATCGTGAGAGCTTATCATGGGCTAAGTTGGGACACCCTGCAGGTATAAACTTTCGAGAGCCGTGCCAGCGGTTATGTGGCAGATGGGAATTTGTTAATATCCGGTTGTAGTAAACTTGAAGTAAACTCTTCTAAAATACACCAACCGTGTGCGTAACCATGAGTGTCTCTTTTCGGGGTTGATCGAGAGGAGAACACGGTTTCTGGGTTATGTTTGACGTAAGTAGGAGTTCAGGATCACTTCTTGATCATTACTAGTTGACGACCGTTCCTTTGTTTCTCCTCTCGCTCTCATTTGCGTTGGTTAGCCACCATATATGCTTAGTCGCTGCTGCAACCTCACCACTTTACCCCTTCCTTTCCTTTAAGCTTTGCTAGTCTTGATACCCATGGTAATGGGATTCTTTGAGTCCTCGTGGCTCCTGATTACTACAACAACGATTGCAGGTGCAGGTTTTGCGATGATCATGGCCGAGAGCGAGGTTTGCTTGTTTTGGAGTTCTTCTTCTGCTGCTTCTTCGATCGGGGATAGGTTCGGTCGGCAGCCTGGGCTAGCAGTGGTGGATGTCGTTTGAGTTTTGTTTATGTTTCATCCGTAGTCGGATGTTGATCTTGTATATGATGTGATGTTGTATTCATGTGACATTGTATGTATTGGATGTATCCCCACTATTATGTAATGTTGATGTAATGATATCCACCTTGCAAAAGCGTCTTCAAGATGTGCTTCTATCCTTGGTGGGACCTTCGAGTTCCTTTAGGATAGGGTCGCATCTTGGGCGTGACAAGTTGGTATCAGAGCCTCGACCGACCATAGGAGCCCCCTTGTTTGTTGGCCGTTGTTGACGTGCAGCAGGGACCCGTTGCAAGGATTCTTTTCAGATTAAGACCCTGCGTAAACCTTTTTCACTGTCTCTTGTTGTTACTCATCCCCCTGTCTCTTATTATAACCGAGGAGGAGGCTGGCGTTTTGGCATCGGCCGCGTCAGATGTTTGCACGCACTGGACACGGGGCTTGTTACCAAGGGCATTGTTGGCCCGCTTTATAAAGACCGAATACCTTAGGGAGTGTTCGGCGTCTCGAGTTAGGCCTTATATGCATCAGCTCTGAATCATGTCTTTGGTCAAATGTTGGGTTTGCCGGCTCCTGTGTTTTGCTGCCTTCGTTCCGTTCTATCGGCTAACGAGGCACCGGAGAACTCTGCGATTGTGCCCGGTTCAGCCGGGCGAGCACCTCGATGAAAGCGAAAACTGACTGTCATGATATAGCGAGACTGGTCAACCACTCGATGACTCACGGAATGTTTAGTATTCCTCCACATTAACGAAGGACCGTTTTCGGTCAGGCACATACGCACTTCAATTCGGGAGAGTGCGGTGCCCCCAGGGGCTATATAGTAGCCCCACCATCGAACTCCTATGGCTAAGTGAAAGTGATAAAGCATTATAGTCTGGTTGCCTAGTTTTCTATGCTACCACCTCCTTTATAGGACCAAGACGTTGGATTAAGTGTGAAAGCGTGACTTCTTTGCAAACACCCCGCACTATGTGCGTGGGGGCTGAAGCCGAACTGCCATCTTCGGGTTATATACATATATCCATCAGCGGCCGCCGGGGCGTAGTTTGCTACTTGAAGGCACAAGTATAAAAGCTCTTACATTAAATTGAAGCGTTGTTTCATAAAATTATACATGTCATTCAAACATAACATCCTTGAGCACTGCGTCTCTATTAAGCGAGCGCCGGAAGAACTTCCTCAAAATAGCGCCGACCGGTACTCGGCTGTCGTCCGAATCTGGGGCCTTAATATCGGTGGCCTTCATCTCAGCCCAAGTATGCCTTGACACGGGCAAGAGCCATCAGCGCCCCCTCAATACACGCCGACCGCTTCATTAAAATCGTCACGCGGTACCGCACAAGGAACTGCTGCACTAAGCCAAAATAACTCTTGGCTGGGGTCCGCTGGCCACAAATGAGTCATGACATGCTTCATGGCAAGTCCGGATAATCGATTCAGCTCGGCCCATTCGGCCAACCGATCGGTCAGCGGAAGAGGGCGCTCCGGACTATGGAATTGCGACCAAAATAGCTCTTCCTTGAGTGCCCTTACTGTCCCGGAAGTGCTCAATCGTGTCCATGGCGCTTCGCCGCTAAGTCGAGATAAGCATCCTCCGAACTCCACAGCTTGTCCAAGCGAGCATGCCGGATCCGTATATTTCCTCCACAGCGAAAGCGGTTTCCAGCCACAATATCCCGGCCCGACTCAGCTCCTCCTTGGCAGCTCTCATAGCGAGCAGGCATCCTTGGATTCGGCGGTGGCCTTTTCAGTCCTCTTGTTCCGCAGCGTTCTTTTCAAGAACCTCGCAGCGGTCGGTAGTATTCTTGATTTCAGGCCAAATCGGCCATTTCCTCTTTGCTTCGGCAGTGAGCAGCCCGTTCGGCTTTCAGCTCTTCGGCCGCCTTTAAAGCGGCCGCATTACTCTTTCGGGCTTGCTCTTTAGCTCGGGCAAGTTCCGCCCGCAACCTCTCCACAGCAGCGGCACCGTCTGCATCGAAGCATACAAGTAGTAAGGCATGGGCGTCAACCTCCCTTACCAGGTGTCCGCGGAGAAGTCACATACCTTGTGACTCGTCAAATCGTTTATTGACCAGCGAGATGTCCGCATCCGCCTCGTCAAGTTGCCGCTTTAGTTCGGCAAATTCATCAGTCCGGCTAGCCACCGGATGCCCCGCCACCTACATAGGAACGGCGACATGTTAGTACTGAGATTATGATCCTTGGCACGCTGTCAGTTGTGACAGCATACCGAGTCTCAGGGGCTACTATCTATACAGGGCGCATTCTATATGCATAACTGTCAGAAGGTACATCATTTTTTCGTACCTCAAACCTCGTCAGTAAACTTCTGGCGGCTTCATGCAATCCACTCTCAGCGGATGCAATTCTTTCAATTACCGTAGCCATTAGCGCACGGTGATCTTCTGAGATATACACTCGCCCGAGCAGGTCCTTCAGCTCCTCCGACCGCACGCCAGTTGCCGCCGGACCGTCCGGCCTCGCCGGACTCGGGGAAACTCTCTGTGAAGACACTTCAGGGTTTCCCGCCTCGCACGAAGGCGCGATAGGTGGAGGCGTTTCGCTCTCTATCATCTCCGGATGAAGATCCCCCGAAGACGAGCTCTGCTGAGAAGGGCTGAGATCCGAACTACAAGGTATAATTTGGTTATCTTGAAATAAATACAGGATGTTCTTTATTCACAGGACCCCTTCTTTTTACTTACGGCTCATTGGAGGCTGATCCTTGGGGAAATAGTGCGGCTGGGGTACTTCCGGCGCCGGACTTTCTGACGAAGACTTCTTTCCCCATTTTGAGGCCATGGCTTCCGGGTCTTCGGAAGCGGTCCTCTTCTCCCCTTGGAGGGGAGGATCCCTGATCCCCTCTTCCTTGAAAGCCTCCTTCGCGGAGGCAGTTGCTTCCCTGCTCCCCCCTTTGCCTTCTTTAAAAGGCGCGGCCTTCAACATCTTGGTCAGCAGGGGATCCGGCGTGGTCTCTGGGAGGGGAGCCGGACAGCTTATTAACTTTGCCTTGGCTATCCACTCATGTTCAAGAAACGGCTCCCTTAAAGGGCATATATATGATAAATGAATGAACAGCCTGTCCGGTTATAGGGTTACTTACTTGAGTATCTGGGTGATTGCAGCTTAGACCTGCGTCCTCGGTCAAGTCCGGACACTTCTCTTGTGATCCGAAGAACAGTTTGTACATCTCCTTGGGCGTCGCGCCATAAAATGTTGGAGAGCTCGTGGTCCCTCGGATTAAACTCCCATGACGGAGGCGGCGTTTGCAGGCGAAGGCGCCGAATCAGCATAACCTGCGCCACCACGACCAGATTGATCTCCCTTTCTTGGAGGTCTCGAATCGGCCCTGCAATGAGGAACGTCCTTGGGCGGCCCCAGTCGAGCCCCGGTTGACCCATGATGCCAGCCGCTGTGGTGGACTGGCGGAAGGCGGGTGGCGCCACCCATTTGATGCCCCAGGAGCGGTGATATAAAACCACTCCCGTTGCCACAAACCAAGCTCCTCTTGAAAAGAGCCCTCGGGCCACGGAGCATCAGCACACTTGCTTATGACCGCCCCTCGCACTCTGCTTGTTGCCCTCGATCATCTTTGGCTCCACCTTGAAGGTCTTGAGCCACAATCCAAAGTGAGGGGTAATATGGAGGAAGGCTTCACATACGACAATGAATGACGACATATGGAGGATGGACTCCAGATTCAAGTCATGGAAATCCATCCCATAATAAAACATGAGCCCTCGCACAAAGGGATCCGTCGGGAAGCCTAAACCCCGAAGGAAGTGAGACACGTATACCACGCTCTCGCCGGGCTCGGGAGTGGGAATGACCTGCCCTGGAGCAGGCAGCCTATGCGAAATCTCACGGTTAGATACAGGCGTCTCGCAGCTTTAGCACATCTTCTTACGTGACGGAAGAAGACATCCATCGGCCGAGCTGGTCGGAGCGGACATCGTCGAAGGTCAAGCGCCTAAATCTGAAGCTTTGGGTGTTAGAACTCGAAGCGCGAGGCGAATTCGATGGAGGGTGAAAAAGAAGAGGGCCTTGGTCTCATTATAAAGAGGTTGAATACCAAGATCCCTCCCGTGGTCGATTGGGACTCGCCGATAGAGGCGTGCCAGCGGGCACGCAGTTGGGTTTCTACGTCCGTATTGATGAGAATCCCGGAATAAGGGGCACGATCTACGCTTTGATAAGGCGTGCCAAGGAACCGCCTCGCTAAGCGCTGATGTGGGCGATAAAAAGCGATTGAATAAAGGCTTGGCCGTGGTGTGATGTCACGCCACAGAATACGTCAGCAGATCTGTGCAAAAATTATTCTCTCTACGGTGGTATGTGGAACTTGTTTTGAAGAGCCGGACACTATCCTTGTGTTCAAAACCTTCTAAGTATTCGGAGGAGGAACCCACCTTGCAATGCCGAAGACAATATGCGCGCCGGACTCGTCGTCATTGAAGCCTGGTTTAGGGGCTACTGAGGGAGTCCTGGACTAGGGGGTGTCCGGATAGCCAAACTATCATCTTTGGCGGGACTCCTGGACTATGAAGATACAAGATTGAAGACTTCGTCCCTTGTCCGGATAGGACTTTCCTTGGCGTGGAAGGCAAGCTTGGCGATACGGATATGTAGATTTCCTACCATTGTAACCGTCTCTGTGTAACCCTAACCCTATTCGGTGTCTATATAAACCGAAGGGTTTTAGTCCGTAGGACGAACAACAATCATACCATAGGCTAGCTTCTAGGGTTTAGCCTCTCTGATCTCGTGGTAGATCTACTCTTGTACTACCCATATCATCAATATTAATCAAGCAGGAGTAGGGTATTACCTTCATCGCGAGGGACCGAACCTGGGTAAAATCATCGTGTCCCTTGTCTCCTGTTGCCATCCGCCTAGACGCACAGTTCGGGACCCCCTACCCGAGATCCGCCGGTTTTGACACCGATACCAGCATTCAGGTTTTCAGCAAAGATTATGAACCAACCATATTCACAATAACACTTAGGTCTCATATTTACTCATATCAATGGCATAATTAACTAGCTAGCAATAATAATAAATCTCGGATGACAACACTTTCTCAAAACAATCATGATATGATATAATAAGATGGTATCTTGATAGCCCTTTCTGACACCGCAAAACATAAATGCAGAGCGCCTCTGAAGATCAAGGACTGACTAAACATTGTAATTCATGGTAAAAGAGATCCAGTCATACTCAATGTAAGCTAATAGTAATGCATGCAAAATGACGGCGGTGCTCTCCAGCTGGTGCTTTTTTAATAAGAGGGTGATGACTCAGCATAAAAGTAAATAGATAGGCCCTTCACAGAGGGAAGCAGGGATTTTTAGAGGTGCCAGAGCTCGAGTTTTGAAATAGAGATAAATAATATTTGTAGTGGCATACTTTCATTGTCAACATAACAACCGAGAGATCTCGATATCTTCCATGCTACACACATTATAGGCGGTTCCCAAACAGAATGGTAAAGTCTATACTCCCCCACCACCAACAAACATCAATGCATGGCTTGCCCGAAACAACGGGTGCCTCCAACTAACAACAGTCCTAGGCAGTTTTGTCAGGACCCCGCTTCCAAGTCACATCGATCTAGCCGGTAACACCTCATATCACTTTGCGGCCTCACGCACGGTATTCCCACGGGTGTCGCCTTACCATGGCCCGGGACCGTTTAGCCTTTTGGCTCACGTATATGATAGTGTCGCTAGCATCCATATGACAGAGAACCGGACCGACATGGCTAGTCGTGAACCCAAAGCGGCACTAAACCATGGGGACAGGCATACATGAATCAACTTCGAGCATGTTGGTCAGCAGCGTGTGAATCCGGGCAGTAGCACTGGGCTAACAGGACTCCGGGAACCTGGGCTGTAGCAGGCTAGGCAGGACTCGGATGTCACCGCGTGACATTTCCCGAAGGGACAGAACCACAGAGCGAAGTGAAACACATGCCGGCCAGTCAAGCGTCTGGCGGTAGTCTTTGGGCTAGCAGGACTCCGTGAACCGGGCTGTAGCGGACTACTATGGCTCAAGGAAGCACTAGACTACATTTCCCCATAAGAGAGGCTGCCAAGGATAAACAACTAGATTGTTGGATCCCACACATACCAAGCATTTCAAACATACACACAATACGCTCAATATGTGTAAATACAACATGGCATCACAACATAACTCTATGACTCAAGTATTTATTCACTAGGCTCTGAGGAGCGAGATATTACAAACATGGGTCTCATGACCCAACATCCAGAGCATACAAGTCAAAGCACAAGCGGAAGCTTAACATGTCTGAGTACAGACATCTACAAATGAAAAAGGCTTAGAAGCCTGACTATCTACTAGATCCTGCCGAGGGCACAAGATCGTAGCTGAGGTATCATGCTAAACGTCGAAGTCCACACGGAACTACTAGCGAGACTGACGTCTCTCTGCAAAACATAAAATAAGCAAACGTGAGTACAAATGTACCCAGCAAGACTTACATCAGAACTAACTACATATGCATCGGTATCAACAAAGGGGTGGTGGAGTTTAACTGCAGCAAGCCAGCTTTGACTCGGTGGCTATCCTGAACTACGACTGCAAGTAACTCTTTTGAGGTGGCGCACACGAGTCCACATATTCACCATATCAATACACCACTATGGATCCGCTCCCGTCTCCCTACGAGAACGCCATCCATAGCACTCATGCTTATCTTGCGTATTTTAGAGTATCCACTTTCACTTGTCTATGAACTGTACAGGCAACCCAGAAGTCCTTTTCCGCGGACACGGCTATTCGAATAGATGATGTTAACCCTGCAGGGGTGTACTTCTTCACACACGCTCTCACCAATTACCGCCGTTTACACGACATGTACTCGGCAACCTTCAAGCGGAAGCCCAACGAGGGTATCGGCCACAACCTACCTAAACACTCAAGTCTCTAGTCTAGGTTTATCGTCTATTCAGGTTCCATCCGCAGGGAGTCCGGCCGAGGTTTCCACATACGTCCCCGAACGATGTGAGCAGGGTTCCCGAGACACCAAACGGGCGCCCGGTACACCGTGCCACGGTGTATCTACCGCATCATAGCCCACCCCTAGGGTCAGCGCTACGCACGGCCTCCAACTCATATCCTACAAACACCAGAAACTAGTTGCAACTCCTGGACAGAGAACAAGGGTGGTTAAGAAGCCGAGAGAGTCAATTAAGGATCCCAATGTGTGGTAGTAACTGTTCATGGATCACAAACACAGAACTCAGTTCCTGAGGACGGTTTCAATGAGACAACCCACCATGTACTCCTACATGGCCTCTCACCGCTACCTTTACCAAATCGTATTCACACACTTAGCTCGCAAGCAAGAGGACATGTTCACACACCTCCGATTCATCATGATGAATCAGACTGACACAACTCTAAGCAATAGCGAGCACGACAAACAAGCATGAATGAGTAGGCACATCAGGGCTCAAACAACTCCTACTCATGCTAGTGGGTTTCATCTATTTAATGTGGCAATGACAGGTCATGCAGAGGATAAAGGGGTTCAACTACCGCAGCAAGTAACAGATGAATCGTTGTTGTCCTAATGCAGTAAAAGAGAGCAAGAGCGAGAGAGTGGGATTGTATCAGAATGAACAAGGAGGTTTTGCTTGCCTGGCACTTCTGAAGATAATATAGTTCTTCATCGGTGTCATCGAACTCATCGTCGATACGTCGTCTACTGAGAGGGGACAAACACCGGCAAACAAGGAAGAACACAATCAATGCAATGCGACAATATGCTGCATGAATGTGACATGGCAATATGATGTGATTTGAGCTAATGCAACTAGCATCAGGTTAAATGAAGTTGGTCTGAACCCTAGGTTCAAATTCAAACTCCATATGTGAAGGTTTAAATGCCATTATAAGATTTGTCCTAAATAGCAGCCATAAGTTGATCTAACATGCATGAAAGTGGTACAAATGGGTAGACTGGATTTTTCTGATCATTTTTCATATATAATTTATTTCATTTGGAGTTACGGTTGATTTTCTATGATTTTTAGAAGTTTTGGTTATTTTCTGGAATTTGCTGTATAAGAATAAATCCAGTAAAAGATTAATTGCGTCAGCACTGCGTCATGCCTGCGTCAGCAAGTCAACAACGCTGACCAGGGTCAAACCTGATGTGTGGGTCCCACTGGTCAGTGACTCAGGGCTAGTCCGACTCACAGACAGGTGGGACCAGTCAAATGCCATGTCAGCAAAGTCAATGCTGACGCGTGGGGCCACTGTGTTTAGATTAAACTTAAACTATTTTTGTTAGCTGGTTAGTGAGGCAATGGGGCCCGCATGTCAGCAAGCCAGGGGGGTTAGTTGGTGAGTTAATTAGCCGCTAGTGATGTGTCCACGTCATCCAGAACGACGGTTAGCCGCCGGTGCTAATCGGGACACGGCGGGGTTGCCCGTCCGGCCAACTCCGGCGACGAGAGGTCGTGCGGCCGGGCGCGTTGGAATACCCGCAGCAGGGCGGATCCGATGGTGGTGGTGGCTGGACCTAGGGTGGTCTGTGGCGGCGGCGGCAAGTTGGGCGGCGGCCGGAGTTCGGGCGAACTCGAACCCGTTGCTACGGTGCGCGTGGAGGCTCGGGGTTAACTCCTAGAAGCCCTACGAGATGCGGGGAGGTCAAAGGACAGGACGGCGAGGTCGTGGCATGGCCGGAGCCACGGCGGCGGCGAGCTCAGGCGGTGGCGCATACGGGTGTGCTCGGTGCGGTTGCTATGGCGCGCGGCAGCGAGAACGGAGAGGGGAAGGAGAGGCAGAAGCTCACAGCGGTCACGGCGAAGCAAACGGCGAGGGCGGGGCAGAAACGGAGCGAGCGGGGCGGCGAGGGGGATCTCCGGGGGCCGGCGACGAAGATGGCGATGATACAGGGCCTCCAGCGGGGCGTGGCTGGACGGAGAGGACGAGGAAGGCGCGGCGACGCTTGTGGGCACGTCGGGGAGGCGAGGGGAGCACGAAGGCTGCTGCTACGGCGAACTGCGGCGACGGACCCGTTCGGGCATGAGGGGGAGAGGATGAGGGGGAAAGCAGAGGAGGGGAGAGTGGTGTCCAGGGGGCCGAGGCAGCGCCGAGGAGAAAACGCGAGGCGTCGCGGTGGCCAGGTGACGCAGGCAGGCAGCCTAGTGGCGTAGCGCCCGCGCGTGTGCCGTGCGCTGTCCCTCCTCTGCCTACTGGCAGAGGTGGGTGACGACTAGCACAGGCCAGTGGGCTGGGCCGTGCTGGGCCAGGCCAGGTGAGCGCCATGTAAAACCCTCTCTCCCTGCTTTCTGTTTTACTTTTTATTTGTTTCTGTTCTGTGTATTGAAATAGTAGAAATACTATTTCATTTAGGAAAAACCTGAAAATATTCAAAGGCACATTTGAAAATATTCTCAACAACCTAAAAATACCTTCAGGATTATTTGGGCATTTTAAAATATTTATAGGATTTAATTTGCCCAAATGCAAATACTTATGGCTTGGTGCAAAAATCCAGAATAGCCTCCAAAAATATGAAACCGTTTTTGGCAGAGGGTTTAGCCAGGACCAAAGATGGTGAACATTTTTGAAGGGCATTTTGGGTTCATTGAAATTCCAATTGTTGGAACCTAGTATTTCAAAAGGGGGTGTTGGGGTTTGTTAGTCCCCATTTCAAGTTTAAGAAAAATTTAGACATGATGCACACATGACACTATCCTAGTGTAATGCTAGAAGCTAGGGATGTGACAACTCACCCCTACTAAACAAGAATCTCGTCCTGAGATTCAAGTCGTGAGGTAAGAATACAGAGGGACACAAGCTAACACAATCTTCACGATCCGGACATATTTTCTCGAGGATGTTGATTTGATAACTCCAGTCGATCTTGACATCTTTGCTTTCGAGATGTTCATCCATCATGAGGACAAAAGAGCGTGACATGTCTACATGGATGGATCATCCTAATGATCACAGGATCAACTCACGGAATGATACATAGGAACATCTCTTGAGCTGAGAAGCAAAACATGCATCAGGAGGGGCGGAGGAAACATTTGACGAGGGTTTTAGAATAGCGAGGAAGAATTGCCATGATTCCATAACGGGGCACCTTAGGAGAGGTGACTCGTTGGACTGTTCCCTTAAGTGGCAAAAAGAATTACTTTTGATCCATAGATCATTGAAACTCTCCATACCATCTTAAGGCAATTGATAATTGATCGTTTGAAAGATCTCGAAGAAATGGCATAATCAGACTAGGATGGCTGATGTGGACTACCTTGTTGAAGACAACGCAATGGATGACTTTTGCTTATCACTGGAAATGAACAGGACCCATGACAAGACCACTTTTGAAGATGATCCTGGACAGCAACTGCTGAGAAGGACAGCCCATGGAAAATTGGCACGATGGGGTGCAAGCTGGGAACAACATGCAAATGTTGGAAATGTTCCAACCATCATATCTGCCTGAGATTCAGATCTGGTTGGAAACAGGATATTTCAGACAGCATGTCTGGAATAGAAAGTTTGCAACACAAACCGACGAGATGGAGTTGCGGGATTCTCGGGGAATGAACTAAGATAGCAAGCTCCAAAACATGAGTTGGTTCTACTACATACATGTGAGCGTGTTGTCCAAGACAAGAATGACCACATAGTAGTCTTACAACAAAACACTACCGAGTTCAGGTGGGGAACCATCATCAAGGATAACGAAGTCCTTGCATAAGGCATGCTCTTAAGAAGGAACTTCTTCTCCTTGAACAAATCAGTTAGTGGCTTGGTGTGCTAGGGATACATATGGAATGAAGGTTGCAAGCCTGTCAAACCATAGCATACTTCGCACATGCATGACTGACTTGGGATGGTACCAGAGGAAACAAAAACAAACTTTCTCGAATTCATGGCGGCAACTTGCTTCAAATGCACATGAACTAGAGGAAGTCACCTCTTTCATCCAACATATTCTTCATGAACAAGCATGAAGATAATGCTTACAAAAGTTTCCAATGCTAGCTTTAATGTTCCACATGGATCATGGGGGAGACAAGATGTTGCTGATGGGCTCAACAGCAACTCATCGGAATTTCCATATCACTGGACATCCACCATCATGTGAACACGGTGATAGCATTGGTCAGACCAAAAGATGTAATGGTGTATCCTCGAGGGATCAACCACGAGTAAGTCAACATTATGAACATCGTTGGTTCTGATTTGACTTGACGATAGCCCATACTCAAGTCAAAGTTTTGACAAGGCAATAGATCCAACAACTGATCACGAGGACCAATCGATGAAGATATCATCTTTCTTCAACACACACTTAAAAGGATATCCCTTAAAATGAACTAAGTCGGACAAGCTTTCATCTTCCAACCTCCAAGTTGTTGTTTAGCTTAACCAACTAGCTCAGGGGTATCCAACACAGATTCTTAGAGAATGGCTGGTTTAGAGGAAAACCAACTTGATCACGAACTCAACATAGCGGTCAGGTGACAACCTGGTGATACTTCCGAGAAGATAATCAGAATATCACGAACCACCGATATGTTACTAAGCTCGAGAACAATCCTGCTTTTCAGGGCAAGATGATATGATCAAAAGAGTGAGGAATTGACACAATCCTAACTCATTGATCGAAGAGTGCACCAGAAATAAGGACTAGGTAGCACGATCAATCTTAGGATGATGATTTAATAACCAACACGCTAGGAATGGAATATTGTCCATTAACTACCAAGCAACGAGGTTGCTAGGAGTATCGATTTCACACATCACATTTCACTTGTCGGCATTCCGGTTACAACAACACGGGACCGAGGAATGAATAATGGTAGCGAGAAGTATCACTACGTCAAGAATTCATGAGAAATGGTGCAATTCTCATGAAAATCCTAACATAAAGGGGGTAATACTCCGAGGTAGAACAGAATCAAAAGCTGGATTGGCATTTGATTTGCGAATTACAATTGCTTTGACCCAATCCTAGATATGGATGAGGTACTGGAGTTTGTTTCTCCTAGTCATTCCAGAGCAGAATGGCTTGACGGACCACAAGAATAATAAGCATCGATAACACGGATGCACAATTACTCCTGACTATCAATTGATAGACGATGGTCGGAATACAAATGAAGAGGGACAACTCAAGGGAACATGTATCTTTTTGAGTTGTGGATGCATAGATTAATATGTCAAACCAAGTTCAACAGGTTTCTTCCAGATAACCCTTGCAGAAAGGCAGAATTGGCAGAATCACAATATAGAATGGAGGACTCATCATGAGCACTCTGGTTGTGATCTTTGGTTCAACGAGGAACTTCTGCCATAAGTAGTTCATGGTATTTGGTAGAAGGATATACCACGGACCTCGAGGACTATTGCAAAGTTACTAATATCCTAAAGGAACTAGCAAACACTATCAACATGAGGTAAGTAGGGTGAATCTTGGGTTCAAGAACCCAGGAATAGAATACCTACTAACTAATAACATCACGGGATGCTTTCGAGAATGATGGCGAGATCATCCAAGGGGGAACACAAAACATGGCTAGTTTACTAGGTGACTCCCTAAAACACCTAGGGTCATAGTAATAGCTCCAACATATATGCCGAGGCAACAAAGTACCTCAACTCACTGATTAGTGTGCTTATTCTGACCAAACAGGACATCGGGAACGGAAAGAAAGGATTTTCAAATGCATCAGACTATTTAGAGACCTGGGATGACTCAGACAGCATAACGGTTGTAAATGCTCAGAAAAAGATTTGAGACATCCTGCAAAAATGGTGGCATAACAACTCAGAAGCACAAAATCAAGGTTCCGGGACGAACTATGAACACACGAAAGTAGTAGAAACCGAACTGGGGCTTATAACCAACAATCTTAAATGTCTATGGATTAGTAACACGTCATCCTGATAGATAGATGAGAAGTCTAGTTCTTAAACCCCGTAGAAGAGAAGAGGATGACTCAGATCAGAAGGGCATGAGGTATAAGGAGTATAAAGAGCCTTACGTTCCCTTAAACAATCAATTCCCTTACATAACTAAAGCATTTCTAGACACAACTTCGACCGGTTTGGCTTGGTAATCCTCTGAGCGACAAAGCTCGATACCAAAGCTGTCAGGACCCCGATTCCAAGTCACATCGATCTAGCCGGTAACACCTCATATCACTTTGCGGCCTCATGCACGGTATTTCCACGGGTGTCGCCTTACCATGGCTCGGGACCGTTTGCGCCTTTTGGCTCACGTATATGACAGTGTCGCTAGCATCCATATGATGAAAACCGGGCCAACATGGCTAGTCGTGAACCCAAAGTGGCACTAACCCATGGGGACAGGCATACATGAATCAAACCGAGCATGTCGATTGACGTGTGAATCCGGGATGTAGCACCGGACTAACAGGACTCTGGGAACCAGGGCTGTAGTAGGCTAGGTAGGACTCCGGATGTCACATGAGACATTTCGAAGGACAGAACACAGAACAAAGTGAAACACATGCCGGCCAGCTCAAGTGTCCCGGCGGTAGTCTTTGGGCTAGCAGGACTCCGGTGAATCGGGCTGTAGCGGACTACTATGGCTCAAGGAAGCACTAGACTACATTTCTCCATAAGAGAGGCGGCCAAGGATAAACAACTAGATTGTCGGATCCCACACATACCAAGCATTTCAAACATACACACAATATGCTCGATATGTGCAAATACAACATGGCATCACAACATAACTCTACGACTCAAGTATTTATTTATTAGGCTCCGAGGAGCGAGATATTACAAACATGGGTCTCATGACCCAACATCCGAACATACAAGTCAAAGCACAAGCGGAAGCTTAACATGTCTGAGTAGAGACATCTACAAATGAAAAAGGCTTAGAAGCCTGACTATCTACCAGATCCTGCCGACGGCACAAGATCGTAGCTGAGGTATCAAGCTAAATGTCGAAGTCCACACGGAACTACTAGCAAGACTGACGTCTCTCTATAAAACTTAAAATAAGCAAACGTGAGTACAAATGTACCCAGCAAGACTTACATCAGAACTAACTACTTATGCATCAGTATCAACAAAGGGGGTGGTGGAGTTTAACTGCAGCAAGCCAGCGTTGACTCGGTGGCTATCCTGAACTACCACTGCAAGTAACTCTTTTGAGGTGGCGCACACGAGTCCACATATTCACCATATCAATACACCACTATGGATCCGCTCCCGTCTCCCTACGAGAACGCCATCCATAGCACTCTCGCTTATCTTGCGTATTTTAGAGTATCCACTTTCACTTGTCTATGAACTGTACAGGCAACCCAGAAGTCCTTTACCGCGGACACGGCTACTCGAATAGATGATGTTAACCCTGCAGGGGTGTACTTCTTAACACACGCTCTCACCACTTACCGCCGTTTACACGACATGTACTCGGCAACCTTCAAGCGGAAGCCCAACGAGGGTGTCGGCCACGGCCTACCTAAACACTCAAGTCTCTAGTCCAGGTTTATCGCCTATTCAGGTTCCATCCGCAGGGAGTCCGGCCGAGGTTTCCACATACGGCCCCGAACGATGTGAGCAGGGTTCCCGAGACACCAAACGGGCGCCCGGTACACCGTGCCACGGTGTATCTACCGCATCATAGCCCACCCCTAGGGTCAGTGCTACGCACGACCTCCAACACATATCCTACAAACACCATAAACTAGTTGCAACTCCTGGACAGAGAACAAGGGTGGTTAAGAAGCCGAGAGAGTCAATTAAGGATCCCAATGTGTGGTAGTAACTGTTCATGGATCACAAACACAGAACTCAGTTCATGAGGACGGTTTCAATGAGACAACCCACCATGTACTCCTACATGGCTTCTCACCACTACCTTTACAAAATCGCATTCACACACTTAGCTCGCAAAAGTAGGACATGTTCACACACCTCCGATTCATCCGCGATGAATCAGACCTGACACAACTCTAAGCAATAGCAGGCACGACAAACAAGCATGAATGAGTAGGCACATCAGGGCTCAAACAACTCCTACTCATGCTAGTGGGTTTCATCTATTTACTGTGGCAATGACAGGTCATGCAGAGGATAAAGGGGTTCAACTACCGCAGCAAGTAACAGATGAATCGTTGTTGTCCTAATGCAGTAAAAGAGAGCAAGAGCGAGAGATTGGGATTGTATTAGAATGAACAAGGAGGTTTTGCTTGTGTGGCACTTCTGAAGATAATATAGTTCTTCATCGGTGTCATTGAACTCATCGTCGGTACGTCGTCTACTGAGAGGGGACAAACACCGACAAACAAGGAAGAACACAATCAATGCAATGCGATAATATGATGCATGAATGTGACATGGCAATATGATGTGTTTTGAGCTAATGCAACTAGCAGCAGGTTAAATGAAGTTGGTCTGAACACTAGGTTCAAATTCAAACTCCATATGTGAAGGTTTAAATGCCATTAAAAGATTTGGCCTAAACTGCAGCCATAAGTTGATCTAACATGCATGAAAGTGGTACAGATGGGTAGATTGGATTTTTCTGATCATTTATCATATATAATTTATTTCATTTGGAGTTACGGTTGATTTTCTATGATTTTTAGAAGTTTTGGCTATTTTCTGGAATTTCCTGTATAAGAATAAATCCGGTAAAAGATTAATTGCGTCAACACTGCGTCATGCCTGCTTCAGCAAGTCAACAACACTGACCAGGGTCAAACCTGACGTGCGGGTCCCACTGGTCAGTGACTCAGGGCTAGTCCGACTCACAGACAGGTGGGACCAGTCAAACGCCATGTCAGCAAAGTCAATGCTGACGCGTGGGGCCACTGTGTTTAGATTAAACTTAAACTATTTTTGTTAGCTGGTTAGTTAAGCAGTGGGGCCCGCATGTCAGCGAGCTAGGGGGGTTAGTTGGTGAGTTAATTAGCCGCTAATGATGTGTCCACGTCATCCAGAATGACGGTTAGCCGCCGGTGCTAATCGGGACACGGCGAGGTTGCCCGTCCGGCCAACTCCGGCGACGAGAGGTCGCGTGGCCGGGCGCGTTGGAACGCCCGCAGCAGGGCGGATCCGATGGTGGTGGTGGCTGGACCTGGGGTGGTCTGTGGCGGCGGCAGCGGCAAGTTGGGCGGTGGCCGGAGTTCGGGCGAACTCGAACCCGTTGCTACGGTGCGCTTGGAGGCTCGGGGTTAACTCCTACAAGCCCTACGAGGTGCGGGGAGGTCAAAGGACAGGACGGCGAGGTCGTTGCGTGGCCAGAGCCATGTCGGCGGCGAGCTCAGGCGGTGGCGCATGCGGGTGTGCTCGGTGCGGTTGCTATGGCGCGCGGCAGCGAGAACGGAGAGGGGTAGGAGAGGCAGAAGCTCACAGCGGCATGGCGAAGCAGACGACGAGGTCGGGGCGGAACTGGAGCAAGCGGGGCGGCGAGGGGGATCTCCGGAGGCCGGCGACGAAGATGGCGATGATACAGGGCCTCCAGTGGGGCGTGGCTGGACGGAGAGGACGAGGAAGGCGCGACGACGCTTGTGGGCACGTCGGGGAGGCGAGGGGAGCACGAAGGCTGCGGCTACGGCGAACGGCGGCGACGGACCCGTTCGGGCATGAGGGGGAGAGGACGAGGGGGAAAGCAGAGGAGGGGAGAGTGGTGTCCAGGGGGGCGAGGCATCGCCGAGGAGAAAACGCGAGGCGTCGCGGTGGCCAGGTGACGCAAGCAAGCAGCCTGGTGGCGTGGCGCCCGTGCGCGTGCCGTGCGCTGTCCCTCCTCTACCTGCTGGCAGAGGTGGGTGACGACTGGCACAGCCGATGGGCTGGGCGTCTTTGGGCCAGGCAGTGGCGCCAGTAAAACCCTCTCTCTCGCTTTACATTTTACTTTTTATTTGTTTACATTACGTGTATTGAAATAGTAGAAATACTATTTCATTTAGGAAAAACCTGAAAATATTCAAAGGCACATTTGAAAATATTCTGAACAACCTAAAAATACCTTCAGGATTATTTGGGCATTTTAAAATATTTATAGGATTTAAATCGCCCAAATGCAAATACTTATGGCTTGGTGCAAAAATCCAGAATAGCCTCCAAAAATAGGAAACCATTTTGGCAGAGGGTTTAGCCAGGACCAAAGATGGTGAACATTTTTGAAGGGCATTTTGGGTTCATTGAAATTCCAATTGTTGGAACCTAGCATTTCAAAAGGGGGTGTTGGGGTTTGTTAGTCCCCATTTCAAGTTTAAGAAAAATTAGACATGATGCACACATGACACTATCCTAGTGCAATGCTAGAATCTAGGGATGTGACAAGTTTTTTTTGAAATTATTTTGATTTGGTTTGAGCATGGGACTGGGCATCTCTGTGACCGGCCATTTTCTCGTGAGTGAGGAGCGGAGTCCACTCCTCGTGAGAATAACCGACCTAGCATGGAAAATACAGACAGCCCTAGTTGATACATGAGCTATTCGAGCATACTTAACAGAATTTCATTTGAAGGTTTAGAGTTTGGCACATACAAATTTAATTGGAACGGCATGTAGATACCGCATATAGGAAGGTATGGTGGACTCATATGGAATAACTTTGGGGTTTATGGAAGTAGATGCACAAGCAGTATTCCCGCTTAGTACAAGTGAAGGCTAGAAAAAGACTGGGAAGCGACCAACTAGAGAGCGACAACACTCATGAACATGCATTAAAATTAATCAACACTGAGTGCAAGCATGAGCAGGATACAATTCACCAAGAACATAAATATCATGGAGGTTATGTTGATTTTGTTTCAACTACATGCGTGAATGATACGTCTCCAACGTATCTATAATTTTTGATTATTCCATGCTATTATATTATCCATTTTGGATGTTTAATGGGCTTTACTATACACTTTTATATTATTTTTGGGACTAACCTATTAACCCAAGGCCCCATGCAAATTGCTGTTTTTTTGCAGAAAAGTAATATCAAACGGAGTCCAAACGGAACGAAACCTTCGGGAGCGTGATTTTTGGAACAAACGTGATCCAGAGGACTTGGAGTGGACGTCAAGAAATCAACGAGGAGGCCACGAGGCAGGGAGGCGCGCCCCCACCCTCGTGGGCCCCTTTTGGCTCCACCGACCTACTTCTTCCTCCTATATATACCCATGTACCCTGAAACCAACCAGGAGCACCATGAAAACCTATTTCCACCACCGCAACCTTCTGTACCCGTGTGATCCCATCTTGGGGCCTTTTCCGGCGCTCCGCCGGAGGGGTAATCGAACGGAGGGCTTCTACATTAACACCATAGCCTCTCCGATGATGTGTCAGTAGTTTACCACAGACCTTCGGGTCCATGGTTATTAGTTAGATGGCTTCTTCTCTCTCTTTGGATCTCAACACAAAGTTCTCCTCGATCTTCTTGGAGATCTATTTGATGTAACTCTTTTTTGCGGTGTGTTTGTCGAGATCCGATGAATTGTTGGTTTATGATCAGGATTATCTATGAACAATATTTGAATCTTCTCTGAATTCTTTTATGTATGATTGGTTATCTTTGCAAGTCTCTTCAAATTATTAGTTTGGTTTGGCCTACTAGATTGATCTTCCTTGCAATGGTAGAAGTGCTTAGCTTTGGGTTCAATCTTGCATTGCTCGATCCCAGTGACAGAAAGGGAAACGACACATATTGTATTGTTGCCAGTGAGGATAAAAAGATGGGGTTTATATCATATTGCTTGAGTTTATCCCTCTACATCACGCCATCTTACCTAATGCGTTACTTTGTTCTTATGAACTTAATACTCTAGATGCATGCTGGATAGCAGTTGATGTGTGGAGTAATAGTAGTAGATGCAGGCAGGAGTCGGTCTACTTGTCACGGACGTATGCCTATATACATGATCATGCCTAGATATTCTCATAATTATGCACTTTTCTATCAATTGCTCGACAGTAATTTGTTCACCCACCGTAATACTTATGCTATCTTGAGAGAAGCCACTAGTGAAACCTATGGCCCTCGGGTCTATTTTCCATCGTATAAATTTCCAATCTATTTTTACTTTGCAATATTTACTTTTAATCTTTATCATAAAAATACCAAAAATATTATCATCTCTATCAGGTCTCACTTTTGCAAGTGGCCGTGAAGGGATTGACAACCCCTTTATCGCGTTGGTTGCAAGGTTCTTATTTGTTTGTGTAGGTACGAGGGACTTGCGTGTGGCCTCCTACTGGATTGATACATTGGTTCTCAAAAACTGAGGGAAATACTTACGCTACTTTGTTGCATCACCCTTTCCTCTTCAAGGGAAAAACCAATGCATGCTCAAGAGGTAGCAAGAAGGATTTCTGGCGCCGTTGCCGGGGAGTCTACGCACAAGTCAAGACATACCAAGTACCCACACTACTAGGAAAAGGCCTACTAGTGGCGCACCAGTTTTGCCTACTAATGGCGCACTACTGGTGCGCCACTAGTACCACGCCACTAGTAGTGCGCCATTAGTATACCAGATACTAATGGCGCACCTGTAGTGCGCCATTAGTATGCCTAGAGGTGCGCCATTACTATCTAACTTAGTAATGGCGCACCACATAGAAGTGCGCCATTAGTAATAATTTTTTTTCAAAAAAAATTCAATTTTTTTTATTTTTTTTTAAATCATTTTTTTATTTTTTTTCATTTTTTTCTTAACCTCGGGTCACTATGGCTTAATCTCGGGTCAATATGCTTAATCTCAAGTCAAATCGCACTCTGTGGTCAAACTTCCCAAACGGTCATCCATCCTCACACTACTCCAGCCTAAGCACGCTTAACTTCAGAGTTCTATTCAACCCCAGCACTAGCTCACTTCACAAGCACTTGTTGATATATCTAGCATATCAATCCTATTAAACCTAGTTGATGTTTAGGACTTTGTTCATGTTCATGAGTGTGATGAAATTTTGAAAAAATATTTCAAACTTCCGTTCATATTACGTATCATATTTTAAAAAAAATCCCGAAAAAAAATCGAAACTTTTTTTTTCTGTTACTAGTGGCGCACCTAGCAAACGGTGCGCCACTAGTAAGTTTGAAATTTTTTGAAATTTTTTGCCTCCAGATCTTAAAAGCCCCGTAACTTTTTTTCTGTTAGGTTTTTGAGGATTTTGAAAATGTTTAACGAGGTTCCCCAGTTAAATTCGGATGTAACTTTTCGAGTAGATGATTTTTCATATAGATAACTTTTTAATCCGAGTTCGTATGCAAAAGTTATGCCCATTTTACAAATTCCCGAGAGATTTTGCAAATAAAGTCGAAATTCATATTTGTAAATTTTCCCAACAACTACACCACATATCACATGGGAAACTTATTTTCTTTTATTTTTTTGACATTTTCATCATTTTCTTTTATTTTTTTAAAACTGAAAAGGCGGTCCAGGGGGGGTGCATTCGAGGGAAATTTTGGGCCAAGTTACTAATGGCGCACCGTGGGAGTGGTGCGCCATTACTAGTTCAACTAGTAATGGCGCACCACTCCCACGGTGCACCATTACTAGTTTTGAAAATAATAAAAAAATTTGAAAAAAAAATACTAGTGGCGCACCGTGGATGTGGTGCGCCATTACTAGTTTAACTAGTAATGGCGCACTATCCGCTGGTGCGCCATTACTAGTTTTGAAAAAAAAAATTGAAAAAAATTACTAATGGAGCACCGTGGATGTGGTGCGCCATTACTAGTTTAACTAGTAATGGCGCACTATCCCCTGGTGCGCCATTACTAGTTTTGAAAAAAAAAATTATGTTACTAATGGCGCACCGTGGATGTGGTGCGCCATTAGTATTTGGACACTAATGGCGCACCAACACATGGTGCGCCATTAGTATATACTAGTGGCGCACCACATGTCTGGTGCGCCATTAGTGTCCATTTCATCTATAGCCCTTTACCTAGTAGTGCCATCACAAACTCTTATCCCTCGCATTACATTATTTGCCGTTTGCCTCTCGTTTCCTCTCCCCCACTTCACCCTTGCCATTTTATTCACCCTCTTTTTTCGTTTGCCTCTTTTTCGTTTGTTTCTTGTTTGCTCGTGTGTTGGATTGCTTGCTTGTCACGATGGCTCAAGATAATACAAAATTGTGTGACTTTGCCAATACCAGCAACAATGATTTTCTTAGCACTCCGATTGCTCCTCTTACCGATGCTGAATCTTGTGAAATTAATGCTGCTTTGCTGAATCTTGTCATGAAAGATCAATTCGCCGGCCTTCCCAGTGAAGATGCCGCTATCCATCTAAACAGCTTTGTTGATTTGTGTGATATTCAAAAGAAGAAATATGTGGATAATGATATCGTTAAATTGAAGCTATTTCCTTTTTCGCTTAGAGATCGCGCTAAAACTTGGATTTTGTCTTTGCCTAAAAATAGTATTGATTCTTGGAATAAGAGCAAAGATGCTTTTATCTCTAAGTATTTTCCTCCCACTAAGATCATCTCTCTTAGAAACGATATTATGAATTTTAAGCAACTTGATCATGAACATGTTGCACAATCTTGGGAGAGGATGAAATTAATGATACGTAATTTCCCTACACATGGTTTGAACTTATGGATGATTATACAAAAAATTTATGCCGGATTGAATTTTGCATCTAGAAATCTTTTAGATTCGGCCGCGGGAGGCACTTTTATGGAAATCATTTTAGGAGAAGCTACTAAACTCCTAGATAATATTAGGGTTAATTATTCTCAATGGCACACTGAAAGATCTAGTAGTAAAAAGGTGCATGCAATTGAAGAGATTAATATTTTGAGTGTAAGATGGATGAACTTATGAAATTGTTTGCTAATAAGAGTGTTTCTTCTTATCCCAATGATACGCATTTGTCTACTTTGATTGAGAATAATAATGAATCTATGGATGTGTATTTTGTCTGTAGGAACAATTTTGGTAACAACGCTTATAGAGGAAACTTTAATCCGAGGCCGTATCCTAGTAATTCCTCTAATAATTATGGTAATTCCTACGACAACTCTTATGGAAATTTTCATAAGGTGCCCTCTGATTTTGAGACTAGTGTTAAAGAATTTATGATTTCTCAAAAGAATTTCAATGCTTTGCTTGAAAGAAAATTGCCTAAGATTGATGAGTTAGCTAGGAACATGGATAGACTTTCTCTTGATGTTGATTCTTTGAAACTTAGATCTATTCCACCTAAGCATGATATGAATGAGTCTCTCAAAGCCATGAGAATTTCCATTGATGAGTGCAAAGAAAGAACCACTAGGATGCGTGCTAAGAAAGATTGCTTTGTAAAAGCGTGTTCTTCTAGTTTTCATGATAATAAGGATGAAGATCTAAAAGTAATTGATATGTCTCCTATTAAATCTTTGTTTTGCAATATTAATCTTGATAATGATGGGACTAGAAATGGGTCAACTTTAGTTAAAAGGCGTCCCAATGATTCAGAGTTTTTAGATCTTGATGCAAAAATAGGTTAAAGTGGGATTAAAGAGGTCAAAACTTTACATAGTAATGAAACCACTATTTTGGATTTCAAGGAATTTAATTATAATAATTTTTGTTTAATATATTGTATTTCCTTGTTGCAATCTATGCTAAATTCTCCGCATGCTTATAGTCAAAATAAGACTTTTACAAAACATATCGTTGATGCTTTAATGCAATCTTATGAAGAAAAGCTTGAATTGGAAGTTTCTATCCCTAGAAAACTTTATGATGAGTGGGAACCTACTATTAAAATTAAAATTAAAGATCATGAATGCTATGCTTTGTGTGATTTGGGTGCTAGTGTTTCCACGATTCCATAAACTTTGTGAGATATGTTGGGTTTCTAAACACATACGCAAAAAGATAGGTCTAATCATTTCAGCAAAGCGCTCAAAATCCTCATCATCTTTTTTCTTGGATGGTCTGGAAGGAAAGGGCATGGGTTTCTAAACCCATGGTTCTCTTTCTTTCACATGCTTCCTAGCAACAAAGTCTCTCTTATCATAACATTGATTCTTTGATTATGGGTTATCAAGATCAACAGCAGGTTCAATCTCTATATCATTGTTATTGCTAGGTTGAGCATCAATATGAACATTATCATCAACATTATCACTAGGTTCATGTTCATCACCAGATTGTGTTTCAGCATCAGAAATAGAAATATCATTGGGATTCTCAGGTGTCTCAACAACAGGTCACTAGAAACATGCAAAGTCCTATCATTTTTCTTTTTCTTCTTCTTAGAAGGACTAGGTACATCAACATTAGTTCTCTGAGAATATTGCTCAACTCTCTTAGGGTGGCCCTCAGGATACAAAGGTTCCTGAGTCATTTTACCCCCTCCAGTCATAACTGTAACAGCATTATCATTTTTCTTATTATTTAATTCATTGAACAAATCATTTTGAGCTTTAAGCACGAGGATCTTCTCAGGTTGGATGATATTGAGGACAAGCTTCTCCTTTTTACCCAAGAAAAGAATTTCAGGTGTATTCTCAAATCACATCTCGATTCTTTGTTGAAATATCAGAATGAGTACTGGAGGAAAAGGTGCACTGTCAGATACTTTCGGTTTGCCGACGAAAACATTAAACTCTTCCAGTCCCTTGCGACTGAAAGGTTTAGGCATAACTCTATTGCTAGCCTGAGAGATGGGGATACTATCATTAACGATCATGTTGGCAAAGAAGGGATCCTTTATAAAACATATAAGGATCGCTTGGGCTCTTCTAAACCCACCTGTATGCGTTTTCACCTCGCCCGGATCATTAGACGGGTCGATGCCTTGGAGGAGTTGTCGGCGCCTTTCTCAAGAGGCGAGATCGATGCTGTCATCAAAGAAATGCCAGCTGATAGAGCCCCTGGCCCGGATGGTTTTAACGGGTGTTTTCTTGAAAGCTGTTGGCCAATCATTAAAGAGGATTTCTATAAATTGTGTGAGGATTTCCATGAGGGGAACTTGGATATTTCCAGCATTAGTGAGGGGTATATCACCTTGATCCCCAAGATCAATTCCCCGCAAACCGCTAATGAGTACAGGCCAATAACTCTGCTTAACTGGTGCCTCAAGATCATCACCAAAATTTTGGCTAATCGTCTGCAAAAAATTATTCTGAAAATCATCCACAGGAATCAGTATGGATTTCTTAAAGGAAGAACCATTCAGGACTGTCTGGCGTGGACATTTGAGTATATACATCAATGTCAGTCATCCTCTCGACAGATTATACTGCTCAAACTTGACTTTGCCAAAGCCTTTGATACAATTGAACATGCACCAATGATGGAGATCATGCGACACATGGGCTTTGATGACAAGTGGCTAGGCTGGATGAAAACTATTTTTGGTTCAGGTGTCTCTTCTGTACTTCTCAATGGAACTCCGGGCAGAAAGTTCTCTTGTAAATGTGGGGTGAGGCAAGGAGACCCCCTATCGCCACTAATTTTTGTGCTCACAGCTGATCTTCTGCAAGCTGCGGTTAATGATGCGTTCGTTCAAGGGCTGTTGGACTTGCCAATCCCGAATAACCGCTATGGTGATTACCCAGTAGTTCAATACGCGGACGATGCCATCTTAGTGATGACAGCCTGCCTTGATCAAGCAGCCCGCATGAAAATCATTCTGGAGGACTATGCTACTTCTGTTGGACTGAAGATCAACTTCCATAAATCTACATTGATCCCCATTAACATAGATCAGCCATATGTGATTGAATTAGCGCAGGTTTTTGGCTGCACTGTTGGGAGTCTCCCGTTCACATATCTTGGCCTCCCCATGGGCACGACTAGACCCACACTTCTGGAACTCATGCCTCTAGTGCATAATGTGGAGAGAAAGATGTCCACAGCTCTGTCCCTAATGTCGTCTGGGGCCAAACTCACGTTGGTCAATTCGGCAGTGACTTCGATGCTGATCTATGCCATGTGCACGATCAAACTGCATCCTAGAGTGATTGAGCATTTGGATAAATTGCGCAGGTACTGCCTCTGGGCTAAAAACTCTGAAGATGGCGTTAAAAATAACTCACTGGCTGCCTGGGAGTTAGTCTGCAGACCAAAACACAAGGGTGGCCTGGGGATTATTGACATCAAGACGCAGAATATGGCCCTTCTCTTGAAGCATCTCTTCAAATTTTACAATCATGATGATGTACCCTGGGTGACCATGATTTGGGATGCGTATTATACTGGCAAGATTCCGCACGCTGTGGACCCGGTTGGTTCTTTCTGGTGGCGTGATGTTCTGCAACTCTCTGACGTCTTCCGTGGGATTACCACTGTCACGCTGGGAGATGGGTCCTCCTCCCTCTTTTGGAAAGATGCATGGTTCGGCATTGACCGCCAGGCCCCCCTCATGGAGCTCTACCCCCAAGCATTCTCATTCTGTTTGAATGAAGATGCATCTGTCGCTGATGTCCTCACGACCACAGACCCCAACTTGCTCTTCCACCTGCCACTGTCAACACAGGCCAGGGGAGAGGTTAGAGAGATCCAACAGGGCTCGTTGCATACAGTCTTGGATAATGATCAATATGATGCCTGGGAGTGCACCCTCGATGGAACTTACTCCTCGAAGAAGTTTTATGAACACTGTTTCAGGGAGGTTGTTGCGGACAAGGCCTTTCTCTGGCTCTGGAAAGCTAAATGCCCAATCAAATTCAAAATGTTCGGGTGGCTGTTGCTGGTTGATCGCTTGAACACAAGGAACATGCTGAGACGTAGACACTATAATGTGGCTAACAACGTTTACATCTGCATGCTTTGTCAAATCCCACCTGAGGAAACAGTGGAGCACCTGTTCTTCGCCTGCCCGTTTAGCATGCTTTGGCCAACGATGGGAGACAGGATCTCTTTGATTCATGGAGGCAAAGAAAGCTGGCATCAGCCTTTGTTTATGGACATATTCTTGATGGCAGCCTGGAGTCTGTGGATGGAAAGGAACAATGTTTATTTCAGAGGGATCCAACATTCACTTGACTCATGGCTTGCTAGATTCAGAAATTTGTTGTGTCTTTTATTGCATAACTGTAGAGAGGATCTCCATCCTTACCTAAACGCTTACATACAAAGCTTGTAACCTTCCTTGTAACACTTGCCTAGCTTTGTTTCTTCTTAGCTTGGCCGGGGGGCACCAAAACCCATTTGTAACCTTGATGTAATTATTCTCTTGTGAGTAATAGAAAGTCAGTGGGAGCCTCTCCCACTATCGTTAACCGTAAAAAAAAGCACTTGTTCTACTTGAGTAGCAACCATAGAAGGATTTTTACTAATAAGTTTAAGTTCACCCTTAACTCTAGACATATAATCACTCAAGTGTTCAATCATATAAGCATTATGTTTCAAATGTCTACCAACATAAGCATTGAAGTTTTCTTGTTTAACAATAAAATTATCAAACTCATCTAAGCATTGGCTAGCATACTTATAATAAGGAATATCACCTTCATCAAATCTATAGAGATAATTTACCTTTACTACCTGTGTCGGGTTATCAAGACCATGTATTTCTTAAATAGGTGGTAAATTCTTAACATCTTCAGCTTTAATACCCTTTTCTTTCATAGATTTCTTTGCCTCTTGCATATATTCAGGACTGAGAAATAGAATACCCCTTTTCTTTGGAGTTTTCTTAGGAGTTGGTTCAGGAAGTGTCCAATCATTTTAATTACTCAACATATTATTCAATAGCAATTTAGCTTGATCAACAGTTCTTTCCCTGAAAACACAACCAGCACAACTATCCAGGTGGTCTCTCGAAGCATCGGTTAGTCCATTATAAAAGATATCAAGTATTTCATTTTTCTTAAGAGGATGATTAGGCAAAGCATTTAGTAATCGGAGAAGCCTCCTCCAAGCTTGTGGGAGACTCTCTTCTTCAATTTGCACAAAATTATATATCTCCCTTAAAGCAGCTTGTTTCTTATGAGCGGGGAAATATTTAGCAGAGAAGTAATAAATCATATCCTGGGGACTACGCACACAACCATGATCAAGAGAATTAAACCATGTTTTAGCATCACCCTTTAATGAGAATAGAAATAATTTAAGGATACAGTAGTAACGGATTTTTTTCCTCATGAGTAAATAGGGTGGCTATATCATTTAATTTAGTAAGATGTGCCACAACAGTTTCAGATTCATAGCCATAAAAAGGATCAGATTCAACCAAAGTAATTATCTCAGGATCGACAGAGAAATCATAATCCTTATCGGAAATACAGATAGGTGAAGTAGCAAAAGCAGGGTCATATTTCATTATAGCATTCAAAGAATTTTCTTCCAGCTTAGCTAATAGTTTCTTAAGATCATATCTATCATTGCAAGCAAGAAAATCCCTAGCAGTTTCTTCATCCATAACATAACCCTCAGGAACAACAGGCAATTCGTATCTAGGGGGAGAATCTTCACCATCACTTGCATCAATATTATTAGTTTCAATAATTTCATTCTCTCTAACCCTAGCAAGTTGTTCATCCAGAAATTCACCTAATGGCACAGTATTATCGAGCATAGAAGTAGTTTCATCATAAGTATCATGCATAGCAGATGTGGCATCATCAATAGCATGCAACATATCAGAATCAATAGCATGTGTAGGTGTCGCAGATTTACTCATAACAGAAGGTGAATCAAGTGCAGAGCTAGATGGCAGTTCCTTACCTCCCCTCGTAGTTGAGGGATAAATCTTGGTTTTTTCGTCTTTCAAGTTCCTCATAGTGATCAACAGATATAAACCCCAAGTGACTCAAAGCATAGAGCTATGCTCCCTGGCAACGGCGCCAGAAAATAGTCTTGATAAACCACAAGTATAGGGGATCACAACAGTTTTCGAGGGTAGAGTATTCAACCCAAATTTATTGATTCGACACAAGGGGAGCCAAAGAATATTCTCAATTATTAGCAGTTGAGTTGTCAATTCAACCACACCTGGAAAACTTAATATCTGCATCAAAGTATTTAGTAGCAAAGTATTATGGATGTAATGGTAACGGTGGCAAAAGTAACAGTAGCAGTTTTGTAGTAATTGTAACAGTGGCAACGGAAAAGTAACTAAGCAAAGATCAAGATGTGAAAAGCTCGCAGGCAATGGATCAGTGATGGATAATTATGTCGGATGCGATTCCTCATGCAACAGTTATAACAAAGGGTGACACAGAACTAGCTCCAGTTCATCAATGTAATGTAGGCATGTATTCCTAATATAGTCATACGTGCTTATGGAAAGAACTTGCATGACATCTTTTGTCCTACCCTCCCGTGGCAGCGGGGTCCTATTGGAAACTAAGGGATATTCAGGCCTCCTTTTAATAGAGTACCGGACCAAAGCATTAACACTTAGTGAATACATGGACTCCTCAAACTACAGTCATCACCGGGAGTGGTCCCGATTATTGTGATTTCGGGGTTACCGGATCATAACACATAGTAGGTGACTATTGACTTGCAAGATAGGATCAAGAACTCACATATATTCATGAAAACATAATAGGTTCAGATCTGAAATCATGGCACTCGGGCCCTAGTGACAAGCATTAAGCATAGTAAAGTCATAGCAACATCAATCTTAGAACATAATGGATACTAGGGATCAAACCCTAACAAAACTAACTCGATTACATGGTAAATCTCATCCAACCCATCACCGTCCAGCAAGTCTACGATGGAATTACTCACACACGGCGGTGAGCATCATGGAATTGGTGATGGAGGAAGGTTGATGATGACGACGGCGACGGATTCCCCTCTCCGGAGCCTCGAACGGACTCCAGATCAGCCCTCCCGACAGAGATTAGGGCTTGGAGGCGGCCCCGTATCGTAAAACGCGATGAATCCTTCTCTCCAATTTTTTTCTCCCTGAACATGAATATATAGAGTTGGAGTTGAGGTCGGTGGAGCTTCAGGGGGCCCACGAGGCAGGGGGCGCGCCCCCACCCACGTGGACAGGGTGTGGGCCCCCTGGTGTTGATTCTTTCGCCGGTATTTTTTATTAATTCCAAAAATATTCTCCGTGAAGTTTCAGGTCATTCCGAGAACTTTTATTTCTGCACAAAAATAACACCATGGCAATTCTGCTGAAAACATCGTCAGTCCGGGTTAGTACCATTCAAATCATGCAAGTTAGAGTCCAAAACAAGGGCAAAAGTGTTTGGAAAAGTAGATACGATGGAGACGTTTCAACCTATAGAGCATCTTTATAATCACCCAGTTACGTTGTGACATTTGATAGCACACTAAGTGTTCCTCCGGTATTCGGGAGTTGCATAATCTCATAGTCATAGCAACATGTATAAGTCATGAAGAAAGCAATAGCAACAAACTAAATGATCATAGTGCTAAGCTAACGGATGGGTCTTGTCAATCACATCATTCTCTAATGATGTGATCCCGTTCATCAAATGACAACTCATGTCTATGGCTAGGAAACTTAACCATCTTTGATTAACGAGCTAGTCAAGTAGAGGCATACTAGTGACACTCTGTTTGTCTATGTATTCACACATGTAATAAATTTTCGGTTAATAAAATTCTAGAATGAATAATAAATATTTATCATGATATAAGGAAATATAAATAACAACTTTATTATTGCCTCTAGGGCATATTTCCTTCAGTCTCCCACTTGCACTAGAGTCAATAATCTAGATTACATATTAATGATTCTAACACCCATGGAGTCTTGGTGCTGATCATGTTTTGCTCATGAGAGAGGCTTAGTGAATGGGTCTGCAACATTCAGATCCGTATGTATCTTGCAAATCTCTATGTCTCCCTCCTTGACTTGATCACCGATGGAATTGAAGAGTCTCTTGATGTGCTTGGTTCTCTTGTGAAATCTGGATTCCTTTGCCAAGGCAATTGCACCAGTATTGTCACAAAAGATTTTCATTGGACCCGATGCACTAGGTATGACACCTAGATCGGATATGTACTCCTTCATCCATACTCCTTCATTTGCTACTTCTGAAGCAGCTATGTACTCCGCTTCACATGTAGATCCCGCTACGACGCTTTGCTTAGAACTACACCAACTGATAGCTCCACCGTTCAACATAAATATGTATCCGGTTTGTGACTTAGAATCATCCGGATCAGTGTCAAAGATTGCATCGCCGTAACCATTTACGACGAGATCTTTGTCACCTTCATAAATGAGAAACATATTGTTAGTCCTTTTCAGGTATTTCAGGATGTTCTTGACCACTGTCCAGTGATCCACTCCTGGATTTCTTTGGTACCTCCCTTCTAAACTAATAGCAAGGCACACATCAGTTCTGATACACAGCATTGCATACATGATAGAACCTATGGCTGAAGCATAGGGAATGACTTTCATTTTCTCTCTATCTTCTGCAGTGGTCGGGCATTGAGTCTGACTCAACTTCACACCTTGTAACACAGGCAAGAACTCTTTCTTTGCTCTATCCATTTTGAACTTCTTCAAAACTTTATCAAAGTATGTGCTTTGTGAAAGTCCAATTAAGTGTCTTGATCTATCTCTATAGATCTTGATGCCCAATATATAAGCAGCTTCACCGAGGTCTTTCATTGAAAAACTCTTATTCAAGTATCCATTTATGCTATCCAGAAATTCTATATCATTTCCAATCAACAATATGTCATCCACATATAATATTAGAAAAGCTACAGAGCTCCCACTCACTTTCTTGTAAATATAGGCTTATCCAAAAGTCTTTATAAAACCATATGCTTGGATCACAGTATCAAAACGTTTATTCCAACTCCGAGATGCTTACACCAGTCCATATATGGATCACTGGAGCTTGCACACTTTGTTAGCATCCTTTAGATCGATAAAACCTTCGGGTTGCATCATATACAACTCTTCTTCCAGAAATCCATTCAGGAATGCAGTTTTGACATCCATTTGGCAAATTTCATAATAATAAAATGCGACAATTGCTAACATGATTCGGACGGACTTAAGCATCGCTACGGGTGAGAAGGTCTCATCCTAGTCAACTCCTTGAACTTGTCAAAAACCTTTTGCAACAAGTCAAGCTTTGTAGATAGTAACATTACCGTCAGCGTCAGTCTTCTTCTTGAAGACCCATTTATTCTCTATGGCTTGCCGATCATCGGGCAAGTCAACCAAAGTCCACACTTTGTTCTCATACATGGATCCCATCTCAGATTTCATGGCCTCAAGCTATTTCGTGGAATCTGGGCTCATCATCGCTTCCTCATAGTTCGTAGGTTCGTCATGGTCAAGTAACATGACTTCCAGAATAGGATTACCATACCACTCTGGTGCGGATCTTACTCCGGTTGCCCTACGAGGTTTGGTAGTAACTTGATCAGAAGTTTCATGATCATTATCATCAGCTTCCTCACAAATTGGTGTAGGAATCACAGGAACTGATTTCTGTGATGAACTACTTTCCAATAAGGGAGCAGGTACAGTTACCTCATCAAGTTCTACTTTCCTCCCACGCACTTCTTTTGAGAGAAACTCCTTCTCTAGAAAGGATCCATTCTTAGCAACGAATATCTTGCCTTTGGATCTGTGATAGAAGGTGTACCCAACAGTCTCCTTTGGGTATCCTATGAAGACACATTTCTCCGATTTGGGTTCGAGCTTATCAGGTTGAAGCTTTTTCACATAAGCATCGCAGCCCCAAACTTTAAGAAACGACAACTTGGGTTTATTGCCAAACCACAGTTCATATGGTGTCATCTCAAAGGATTTAGATGGTGCCCTATTTAATGTGAATGCAGCTGTCTCTAAAGCATCACCCCAAAATGATAGTGGTAAATCAGTAAGAGACATCATAGATCGCACCATATCTAATAAAGTGCGGTTACGATGTTCGGACACACTATTGCGTTGTGGTGTTCTGGGTGGCGTGAGTTGCGAAACTATTCCGCATTGTTTCAAATGAAGACCAAAATCGTAACTCAAATATTCTCCTCCACGATCAGATCGTAGAAAATTTATTTTCTTGTTATGATGATTTTTCCACTTCACTCTGAAATTCTTTGAACTTTTCAAATGTTTCAGACTTATGTTTCATCAAGTAGATATACCCATATCTGCTCAAATCATCTGTGAATGTAAGAAAATAACGATACCCATCGCGAGCCTCAACACTCATCGGACCGCATACATCATTATGTATTATTTCAAACAAGTCTGTTGCTCGCTCCATTGTTCCGGAGAACGAAGTCTTAGTCATCTTGCCCATGAGGCATGGTTCGCAAGCATCAAGTGATTCCAAAAGCCCATCAGCATGGAGTTTCTTCATGCGCTTTACACCAATATGACCTAAACGGCAGTGCCACAAATAACTTGCACTATCATTATTAAACTTATATCTTTTGGCTTCAATACTATGAATATGTGTGTCACTACTATCGAGATTTAGTAAAAATAGACCACTCATCAAGGGTGCATGACCATAAAAGATATTACTCATATAAATAGAACAACCATTATTCTCTGATTTTAAATGAATAACCGTCTCGCATCAAACAAGATCCAGATATAATGTTCATGCTTAACGCTGGCACCAACTAATCTCGAAGGTAGATGTAGAGGTAGTGTGCCAACGGCGATCACATCGAATTTGGAATCATTTCCCACGCGCATCGTCACCTCGTCCTTAGCCAATCTTCGCTTAATCCGTAGTCCCTATTTCGAGTTGCAAATATGAGCAACAGAACCAGTATCAAATACCCATGCACTACTGCGAGCATTAGTAAGGTACACATCAATAACATGTATATCAAATATACCTTTCACTTTGCCATCCTTCTTATCTACCAAATGCTTGGGGCAGTTCCGCTTCCAGTGACCAGTCCCTTTGTAGGTGAAGCTCTCAGTCTCAGGCTTAGGTCTAGACTTGGGCTTCTTCACTTGAGCAGCAACTTGCTTGCCGTTCGTCTTGAAGTTCCCCTTATTCCCTTTACCCTTTTCTTGAAATTAGTGGTCTTGTTGACCATCAACACTTGATGATCCTTCTTGATTTCTACCTCCGCAGCCTTTAGCATTGCGAAGAGCTCGGGAATTTTCTTATCCATCCCTTGCATATTATAGTTCATCACGAAGCTCTTGTAGCTTGATGGCAGTGATTCAAGAACTCTGTCAATGACACTATCAACCGGAAGATTAACTCCCAGTTGAGTCAAGTGATTATGATACCCAGACACTTTGAGTATAAGTTCACTGACAGAACTATTCTCCTCCATTTTGCAGCTGTAGAACTTGTTGGAGACTTCATATCTCTCAATCCGGGCATTTGCTTGAAATATTAACTTCAACTCATGGAACATCTCATATTCTCCATGACGTTCAAAACGTCGTTGAAGTCCCGGTTCTAAGCCGTAAAGCATGGCACACTAAACTACCGAGTAGTCATCAGCTTTGCTCTGCTAGGCGTTCATAACGTCTGGCGTTGCTCCTGCGGCAGGTCTTGCACATAGCGGTGCTTCCAGGACGTAATTCTTCTGTGCAGCAATGAGGATAATCCTCAAGTTACGGACCCAATCCGTGTAGTTGCTACCATCATCCTTCAACTTAGCTTTCTCTAGGAACGCATTAAAATTCAAAGGAATAGTAGCACAGGCCATTGATCTGCAAGAACACAGATACGCAAAATACTATCAGGTACTAAGTTCATGATAAATTGAAGTTCAATTAATCATATTACTTAAGAACTCCCACTTAGATAGACATCCCTCTAATCATCTAAGAGATCACATGATCCAAATCAACTAAACCATGTCCGATCATCATGTGAGATGGAGTAGTTTTCAATGGTGAACATCACTATGTTGATCATATCTACTATATGATTCATGCTTGACCTTTAGGTCTCAGTGTTCCGAGGACATATCTGCATATGCTAGGCTCGTCAAGTTTAACCCGAGTATTCTGCGTGTGCAAAACTGGCTTGGACCCGTTGTATGTGAACGTAGAGCTTATCACACCCAATCGTCACGTGGTGTCTCGGCACAACGAACTGTCACAACAGTGCATACTCAGGGAGAACACTTATACATTGAAATTTAGTGAGAGATCATCTTATAATGCTACCGCCGTACTAAGCAAAATAAGATGCATAAAGGATAAACATCACATGCAATCAATATAAGTGATATGATATGGCCACCATCATCTTGTGCCTTTGATCTCCACCTCCAAAGCACCGTCATGATCACCATCGTCACCGGCTTGACACCTTGATCTCCATCGAAGCATCATTGTCGTCTCGCCAACTATTGCTTCTACGACTATCGCTACCGCTTAGTGATAAAGTAAAGAAATTACATGGCGATTGCATTTCATACAATAAAGCGACAACCATAAGGCTCTGCCGCGATTGTCGATAACTTTACAAAACATGATCATCTCATACAACAATTTATATATCATCACGTCTTGACCATATCACATCACAACATGCCCTGCAAATACAAGTTAGATGTCCTCTACTTTGTTGTTGCAAGTTTTACGTGGCTGCTACGGGCTTAGCAAGAACCGTTCTTACCTATGCATCAAAACCACAATGTTTTTTCGTCAAGTGTGTTGTTTTAACCTTTAACAAGGACCGGGCGTAGTCACACTCGATTCAACTAAAGTTGGAGAAACAGAGACCCACTAGCCACCTGTGTGCGAAGCATGGCGGTAGAACCAGTCTCATGAACGCGGTCATGTAATGTCGGTCTGGGCCGCTTCATCCAACAATACCGCCAAATCAAAGTATGACATGCTGGTAAGCAGTATGACTATTATCGCCCACAACTCTTTTTGTTCTACTCGTGCATATAACATCTACGCATAGACCTGGCTTGGATGCCACTGATGGGGAACGTAGTATTTCAAAAAAAAAATCCTACGATCACGTAAGATCTATCTAGGAGAAGCATAGCAACGAGCAGGGAGAGTGTTCCACATACCCTCGTAGACCGAAAGCGGAAGTGTTTAGTAACGCGGTTGATGTAGTCGAACGTCTTCGTGATCCAACCGATCAAGTACAGAATGCACGGCACCTCCGCGATCTGCACACGTACAGCTCGGTGACGTCCCTCGAACTCTTGATCCAGCTGAGGCCGAGGGAGAGTTTTGTCAGCACGACGGTGTGATGACGGTGATGATGAAGTTACCGGCGCAGATCTTCGCCTAAGCACTACGACGATATGACCGAGGTGTGTTTCTGTGGAGGGGGGCACCGCACACAGCTACGAGAAACTTTGGTGTGCCATTGGGGTGCCCCCCTCTCGTGTATATAAAGGAGGGAGGGAGGAGGAGGCTGGCCAGGAGGAGGCGCGCCCCAAGTGGGGGGGGGGGGAGTCCTACTCCAAGTAGGATTTGCCCCCCGCCCCCTCTCCTATTCTTACTTGGAGAAGGGGGAAAGAGGAGGAGGAGAGAAACAAAGGGGGGCCGTCCCCCAACCCCTAGTCCAATTCGGTTTGGGCTTGGGGGGCGCCTCCCTAGTTGATGCCTCCTCTCTTCCACTACTAGGCCCATGAGGCCCAATAACCCCCCGGGGGTTCCGGTAACCCTCTAGTACTCCGGAAAATACCCGATACACCTCAGAACTATTCCGGTGTCTGAATATAACCTTCCAATATATCAATCTTCATGTCTCGACCATTTCAAGACTCCTCGTCATGTCCGTGATCTCATCCGGGACTCTGAACTACCTTTGGTACATCAAAACACATAAACTCATAATACCAATCATCATCGAACGTGAAGCGTGCGGACCCTACGGGTTCGACAACTATGTAGAACCTGGATGCTCATATTGGCTCCCACATATTCTACGAAGATCTTTATCGGTCAAACCGCATAACAACATACGTTGTTCCCTTTGTCATCGGTATGTTACTGCTTGCCCAAGATTCGATCATCGGTATCACTATACCTAGTTCAATCTCATTACCGGCAAGTCTATTTACTCATTCCGTAATGCATCATCCCGCAACTAACTCATTAGTCACATTGCTTGCAAGGCTTATAGTGATGTGCATTACCGAGAGGGCCCAGAGAAACCTCTCCGACAATCGGAGTGACAAATCCAAATCTCGATCTATGCCAACTCAACAAACACCATCGGAGACACCTGTAGATAATCTTTATAATCACCTAGTTACGTTGTGACGTTTGATAGAACACTAAGTGTTCCTCCGGTATTCGGGAGTTGCATAATCTCATAGTCATAGGAACATGTATAAGTCATGAAGAAAGCAATAGCAACAAACTAATGATCATAGTGCTAAGCTAATGGATGGGCCTTGTCAATCACATCATTCTCTAATGATGTGATCCCATTCATCAAATGACAACTCATGTCTATGGCTAGGAAACTTAACCATATTTGATTAACGAGCTAGTCAAGTAGAGGCATACTAGTGACACTCTGTTTGTCTATGTACTCACACATGTACTAAGTTTCCGGTTAATACAATTCTAGCATGAATAATAAACATTTATCTTGATATAAGGAAATATAAATAACAACTTTATTATTGCCTCTAGGGCATACTTCCTTCAATCACATATATGTGGTTTGGCATGTCACTTTGCCATTACAATGTACGGCAAAAGAAAAAACATGTGGGCAGCCTTCTAAGGAAACTCAGATCGGAAGCCAACAAAGGAAAGGTCAAATTCTGAAAAACCAAATAGTCCAACAATATGTGTGCTCCCATCCAAAAATACCGTACAGGCCAAGCAATCAGTTCAGACTCTTTCTTTTCAGATTCGGAAGTAGTGTATTTAATTTGAAAAAAATGAATCAACAATCAATATATGACATGGACTCTTTTTTTCTAGAATCAGAGAGGAAGAATATCGTGGCAGGTTGCCATCCTCTTCTCCGTTAACAGTCAACACAACCACGTCAATTAAAATCTCAGAGACCACACCTGTACGCAGTCGTGCCCAGCCATACCCGATTCAAGCTTCTTGGGGAAAGGTAAAGTGTATGTTGTGGGAGTTGCACGATGTATTGCTCTTCGTGCATAGGCACGTATACATGATGTACAAAGGTGGGCCACAAACCTCAACTATACAAGGAACTAGGAGGCGGTCCCAATACACAATATGCACATAACACATATACCGACCCCCCCCCCCCCGCCGTAGTCAAGGCCACGGGGCTGATGCAACATCGACCAGAACTCCTCAAATGACACCGTAAGCAAGCCCTTGGTCATGATATCTACAAATTGTTGGGAAGTAGGGACGTGTAAAACACGAATATGGCCAAGGGCCACCTGTTCCCGAACAAAATGAATATCCAACTCAATATGCTTGGTCCGTTGATGATGCACCGGGTTAGCGGAGAGGTAGACCGCCGAGACATTGTCGCAGTAGACCACCGTGCCACGATCAACAAGGCAAAAAAGCTCCTGAAGCAGCCACGGACAGTCGGCGACGGCGTTGGCCACCGCGTGATACTCAACCTCAGCACTGGAACGAGAGACCGTAGGCTGCCACTTGGAGGACCACGAGATAAGTGAGGTTCCAAGGTAGACACAATAGCCCGAGGTGGAGCGACGAGTGTCAGGGCAGCCCACCCAGTCTGCATCGGAGTAGGCGGCGAGGGGCGGTGTCGGCGGAGGCATGAAGCGTGACGCCAAGATCCATAGTGCCACAGACATAGCGAAGAATCCGCTTGACCGCAGCCCAGCGTATGTCTCGAGGAGCATGCATATTAAGACACACCTGCTGCACGGCATACTGGATCTCTGGTCGAGTTAGAGTGAGGTACTGAAGAGCACCAACGATAGACCAATACAAAGCAGCATCCAAAGTAGGAGAACCATCCGTGGCAGAAAGTTTGGCCTTCGTATCAACAAGCATAGCAGCGGGCTTGCAGTTAAGCATGCTAGCGCGCTCCAGGAGCTCGTGAGCGTACTTCTGCTGATGAAGGAAGAAGCCATCGGGACGGCGCACCACCTCGACACCGAGGAAGTAGTGAAAAGGACCCAAGTCCTTGATGGCGAACTCAGCGCGAAGACGAGCCGTGAGCTGACTGAGGAGACTAGCCGTACATGCCGTCAGGATGATGTCGTCGACATAGAGCAGCAAGTAGGCCGTGTCGGAGCCCTAATGATAGATGAAGAGTGAGGCATCCGAGCGAGTAGAGCGGAACACAAGCTGGTGGAGAAACGCCGCGATGCGGTGGTACCAAGCGTGCGGAGCTTGCTTGAGTCCGTACAAGGACCGCGAAAGAAGGCACACGTGGTCGGGAAGCGCCAGGTCAACAAACCCAGTGGGCTGCTGGCAGAAGACCTGCTCCTCGTGGTGACCATGGAGGAAGGCGTTAGAGACGTCCATCTGGTGCACCGGCCAAGCACGGGAGACCGCAAGGTGAAGAACCGTGCGTATCGTGCCGGGCTTGATGACCGGAGCGAAGGTGTCGGTGAAGTCGATGCCAGCACGCTGTCGGAAGCCACGAACGACCCAGCGTGCTTTGTAGCGATCAAGGGCACCATCAGGACGGAGCTTGTGTTTAAATACACACTTCCTGGTAATCACGTTGGCGTGCCGGGGACGGGGAACAAGCTGCCACGTCCGGTTGCGCAATAGGGTGTCAAACTCCTCTTGCATCGCAGCCATCCAGAGCGAGTCACGAAGAGCGGCTTGAATGGAGGACGGCAACAGCGACGGCTCAGAGGTGGACGCCGCATGGACGTAGTCATCCGAGGCGTAGCGCGAGCTCGGGCTAAAAACGCACGTACGGGTGCGGGTGGATGGACCGCCACAGCGCTGGGGGCCATGGCACCGGGGCGCGAGGCGCCGAGGGGCCGAGGAGTCGGGCCCCTGTGGGCCGCGGGCGCCAACGTCGGGGGCGCCGGGGGAGTCAGCGCCGCGGCTGTAGGAGGCGCCGCATGAGGGGGGCGCGCCTCAAATCTAGAGGGTGGGCCAAGAGAGGCGCGCGAGCACCCTAGGAGAGGCGTCGAGGAGCCCGCGTCATCGGTGGCGGGAGGAACAGCCGGGGGTACCTGGTGAAACGGAAACACATGCTCATCAAAGTAAACGTGCTAGGAAGTGAACACACGGTAGGAGACGGGATCATAGCACAGATATCCCTTCGATTTAGAGGGGTAGCCGATGAAGATGCAAGCGACAGATCGAGGTGCAAGCTTATGAGAAGCAATGTCGGCAGTGCTAGGATAGCAAAGGCACCCGAAAATACGCAAGTCGTCATAAGACGGGGGCGTACCAAAGAGAAGATGGTGAGGTGCGTAGTTCCACCGTGGGCGGCAGGGTCTAATGTTAAGAAGAAGTGATGCAGTGGCGAGTGCATCCGGCCAGAAACGAGGCGGCACGTTGCCATGAAACAGGAGCGTGCAAACACAGTCGTTCAGAGTGCGAAGGACGCGTTCGGCTCGGCCGTTGTGCTGTGAAGTGTACGGGCATGTGATGTAGAAAATTGTACCGTGATGCGACAAAAAGGTGTAGAAAGCGAAGTTGTCGAACTCTTTTCCATTGTCCATCTGAAGCGCAAGTATGGGACGCCCAAACTGCGTCTGGACATAGGAGTAAAAAGCCGTCAAGGTAGAGAGTGCATCCAACTTTCTGCGCAAAGGAAAAGTCGACACATAATGAGAATAATCATCAAGAATGACCAGATAATATAAATAGCCCGAGTTACTGGGAACCGGAGAAGCCCACACATCGCTATGAATCAACTGAAAAGGAAAAGAAGCAATGGTGGTGGAATTATTAAACGGAAGACGAACATGTTTGCCGACTCGACAGGCATGACAAGTGTGATCCTGATCTTATTGCAACTGAAACTGAAACTCCTAAGAATATGATGAAGTGTGACGGGGTTGGGATGACCCAAGCGAGCGTGCCAGAGATCGACTCCAGCGGAGAGAGCAACAGGTGCGGTGGTGGTGGTGGATGAAGGCGAGTGCACCGGATAGAGCTCGTCGGGGCTGTCACATCGGTGAAGTACCATCCTGGTTCGAGCGTCTTTGACACAAAAACCAAGCTCGTCAAATTCAACGGTAACAGGATTTTCACGAGTGAAACAACGAAGAGAAATGAGATTCTTAATAAGATGAGGTGACACAAGTATGTCAGACAAAGATAATGGAGTGGAACTATAAGGAAAAGAAGTGTGTCCAATGTGTGTGATAGGAAGTGTGGAACCGTCGCCGACAATGATGCGGCGGTCGGTGGAGACAGAAGTGAAGGAGGCAAGGTTACCAGGATGAGCAAACATGTGAGCCGTAGCACCAGTGTCCATGTACCAATCACCACCTCCAGTGTAGTTATTCGGCGTAGGAGCGGCATGCAGTGCGGGGAGGAGCACCGGCTCCTAGGGCGCCGGCGGCAGGGCCGGAGAGGGGAACGGAGATGCCATGGGGAGGCCGTAGACGCCGCTTCGGCGGTGGGTACTCTCCATACGGCATGGGTAGCAGCCCCGACTGCGACTGCGGTGCCGGGTAGGCCGGATGGCCCGCCTGAAAAACCTGCTAGCCCGCTGAAAGATGCTGCAGGTGCTGGGCGCCGTCAGGCTGCTGCGAGTGCTGGCCTGCTGACGACCCCCACCAGTACCTGAGACACCCGTACATGGGCGGAGCCCCGTATGTAGGATTCCCGTACATGGGAGCGGGCGCGTCAAACGCCCCGCGCAATAGCAAGGGGTCGATGGGCAGAGGCGGCGCCGGCGGCGGGGCGATGATGGACTGGCTGGAGAGCGCCGACGGTGGCGGGCTGCGCCAGACGCCGCGTCGGGTCGCACTGTAGGGCCCGTGAGCGGGACTGGCCGAGAGCGCCAGCTAAGGCGGCGGAGTTGCTGCGAGGGCGCCGCCGCTGGGCGGCAGAGGCGGCGGCGACGGGCGGTGGACGCCATCGGGTTGCTGGCGGCGGGTCGGGCGGCTCGGACGATCTGGCGAGCACGCGCGGGTGATGCGGCTGCGAGTGGCTCGGCGATGCGGCTGGTGTGTGCGGGCGAGCGATGAAGCGGAGAACGAAGCGGCAGGCGGGCGATGGGTGATGCAGCTGGGCGGGCGGTGTGGGCGATGCGTGCTGGTGATCGGGACGGGCGGGAGGCAGCAATGGCTCGGGTCGGTGCTGGCGAGCAGTGGCAGCAGCGGCTCGGATCGGGCTTCACAAGTCGGGCGGGAGGCAGCAGGTTAGCGGCAACGAGACTCGGCAGCGGCGGGCGAGGCGGCGTGGGCGAGCGGCGATGCGGTTGGCAGCAGCGGCGATGCAGTTGGCAGCAACAGGCGGGCGACGTGCGCTAGCGGGGGCGGGCGAAGCGGGTTGGCGGTGCGGGCAGATGGATCGGGCGACGCAGCTACTAGCAAGCCGGCAGCAGCGGGTCGGGAGCAGCTTCAGCGGAGAAAGGCAGCAGCAGCGGCTGCAGGTGGCGGCTGGCGCGATGGGATCGCGGGCGGTAGCGCGTGGAGAAGTGAAGCAGCGGCGGCGGATCATGACAGGAGGGCGCGGGCGGCGGCAGCGGCGGCGCGGGTAAACGCGCCGCGGCGGCGACGACAGAGCGGAAGCAAGGAACGAAACCTAAAAAACTGATACCATGTATGTTGTGGGAATTGCACTATGTATTGCTCTTCATGCATAGGCACGTATATATGATGTACAAAGGTGGGCCACGGACCTCAACTATACAAAAAACTAAGAGACAAACCCAATACACAATATGCACATAATACATATACTCAACATAAAGGATAAAACTGAAGGTGATGGTCTGAGCAGCAGCGCCAAAAAGGGCTTTGCGGATTAGCGGACAAACACAAAATAAATTTGGACAGTTGCAGCGTACTCCCTCCGTCCTTGAAGAGGTGTATTTTTAACTTTGTTGGAGGATCAAACTATCTTAAAGTTTGACTGAGTTTGTGCAAAAATATGTCAATGCATGTGAAACCAAATAGGTATATGACGAAAATATATTTTATCATGAATCTAGTGCTACTAATTTGATGGTATATATGTTGGTCTATTATTGTATTAATATGGTTAAACATATTTTTTTTAACTTTTCAATAAAGTTAGAAGTACATTTTTTAAGGACAAAAGGCGTACAACGTTTGCTAGGGTTGGCTGCAGAGGAGCCGACCAGGGGGGCAGGACACGAGCGAAGAGACCGCGACTATAACGGAGCCAGCCGGAGCAGCTGCGTGCTCGACGACTTGACGAGCCTACTAACACCGCACCTGCAGGGCCCCTATAGCAGGCTGAACCGTGCAGGGCCACCGGCGCCAGGAATACTTGAGGCACGTCATCCTCCACGTCTATCCTATCCCGCGAGCAATTGGAGGAAGACGGTCTGGGACAGCTAACAGCTTGATGTGACAACGGAGATGCATCTCCTTAATGACAAAATTAAGTACTCCTTTGAATATTCAGTTTAAGTTGCATGAGAAGACTAGAAGCTATCAATTGGTACATAAGACACCTGTGAATATTTCAACATTGTCGCTCGAGCTAGCATGACATCCTACAGGTATTAAGTACACATCCCGTCAAGAAAAAAAAAACAAAAGTTCATCCATACATGTACATATTTTATTGATGCCTGGAATAATTAACGATTATAAAATCTGATATCTTGAATTTGAGCCCTTTTTTTTATAAATGCTAGACTGAATTGCATGTACTTCAAACGGTAACAAATCTCAGATTATTTGAAAACTAAATAATAAGGGTGTGGTGTGCTGGAGCTTCATCAGTATAAATTGAAATTGATCTACCAAGTAAAATATGCAAATTTCAGATTTCATGCATGTTATCTGTTCACAAAAAAGTCATTTTTTTCATCAAATGCCCATTATATATGATAGTCAATTCTCGAAAAACATTTGCCCATTATGTGACATGTAATGCATAAAACATTTGCCCATTTAGTTTTTACTAACGGATGAGCAAGTCAAGTGTAACGCCCCGGATTCGATGCGCCAGGTGTCCGTCAGTTATTCATCGTCTTTGCCATGTCATCTGCTTGCGTGTTGCACTTTGCCATGTCATCATATGCATTTCATATCATGTCATCAGGTGCATTTCATTTTGCATACGTGTTCGTCTCATGCATCTAAGCATTTTTTCCGTTGTCCGTTTTGCAATCCGGCACTCCTATGTCTCCCGGCGCCCTCTTTTACCTCTTTTCATGTCCGGTGTTAAACGGTCTCGAATGGACCGAGGTTTGTCAAGCTGCCTTGGTATAGCACCGTAGACCGCCTGTCAAGTTTCGATCATTTGGAGGTCGTTTGGTACTCCAACGGTTAACCGGTAACCGCAAAGCCTCTTTGTTGCAGCCCAACTCCCTTTCTAAGTGGCCCAAAAGCCACCAAACTCCTCTCCATGCTCTCGGTCGTTCGATCACGATCGCGTGGCCGAAAACCGCACCTCATTTGGACCCTCCAAAATTCGCAGTCCAAACCCTAGTCTAGCTCCTCCCGCAGCCACCGGACGCGTCCGCACCCCGCCGGACGTGTCCAGCCCGCCTTCCACGCCGCCCGCCAACCACACGAGCCGCCACGCCGCCCGCCGCGCTCTCCTCCAATGCCGCAGCGCCACGTGGCACCGCCACCTCCTGCAGCCGCTGCTGCCCGCTGGAGCCCGAGCTGGCTCACATGAGCTCACAGGCTGGCCGGCCGGCCCGACCGCCGCCTCCCCGCCGCTGCCGCTGCCGGGCTCCCTCCCGTCTGGCCGCCGTTCAGGCCCGCCTCGCGGACGCCGCCTCCTCCGCCGCCGGCCGGCCCCGCCTTCCCGCCTCAAGGCTCGGGAGCTCCGCCGCCCGCCATGGCCGGAGCTTCGCGCCGCGTCCCGGCCACGGCGCCGCCTGTCCTCCGGCTGATCCGGCTGGCCCGCCTTTTCTCCGGCCTCCTCCGGTCCTCCTTCCTCCTCCGGCCACTGCCGCCCTTCTCCGTGAGGTTCCGCGAAGTTCGCGCTGCATCGATAACCGTGCAAGAGGTTGATTCCCCCCCTCTAAAATTCATCTAAGTCCCGAGCATTTTTGATATTTTGTGCCATTTTCGTCGCATCGTAACTCTGTGCATGTAGCTCCGTTTTGCGCGTGTAATATGTCAAAATTTTCTTCTCGAAGAGTAGATCATTTTATCTCATTGCATCATTTTCATTTGAGCTCATCTTGACGCCCGAAATGCTGTTGCAAGAGTGCTATGTGATGTTAGTTTCTGTTTCTTAACAGAACTTGCACTTTTGTTATTTTTGCCATGATTGATGTGTGCATCCTATGGACTTGAGTCCTACATGAGTTTTATTATATGCCATGTCTTCTTTCCAGTGGTGCTTGCTATGTATTTTTGTGATCTATGTGGTGACTAGCACAAGCATGCAAACTAGGTGTCTTGTTGTTGCTGATCTCAGCCCTGTTTTGCTGATATTTTGATGCCATGTTTACTTGATGCTACCAAGAGATCCATGCATATTTTGAGATACTTCAGTAAGGATGTTTTGTAAAGCATGTCTTGCTCTATCCATCCATGCCTTTTTTTGCAATTATGGAGTGCCATAGCTTGAGTCAATCGAGCTCTACTTTTGCTATCAAATGTTTCCTGGCAGATTGTTTACATGTTATTCAATTTTGCCAAGGTTGTTGTGATTGATCCGTATATGCTATGTTATTGTTCTTGCCATGTATGTCTTCTATGCCATGTCTTCTTGATGTATGTATGCTTAGTTTATCATTTAAGGCTCTGTAGTGAGTGCATTGAGCTTGTAAACATGCCTACTTGTTATCAGTTTTTGACATGCCATGTTGCTGAATCTGTTAACGAAACTTTCGATATTGACATGGGTGTTACTATATTTTCTGATCCTTTTTGGCTTATGGTCACTAAAGGACATTTGTTCTATGCAATTAGTAGAGTCATGCCATGTATTTGTTTGCCATGATAAGTTCCTGTAACATGTTGTTTCATAGCTCTAAACATTGCAACCTGATGTTAATTTCTGCAAAGTCTGAAACTGTTATTAGTTGCAATCTTGCCATGTCATTTTGAGCATGTTCTAGTCATTTCTGGAGGTAGCTCAGTTCTCATGTTTTGTAATGCTTTACCTTTACATCATGCCCATGCCTTTTGTTTTCATATTGAGGTCCTGTAGCATGTTGTTTTGATGCTTGCAATATGCCTAGTTGCTGTTTTGGACAGATTGTTGTCATAACTTGTATAGGGTGTATGTGTTGATCCGTTGCTCCGTTTTGAGTGTGCTCTATATGAAACTTGCTTGATTTTGCATGTAGTTTCATATTATCATGTTGCATCCTTGTTTTGAGGTGTTTGCTTGATGTTTATATGCATTTTGCACCAATGCCATGTTTAACTTGTTTTGCTCATATCTTCTAGACCGTAGCTCCGAATCTAATGAACTTTATATGTAACTTGACTAGAATTTCGTGTAGATCATCGTGGTGCATCTTAACTTGCAGTTTAACAACTTGAACATAAGGTTTATTCAGATCTGGACCAATTTCGAAATTTGCATATGAGGACGTACCGGAATTGTTATATGTTGTTCCCGGCCTCATTTAAACTTGCCTTGATGTGTTGCTCTTGTATGCATCATCTCTTGCCATGAGTAGCTTCATGTAGCTTTGTCATGCATCATGTTTGTTGTGCATCATGTCTTGTCTATGTGTGGTGTGTTTACCTATGTTGTGTGCTTCTTTTTGTTAGTTCCTGTTTCGTTGCGATCGTGAGGATTCGTTCGTCTACGCTTGGTTCAGCTTCACCCGTTCGTCTTCTTCATGGACTCGTTCTTCTTCCTTGCGGGATTTCAGGCAAGATGACCGCTACCCTGGATCTCACTACTATCATTGCTATGCTAGTTGCTTCGTTCTTTCGCTATGCTGCGCTACCTATTACCTGTTTATCAAGCCATCCCAAATTGCCATGTCAGCCTCTAACCTTTGTCACCCTTCCTAGCAAACCGTTGTTTGGCTATGTTACCGCTTTGCTCAGCCCTCTTATAGCGTTGTTAGTTGCAGGTGAAGATGAAGTTTGTTCCTTGTTGAACATGGAGATGTTGTTCCTTGTTGGAACATGTTTACTTGTTGGGATATCACAATATATCTTATTTAATTAATGCATCTATATACTTGGTAAAGGGTGGAAGGCTCGGCCTTATGCCTGGTGTTTTGTTCCACTCTTGCCGCCTCTAGTTTCCGTCATATCGGTATTATGTTCCCGGATTTTGCGTCCCTAACGCGGTCGGGTGATTTATGGGACCCCTTGACAGTTCGCTTTGAATAAGACTTTTCAAAGAAGGCCCAACATTGGTTTTACCATTTGCCTCACCACCTCCTACTTTTCCCTTGGGAGTCGCTCTCTCGAGGGTCATCTTTATTCAGCCCCCGGCCAATGCTTGTCTAAGTGTTGGTCCAAACTAGAGTGCTTTGCAGCCACCTCAAGGAAACTTGAGGGCTGGTTTTAGTTGTACGGACTGCTCATCCGTTGTGGCCTGGGACGAGATACGCTGCTGCTACTACTGTGGTGTCGTCGCACGCCGGAGGTCTTGCTGGTCTTGTTTTATTGCTGTGAATGTCTTGTAGCCGGATTCCGAGACTGATCGGGCTTCCCGGGAGAAGGTCTATTCTTCGTGGATCGCGAGAGCTTATCATGGGCTGTTGGGACACCCCTGCAGGGTTTGAACTTTCAAAGCCGTGCTCTGCGTTATGTGGCAGATGGGAATTTGTTAATGTCCGGTTGTAGAAAACCCAAGTCGATCTTAATTAAAATACACCAACCGTGTGTAACCGTGAGTGTCTCTTTTCGGGTTGATCGAGAGGAGAACACGGTTTCGGGTCATGTCCGACGTAAGTAGGAGTTCAGGATCACTTCTTGATCATTACTAGTTGACGCATCGCCTTTGTTTCTCTTCTCGTTCTCATTTGCGTATGTTAGCCACCATATATGCTTAGTCGCTGCTGCATTCTCACCACTTTACCCCTTCCTTTCCCTTTAAGCTTTGCTAGTCTTGATACCCATGGTAATGGGATTGCTGAGTCCTCGTGGCTCACAGATTACTACACCACCAGTTGCAGGTACAGGTTTGCGATGATCATGACGCGAGAGCGATGTTTGCTTGTTTGGAGTTCTTCTTCTGCTTCTTCTTCGATCAGGGGATAGGTTCCAGGTCGGCAGCCTGGGCTAGCAGGGTGGATGTTGTTTGAGTTTCTGTTTATGTTCCATCCGTAGTCGGATGTTGATCTTGTATGTGGTATTATGATGTTGATGTATCCTTGTGGCATTTGTGCCTTATGTATGTATCCCCATCTATTATGTGATGTTGATGTAATGATATCCACCTTGCAAAAGCGTTTCCAATATGCGGGTCTATCCTTGGTGGGACCTTCGAGTTCCTTTTGGATAGGGTCGCATATTGGCGTGACATCAAGACACATATGTTGCAGTGGTGCATTTGAAAGAATTCTCGAGTATGTACGTGCATATTAAAAGAAGTGAAAGAAAAAGTTGTGAATTGGCAGCCACCTGATCCGGAGTCCATTAAGATTAATGTTGATGCAAGCTTTGTGGAGGCCATTAGCTCTGCGAGCGTGGGCATGGTTGACAGGAATCATTTGGGAGAAGTGAACATTTCTTCGTGGGATTATATTGGGGTTTGCAATAGCGTGGATGAAGCGGAATTTAGAGCGACCCTCGCAGGGCTTTACATCGGTATTACTCTACACAAGCCCTTCATCTTGGAAACTGATTTTTTTTGTGGCTTCCTTTCTAGGAAACGATTATTTGGACAGGTCTTCCCTAGTTGATCTGAAGATGGAAGCATTGAGCATTTCCAGGTTGATGACAAGTTTCAAGATTTCCAAGATTAACAGAAGGACCAATAGGGTGGCGCATGAAATTGCTAAATTCAGTTTTGTTAATAGGGTTGATGGTCTGAGTCTTAATAGTGTTCCGCCCTGCGTGGCTGAAGTTGTAATAGACGATTGTATAAACATTTTTAATTAATTAATATATGGGAGGGGTTTAAAAAAAACTGTACAAAATATGCATGCCATTTTCAAGGGAAATCGGCTGACCGGCCCAGTGTGCAAAACGAATATATAGGTAGTGTCGTGCCTACAATACTAAAGGTTGCAAGCAACAAATAGTGTCACCAACCCCTCAAAAAAAATTAGTGTCACCATGTCACTGTTTTTTTAGCAATGATGTCACTACTCATAATGAGTTATTTCAATTGTGCAAAATAATATGTGGATGAAAAATACATGATGCGCTGAAATTAGTATAGCATATAGTATCTTTTACAAAGTCTTGACAAAAATAATTTCACCGAAATACAATGATGTTGCTTCAGGTGTAAATTTTTTATGAAATTTATAAACTTATATTCCAAGGAATACATTAACAACAATGTTAAAGGAATGCTGAATTAAATCAAATTAAAGTTGACAAAAAACAAAATAATCGATAAAAGACTGGCATTGACAATATTGACTCTAACCATGCAAATGCACAGGCCAGTCAGCTAACCCATTTGTTCACATAAGCTAAATTATCATACCGGTGGATACTCTGGTGGTACATAATTATAACAGTTTTGATCGTATCTCATGACAAGGTATATACTACCTCTATACACAAATTTAAGATGTTATCGCACTTTGGGAGCTTCCAAGTCAATATTTCACAATATGTATAATGTACAAGCAGAGTATGCATTGCTTGTGATGACATCATCCCAAAGAGATTTCTATTTGCTTCATGTGCATCACGAAACATGTTCGCTTTTCATAATCAAATTTTCTATGCGATAATATAGATTTATATGAAAAATAGCTATATGGTGACACTATTTCATCTCAAGGTGGTGTCAACAATAAGCAGTGTAAATGTTATAAATTAAAATTGATGTGTATTTAGTAATTTAACTACACAGAGTTAGTCATATTAAAAAGGAGACTTAGGTTTCCAATGGCTAATAATCCATTGAGCCTTTCAAAATTTTAACTACTTTAAAAATATATTATAAATCCATATAAGTTCCTTCAGCCTTAATTGTTTATTTTAATAACAAGAAAATATGTAATTCGAAACAAAATGTGATTTCACATATACTTGAAATAGCAAAAGGAACTAATCTAGCCGCGCAAATGCGCGGGTAACACTGCTAGTTTATGAACATTAGACAAATCGGATGATGCAACAGACAGGGTTCACTCAAACTAACCGTGTGCATTGGGCTCCATGACGCTTCCCCTCTCAAAAATATCTACCCGCCTGCAGCTTTTTTCTGTTTGATAACACACGGTTATTGTGTTTTGACCATGTGTGATGTTTCTTGTTCTCAATCCCGCCTGCATCCCTCGAAAATATCTGCCCGCCTCGAGAGTTTTTCTGTTTCATAATCAATGTTTTAAATAGCGGGCTATTGCCAAATAGCGGCGGACCTCAAAATTAGCTATAGCGGGCTATAGCTGGCTATAGCGGGCTATTTGTACATGGGACCATTTCGCGGCACCCTGCTGAAAAGGCTATATAGCGGGCTATAACCGGCTATTTAAAACATTGTTCATAATACACGGTTGTTATCTCCGGACCGTGTGCAATGCACCATCATTAAAATTTTCAGTAGCCCCGGTATTTCACTCCCGCATTTGACTCCCGCCTAGTAAAATTTTCAGTACCCGCGTCATTTCCTCAAACACACCCCCCCCCCACACACACACACACACACACACACACACACACACACACACACACACACACACACACACACACACACACACACACACACACACCAAAACCTCCTCGGGCATGCGTCCACACACACACACACCCTCCCTCGCTCGAAACCCTAGAAAGGTCCCCGCCGCCCCCGCAAAGCCTCCATTGTCAACATCTGCCGGTTTTCCCGTGCAGCTTACCCACTGACCTCCATACCCAGGCAGCCCTGAGTTTCTTAGATGACGCCTGCCAAATGCCCCCGTTCCCATAGATCCCCATCCCCCACTCCAGAGCGTCGCAGCCTAAGCCCGGCTACGCTTCCCATGGAGCTCGAGGAGCGACTAGCCCAAAAGAGGTGTATCGCGGTCTCTTCGCCCGACACCGCCGAGGAAGCCGACGACCATTACTGGCGGCAGGCAGTCAAGCAGCGGGCTAGAGTATGCGGGCATGTCTCGGCCGCCAGCTACAACATCGAGGTCATCGACAGCGATGGCCTGAGGCGGGCTATGTCACAGGTTAAGTGGCCCACCCCCAACCCCTCGGGTTCAACCGCCGTCAATCTCATCCATGGCCCCGCCGCTGATCTCCTATGGCTTGCTGTCAACAATTTTCCATCCTACATCGCCATCGAGCCCCTTTTGTCATTTCTCAAGGACACGTTCTGCGACGCTGGCTTGGGATCCACAGCTTCCAAGTCAGACCTCATCAATGGCGACCATGAGGAGGGCACCCTCTCTGGCTCTTCCGAGGGGAAAGAGCCCATCTGCTCTTTCAAGGGGAAAGCGCTCGTCTACGACATCAGGGAGGGCACCCTACAGTCGTGCTCTTCAAGGGGAAGGAGCCCATCTGCGACAACATGGAGTGCATCCAGGGTCCGTGCTCTTCCCACGGGAACGAGCCCATCTGTGACAAGTGAGGAAACCCATGATTTGTTTTGCTGTGCCTCTTCACAGGGGAAAACCCATGATTTGTTTTGTCGAGTCCCTTTTATAGTGTAGTGAGAATATGTCTAGTTTTAATTGCTATATCTGGTTGTTTGCAGTATGCCTTGTTTATTTCAGTTGTTCACAATGTGATGCTCTATATGTGCAATTATTTACTATGCAGTACATTTCATCAATCCAGTTCTAAACATACCGATAGGAATGCATATATTTGCTTGCTGTTAAGCCCGTCATAGCTAGCATATGCCTCTTCTAAAGTTTTTTGATTGTCCGGTTGTTTGTAGTTAGCATATGTCCAGTTTCAAATGCTATCTTTGGTTGTTCGTAGTATGCCTTGTTTATTCCAGTTATTCACAACGTGATGTTCTATATGTGCAAGTATGAATTGTGCAGTTCAATTTCATCAGTACCAGTTTCAACAATACCACTATGAATGACTACATTTGGTTGCTGCATCTTGTAGTTAACACGCCTTTCCATTTTTATTTAACAATAACCAGTGTACTTAGACCGGCACAATACCAGTTTGAATGACTATGTTTGCTTGTTGTTAAATGTTAGGACCGTTGCAGTTAACACACCTTTGCACTTGTTTTGCTTTACTAGCGTGCTTAAACCTTCAAACTGAAGCTATCTTTTGGAGATTATTTTCTCCGCCATAGATAATTTTGGTCGATGTTTAGCCTGTTGTGCTTAACATGCTTCTCGATGTACCCACACAAGACAATTTTGGGAACGACTGTTGTTTTCCATCAAGGTTAGTTTCATCCCATGGCTTATATATGCTCACTATTCAGGATATCGGTAGCTGGTACCATATAGGACGGGGGCTGATAAGGGACTAATCGGTGAATCGGACTTTTAACCGAATATATCTGCAAACCATTTATCATTAGGTTAACCAGGGCCATATGTAATATATCTGAGGTTACATAGCAACATGCACTGTACTTAATGTCTAATTATGCAATCCTAGGCTACATAGCAACAAGGAAGATTGTTACATTAATGTTCTGATGATGTCTAGATATGCGTAGAAGAGCAGCAACAGCAACAACAACAACACAGCCCTGTTTGGATACTCAACTTAGCTAGAGGTTAGAGAGTTAGTTTCTAGCTCATGACTAACCCTGAACTAACTACATCCAAAGAGTTGTTTGGATGGCAGGGATATATTGCCAATAAATGCACTAGGAGAACTAGCTCCAATCAGCACCTCTTGAGAGAAGGCAACAGCAGGAGGTTGAGAGAGAAGAAGCAGCAGTAGGGGGTGTCGGTGTCAAAGCCGGGGGATCTCGGGTAGGGGGCCCCGAACTGTGCATCTAAGGCTAATGGTAACAGGAGGCGGGAGACACAATGTTTACCCAGGTTCGGGCCCTCTCTATGGAGGTAATACCCTACTTCCTTCTTGATTGATCTTGAAGATATGAGTATTACAAGAGTTGATCTACCACGAGATCGTAGAGGCTAAACCCTAGAAGCTAGCCTATGATTATGATTGTTCTTCTCTCTATCGACTAGCCTGGCCTCAGTTTATATAATGCACCAGAGGCCTAGGATAACAAGAGTCCTAGCCGAATACGCCGGTGGGGAGGAGTCCTTGTCTTGATCACCAAGTCTTGTGGAATCTTCCTTGTATGCGGTAGCCGTCCGAACTAGCCCATGAGTATACGACCATGGGGGTCCTCGGCCGAATCTAACAGATCGGGAGATGACGTGGTGAGTACCCCCTAGTCCAGGACACCGTCAGTAGCCCCCTGAACTGGTCTTCAAGTTAGGGATGCTCCTCGATTCTTCCGAACTGTTCTTCATCTTCGGTCGTCGGCCTTGAAAACTGGGTCAACAAATTTTCCCATCATCTGTCTTGAGGATTGCCGAGCTAAATCTGACGAGTTTATACGTCGGGTATCCGAGGAGCCCCTTAAGTCTTTGGCCTTTATCAATGCCTTGTTATTTTTATGCCACGCCTCAGTTTTGAAGTTGTTCCCGTGTGGCGGTGTCCTCTTGCATCCGAGCCCCAACGCCGGACTGCATTCGAGGTAGCCTTTGCAGCCATGCACCAACGCCTGACTGTGTCCAAGCTCCAACACCGGACTATATCCGAGGTGTCATAGATCACCTTGGTTCAAAAAAGTTGAAGGAGTTTAGCCGAGCTTAATGTCGGAGAGCTAGCCACTAGCGCCCGAGCTTTATGCCGGACTGCTTCCGAGGTGGTGCACCACCCGACAGCGGGCTAATTTTTTGTGAATATTTTTGATTGGTGCAACTTATTCTCTGCCGCGATATATAGCTGGTATATGTATATCCAGTAGCCCTCAAGGTGTGTGTCGGTCTAAAACCCGAGATGCACCTGAAGGAAAACATAGAACTGCTGATCCTAGTAGCCCCTGAGACTCAGGTCGATTTGCGAAATCGGCCTGAGGATCAACTCCTAGCTCGGCAGCATACATAGGAATAGAAACGCAGTGTAATATATTAGAAAGAATAATGATCAGCGGACGGACCCCTGAGAGAGGGTCGTGAGAAGTCGCCGTGATATATTAGCTTGATGCCAGATAGGTCCAGATGGTACTTATTATTGTCCGAAGACGCGCTTTCTCATCGTTAGATCAAGCCGAACACTGAGCCCTTTGAATTTTCTACATTGAATAGGCAATGCAGTAGCCCCCGAGACACTTGTCGGGTGGCAACACCAGATCAGGGGATCGATGTGCCCCTTTAATATTTGTAAATAGTGAGCGCAAAGCCCAGTAGCCCTCGAGCCTTAATGTGGGCACTGGTGGCCGAATTAAGGATCGATATCCAGAGTAAAATCACAGATTATGTGTAATGATTCTATGTATCCAAGTACTTTACATCATTATTTTGACTCCATTGCGACCGTTTATCAGTTGAAAGTGGCCCATCGTCAGCTTCTACCCCTTTGTAGATACTATGCAGGGTGTTTCCGCAATAACAAGAGAACCCTTAGCCGATGTCTCGGTGCCCAAAGGCGGTTGTGTTAGCAGAAACGAGGCAATCAGATATGCGGGCTTTATAACTTTCGCTTAGTCATAGGAGCTTTAAAATGGGGAAGCTAGCTATGAGCCCCCGGTTAGTGTTCGGCGACATCTGAGGTCAAGCTGTAAACACTTCGGCCAATGTTATGAACGGCTCGTCATTTAACATAGTCATCGGATCGCTGACCAGTTTACACTTATTGTGACAGTCAGTTTTTGGCTTTCTCCACTGAGGTGCTTAACCATGCAAGCTGGAAGCACAATCGCAGTGGTTCTCCCTTTGCACACCTATCCGAACAAAGAGGAACGTAGGAGGCAAGCACAGGAGCCGGGCAACCCAACTATTAACCAAAGACACATTTCGAAACCAATGCATATATAGTAGTGTCCGAGAATGTTTTTGCCGAATATCTAAAGGTGTTCGGCATTGCACTGCGAGACTTATGCTGGAAACACACAAATAGTTTAAAAGTTCCATAGGCTTGGAAAACCAAAAAAACTTCAGTAAAAACTGGACGTCTGAACCACAACAAGTGTTCGGTGCCAAATCGAAAATTGGTCTTAGAAAAAAAAAAGGTGCTTCTGTCTTTCTTTAACATGACATCCTATCTCAAGACTTCAAGCGGGCTAGCCTACGGCTTCAACCTTCTATCCCGAAGGCAGAGTACTTCTCATTAGGACAGTTTACTAAACTGGTCTCTAGCGGTTTTGTGAGAGAAATTAGGCTCCCCGGCTAGTGACCACACACTCGTGTCGACAAAGGGAGTGGTAAATAATAATAATAAAACTTTGCAACGACTAAGAAGAAGAACACTTATTATAAAACGGCTCATATAAATTTAAGAGCCCCCAAGTGACTTGGGTAAAAGAATTTTATGTATAATGATTGTATGTGCCGAAGTACTAATATCATATCTTTGTTCACCCGAACTTTAAACGCGTCTTAACCGACGTTGGCTTCTCCTCTTCGTCAAGGACCGAAAAGTGTTATGTACTCCACCTGTCGAAAATATCGACGGTGTTTCCGATAACCAGGCAATCAGGCCATAAGGCTGTAACAGACAAAGCACGCTCAGGGAACTTATGCTATATTACTAACAAAGTGTAAGAAGCATCTTCAAAGAAAATAGTACCCCCGCCAATACCTTTCTTCGGTTGCTCATTGTTACTATGAGACTTGTGCAATAGATTTTTTGTACTCATGAGTTCCGTTGTGTGCCGACCATAATTGAAAACAATAAGAGCGCTAGCTTTCGGCTTAACCCAGTCTGAGGTCCGAGCTCGGATGACCCGATCGTGACAATCGCAGAGGTGCTCCCTTTACTCCCTAGCCGAATAATCGGGAACGAAGGGGTAAACACAGGAGCGAGGCAACCCAGCTTGCAAATATCTTAAGTCAATATGGTGCATATTGTGGTGTAATACACGAACAAGGAACGAAGCCGTACAAGTATAATCATATGCAAGAGGAAAGGCTTCATGAAGGAAGCCCCCAAGTGAATTGGGTATTTGAATTTGTGTGTCACAAACAAGGTTATGACAAGGAATTATTTCACAAACAACTTTTTGCCAAAAAAGTATAATGCTTGATCGAACCGAACACAAGTTAAAAATTTAGAACTTTGAGCATGAAAGCGACTTAGCTGGTTAATGTGTTCGGCATTGATGACGCGGTCCGAGCTTGATGCGGGACAAGGTTCCATCCCCCAAGCTGGTCCGGAGGTGGCGGAGCGAAGAGCTCGGCACTCCGAAGTGGTGTCATAGCACGACCAATGCAGGCCGGCAGAGTGACGCCGAAGTCCCTGGCGTGGGTTATTGAGGTGTTGATGAAGCCCCCTGTCCAACCGAGGTGACGTGGTATGTCAGTACGCCGAGTTGACGATACTGCCCGACCCGGATCATTTTCCTATGCACAAAAAATAGTGCAAATCGGAGATTATAGTAATAATAATAATTAAAAAAATCATTTCATAATATATAATTTATGCGAAGTGAGTAATAAAAGAAAATATGGCCTGCGTGCCGAACACTCGATGAGGTAGAGCTTTCTCGGCGATGCCGAAGTCCCTGAGGCAACCGAACACGTCGGTAAGGCAACACGACCAACAAGGTGATCATGCGAGCCGATTTACGCCGATTGGGACGATGGCGTCGGCTTGCCGAAGAGACCACGTGACGCAGTCGAAGTCCATTACTTCACAGGTCGGTCTGAGTTCCGGATGCGGCGTTCGCCGGACTATGTACGGAAACTGACCGAACCACCATGCGACCATTGTTAGTGCGACCACCATTCGATAGACCTGTGTACAGATGATGGAACAAACCAGAGTAATAATTTCTTGGGAAAAATAAACCCCAACAAGCAAAAATTATTAGGATTAATAGCACCTGGTTTATTTGTTGTAGCAATGCGAAGAAAGGTGACTCTCAAAATTGGGACTCGATCCGCACACCCATTGCCTGACGGGCGATAAAGCGATGGCATGGCGACGCTGGCAAAGGTCGGCTTGCCGAGGCAAAGCCCTCAGTCCAGCCAACGTGATGAGGCGGGTCGGCTAGTGACGCCGAAGTCTCTGGAGTAGGTTGATGAAGAGGTGGCGGAGCCCCCGGTCCAGCCGAGATGTCGAAGCCTCGATGTCAGCCGATGAGTCGAAGTAGGCCAGCGTGATGGACATCGGTTTGAAAAAACAACAGTGTGGCCCTGCCGATGCCGGTCGTGACGTGGTCAATGCCGGCTTGATGAAGTGACCGTGCGGCAATGCCGGTGTGCCCGCTCCGTGTAATCCGTGGGGCGGCGATGTTGGTGATGATTTATCCTTCGCGATGCCGAACTCTTGTTCGGCTTGCCGAGATGATGATCCAAAGAAGTTAAGCTTGGCTCAATAAAGTGACAACGTGTCTAGCGCAGGTCGACAGCCGTAGAGCAACGTTGTCGGGCTGGTTTGACACCAGCACGATGGTTAAGATCATATTGGAAAAGACTTCAAAATTAGTGGGATGTGTTTGGGAACAAAACACAATACCCCATACAAAACTTCCTTCAAAAAGGATGTCTGAAATTCCATTCATAAAAAAGATGAATTTGGGTCGGATTCGTCCTTGCGCAGAAAACATATCCGAAAAGTGATGCACTAATCGGAAGGTTCCCGGAGTTTGGACGGTCGGATCGAGCTGAAATTTTGTGGGGTGGTAGATATAGGAATTCCGCAGCCGATCAACGATTGGATCTTCCCAAGGACGTCCGAGCTAGAAGCTGGACACCACACCCTAAACTCGTCCAGATTCCCGTCCTGCTTTGACAGGGCTCCGGTATATTGCGGATTGCCAGAGATTCCTCCATAGGAACTCGAAGTAATTTTCCAGGGTTGTTGTAGACTCAATTCCGCACAATTCCACCAAAGCAATCATTAAAATGATGCTTGAGGAGGTGGCGGATACAAGTTCGTTGTCCAGAAAAACAGCACGGTCGCCCGAGGGCAATGTTGACGTTGAGCCCCCGGGCTCCCTGGATGATTCCTCCATGATCTTGATACATATCGGAGTTGATGTTGATGAAGGCCCTCATCCGAACATGACGATCGGAGGTAGGGCACAGTTCTCTGTCCAGCCAAGGTGACCAGCCGAGCCGGTGACGAAGAAGCCGACGCCGCAGTTGATCTGCAGTCGAGCCATTGATCCTTTTGCCGATCACACAGCGGAACTCTCAATGAAAGCACCAATGTCGGTGTCAAAACCGGCGGATCTCGGGTAGGAGGTCCCGGACTGTGCGTCTAAGGCTAATGGTAACAGGAGGCGGGGGACACAATGTTTACCCAGGTTCGGGCCCTCTCTATGGAGGTAATACCCTACTTCCTGCTTGATTGATCTTGATGATATGAGTATTACAAGAGTTGATCTACCATGAGATAGTAGAGGCTAAACCCTAGAAGCTAGCACTGGGTTTTAGGTTAATAGGTTAGTCCCAAAAATCATATAAAATAGCATACTAATGCATATTAAACATCCAAAACAAATAATATAATAGCATGGAACAATCAAAAATTATAGATACATTGGAGACATATCACCTGCCACTGATCCTTCATTACCTTCCCTTCGTTCTGCTCTAGATCCCCTTCTCTCCCTACTCAGAGCCCCTCCAGATCTTCCGACCTCTCCTCGAACTTACCGCCGATGGCAACCGAGAAGGCGAAGCCCGCCGCTCCTTCCGCTCGCTCAGCCCCCTCGCTTGAGCCAACCCTTAGTGCATCCACCATCACTTAGGAGAAGCATCTTGCCGTCGTGATCCCGTTGACGGCGAGCAACGACAATGAGGGGAGGGAGACAGTGCTCCGGGTCGGCTCCGCCAAGCAGGAAACCTTGGGGGAAACCTTCTACCCCTTCTTAATGCACAGTGTCTTTGCTGGGCTCGTCCTCCCTTCTCCAATTTCTTCTTCGTTGTCCTTAACCATTACCAGATCCGTGCCCTTCATCTCCACCCCAACTCAATCCTCCTCCTGTCAATCACGCCTTCTACCACGGTGCGTTTGTGGGGGTGGCGTCCTCTGTTGCGCTGCTCCGCCACTCCTTCTACCTTTGGATGCGCAACACAACTCAGTGCTCCGGGTGCGTCTGCTTCGTCGCGTCTCACAGCAGCAACGCGATCTCGAGGGCCGGGAATAAGGTGGACGACTTCCAGCGCAAGTGGGTCTTCATGGACGCCAAGCGCCCTCATGCTCGGCTGGAGCTGCTGACCGTGATGTTGGCGAAGCTGGACCGGTGAGCTCACGAGAAGCTCACCGACCCCCGTGTGGAGCTGTTGCTAGAGAAGATGGATGGTGGACCTGGAGGCGAAGAAGATGACAGGGGCCATGCTCGTCAAGGAGTTCCTGACACAGCGCCTGGCCCCACTCCAGGTGCACTCGCGCCCCTGTGGAGTCTCAAGGCCGCGGAAGACGACCTCCGGTTGCGCCCGGAAGACTTGACTGACGAGGAGGTGAGCAAGGCCATGCGAACCTTACCTGAGAAGGGCCCGGGCGGCCTCCCAGAGGCCTACCACCCGCTGTACCGCCGTGACGATAGGGCAGATGTGGTCGCCACCATGCCCATCTTCAATGAGCGGTGGCTCGTGCCGCCGAAGCTCCCCCAGCTCCTGAGCTCCTCGGTGCCGGTGTCCTCCAGCGAGAGCTCCGGGGAGGAGGGGAAGGAGGACTCATAGGCGACGTTGGAGCGGGTGGGGGAGACCTCTCCTCCACGGCAGAGCGAGCTCCTCTGTGGCCTCTCTGATGATGACGACGCCGGTGAGTACCTGGCCGAGGGATCCCCACTCTCCACCAGGGTTGCCACGAGGTCCGGGGGCACCCCTCTGAGGGGGCTGAAGCAGGGGACCCCGAAGAAGGGCAGGGCGACATCGCTTCCCCGGGGCGATGCCCCCGCCTTGTCGCCCATCGCCGCCGTCGCAGAGCCAGCCGTCGTGTGCTCGTCCACACCTGAGGGCGCGGCGAAGCCCGTGCCCAAGAAGTTCGGGACACCGTGCTTCTAGCCAAGAAGAGGGCGTATGTTGCTGATGACGAGTAAGTATTTTACCTCATTTCTACTTCCTATCCTTGATGATGTGCTCATGGCATCCTCGTCCTAATGGCCAGGCTGCAGCCATTGATGAAGAAGAAGGAGGAGGCCAGGGCCTCCAAGGCCCTGCGACCAGTCGTGGCTGCTGCGACCCCGACGCGGTAGGAAGAGGCCGCCTCGCGTCCAACCATGATGGGGCGAGCCTCCCGAGGCTCAGTGGCCCAGCCTCAGGAGAAGGCTGCCTCTGTGGCAAAGCAGGCTCCGGGGGCGCCCGTCTCCAGCGCACCCGCTTGGGGTCCAAGGGCTCCGGAGCCCCCTGTCGTCCTTGCCGTTGCAACATCGCCAGCCCAGTTGCCGGTGCCACCTCCTCCCCAATTCGTAATGCTGGCAGATCCCGGCTCTTCTCCCGTGCCCAGCGCTTTGGAGGAGGCCTTCACTGCGCTGGACCGGCTTCGGGCTGACCTTCAGGGCGCCGACCGGTGCATGGCGACGGGGCGTCTGGGATGGTCTCGGGGTGGTTCCAGGCCAACTCGTCCGTCAGGGCGGCCTAGGGTCGGGCCGAGGCTACCGCCGCGGAGGGCACGAAGGAGGCCAGCGAGGCTACGGCGGCTCGCAACGCAGCGGTGACTGACGCAGCGTCCGCCAAGGAGCTTTGTCGCACGGTGGAGGCCAAGTTGAAGGCCCTCCTCGACGAACACGCCACCTGCACCCATCATCTTGGGGAGCAGGAGGAGGAGCTGACGGCCCGGGAGACTGCGCTCACCGACCGCGACGCCGAGCTAGAGCAGGCAGCCCGGGAACAGGCCGCGGAACGCAGCCGCCTGGGGAAGCTGAAGGAGGAGATGGAGGCGGCCCAAGCATCCCACACCAAGCTCGTCTTCGAGGAGAAGGCTCGGCTGGAGTCCAAGGAGAAATTCCTTGCCGCGGCTGAGAAGGCAGCCAGTGCGGGACACGATGCCTTCGTCTCCCTCGAGCAGAGGTCCCATGCAGCCCTCCAGTCCCTTTACAGCGAAGGGTACGAGGAACCGCTGGGACACCAGAGGAGGGCCCCGCCGAACTGCTCCCCAAGATTGCCACGGCGCTCGAGGGCATCATCGCCGGGATGGGCCCCCTGGTGGAAGAAGAAGCTCGTGCTCTTTTCACCTCGGCCGCGGCGCGCATCTTCAGCCACCTCCACCTTCGGGACCCAAGCTTCGATCTTGGCGTGCTGCTTGAATCCTGGGGCCCCTGAACTCCAAATGTTGTTGCTGAGACCATGGGGGAGCAGGTGGAGGCCCTGTTGCAAAAGTTCCTCTGCGTCGATCCCGCGACTGCGACAGCCGGAGCCAATGGTGAAGATGGCGGCGACCTTGTCGATGATGGGCCTCCCCGGGCAAGCGACGATGGCGTCCGAGGCTGAAGAGGAGGTTCAAAGGTGGCGCTTCCTCCTATTTTATCGATGCAACATTTACCGTGCCTCGTGGAGGCATGAGAACTTCTGCTTTATGTTTTTAAGAGACAATATGTTTTGTAATAATTTGCTAGGATTTCACGATTTCCTTTCCGTTTGCTTTAGTGTTCTGCGTCGGCAGGGCACGGCCCCGCGCATACCTCAGCCGCTGTTGGATCGTCCGGATCACCAGGATGAGACCAAGGGGTGAGGGGCTACGTGACCAGTGAGGCTCCTGAGTCGCGGTGCTCAAGGGTCCCCCTTGATGTATGAACAGCCCTCGGGAAGGAGACGTGAGTGTAGGCTTTAGCGTTCTGCATCGGCAGGGCCCAGCCCCGCGCATACCTCAGCTGCCGTTGGGTCTTCCGGATCACCAGGACGAGACCAAGGGGTGAGGGGCTACGTGACAAGTGAGGCCCTGAGTCACGATGCTTAGGAGTCCCCCTTGACGTATGAACAGCTCTCCATACCTTTCCTCGCCGGGCTTTCGCTCGGGAAGGACACGAGGTGGCGTACACCAGGCATGACTTGAGCATAGCCCCCTTGCCCAGCCCCCTCTTGCGACCTTCATGAGGGAAAGTAGCACGGTGAGGCTGAGCGGCATGCCTGGTGGCTCTCCGAAGGTTACTACAGCCGCTAGGTTGCCCTCACTTGCTTATTCACCAGCGCGGAGCATGGTGCTTCCGCTCTTGCACAGGCATAGCCGCTCCTCAACCGTGGCATTCGCCAGCGCGGAGCATGGGGCTTCCACTAGTTCATGGGTGGGAGCTCCCTCTGGGGGGGAGACTCCGGGGCGTGTACAGCCCAGTCTTGACACGTGGCTTGCACGACAGGACTAGAGGAGGTGTATATGGGAACTCGTGACCCAGCGCGGGACTCACGAGGCCCTACCTCAAGGCGGGTTGCGCCTGAATGTGGTTCGGAACAATTGTGAGGGTCCTGCGAGATGGTTAGGAAGCCTGCGCCGAGTGAATCTCCTGAGGTTATCGCATGAGAAGGCCAAACACCAACGACCCCAGGAGGTGATGTGAACGGGGCCGGCCCGCCAGAAAGAGCTCAGCCATTGGGTTTGTTGATGCTGCAGGGATAGACCCGAGCACAAACACCGTGCCCAGTCTTCTCATGCGAAGGTCCTGAAGAAAGACAGCCGGCGCACGGCTCCCGTGGCGGCAAGGCACCGGGTCACGCACCCTAACTTATCCGCTCCCGATTAGATCATGCGAGAACAAGGCACTAAGAACCATGGGAGGTGACATGCACGGGAGCTGGCCCACGAGCCAGAGCTCAGCCACTTGGGTTTAGTGACGCTGCAGGGACGGCCCCGAGCATAGACGTCGTGCCAGTCCTTAATCATGAGGCGGTTGTGGGCGGGTTCGCAAGGGCGTACGACATTCATGGAGCCGAAGCACCGGACATACATGTGATAATCACTGTCGGTGTCCTGGGAACGGGGGTCCCCAGACTTGCCTGCCGCTGGACCGCGGCGTGGCTCAACCACTGGCCCTGTACGGCACATCTTCACCAGCAAACACTCAAGACCCTCGCAAGGGGCCAAGCCTCACGAGGTGGACGATACAAGACCTCCTCGGGACAGCCTCACTAGGCTGGCTCGCGAGGGGCGGAGAGATCAAGGCAAGGGACACCTCGCGAGGTTCCTATGATGCAAGCCATGACGACTGGAGTCAGGCGGGCGCCAGCATGCACAGTGTCCTCATTTCCTCTTTGGTGCTAAAGGGGCAAGTGCAGGCGAGGAGTCCCGAGGCATCAGGCAAAGGTTTCCATATCGGTGCAACGAGACCAAGACGAGCAGGGTGGCAAGACGGAGTTCACCGTGGAGCCCAAGACGGCATCACCACCAGAGCCTTTGTTAGGCGAAGACCACCTTTAGTCAGGACAACTTGTACTAGTTGTCTCCCTTCGAATTTGGCCGTTGTTGGATCCCTTCCCGCTCAATATTTGGGGAGAGGACCTGGGCCTCTATAAATAGGACTAGCCACCACCATAGAGGGGGACGATGGATCATTCAGATCATCCTCATCCACACAAATTCACCAAGCACAAGAGCACCTCTCCTCAGGAGGCTGTTCTTCCCCTGTAACTATTCATCCTCAGCCTAAGAGGCAATCCACCACACCACACTGGAGTAGGGTATTACACCACATCGGTGGCCCAAACCAGTATAAACTCTCGTGTCTCTTGTTCTTCGGGTTCGTCGAGCTAGGCCTTGCGATTTGGCGAGAGCGATCTAGGGAGGCAGAGATCTTCGTGTGCACCCCAGTGTTTGAACCTCAAGGGTTTTGTCGGATCCTGAAATCTGACATTTGGTGCGCCAGGTAGGGGTGCGTCGAAGCTTTCCTTCCGTTGATCTGCACTTCGTCATCACCGCACCCCGCCCTCATGGCCAGCGCTGCTCTTCCGGCTACGGCGCCGATATCCGTGGCGGGGCAGTGGCCGCCCAATTTCAAGCCAGAGATGCCGCCGTGCTACGACGGTGCGGCGGACCCGTCGGCTTTCCTGCCGGCGTACGAGGAAGCCGTCCTTAAGGCTGGGGGTGACGACAAGGTCATGGTCAACTGGCTTCCCATGGCCCTCACTGGGGCACCGTGCTCCTGGCTGCTCAACCTCCTAGGATCAACGGTGACATCTTGGGGGGAGCTGCGCAGCCTCTTCACGGAGCGCTTCGCGGTATCGGCGCCCCGCGTTGTCGTGGCCATCCTTGGCGGCTCACAAGCGCCGCCCTTGGACCGTCACGTCAAGCCGTTCTTTCATCAGATCGGCGCCACCTCCACGCGGAAGGGGGCTCCTCCAGGTTGGGTGGCGCCCTAGGCCGACCTGACCTTCGACTCGGGAGATCACCCCGTCACCACCGTCGGCTCGGGGGTGCTCCCAATGCATTGCACACCCACAATCTGCTGCGTGGCCGTTACCAAGACCCTTATCGACGACGGCGTCGGCCTCAACATGCTCTCTGTGGAGGTTTTGGCCTCCTTCATGTACCGCTCGAGTGGCTCCGCACCAGCAAGCCCTTCTCCAGGGTCGGCGGCAGCTCCTCCAGCCCCCTAGGACAGATCCGTCTCCCCGTGACCTTTGGCACCCGTGACAACTACCGCAAAGAGCTGATCGACTTTGACATCGCCCGCATCGGCCTTCCGTACAACGCCATCCTCGGGTACCCAGCTCTGGCTCAGTTTATGGCGGCGACCCATCCGGCCTACAACCTCATGAAGATGTTGGGGAACGTAGTAATTTCAAAAATTTTCCTACGATCACGCAAGACCATGGTGATGGCATAGCAACGAGAGGGAAGAGTGTCCGTCCACGTACCCTCGTGAACCGAAAGCGGAAGCGTTATAACAACGTTGATGATGTAGTCGCACGTCTTCACGACCGACCGATCCAAGCACCGAGCGTCGGCACCTCCGAGTTACGCACACGTTCAGCTCGATGGCGATCCCGGACTCGATCCAGCAAAGTGTCGAGGATGAGTTCCGTCAAGACGACGGCGTGGTGGCGATGATGATGCTCCACCGGCGCAGGGCTTCGCCTAAGCTCGCGACGATATGACTTCTCCAGCGCGGGCTTCACCTAAGCTCATGACGATATGACCGAGGTGGAGTATGGTGGAAGGGGCACCGCTGCGGCTAAGGAAAGATCCGTAGATCAACTTGTGTGTCATGGGGTGCCCTCTGCCCTGTATATAAAGGAGGGAAGGGAGGGGCTGGCGGCCACCTATGGCTGCGCTGGGAGTCCTACTCCCAGGGAGTAGGATTCCCCCAATCCTAGTCCAACTAGGGTTTGACCAAGGGAGAGGGAGAGAGGCGCCCCTTCTCCTAATCCTAATAGGACTAGGGAAGGGGAAGGCTGCGCCAGCATATGGCCCCCTTCTCTTTCCCCTTAAGGCCCATCAAGGCCCATTGACTCCCCGGGAGGTTCCGGTAACCCCGGTACTCAGTAAAATTCCCAATTTCACCGGAGTGATTCGGAGTCAAACATAGGCTTCAATATATCAATCTTTATGTCTCGACCATTTCGAGACTCCTCGTCATGTCCGTGATCTCATCCGGGACTCGAACAACCTTGGTACATCAATATCATATAAACTCATAATAAGCATGCCATCGAAGCGTTAAGCGTGCGGACCCTACGGGTTCGAGAACTATGTAGACATGACCGAGACACCTCTCGGTCAATAACCAATAGCGGGACCTGGATGCCCATATTGGTTCCTACATATTCTCGAAGATCTTTATCGGTCAGACCGCATAACAACATACGTTGTTCCCTTTGTCATCGGTATGTTACTTGCCGAGATTCGATCGTCGGTATCCAATACCTAGTTCAATCTCAGTTCTTGGCAAGTCTCTTTTCTCGTTCCGTAATACATCATCTCACAACTAACACATTTAGTTGCAATGCTTGCAAGGCTTATGTGATGTGCATTACCGAGAGGGCCCAGAGATACCTCTCCGACAATCGGAGTGACAAATCCTAATCTCGAAATATGCCAACCCAACATGTACCTTCGGAGACACCTGTAATGCACCTTTATAATCACCCGATTCGTTGTGACGTTTGGTAGCACCAAAGTGTTCCTCGGGCAAGCAGGAGTTGCATAATCTCATAGTCATAGGAACATGTATAAGTCATGAAGAAAAGCACTAGCAACAAACTATACGATCAGGTGCTATGCTAATGGAATGGGTCATGTCAATCAGATCATTCAACTAATGATGTGATCCCATTAATCAAATAACAACTCCTTGTTCATGGTTAGGAAACATAACCATCTTTGATTAACGAGCTAGTCAAGTAGAGGCATACTAGTGACACTCTGTAGGTTTATGTATTCACACATGTATTATGTTTCCGGTTAATACAATTCTAGCATGAATAATAAACATTTATCATGATATAAGGAAATAAATAATAACATTTATTATTGCCTCTAGGGCATATTTCCTTGATCTCCCACTTGCACTAGAGTCAATAATCTAGATTACATGTAATGATTCTAACACCCATGGAGTCTTGGTGCTGATCATGTTTTGCTCGTGGAAGAGGCTTAGTCAGCGGGTGCGCAACATTCAGATCCGTATGTATCTTGCATATCTCTATGTCTCCCACTGGACCAAATCCGGATGGAGTTGAAGCGTCTTTTGATGTGCTTGGTTCTCTTGTGAAATCTGGATTCCTTTGCCAAGGCAATTGCACCGATATTGTCACAAAAGATTTTCATTGGACCCGATACACTAGGTACAACACCTAGATCGGATATGAACTCCTTCATCCAGACTCCTTCATTAGCTGCTTCGAAGCAGCTATGTACTCAACTTCACATGTAGATCCATAGCGGCGCTTTGTTTGGAACTGCACCAACCGGCAGCTCCACCGTTTAATGTAAATACGTATCCGGTTTGCGATTTAGAATCGTCCGGATCAGTGTCAAAGCTTGCATCGGCGTAACCGCATTTCTGACGAGCTCTTTGTCACCGCCATAAATGAGAAACATATCCTTAGTTCTTCTCAAGTACTTAAGGATGTTCTTGACCGCTGTCGATGATCCACTCTGGATTACTTTGGTACCTGCCTGCTAAACTTACAGCAAGGCACACATCAGGTCTGGTACACAGCATTGCATACATGATAGAGCCTATGGCTGAAGCATAGGAACATCTTTCATTTCTCTCTATCTTCTGCGGTGGTCGGGCATTGAGTCTTACTCAATTTCACACCTTGTAATACCGGCAAGAACCCTTTCTTTGCACGATCCATTTGAACTTTTCAAAACTTTATCAAGGTATGTGCTTTGTGAAAGTCCTATTAAGCGTCTTGATCTATCTCTATAGATCTTAATGCCCAATATGTAAGCAGCTTCACGAGGTCTTTCATCGAAAACTCTTATTCAAGTATCCTTTATGCTATCCAGAAATTCTATATCATTTCCGATCAATAATATGTCATCCACATATAATATCAGAAATGCTCTGAGCTCCACTCACTTTCTTGTAAATCTGAGGCTTCTCCAAAAGTCTGTATAAAACCAAATCTTTGATCACACTATCAAAGCGTTTATTCCAACTCGAGAGGCTTGCACCAGTCCATAAATGGATCATTGGAGCTTGCACACTTTGTTAGCTCCTTTGGATCGACAAAACCTTCGGTTGCATCATATACAACTCTTCTTCGAAATCCATTCAGAATGCAGTTTTAACATCCATTTGCCAAATTTCATAATCATAAAATCGGCAATTGCTAACATGATTGAGACGGACTTAAGCATCGCTTCTGGTGAGAAGGTCTCATCGTAGTCAATCCCTTGAACTTGTCGAAAACCTTTTGCAACAAGTCGAGCTTTATAAACGATAACATTACCATCAGCGTCAGTCTTCTTCTTGAAGATCCATTTATTCTCAATTGCTTGCCGATCATCGGGCAAGTCAACCAAAGTCCACACTTTGTTCTCATACATGGATCCCATCTCAGATTTCATGGCCTCAAGCCATTTTGTGGAATCTGGGCTCACCATCGCTTCTTCATAGTTAGTAGGTTCATCATGTTCCGGTAACATGACTTCCAAAACAGGATTACCGTACCACTCAGTGCGGATCTTGCTCTGGTTGATCTCTGAAGTTCTGTAGAAACTTGATCTGAAGTTTCATGATCATCATCATTAGCTTCCTCCCTATTTGGTGTAGGTGTCACGAAACTGTTTTCGTGATGTACTACTTCTCAATAAGGGAGTAGATACAGATTATCTCATCAAGTTCTACTTTCCTCCTACTCACTTCTTTCGTGAGAAACTCTTTCTCCAAAAAGTTTCGAATTTAGCAACAAAAATCTTGCCTTCGGATCTGTGATAGAAGGTGTACCCAACTGTCTCCTTTGGGTATCCTATGAAGACACATTTCTCGATTTGGGTTCGAGCTTATCAGGTTGAAGCTTTTCACATAAGCATCGCAGCCCCAAACTTTCAAAAGCGACAACTTTGGTTTCTTGCCAAACCACAGTTCATAAGGCGTCGTCTCAGCAGTTTAGATGGTGCCCTATTTAAAGTGAATGTAGCCGTCTCTAAAGCATAACCCCAAAAGCGATAGCGGTAAATCAGTAAGAGACATCATAGATCGCACCATATCTAATAAAATGCGATTCGACGTTCGGACACACCATTACGTTGTGGTGTTCGGTGGCGTAAGTTGAAACTATTCCACATTGTTTCAAATGTAGGCCAAACTCGTAACTCAAATATTCTCCTCCACGATCAGATCGTAGAAACTTTATTTTCTTGTTACGATGATTTTCCACTTCACTCTGAAATTCTTTGAACTTTTCAAATGTTTCAGACTTGTGTTTCATTAAGTAGATATACCCATATCTGCTCAAATCATCTGTGAAGGTGAGAAAATAACGATATCCGCCACGAGCCTCAACATTCATTGGACCACATACATCGGTATGTATGATTTCCAATAAATCTGTTGCTCTCTCCATAGTTCGGAGAAGCGGTGTTTTAGTCATCTTGCCCATAAGGCACGGTTACATAAGTGCCAAGTGATTCATAATCAAGTGACTCCAAAGTCCATCAGCATGGAGTTTCTTCATGCGTTTTACACCGATATGACCTAAGCGGCGAGTGCCACAAATAAGTTGCACCATCATTATCAACTCTGCATCTTTTGGTTTCAACATTATGAATATGTGTATCACTACTATCAAGATTAAGTAAAACAAACCATTCTTCAATGGTGCATGACCATAAAAGATATTATTCATATAAATAGAACAACCATTATTCTCGATTTAAATGAATAACCGTCTAGCATCAAACAAGATCCAGATATAATGTTCATGCTCAGCGATGGTACTAAATAACAATTATTTAGGTCTAATACTAATCCCGAAGGTAGATGTAGAGGTAGCGTGCCATTGCGATCACATCGACTTTGGAACCATTTCCCAGCGCATCGTCACCTCGTCCTTAGCCAATCTTCGCAATCCGTAGCCCTGTTTGAGTTGCAAATATTAGCAGAACCAGTATCAAATACCAGTGCTCTGCGAGTATTAGTAAGGTACACATCAATAACAAGTATATCACATATACCTTTGTTAACCTTGCCATCCTTCTTATCCGCCAAATACTTGGGGCAGTTCCGCTTCGATGACCAGCCTGCTTGCAATAGAAGCACTCAGTTTCAGGCTTAGGACCAGACTTGGGTTTCTTCTCTTGATCAACAACTTGCTTGCCGCTCTTTTGAAGTTTCCTTTTTCTTTCCTTTGCCCTTTTCTTGAAACTAGTGGTTTTGTTAACCATCAACACTTGATGCTCCTTTTGATTTCTACCTCCATGACTTTCGGCATCGCGAAGAGCTCGGGCATAGTTTTGGTCATCCCTTGCATATTATAGTTCATCACGAAGCTCTTGTAGCTTGGTGGCGATGATTGGAGAATTCTGTCAATGGCGCAATCATCCGGAAGATTAACTCCCAGTTGAATCAAGTGATTGTTATATCCGGACATTACGAGTATATGCTCACTTGTGAACCATTCTCCTCCATCTTACAGCTATAGAACTTATTGGAGACTTCATATCTCTCAATCCGGGCATTCGCTTGGAATATTAACTTCAACTCTGGAACATCTCATATGCTCCATGGTGTTCAAAAGCGACGTTGAAGTCCCGGTTCTAAGCCGTAAAGCATGGCACACTGAACTATAGAGTAGTCATCAGCTTTGCTTTGCCGGACGTTCACAACGGCGCAGCCCTTGCACCAGGCACTGGCACCTAACGGTGCTTCGGGCGTAATTCTTACGTGCAGCAATAAGGATAATCCTCAAATTCGGACCCAGTCCGTGTAATTGCTGCCATCATCTTTCAACTTTGCTTTCTCAAGGAGCATTAAAATTCAACGGAACAACAGACGAGCCATCTATCTACACATCATAGACAAGCAAGATACTATCGGTACTAAGTTCATGATAAATTTAAGTTCAATTAATCATATTACTTAAGAACTCCCACTTAGAAAAATATCCTCAATTCTCTAAGTGATTGCGTGATCCATATCAACTACACCATGACCGATCATCACGTGTGATGGAGTAGTTTCAATGGTGAACATCAATATGTTGATCATATCTACTATATGATTCACGCTCGACCTTCGGTCTCCGTGTTCGAGGTCATATCTTATATGCATAGCTCGTCAAGTATAACCTGAGTATTCGCGTGTGCAACTGTTTTGCACCGTTGTATTTGAGCGTAGAGCCTATCACACCCGATCATCACGTGGTGTCTCGGCACGAAGAACTTTCATAGCGGTGCATACTCGGGAGAACACTTCTTGATAATTTAGTAAGGGATCATCTTATAATGCTACCGTCAATCAAAGCAAAATAAGATGCATAAAGGATTAACATCACATGCAATCAATATAAGTGATATGATATGGCCATCATCATCTTGTGCTTGTGATCTCCATCTCGAAGCACCGTCATGATCACCATCGTCACCGGTAGCGACACCTTGATCTCCATCGTAGCATCGTTGTCGTCTCGCCAACTATTGCTTCTCGACTATCGCTACTGCTTAGTGATAAAGTAAAGCAATTACATGGCGTTGCATTTCATACAATAAGCGACAACCATATGGCTCCTGCCGATTGCCGATAACTTCGGTTACAAAACATGATCATCTCATACAATGAAATATAGCATCACGTCTTGACCATATCACATCACAACATGCCCTGCAAAAACAAGTTAGGCGTCCTCTACTTTGTTGTTGCAAGTTTTACGTGGCTGCTACGGGCTGAGCAAGAACCGTTCTTACCTCGCATCAAAACCACAGCGATACTTTGTCAAATAGACTCCGTTTAACCTTCTCAAGGACGGGCGTAGCACTTTTCAGTTCAACTAAAGTGAGAGAGACAGACACCCGCCGGTCACCTTTAAGCAGCGAGTGCTCTGGCGGTGAAACCAGTCTCGCGTAAGCGTCTGCGTAATGTCGGTCCGGGCGCTTCATCTCACAATACCGCTGAACCAAAGTATGACATGCTGGTAGGTAGTATGACTTGTATCGCCCACAACTCACTTGTGTTCTACTCGTGCATATGACATCAACGCATAAAACCAGGCTCGGATGCCTTTGTTGGGGAGCGTAGTAATTTCAAAAATTTTCCTCACGATCACGCAAGACCATGGTGATGGCATAGCAGCGAGAGGAAGAGTGTCGTCCACGTACCCTCGTGAGACCCGAAAGCGAGGCGTTATAACAAGCGGTTGATGTAGTCGTGCGTCTTCACGACCCGACCGATCCAAGCACGAGCGTCACGGCACCTCCGAGTTCTGCACACGTTCAGCTCGATGGCGATCCCGGACTCGATCCAGCAAAGTGTCGGGGATGAGTTCCGTCAACACGACGGCGTGGTGGCGATGATGATGCTCCACCGGCGCGGGGCTTCGCCTAAGCTCATGACGATATGACTTCTCCGCGGGGCTTCACCTAAGCTCGCGACGATATGACCGAGGTGGAGTATGGTGGAAGGGGCACCGCTTTGCAGCTAAGGAAGATCCGTAGATCAACTTGTGTGTCATGGGGTGCCCTCTGCCCTGTATATAAAGGAGGGAAGGGAGGGGCTGGCCGGCCACCTATGGCTGCGCTGGGAGTCCTACTCCCCCGGGAGTAGGATTCCCCCAATCCTAGTCCAACTAGGGTTTGACCAAGGGAGAGGAGAGAGGCGCCACCCCTTCTCCTAATCCTAATAGGACTAGGGAAGGGGGAAGGCTGCGGCCAGCATATGGCCCCCTTTCTCTTTCCCTTAAGGCCCATCAAGGCCCATTGACTCCCGGGAGGTTCGGTAACCCCGGTACTCGGTAAAATTCCCAATTTCACCGGAGTGATTCGGAATCAAACATAGGCTTCAATATATCAATCTTTATGTCTCGACCATTTGAGACTCCTCGTCATGTCCGTGATCTCATCCGGGACTCGAACAACCTTGGTACATCAATATCATATAAACTCATAATAAGCATCATCGAAGCGTTAAGCGTGCGGACCCTACGGGTTCGAGAACTATGTAGACATGACCGAGACACCTCTCGGTCAATAACCAATAAGCGGGACCTGGATGCCCATATTGGTTCCTACATATTCTCGAAGATCTTTATCGGTCGAGACCGCATAACAACATCGTTGTTCCTTTGTCATCGGTATGTTACTTGCCCGAGATTCGATCGTCGGTATCAATACCTAGTTCAATCTCGTTCTTGGCAAGTCTCTTTTCTCGTTCCGTAATACATCATCTCACAACTAACACATTTAGTTGCAATGCTTGCAAGGCTTATGTGATGTGCATTACCGAGAGGGCCGAGATACCTCTCCGACAATCGGAGTGACAAATCCTAATCTCGAAATATGCCAACCCAACATGTACCTTCGGAGACACCTGTAATGCACCTTTATAATCACCCGATTCGTTGTGGCGTTTGGTAGCACCCAAAGTGTTCCTCGGGCAAGCAGGAGTTGCATAATCTCATAGTCATAGGAACATGTATAAGTCATGAAGAAAAGCACTAGCAACAAACTATACGATCAGGTGCTATGCTAATGGAATGGGTCATGTCAATCAGATCATTCAACTAATGATGTGATCCCATTAATCAAATAACAACTCCTTGTTCATGGTTAGGAAACATAACCATCTTTGATTAACGAGCTAGTCAAGTAGAGGCATACTAGTGACACTCTGTAGGTTTATGTATTCACACATGTATTATGTTTCCGGTTAATACAATTCTAGCATGAATAATAAACATTTATCATGATATAAGGAAATAAATAATAACATTTATTATTGCCTCTAGGGCATATTTCCTTCAGAAGATGCCCGGGAGCAAGGGCGTCGTCACCGTGGTTGGAGATACCAAGGAGGCTCTGGGGGCGCTCAAGCTAGCCCTCAAGACTGTAGCGATGGCGCGCCCGACCGATGAGGCCACCTCTGGAGTTAAGGAGGCCGCGCCGGCCAGGAAGAAACACTTGTTCACTCAAGATCGGGCGGAAACCAAGCAGGTGCCGGTCGAGGAAGATGGGTCTTCTGGAGCCACCTTCACCATAGGTGCCAACCTCGACTCAGATCAAGAGGAAGCATTGATCAAGTTCTTGCACGCAAACAAGGAGGTATTCGCCTGGGAGCCCGATCAGCTGGTAGGGGTCCCAAGAGGGGTGATCGAGCATCACTTAAGGGTGTGCCCGAATGTACGCCCTGTGAAGCAGAAGGCATGGCGACAGTCCACGGAGAAGCAGTCCTTCATCGTCCAGGAAACCCGCAAGCTGGAGGAAGCAGGTGTCATTCACGAGGTTCGGTACCCCGAGTGGCTGGCGAACCATGTCGTTGTGCCAAAGAACGGCGGGAAGGAGCGCATGTGTGTCGACTTCACCAACCTCATCAAAGCCTATCCCCAAGATCCGTTCCCGCTTCCGCGCATCGAACAGATCGTTGACTCCACCGCCGAGTGCGACCTGCTGTGCTTCCTGGATGCATTTTCAGGCTATCACCAGATCAAGATGGCAGTAGAGGATGTGGAGAAGACGGCCTTCCTGACCCCTTGCGGTGTGTACTACTACACTTGCATGTCGTTTGCGCTGCGCAATGCGGGCGCAACCTTCCAACGGCTGATGCACACCACCCTGGGCCAACAGCTCGGGGGGAATGCAGAAGCCTACGTCGACATTGTGATGAAGTCTCGGGAGGCGAGAACTCTGATTCAGGACCTAGAGGAAACCTTTGCGAGCTTGCGCCAGGTGGACTTGCGGCTCAACCCGGAAAAGTGTGTATTTGGTGTCCCTTCCGGCAAGCTGCTGGGCTTCCTCATGTCCCACAGGGGGATCGAAGCCAAGCCAGAAAAGGTCAAGGCGATTGAAGACATGAGCCCACCCCTAACCCTCAAGGAGATGCAGAAGCTTGCCGGCTGCGTGACTTCACTGGGAAATTTCATCTCCAAGCTGGGAGAGAGTGCCTTGCCGTTCTTCAGGCTGATGAAGAAGAAGGGCATGTTCGAGTGGACTCCGGAGGCTGACCAAGCGTTTCAAGACCTCAAGAGATATCAGACCAGCCCTCCGTTGATGGTGGCACCACGCCCTCTCGAGCCCCTGGTGCTCTACCTTGCCGCCACTCCTCACTCAGCCAGTGCAGCTCTGGTCGCGGTTAGGGAAGAGCGCCAGGCCAAGAACAAGTCGCGCCGAACCGCGCCCCCAGCCGGGGCGACGCAAGACCCGAAGGATACCGGGGGGGCTACAACAATGCCAACGGATGACCCAGCTCAGCAGGACAGCGACCTTAGGCCCGCCGAAACCCCAATGGGCGATCAGGCTTCGAAGGTTCCATCGCCTCAGGAGGCACCCCAACCTCCGACAGACGCGGGTCCCACTAACGCGCCCGCCCTCATCGAGCAGCTAGTGTACTTCGTCAGCACGGTACTACGGGATGCAAGGGCACGGTACCCCATGCCTCAGAAGCTCTTGCTCGCACTCTTGGCGGCCTTACATAAGCTGCGGCACTACTTTCAAGGTCACCCAGTCAAGGTCGTCTCGGCATACCCACTTGAGAGGGTACTCAGGAGACCCAACGCAGCTGGAAGAGTCGCCGAGTGGAACATCGAGCTGCAAGCATTCCAGCTGGAATTCAGTACAACCAGAGTCATCAAGGGAGCCGCGCTCGCCGACTTCGTGGCAGAATGGACGGACGCCCTGGAGCTTGAGGCAGGCAAGGATCAGTCCCTCTCGCTAGGAAGTGAAGCACCGGACGGCTGGGTGATGTATTTCGATGGCGTGCTTGCACGCCCGGGCGCGGGGGCTGGAGCAGTGCTCATCTCACCCACTCATGACAAGTTCTACTACGCCGTGCAGCTCTGCTTCCAACAGGGTGAGAAGGTCTCCAACAACATAGCGGAGTACGAAGGCTTCATAGCTGGCCTTAAGGCTATGGTGGCCCTAGGAGTGAAGCGCCTCACCATCAGGGGTGAGTCGCGGCTTCTCGTCAACTTCTCCAACAAGGTATATGAGCCAAGGGACGAGCACATGGAGGCATACCTTGCGGAGGTACGCAAAATGGAAAAGCAGTTCTTGGGCCTGGAATTGCAGCATGTGCCCCGCGACACCAACAAGGAGGTCGACGACATCGCCAAGAGAGCATCCAAGCGGCTACCCCAAGAGCCGGGCGTGTTCGAGGAGCAGCTCTTCAAGCCATCGGCAACAACACCACTTTCGAGGTCGGCGCTGCCTCGGGAGGAGCTCCCCCGACCACCTGCCTCGGGAGCCCTGGCCTACGGCCCGAGCTCAGGAGCGCGCCTACTCCTGGCGCTCAAGCCTCAGGAGGGGTGTCAGTGCCTAAACCGGCGGATCTCGGTAGGGGGTCCCGAACTGTGCGTCTAAGGCGGATGGTAACAGGATGCAGGGGACACGATGTTTACCCAGGCTCGGGCCCTCTCGATGGAGTTAATATCCTACTTCCTGCTTGATTGATCTTGATGATATGAGTGTTACAAGAGTTGATCTACCACGAGATCGTAGAGGCTAAACCCTAGAAGCTAGCCTATGGTATGATTGTTGTTGTCCTACGGACTAAACCCTCCGGTTTATGTAGACACCGGAGGGGGCTAGGGTTACACAGATTCGGTTACAAGGGAGGAGATCTATATATCCATATGGCCAAGCTTGCCTTCCGCGCCAAGGAGAGTCCCATCCGGACACGGGACGAAGTCTTCAATCTTGTATCTTCATAGTCCAACAGTCCGGCCAAAGGATATAGTCCGGCTGTCGGGAGACCCCCTAATCCAGGACTCCCTCAGTAGCCCCTGAACCAGGCTTCAATGACGATGAGTCCGGCGCGCAGATTGTCTTCGACATTGCAAGGCGGGTTCCTCCTCCGAATACTCCATAGAAGATTTTGAACACAAGGATAGTGTCCGGCTCTGCAAAACAAATTCCACATACCACCGTAGAGAGAATAATGTTTCCACAAATCTAATCTGCCGACCGTTTCTCATAACGTGACGTATTGCCCTGGTCCGGTCATGACGAACCGTCTTTCTCAACCAGCCTGCCACTGCATGTTTTGCGAGGCGATTTTGTTGGCACGTCTTGTCGAAGCAGAGATCGTGTCCCCCTTATTACGGGATTCTCATCAATACGGATGTGGGTAACCCAATCGTGCCCGTTGGTATGACTCCTTGATTTTAGGAAAGTCCCAAACGGCCACGCGGAGGACGCTTGATATTCATCCCCTTTATAAAGAGACCAAGGCCTTTCCTTTTTTCTTCTAGAACTCAGTCGAATCCTCCCCCCCCCCTCGCCTCGAGTTCCAACACCCGAGGCTTAGGTCAGGCGCTTCGGACCTTCAACCATGTCCGGATCCAACCTTCAAGGTTGGTGGATGCCTTCCTCTGTCATAGAGGGAGACATCAAGAAGCTAAGAGAGGCCAGGTTTCTGACCAGCGAGATCTCGCACAGGCTGCCTACTCAAGGGCAGGTCATTCCCACTCCCAAACCCGGCGAGAGCGTTGTATTCATCTCTCACTTCCTCCGAGGGCTAGGCCTCGCTTTAGATCCTTTTGTCAGGGGGCTCATGTACTATTACGGGCTAGATTTCCATGACCTGGCTCCGGATTCAGTCCTTCACATCTCCTCGTTTATCGTTGTATGTGAGGCATTCCTCCGCATTACCCCTCACTTCGGCCTGTGGCTTAAGACTTTCAATGTGGAGCCGAAGATGATCGGGGGACGACACGCAGATTGCGGAGGTGCCGTAATAAGCAAAAGCGCCAATGCCCCATGGACGGAGGGTTCCTTCCAGGAGGTGTCTAGCTTATGGAAACGGGAGTGGTTTTATATCACAGCTCCCCGGGGCACCAAGTGGGTGGCCGCCCCTGCCTTTCGCTCGGGCCCCCAGCCATGACTGACGTCATTGATCAACAACGGGCTGGACTGGGGGCCAGTAAAGGACGTGCCGACATTGCAGAGCCGCATCCGAGATCTCCTCGAGAGAGACATCGGTCTGGCCATGGTAATGCAAGTCATGCTAGTTCTTCGAGTCCTGCCCTACAAACGTCGACCTCTCCGCCTGTGGGAGTTCAACCCGGAAGGACCGCGAGCTATTCAGCACTTCCTCGGCATGACACTCGAAGAGATGTACAAATTGTTCTTCGGACCACAAATAATGTGTCCGGACACCACCGAGGATGTGGGTCTGAGCTGCAATCGTCCAGATACCCAAGTAAGTAGTCTCGTAGCCGAACACGTTGTATTTTTATTTATCACAACATCATTCTGAAAAGTCGCTCTTTGACCAGGACTGGGTAACAAAGGCGAAGATGATCAGGTGTCCGACCCCCCTTCCCAAGGTCTCACCGGATCCTGTGCTAGCCAGGATGCTGGGCTTGCGCCTTATCAAGCGCCCTCAGAGGAAGATAAAGGGGGGAATAAAGAGGCTGAAAGTGGACCTCGCTCACTGTTCATCCAAACCGGGGGAGTTAGCGCCTCCGCGAAGGAGGATAACCGGAGAGAATAATCTGAAATTCCCTCTCCCCAGGTGAGGAAGAGGACCACCTCTGAAGACCCGGAAACAATGGTTTCCAAACGGGGGAAGAAATCTTCACCAGAGGGTCCAGCCTCGGGGGGCATCCTTGCCGCACAGTGTCCGCAAGGGGATCAGCCTCCCACCGAGCTGTAAGTAAACAAAAGGTGCTTAATAGTAAAAATATCTTGCTTTACCTCTGAGGACAATAACCAAAACATATATCTTGTAGTTCGGATCGTAGCCCTTCTCGACAGAGTTCGTCTTCAGGGGATCTTCTTCCGGAGATGATGGAGAGCGAAAGACCTCCCCATGCCACCCCGCCTCATGGTGAGGCGACCTGACTCAAGTGTCGTCGCGGAGGGTTTCTCCTGATCCGGCATGGCCAGACGGTAATCCTTCGGCCACCTGAAGTCCTCAGTATTCAGCTCCTAAAGAGAGCAACCTAAAGAGTCCGGCACCGTCCGGTGTGCGATCAGACACACTGAAGGATCTGCTAGAGCAAGCGGCTATCTCAGAAGCGCATCGTACGCTAATGGGTACGGTGATTGATAGGATTTCATTTGCCGAAAGCGGGTTGCATGAAGCTTTTGTGAGTCTGCTGAAAGGCTTTGAGGTACGTAAAATAGTGTATGTTTTTGACAGTACCGCACACGTTAGGTGTACCCTGTGCAGATAGTATCCCCTGAGACTCTGGTTGCTGTCGAGAACGGCGGCAAACAGAGGATCATAGTCCCAGGTAATAATCAGGCCGCCTTCATATGCAGGTGGTGGGAGGTCCGGTGGCTAGCCGAACTAGTGAGTTTGCCGAGCTAAAGCGGCAACTTGATGCGGCGGATGCCGACATCATGCTTGTGAACGAACGGCTCGACGAGGCACAGGGTATTTGATTTCTCCTGTGATCAACACATGGTAAGAGGAGCATGATGCTAGTATCTTCAATATGTTTGTGACTGCAGATAGAGCTGCCGCCGTGGAGACCCTTCGGGCGGAACTTGCCCGAGCCAAGGAACAAGCCAGAAAAAGTGATGTGGCCGCTCGAAAGGCGGCCGAAGAGCTGAGAGCCGAGCGGGCTGCGCATTGCAGAAGCAAGGATGAAATAGCCAAGATGGTTGTGGAATTGAAGGAAGCCACCGACCGTTACGAGCTTCTTGAAGGTGAAAGTCGAGCAAAGGTAACGGACCTGGAGAAGGCCACGGTGGCTGCCAAGGACGCCCGCTCTACAATCAGGCGATGAAGGAGGAGCTGCCCCAAGCCGGGGATATCACGGCTGGGAAGCCCTTTATGCTGCGGATGAACTTCGGAGATCCTACGTACGCTCCTCTTGATCGGCTATGGAGTTCTACAGACGTGTATCTGGATTAGGCAGCAAGTGCTGCTGACGCAGTCGAATACTTCAAAGATAAAAAAGATCGTGAAGTGGAAAAGCTGTTTTGGTCACAATTCAATGCTCCAGCGCATCCGCTTCGGTTGAACAAGAGAATGGCAGAGTGGGCCGAGCTCCATAGGTTGTCCGGGCTTTCCATGAGGTCTGTTGTGGATCATCTATGGCCGGAAGGGCCAAGGCCGAACAGTTATTTTAGTTTGTTGCAGCAATTCCTTGGTGCTGTGCCGCGCATCGATGCTATGAAGAGGTCGGCGTGCATAGAGGGAGCGTAGATGGCACTTGCCCGTGTCAAGACATACTGGGCAAAGATGGAGGCCACCGCTATTGCAACCCAGGGTTCGGCCGTGGGCCGAATAGCTGCCGAGCACTACTTTGAAGAAGTCCTTGAAGGCGCTCGTTTAATAGATGCTCAGTTCTCGAAGAATGTTATGTTCTAATAACATGTATTCCCATTGTGAAAACAATGTTTTATTGAGTTATAAAGGCTGTGTTTATACTTTTGCCTGAAAGTATTATGATGCCTCCTGTGCGGTCGTTTATGTATATATGTATATAACCTGAAAGTTTGCAGTCGTGAGCTTCAGCCCCCATGCATATAATGTGGGGGTGTTCGCAAAAGACGCATGTTCACACTTGATCCAACGTCTTGGTCCATTAAGGAGGTGATAGTGCAGCGAACTAGGCAATCGGACTATAGTGCTTTAACACTTTCAATTAGCCATAGGAGTTTGACGGTGGGGCTACTATATAGCCCCTGGTGGCTCCGCGCTCGTCTGAATACGGGGCACGTACATGCCTAGCCGAGAAACGGCCCTTCGTTAATGCGGAGGAATCCCGAAGATTCCGCTAAGTCATTGAGTGGTTGACCAGTCTCGCGCTTTATCATGACAGTCAGTTTTCAGCTTTCTCTACTAAGGTGCTCGTCCGGATGAACTAGGGCACAATCGCAGTAGTTCTCCTGGTGCCACCTTAGCCGATAGAGCGGAACATAAGGTAGCAAAACACAGGAGCCGGGCAAACCCAACATTTGAACAAAGACATGATTCAGAGCTGATGCATATAAGGCCAAACTCGCGACGCCGAACACTCCCTAAGGTATTAGGTCTTTATAACATATGTCGGGCTGAACAATGCCCTTGATAATGAACCCCGAGGTACGTGCAATATTCTGATGTGGCCAAGTGCCAATAACGTCAGCATCCTTCCCAGTTGTACTGAGAATCTGGAGGATGTGAACAACAAGAGACAGTAAAAAAGGTTTACGCAGGGTCTTAATCTAAAAGTAAACCTTTGAGCGGGTCCCTGCTGCACGTCTGCGCCTGTGTCTCCGTTGTGCCGTATCCTGGACGGGTGTAGCACGATTGTCATCTTTAAAAGAGAGGAACTTAGTTGAAGGTTGTCGTGCAATAAATTGGTTATTCTAAATAAACCATTTAAAATTTAAGATAAGTAAGGTTGAGCTGAACTAGCCCTATTTACACGCGGTAAGCCCTTGGTACCGTCTATAAGGGTATAATCATCAAACCAATCTTAAGTATATCTAATGATGCACCGAACTCGTCTAACCATGTCCGTGGTCTTAACGACCAGTCATTTGTTCTGGTTGGTGAGGCCGTCTAGTGTTCGGCTGTTAAAGCAACCGCACATTCTTCCGCGCATAAGGAACGCTCAATATTTCCATTAACTGTGATGGTGCTACGCGGGCCCGACATCTTATGCTTAAGAGAAGCGTAATGCGGTATAGCGTTGAAACGAGCGAAAGCTGTTCGTCCGAGTAGTGCTTGATAGCCGCTTCGGAATGGAGAGATGTCGAAGTGTAACTTTTCACTTTGGTAGATGTCGGGTGAACCAAATACGACTTCTAGTATTAGAGAGCCCGTGGAGCGGGCCTCTGGGCCTGGTATTACTCCCTTGAAGGTAGTATTATTGTGGCTGATCTTTGTCGGGTCTATCCCCATTTTGCGGACTGTGTCCTGATATATCAGGTTTAGACTACTGCCGCCGTCCATGAGGACTCTTGTGAGATGGTATCCATTTATTATTGGGTCTAACACCAAGGCATCCAATCCTTCGTGCCGGATACTTGTCGGGTGATCCCTGCGATCAAAAGTGATCGGGCTGGCCAACCAGGGGTTGAACTTAGTGGTGACGGGCTCTAGGGCGTGTGTGTCTTGGAGTGCAGGTTTGCTTCTCCTCTTCGTCACATGTACCATGTTTACTGTTTTAACCTCTGGTGGGAATTTTTTCTGTCCCCCAGTGCTTTGCTGGCGAGGCGAGTCCTCGTCTTCACTTGGTGTCCCCCTCCCCTTGTGTTCGGCGTTTAGCTTACCGGCCTGCTTGAAGACCCAACATTCTCTGTGGGTGTGATTTGCATGTTTTTCGGGGGTGCCATGAATCTGACATAGTTTGTCTAGAATCTTGTTTAGGCCAGACAGTCCATCTTTGCTGCCTTTAGAAGGCTTGTTCCTTTGACTTGGTCGAGAGCCCCTGAATCCGGCGTTTACCGCCATATTGTCTAGGCTGTCTTCTATATTTCGACGCTTGCTTTTACTGCGTCATGGTTTTCCATTGCCATCCCTGACTTCGGATGTGCTTGGGTCGCTGGTGCTACTGCGGGTTAACCAGCTATCCTCGCCCGCGCAAAAGCGGGTCATGAGGCTTGTTAGGGCTGCCATTGTTCTCGGTTTTTCTTGGCTGAGGTGTCTGGCGAGCCATTCATCTCGGACGCTGTGTTTGAAACCAGCAAAGGCTTTGGTGTCCGGGCGGTCGATGATTTGGTTCTTCTTAGTGAGGAACCTGTTCCAAAGTTTTCGGCCTGACTCTCTGGGTTGTTGAACTATATGACTTAAATCGTCTGCATCCGGAGGCGGACATAAGTCCCTTGAAAATTAGCCCGGAAAGCATCCTCAAGCTCCTCCCAACTTCCAATTGAGTTTTCTGGGAGGCTTTTCAGCCAGTACCAAGCTGGTCCTTTAAGCTTGAGGGGCAAGTACTTGATGGCGTGGAGATCGTCTCCGCGAGCCATATGGATATGGAGGATAAAGTCCTCAATCCAGACCCCAGGGTCTGTGGTCCCATCGTATGCCTCTATGTTTACTTGTTTGAATCCTTCTGGAAATTCGTGGTCCAGCACCTCATTGGTGAAACATAGGGGGTGTGTGGCACCCCTGTATTTAGATTTATCAAGGCGTTCAGATGGTTGTGGTATTCGGTTTTGATACTGTGTCGTAGCGCGCTTTCTAGATCCGTAGATGGATCTGGTCATACTGTATTTTTGGTGCAAGTCCTCAGTAGGCCATGTGTTGACTTATGAGCGGCCCTGTTAGCCATTATATCGCGGCCACGGGGTGGTTGATCCGACTGGTTGGCCGTTTTGTTTTTCGGCTGTGTGGGCTCTACGGCCTCGTCGTCGAATTCGGGCAATAGCTTGCGCTTTGGATAGCTCTTTGCGTGGTAACTTCCACCATGCATTTCTTCGTTGTCAACACTTTGTTCCATCTGCTGTTGAGCGTATTTTGCACGGCCTTAAGCCTTTGCTTCTGCTCCTTTAGACTCCTCGCTGTGGCAATAAGCCTTCTGCGGAGGTTCTCTTGTTCCAAGTGCCTTTCCGGGATGATGTGTGCATCCTCGACCGGACTGTTTTCCTCCTCGGAGGGAGGTTGGTGGGTTTTATCCTCGGCGTCGCCGTGTTCGGACATCCGATCCGTACTATGTTCACCATTTGCGCCTTCGTCGCGCTCTGCCGCTGGGTCAGTGTGGTCGTCGTTTCCTATGGAGTCGACCTGGGTGTTGTTTTCTCTTTCGCTGTTATCACTGTTTTTGCCGAGGCAGGGTTTAGCGCGGCACCTACGTCGGCGCTTTGTTTGCTTCTCGATGGAGCTGTTCTTCATTGCTTATTTACTTTCCTCGTCATTGTTTTCTTTGGGTGTGTCCACCATGTATATGTCATGTGATGACGTGGAGGTCCAGCACCCTATGGGAGGTGGTTCCTGTTCGTCTCCTGCATCGTCGTCCATACCGTCGATGTCTTCGGTGTCGAAGTCGAGCATGTCGGTTAAATCGTCGATAGTGGCTACTAAGTGGGTGGTGGGTGGGCCACAAATTTCTTCGCCGTTTGCATCCCATTCTAGCCGGACATAGTTCGGCCAAGATTCTCCTGACAAGGAGAGAGACTTTAACGAATTTAGCACATCGCCGAAGGGTGAGTGCTGAAAGATATTGGCGGAGGTAAACTCCATGATCGGTGCCCAATCGGATTTGACACGCACGAACACAGGCGGTTCGGAGCCCGTGGCCGGGGACGAATCTAATGGTTCGGCAGCACAGCTCTCGCGAGGGGTAAAGTCAGTATTCGGCTCTATCGCCGCTGAGAGTGCGGCCTCCAAGGCGGGGTCTATCCACCCGTCCTCAGATGGCGCAATTTGCTCCGGATCAAGGGGCGGAGTAGTTGAAGGTGCGATCTTCCGAACACTGTTCGACGGCAGAGCTAAATCATGCTCGTCGTGATCACGTAGCGCACCTGACATGGGCTCGAATCCGTCGAAGATCAAGTCTACGTGGATGTCGGCAGTGTAATTCAAGTTTCCGAACCTGACCTGGTGGCCAGGGGCGTAGCTCTCGATCTGCTCCAGATGGCCAAGCGAGTTGGCCCGCAGTGCAAAGCCACCGAATACAAAGATCTGTCCGGGGAGGAAGACCTCACCATGGACCGCATCGTTACCGATGATCGAAGGAGCCATCAAGCCTTACAGTGATGGCACAGTGGAGCTCTCAATGAAAGCACCAATGTCGGTGTCAAAACCGGCGGATCTCGGGTAGGGGTCCCGAACTGTGCATCTAAGGCGGATGGTAACAGGAGGCGGGGGACATGATGTTTACCCAGGTTCGGGCCCTCTCGATGGAGGTAATACCCTACTTCCTTCTTGATTGATCTTGATGATATGAGTATTACAAGAGTTGATCTACCACGAGATCGTAGAGGCTAAACCCTAGAAGCTAGCCTATGGTATGATTGTTGTTGTCCTACGGACTACACCCTCCGGTTTATATAGACATCAGAGGGGGCTAGGGTTACACAGAGTCGGTTACAAGGGACGAGATCTATATATCCGTATGGCCTAGCTTGCCTTCCACACCAAGGAGAGTCCCATCCGGACACGGGACGAAGTCTTCAATCTTGTATCTTCATAGTCCAACAGTCCGGCCAAAGGATATAGTCCGGCTGCCGGAGACCCCCTAATCCAGGACTCCCTCAAGGGGCGCTGGACCAAGGAATTCAAGGAATACCTGATGCAAGGAGCGCTGCCAGAGAAGGAGGAGGACGCGGAGCGCGTGGCTCGGCAGGCCACGGCCTACTGCATCCAAGACGGTGAGTTATACAGGAAGCGGCCGAATGATGTTACCTTGCGTTGTATCCCCAGGGAACAAGGGAAAGAGCTGCTAGCTGATATACACAATGGAGATTGCGGGCACCACTCGTCATCACGAACCCTCATCAGCAAGGCATTCCGCAGTGGGTTCTATTGACCTACGGCGCTCAACGACGCGACTGAGCTGATGAAGTCATGTGAGGCCTGTCAATTCCACTCCAAGCAGATCCATCAGCCGGCATAGGGCCTCTAGACGATCCCACTCTCGTGGTTGTTCGTAGTCTGGGGGCTGGATATCCTGGGACTGTTCCCTCAAGCACCTGGGGGCTACCACTACATCTACGTCGCCATCGACAAGTTCACCAAGTGGGCGGAGGTAGAAGTCGTCCGTACCATCCCGGTCGGGTCCGCGGTCAAGTTCATCAAGGGTCTCGTGAGCCGGTTCGGGGTCCCCAACCACATCATCACCGATAACGGCTCACAGTTTACTAGCAATCTCTTCAAGACATATTGTGCTAACCTTGGAACACAGATCTGCTACGCTTCGGTGGCACACCCCAGGAGCAATGCTCAGGCCGCGCACGCCAACACGGAAGGTCCTGAGAGGCCTCAAGACCAGGACCTTCAAGAAGAAGCTCGAGGCCTGCGGCAGGGGCTGACACGATGAGATCCAGTCTGTGTTGTGGTCCATCCAGACCACCACCACCAAGCCAACGAGCGAGTCCCCGTTCTTCCTCGTCTACGGAGCAGAGGCGGTTCTCCCTCACGAGGTCAAGCATCGCTCCGCGCGGGTCCTGGCGTTTGATGAAACGCAGCAGGACGCCATGCGGGGGATGGACCTTGTGCTGGGGGAGGAATGCCGCCATGAAGCCATGCTTCGAGCAGCAAGATACCAGCAGGCGCTGCGGCGGTACCACTGCCGCAGCGTCCGCTCCAGGATGCTTGAGGTGGGTGACCTCGTCCTAAGGTGGGTGCTCTCCAGGGAAGGGCTGCACAAGCTCTCGCCCATGTTGGAGGGCTCGTTCAGGGTCACCCGCATCTCCAGGCCTGGCGCCGCGCTCCTGGAAACGCAGGACGGGGTCCCCATCCAGAACGTCTAGAACATCCAGCACCTCCGGAAGTTCTACCCATGAAGAAAGGACCAGTGCCTATGAAGAAGGCCCAGTGCCTGTGAAGGTCTCCGCTCGTGACACTCTCACGGAATAATGAGTGGGACTGTAACGCCGTGGAGTCTCATGAGTGCCACCCTCGGGCCTCGGGGGCTCCCTCCCACGTCCTAGTGGCAGCACTTAGCTCCGCGCTGGTGAGAAGACAAGAAGACTAGACTAGGTGCCGGACATGGCTTTTCATTTGCTTTCCGTAGTTGGCTTACCAATTTTCAATGAAAATTTGCTTTCTGGTGTTCCTTGCCGGTTTGGTTCCATCGCCTTTTGCCTCCGCCTCTGCTTTTGGTTCCTTGTTTCGACTTGTACTCTCTCTCGCATGCCTCATGAGGGGGCTGGACATGTGCCTTCGTGAGTGTTTTTCCTGTTTTTCGCGAGGCGCCCTTGTTCGAGCTTGTAAGCTGGCGCACTTCTCTCAATCCGTGCCCCTCGGGTACAACGATGCGAAGCACTGGATCGTGGCCAGCGGCGCCTGTGACCAGGGCTCAGAAGAATAAGAGTTTCCTAACGAATTTTTGCAGTTCCGAGACGCCTTCCAGGCCTAGGAGGCCTCGCCAGGTACTGGGAAACGCGCACCTCACAAGGCGAGAACTACCTCGAGCGTGTCAAGCTAAGTTGTTTCTACGCGCCTACATAAAATGTGTCAGGACCCCGATCCTAAGTCACACCGATCTAGCATGTAACACATCATATCACTTTGCTGCCTCACGCACGGTATTCCCACGGTTCCTGTCTTACCTGGCCCAGGACCGTTTGCGCCTTTTGGCTCACGTATATGATAGGGTCGCTAGCATCCATATGACAAAGAACCCGGGCCGACATGACTAGTCGTGACCCGAAAGTGGCACTAACTTACGGGGACAGGCATACATGAATCAACATCGAGCATGTTGGTCCGCAGCGTGCGAATCCAGGCTGTAGCACTGGGCTAACAGGACTCCAATGAACTAGGCTGTAGCAGGCTAGGCAGGACTCCGGATGTCACCGCGTGACATTTCCCCGAAGGGAGAGACACATGAACGAAGTGAATCACATGCTAGCTAGTCAAGTGTTCCGAAGCAGTAGTGCTAGGCTAGCAGGACTCTGGTGAACCGGGCTGTAGCGGACTACTATGGCTCATGGAAGCACAAGACTACATTTCCCCATAAGAGAGGCTACCAAGGATAAACAACTAGATTGTCGGATCCCACACATACCAAGCATTTCAATCATACACACAATATGCTCGATATGTGTAAATACAACATGGCGTCACAACATAACTCTACGACTCAAGTATTTATTCATTAGGCTCCGAGGAGCCAACTATTACAAACATGGGTCTCATGACCCCAACATACAGAGCATACAAACAACAAGCACATGTGGAAGCTTAACTTGTCTGAGTACAGACAACTACAAATGAAGAAGGCTTAGAATCCTGACTATCTACAAGACCCTGTCGAGGGCACAAGATCGTAGCTGAGGTAACAAGCTAAACATTGAAGTCCACGCCGAACTACTAGCGAAACTGAAGTCTCTCTGCAAAAACATAAATTAAGCAAACATGAGTACAAATGTACCCAACAAGACTTACATCTGAACTAACTACATATGCATCGGTATCAACAAAGGGGGTTGTGGAGTTTAACTACAGCAAGCCAGCTTTGACTCAGTGGCTAACCTGAACTACGATTGCAAGCAACTCTTTTGAGGTGGCGCACACGAGTCCACATATTCACCATATCAATACACCACTATGGATCCGCTCCCGTCTACCTACGAGAACGCCATCCATAGCACTCACGCTTATCTTGCGAGTTTTAGAGTATCCACTTTAAGTTATCTATGATCTGTACAGGCAACCCAGAAGTCCTTTACTGCAGACACGGCTATTCGAATAGATGATGTTAACCCTGCAGGGGTGTACTTCTTCACACACGCTCTCGCCACTTACCACCATGTACACGTGGTGTATCTCGGCAACCTTCAAGCGGAAGCCCGGCGAGGGAGTCGGCCACGACCTGACTAACCACACAAGTCTCTAGTCCAGGTTTATCGTCTATTCGGGTTCCATCCGCAAGGAGATCCGGCCGGGGTGTCGCTCACGGCCCCAAACGATGTGTGCAGGGTTCCCAAGCCCACCTCAACGGATGGATCTACGCTTGGTACACCGTGCCACGGTGCCTAGTCTGTCCCAAGCCCACCTGTACCGGGTACCACTTGGTAGACTACTAACACAACCTACAAACACCAGAAACTAGTTGCAACTCTTGGACAGAGATCAGGTTGATTAATAAGTCGAGAGGGGAACTTAAACATTCCAATGCGTGGTAGTAGCTGTTCATGGATCACAAACACAGAACTTAGTTCCTGAGGACGGTTTCAATGAGACAACCCGCCATGTACTCCTATATGGCCTCTCACCGCTACCTTTACCAAATCATGTTCACACACTTAGCTCTCAACAGTAGAACATGTTCACACACCTCCAATTCATCCCCGATGAATCTGACCTGACTCAACTCTAAGCAGTAGCAGGCATGACAACAAGCATGAATGAGTAGGCACATCAGGGCTCAAACAACTCCTACTCATGCTAGTGGGTTTTATCTATTTACTATGGCAATGACAGGTCATGCAGAGGAAAGGGGTTCAACTACTGCAGCATGTAACAGTTGAATCGCTGTTGTCCTAATGCAGTAAAAGAGAGCAGGAGCGAGAGAAATCGGATTGTATCGGAATGAACAAGGGGGTTTTGCTTGCCTGACACTTCTGAAGATAGCATTGAGTCTTCATCAGTGTCAACGTTCACAACGTCGGAACAACGTCTACCGAGGGGGAACAACACCGGAAAACAGAGAAGAAACACGATCAATGCAATGCACAATATGATCCATGATCATGATATGGCAATATGCTGTGGTTTGAGCTAATGTATCTAAGAACAGAAGGGTTTGAGCTTATTTGAACCAAAGATTCAAACTCAAACTATGCATTTATAAAGTGCATTATCATGTTTTGATATGAACAGCAAGGTTAAGTTGTTTAAACATGCATGAAACCGGTACAGATGGATAGATTGGATTTTTCTGAACATTTTTCATATATAACCTATTTCATTCTGAGTTATGATTGAATTTCTATGAATTTAAGAAGTTTCGGACATTTTCTAAAATTTCCTAGATTATTTTAAAACCAGAAAATCAATATTGCGCCAGCATGACATCATGCCGACGACAGCAGGTCAACGGAGCTGACCGGGGTCAAACCTGGCGTGTGGGGTCCACACGTCACTAACACAGGGGAAAACCGGGTCTAATCCCGCGTTGACCGGGGTTTGACTCGCTGCGGGACCTGCTGTCAGTGGCTGTGGGGCCTCTAGCTGGCAGGGATTAGCACTAATGATAGTGCCACGTCAGCTCGCCGGAGTTTGGCCGGCGGCGACCATTTCGCGTGGTGGAGGGCGTCGGGTTTGAGCTACGGTCGACGGTTTCGAGCGCGGTCTGCGGCTATGGGTTGTTGGCGCACGCGCGCATCTAAAGGAGGCAGCGGGAGGTGCCGGGGTGCAATGTAGCGGCGGCGGCGACGGGCGGAGCGGCCGGAGTTCGGCCGGGTGCGGGGACGCGGCTGTGGTGCGCAGGGAAAGGAACTGGCGGTGGTGTTGGCTTCCTGCGGAGCTGCTAAGCATGGTGACGCGCGCGGATGCGGGCTACGGTGGCTCAGACCACGGCGGCGCCATGGCCGGAGGCGGAGGGCTCTCGGGCTCGATGGTAACAATGACTACACGGTGCAATGGATCAAGGGGAGAGAGGGGGGACGAAGGAGGAGCTCACGGTGGGTCAGACGAGCGGCTCGGTGGCCTCGGGGGAAGCTTGGAGGCGACGGGCGACGATGACGATCTCCGGCAGCCATGCTGAGAAGAAGAGCTCGATGACGAGGCTTCAAGGCGTCTGAGGTCGTGTGGTTCGGTGTAGAAGTGCGTGGCAGGGAGGCGGAGCTCGTGGGCGGGATGGCTGGCCGTGGGGAGGTCGGTGGTCACGGCGGCGGTAAGCTGCATGCTGCGGGTGTGTTCGGGCGTCTGCGGGAGAGAGAGCCGGAGCGGTGGGGAGAGCCCAGAGAGGCGGGGGGAGTGGGAGAGGGGGTGCTGGGCCTCGCCAGGCGCGGAGGCCCGAAGGGGAGGCCGCCAGCACGAAGCAGGAGGTGGAAAACTCAGGTGCGTGCGCGGGCGACACGGCGTCGTCCTCCTGGCAGGAGCTAGGAGATGACTGGCAGAAGGCCAGGTGGGCTGGGCTGCACATCTGGGCCGGCTATAGTAGCAGGCCGCGCAGGTAAGCTGAGGTAAGTTCTGCTCTGTTTTACTTTTCTTCTGTTTTCTATTTTGCTTTTCTGTTTTTGATTTAGTAATAATACTAAACCATTTTTAAAAGTCCTGAGAAAATTTGTGGGCACTTTTAAAATGTTTACTAACAGCCCTCAAATGTTTTCAGAATTATTGAAGCATTTAAAATATTTATAGCCATTAAATGCTTGAATTCAAATACTAATGATTTTATCCAAAAACCGGAAATGACCTAGGGAAAATATGCACTCATTTTTGTCAGAGGTTTTCACCAATTTCAAAAATGATGGACTTTTCCTGAAGTCACTTTGGGTTTATTGGAAGTGATTTTATTTGAGCCTATTTGAATTCATTTGGTGCTAGGGTTTGGTTGGTCCCCATTTCAAGTTTCTGAGAAATTTAAACATGATGCAAGATGATGATGCAATGACAAGCAAGGCTAATGCTAGGGCTGTGACAACTCACCCCCACTAAACAAGAATCTCGTCCCGAGATTCAAGACGTGAGGTAAGAAGACATAGGGGATACAAAGCTAGCATGATCTTCATGATCCAAGTGCCCTCATAGAAGATGTTGATTCATTCTAAAACATGATCTTGACGTCTTGCCTTCGGGATCTTCATCCAGCTATGGTGACGGAGGGGAGGAAAACTCTACAAAATTTTGATCTTCTCAAAAATCGGACAACTGATGATCAACTCACGGAATGAGACATAGGAATATCTCTTGAGCTAAGACACGAGACACTCATCGGGGTGATAGGAAATAGAAGGTGGTGGCTCGATTTGATAGGAAACAATTCCACGCTCGATCACGACATAGCGAGGAGTTGAGTTGCCATGATATCATAACGAGACATCTTAAGGAAGGTGACTCGCAGAAACATTCCCTTAAGTGGCAAAAAGAATTACTTTTGATCCTAAGATTATTGAAACTCTTGATACCAGCCTAAGGCAAATCACAATAATCATTTGGCGGAGTACTAAGGGATGGTATACTCGGACTAGAATGGATGATGTGGACTACCTTGTTGAAGACAATGCAAGGGATGATTTTTGCTTATCATCGGAGATGGATGGGACCCATGGTAGGACCGCTTTTGAAGATGATCTTGAACAACAATTGTTGGGGTGCAAGCTGGGAACAAAATGCAAATGTTGGGAATGTTTCAACCATCATATCTACCTGATATTTAGATCTGGTTGGTAACATGATATTTCAGACATCATGTCCGGAAAAGGGAAGTTTGCAACACAAACTGACGAGATGGCGTTGCGAGATTCCCTGGGGATGAACTACGATAGCAAGCTCCAAAACATGAGCTGGTTCTGCTACACCCCTGTGAACACACTGTCCTAGACAAGCATGACCACATGGTAGTCTTATAATAAAATACTACCGAGTTCTGGTTGGCAACCATCATCGCAGATAATGAAGTCCTTGGATAAGTCATATGATTAGCTCTTATGAAGGAATTTCTTCTCCTTGAACAAATCAGTTAATGGCTTGGTGTGCTAGGGATACATATGGAATGAAGGTTGTGATCCTGTCAAACCATAGCATACTTCACACATGCATGACTGACTTGGGATGGTACCAGAGGAAACAAAAACAATCTTTCTCGAACTCATGGAGGCAACTTGCACCAAATGCACATGAATCAGAGAAAGTCGCTTCTTTCATCCAACATATTCTTCATGAATGGGACATGAAGAAAATGCTTATAAAAGTTTCCAACACTAGCTTGATGTTCAACATGAATCATGGAGGATACAAAATGTTGCTGATGGGCTCAATAGCAACTCATCGGAATTTCCATATCACTGGACTTCCACCATTATGTGAACAATGTGATAGTATTGGTCATACCATAAGATGTCATGGTGTATGCTCGAGGAATCAACCACGAGTAAGACAACATTACGAATATCATTGGTTCTAACTTGATTTGACGATAGCCCATACTCAAATCAAAGTTTTGATAAGATAATAGGTCCAACAACTGATCACAGGGACCAATCGATGAAGATATCATCTTTCTTCAATTAACACACAAACACAAGGATATCCCTTTGAAACGAACTAAGTTAGGCAAGCTTTTATCTTCCAACTCTCCAAGTTGTTGCTTAGCTCAACCAACTAGCTCAGGGGTATCCAACACAGATTCTTGGAGAAAGGGGTGGCTACAAGAAACCAACTTGATCACGAACTCAACATAGCGGTTAGGTGACAACCTGGTAACACTTCCGAGAAGATATTCGGAAAATCACGACCCACTGATATGTTACTAAGCTCGAGAACAATCTTGCTTTTCAGGGCAAGACGATGTGACCAAACAAGAAAGGGATTGATACAATCCTAACTCTTGATCGAAGGGTGCACCAGGAAAAATGGACTAGGTAGCACAACAAGTCTTAGCATGATAATTCAATAACCAGCACGCTAGGAATGAGAGTATTGTCCATTAACTACCAAGCAACAGAGTTGCTAGGAGTATTGATTTTGCACATAACGGTACACTTGTCGGCATTCCGGTTACAATAACATGAGAACCGAGGAATGAACAATGATGGCAAGAAGTATTATTGCATCAAGAATTCATAAGAGGTGGGTGCAATTCTCATGACACTCTTGACATAAAGATGGTAACACTCCAAGGTACAACAGAGCAAAAGCTGGATTGGCATTTTGATCCGCGGAATACAATTGCTTTGACCCAAGCCTAGATATGGATGAGGTTCTGGAGTTTGTTTCTCCTATTCATTCTGAAATACAACGGCTTGACGGACCACAAGAATAGTAGGCATCGATAAACATGATCTCACACATACCCTTGACTATCAATTGATAGATGAAGGTCGGAATATAACTGAAGGGGGACAACTCAAAGGAACATATAACTTTCTGAGTTGTGGATGCGTAGATTAGTATGTCGAACGAGTTCGACATATTTCTTCCGGATAACCCATGCAGAAAGGTAGAACTGGCAGAGTCACAATATAGAATGTGGGACTCATCAAGAGCACTCTTGTTGTGATCTTTAGGTTCAAGAACTTCTGCCATAAGCAGTTCATGGTATTTGGAAGAAGGAAATACCACGTACCTTGAGGATTATCGCAAAGGTTACTAATATCTTAAAAGAACTAGCAAACACTATCAACATGAATAAGTAGAGTGAATCTCGGGTTCGAGAACCCAGGAGTAGAATACCTACTAATAAATAGCATCAAGGGATGCTTTCGAGAATGGCGGCTAGAATCATCACATCGGGAACACAAAACATGGCTAGATTACTAGGTGACTCCCTAAAACACCTAGGGTCATAATAATAGCTCCAACATATATGTCGAGGCAACAAAGTACCTCAACTCACCGATTAGTGTGGTGAAACTGGCCCAAAGGAACATCAGTAACGAGAAGAGGGAATTTGCAAATGCTTCATATTAGTTAGAAACCTTGGATGACTCGGACATCATAACGACTGTAAATGCTCAAAAGATTTGAGACATCCTGCAAAATAGTGGCATGACCACTCAGCATCACAATATCAAGGTTCTGAGGCCAGCTATGAACACACGGAAGTAGTAGAAACTGAACTGAGGCTTGAAACCATCAATCCTATAAGTCTACGGATTAGTAACACTTTATCCTGATAGAAATATGAGAAGCCTAGTTCTTAATCCCCATAGAAAAGAAGAGGTTGACTCAGATCAGAAGGGAAAAATGTAAAGGAGTAAAAAGAGCCTTACGTTCCCTTCCACAATCAATTCCCCTATATAACTAAAGCATTTCTAGACTCAACTTCGACCAGTTTGGCTTAGTAATCCTACAGGAGTCAGGCTCTGATACCAAAGCTGTCAGGACCCCGATCCTAAGTCACACCGATCTAGCATGTAACACATAATATCACTTTGCGGCCTCATGCACGGTATTCCCACGGGTGCTGTCTTACCTGGCCCGGGACTGTTTGCGCCTTTTGGCTCACGTATATGATAGTGTCGCTAGCATCCATATGACAAAGAACCCGGGCCGACATGACTAGTCGTGAACTCAAAGTGGCACTAACTTATGGGGACAGGCATACATGAATCAACATCGAGCATGTCGGTCCGCAGCGTGCGAATCCGGGCTGTAGCACTGGGCTAACAAGACTCCGGTGAACCGGGCTGTAGCAGGCTAGGCAGGACTCCGGATGTCACCGTGTGACATTTCCCCGAAGGGATAGACACAGGAACAAATTGAATCACATGCCGGCCAGTCAAGTGTTCAGAAGCAGTAGTGCTGGGCTAGCAGGACTCCGGTGAACCGGGCTGTAGCGGACTACTATGGCTCATGGAAGCACAAGACTACATTTCCCCATAAGAGAGGCTACCAAGGATAAACAACTAGATTGTCGGATCCCACACATACCAAGCATTTCAATCATACACACAATATGCTCGATATGTGTAAATACAACATGGCATCACAACATAACTCTACCACTCAAGTATTTATCATTAGGCTCTGAGGAGCCAAGTATTCCAAACATGGGTCTCATGACCCCAACATGCAGAGCATACAAACAACAAGCACATGCGGAAGCTTAACTTGTCTGAGTACAGACAACTACAAATGAAGAAGGCTGAGAATCTTGACTATCTACAAGACCCTGTCGAGGGCACAAGATCGTAGCTGAGGTAACAAGCTAAACGTTGAAGTCCACGCGGAACTACTAGCGAGACTAAAGTCTTTCTGCAAAAACATAAAATAAGCAAATGTGAGTACAAATGTACCCAGCAAGACTTACATCTGAACTAACTACATATGCATCGGTATCAACAAAGGGGTTAGTGGAGTTTAACTGCAACAAGCCAGCTTTGACTCAGTGGCTAACCTGAACTACGACTGCAAGCAACTCTTCTGAGGTGGCGCACACGAGTCCACATATTCACCATATCAATACACCACTATGGATCCGCTCCCTCCTGGCAGGAGCTAGGAGATGACTGGCAGAAGGCCAGGTGGGCTGGGCTGCACAGCTGGGCCGGCTATAGTAGCAGGCCGCGCAGGTAAGCTGAGGTAAGTTCTGCTCTGTTTTACTTTTCTTCTGTTTTCTATTTTGCTTTTCTGTTTCTGATTTAGTAATAATACTAAACCATTTTTAAAACTCCTGAGAAAATTTGTGGGCACTTTTAAAATGTTTACTAACAGCCCTCAAATGTTTTCAGAATTATTGAAGCATTTAAAATATTTATAGCCATTAAATGCTCCAATTCAAATACTTATGATTTAACCAAAAAACCTGAAATGACGTAGGGAAAATATGCACTCATTTTTGTCAGAGGTTTTCACCAATTTAAAAAGTGTTGGAATTTTCCTGAAGTAACTTTGGGTTTATTGGAAGTGATTTTATTTGGGCCTATTTGAATTCATTTGGTGCTAGGGTTTGGTCGGTCCCGATTTCAAGTTTGTGAGAAATTTAAACATGATGCAAGATGTTGATGCAATGACAAGCAAGGCCAATGCTAGGGCTGTGATAAAACGTTAATGCTGCAACGTGACACAGGAACAACAAACATAGTATAGAAACTTGAAAACCATGGTTCGTTGAACGCCCCTGGGGGGCGCCATACTTGTCTCTCTCTTAATGCAGGAAGGAAAGGAAGAACGAAACAAAAGTGGTGCATCCCCCTGCAGCAGCTCGCGAGGATGGCCCCATGGCGCTCTCCCGAGCTCAGCCGGACCCCTCCTCGCGCTTCAGTAGGGCGCGATGACGAGATGACCCACTGCCGCCCTCAAAGCAGGCGCGGCGGCGTGGCGGTTGATCATAGCCGCCACTGCTAGAGCTGTCGCCGGAGGGAGAATCACCGTAGCTGGGCGAGTAGCGGCCAGCACCGAAGGCAAGGCCATCCTCACCCTTGTCTCGACCATCGCCGAGGCCGAGCACCTCGTAGCCGTCGTTGTCCTCGGGGCAGCACCCGACGCGACGGCCATCTTCTCCGAACACCCTCACATAGAGGGTCGCGTTGCTGTCATATTTGAAGTGGAGGGTGCATCGCCTGCCCAGGCCCCGCGCGTGGGAAAACTTCTGCCAGCCGTGGGCCAGGGCTGCATTGCCTGCGACGGAGACCTCGACCACAACCCATGAAGCTTTGCTGCAGCAGTCGTCCGCCAGCAGCCAGAGCCCGCCTGGACCTGTGGCCGGTAGCTCGCAGGCTAAGAAGCGCGGGAGATGAAGCCAGGTGCCGGCCGGGTTCTCCGAACACACGATGAACTCCGGCAGCACCTCTGCCGAGTGGAAGCATGGCCGGGGAGGCCGAGCGACCATGGCACGCCTCCCTTCATCGACGGGGCTGCCATGATGTGGGCGAGTCCCATCGCGTGAAGAGGCACCGCTGCGACCACGAGGGGCCGCGGCGGGGGTTGCGGTGTGCTTACGGGGACGGCCGCGCCCACTCTTGGACGGCGGAGAGCCGGGCCCCTCTGGGAGGGCCTTCCCCTTCTCTGCGGCCGAGAACCTCTTCGCAGGCGCCATGGGAGTTGCTACTAGCAATGAATCGAGGAAGGAGAAGCGAGGGGAGCAGAAGAGATAAGCGACGGGGGCTCCGCCCCCTCCTCATTTATAGCAGGAGATGGCCAAACGGCGATCCCCACGATCACAGGTAATGATGATTTCTCTCTGCATGCAGCAGGGACTCGTCAAGTCGGGCAGTTGGTGAGGCAGCATGGGGAAGCGGAGACGCCCACGTCAATCAACCGCCATGCGTCAAGCAGGGCCACAGGCTGTTGGGGCCTACGGCGCTCCGCACTTGCCCTTTGGATTCGCCTCGAAGCCAAGTCCGAGCGCGCCTTGGGCCCGGGGGCTACTGTCGGCGTCCTGGGAAAGGGGGTCCCTAGACTTGCCTGCCTGCGGCCCGCGGCGTGGCTCCACCAGTTGCCCTGTACGGCCTATCTTCACCAGCAAACACACAAGACCCTCGCGAGGGGCCAAGCCTCGCGAGGCGGACGACACAAGACCTCCTCGGGACGGCCTCACTAGGCTGGCTCGCGAGGGGCAGAGAGATCACGGCAAGGGACACCTCGCGAGGTTCCTATGACACAAGGCATGACGACTGGAGTCAGGCGGGCGCTAGCACGCACTGTGTCCTCGTTTCCTCTTTGGTGCTAAAGGGGCAAGCGCAGGCGAGGAGTCCCGAGGCATCAGGCAAAGGTTTCCATATCGGTACAATGATACCAAGACCAGCAGGGTGGCAAGATGGAGGTCACCGTGGAGCCCAAGACGGCGTCACCACCAGAGCCTTTGGCAGCGAAGACCACCTTTAGTCAGGATAACTTGTACTAGTTGTCTCCCTTCGAATTTGGCCGTTGTTGGATCCCTTCCCACTCAATATTTGGGGAGAGGACCAGGGCCTCTATAAATAGGACTAGCCACCACCATAGAGGGGGACGACGGATAATTCAGATCATCCTCAGCCACACAAATTCACCAAGCATAAGAGAACCTCTCCTCGGGAGGTTGTTCTTCCCCTCTAACTGTTCATCCTCAGCCAAAGAGGCAATCCACCACATCACACTGGAGTAGGGTATTACACCACATCGGTGGCCCAAACCAGTATAAACTCTTGTGTCTCTCGTTCTTCGGGTTTGTCGAGCTAGGCCTTGCGATTTGGCAAGAGCGATCTAGGGAGGGAGAGATCTTCGTGTGCACCCCAGTGTTCGAACCTCAAGGGTTTTGCTAGAACCCGAAATCCGACAATCAGAAAGCAACTCATGAAACGGTAAGGCCAGTTCAGATATATGCCAGCAATGATACATGGCGCAGGGATGGACCCATGCGGCTTGGGGATAATGCAGCCCGAGGGGCGCCCCCAACTGAACAAACCAAAAGTGTCACCTGGCACCATTGCCGAAGAAGTGTTGGAGTAGCTGAAGACGCGTCCTGTAGAAGTCGCTCCTCGTGAGTCGTCCAAGTCCTAAACCTCGTGAGGCTCTGGAGGCTCGAGAGGCTCATGAGGGTCCAACGCCACCTCCGATAGGATCGCCTGGTGTCTGGCCTCGTGAGCCGCCAGGACAACCCGCATATGGTGCTAGTGTGTGGCAGCCCTGTTCAGCAAACCTAGAGGCATGCGAACGTAGCTGTGAGGGGGGGGGGGGGGCTCGCACCGGCCAACATGGGACGACCAGAAGAGCTCCTGAGACGCGGCTCTGTTGAGCCCTGGGATGTTGACGCAGACGCGCAGCTCGCTGCCCTCGTCAAGGGAGGGAGCTGCACTAGGTGGTGCAGGGCGACACTCGCCCCGCATGGCTCTTGCCTCCTGAAGCTCCTTGGTTGCCTTGGTGATTAACTCCTGAGCGCCTGGCGCCTCGCGCCCTGCGCTCTTCTCGCGGAAGTGAGCATTGAAGCACGCCTCCGCATGGTGCCCGAACGCCCCCTTCATGACGCTGGCCAGGTCATAAGCCCTCCAAAGAAGAGCCCCCACGCCCAGCCTGAGAGGGGCGCCCAGCGCACCTTCCTATGCACGAGGGGAAGGCGCCCCATCAATGGGCGCGGGTCCTGAAGCACGATCGTCGGACGCCCCATCCTCCTGAGATCCTAGGGGAGCAGCTTCTTCTTCTTCTTGGGGACAGCCTCAGGAGGGTTGATGGCGCCCTCGTCATATCGGTTCTCGACCGCCACAGCCTGGTAGGCACGCTCAAGGGAGCACACCGCGTCCTTTTCATCGCAGGAGACCATGATGATGCCTCCGCTCCTTGGCATCTTGATGACAATCTGGCCATGATGAGTCGCAACCATGAACTTGGCCAGGGCCGGATACCCAAGAATGGCGTTGTACAGGAGGCAAATGTGGGCGATGTCGAAGTCGATGAGCTCAGTGCGGTAGTTGTCTGCTACCTCTTGAGCACTGCATTAGTTTCACCGTGAAGAGGAAAGGGTGATGCAGCAAAGTAGCGTAAGTATTTCCCTCAGTTTTGAGAACCAAGGTATCAATCCAGTAGGAGGCTACGCGCGAGTCCCTCGCACCTACACAAAACAAATAAATCCTCGCAACCAACGCGATAAGGGGTTGTCAATCCCTACACGGTCACTTACGAGAGTGAGATCTGATAGATATGATAGGATAATATTTTTGGTATTTTTATGATGAAGATGCAAAGTAAAATAAAAGCAAAGGAAAAAAGCAACGGAAATAACTAAGTGTTGGAAGATTAATATGATGAAGATAGACCCGGGGGCCATAGGTTTCACTCGTGGCTTCTCTCAAGAGCATAAGTATTTTACGGTGGGTGAACGAATTACTGTTGAGCAATTGACAGAATTGAGCATAGTTATGAGAATATCTAGGTATGATCATGTATATAGGCATCATGTCTGAGACAAGTAGACCGACTCCTGCCTTCATCGACTACTATTACTCCACACATCGATTGTTATCCAGCATGCATCTAGAGTATTAAGTTCATAAGAATAGAGTAACGCCTTAAGAAAGATGACATGATGTAGAGGGATAAATTCATGCAATATGATAAAAAACCCATCTTGTTATCCTCGACGGCAACAATACAATACGTGCCTTGCTGCCCCTCATCCTTGGGAAAGGACACCGCAAGATTGAACCCAAAGCTAAGCACTTCTACCATTGCAAGAAAGATCAATATAGTAGGCCAAACCAAACTGATAATTCGAAGAGACTTGCAAAGATAACCAATCATACATAAAAGAATTCAGAAGATTCAAATATTGTTCATAGATAAACTTGATCATGAACCCACAATTCATCGGTCTCAACAAACACACCGCAAAAGAAGATTACATCGAATAGATCTCCATGAGAGAGGGGGAGAACTTTGTATTGAGATCCAAAAAGAGAGAAGAAGCCATCTAGCTACTCACACTTCATTGGAGAGGCTATGGTGTTGATGTAGAAGCCCTCCGTGATTGATTCCCCTTCCGGCGGAGCTCCGAAACAGGCGCCAAGATTGGATCTCGTGGGTACAGAAGGTTGCGGCGGTGGAATTAGGTTTTTGGCTCCGTATCTGATCGTTCGGTAGTACGTAGGTATATATAGGAGGAATTAGTACGTCGGTGGAGCAATAGGGGGCCCACGAGGGTGGAGGGCGCGCCCTTGGGGGGTAGGCGCGCCCCCTACCTCGTGGCTTCCCTGTTGGTTGCTTGACGTAGGGTCCAAGTCTCCTGGATCTTGTTCGTTCCAAAAATCACATTCCCGAAGGTTTCATTCCGTTTGGACTCCGTTTGATATTCCTTTTTTGCGAAACTCTGAAATAGGCAAAAAAAACAGCAATTCTGGGCTGAGCCTCCGGTTAATAGGTTAGTCCCAAAAATAATATAAAAGTGAATAATAAAGCCCAATAATGTCCGAAACAAAAGATAATATAGCATGGAGCAATCAAAAATTATAGATACGTTGGAGACGTATCAAGCATCCCCAAGCTTAATTCCTGTTCGTCCTCGAGTAGGTAAATGATAAAAACAGAATTTTTGATGTGGAATGCTACTTGGCATAATTTCAATGTAATTCTTCTTATTGTAGCATGAATGTTCAGATTCGATATGATTCAAGAGGAAAGTTTAATGTTGACATAAAAACAATAATACTTCAAGCATACTAACTAAGAAATTATGTCTTATCAAAATAACATAGCCAAAGCAAGTTATCCCTACAAAATCATATAGTCTGGCTATGCTCCATCTTCCCCACACAAAATATTGATATCATGTACGACCCCGGTTTTAGCCAAGCAATTGGTTCATACTTTTAACGCGCTTCAGCCTTTTCTACTCTTACGCAATACATGAGCGCAAGCCATGGATATAGCACTATGGTGGAATAAGGTATAATGGTAGGGGTTATGTGGGAAGAAAAAAAAGGAGAAAGTCTCACATCAACGAGGCTAAACAATGAGCTATGGAGATGCCCATCAATTGATGTTAATGTGAGGAGTAGGGATTGCCATGCAACAGATGCACTAGAGCTATAAGTGTATGAAAGCTCAAAAAGAAACTAAGTGGGTGTGCATCCAACTTGCTTGCTCACGAAGACCTCGGGCATTTGAGGAAGTCCATCGTTGGAATATACAAGCCAAGTTCTATAATGAAATTTCCCACTAGTATATGAAAGTGACAAAATTAGAGACTCTCTATTATGAAGATCACGGTGCTAGTTTGAAGCACAAGTGTGGTCAAAGGATAGTAACATTGTCCCTTCTCTCTATTTCTCTCATTTTTTTATTTGGGCCTTTTCTCTCTTTTTATGGCCTCTTTTTTTTTATTTAGTCCGGAGTCTCATCCCGACTTGTGGGGGAATCATAGTCTCCATCATCCTTTCTCACTTGGGACAATGCTCTAATAATGATGATCATCACACTTTTATTTACTTACAACTCATGAATTACAACTCAATACTTAGAACAAAATATGACTCTATATGAATGCCTCCAGCGGTGTACCGGGTTATGCAATGAATCAAGAGCGACATGTATGAAATAATTATGAACGGTGGCTTTGCCACAAATACAATGTCAACTACATGATCATGCAAAGCAATATGACAATGATGGAGTATGTCATGATAAATGAAACGGTGGAAAGTTGCATGGAAATATATCTCGGAATGGCTATGGAAATGCCATGATAGGTAGGTATGGTGGCTGTTTTGAGGAAGATATAAGGAGGTTTATGTGTGAAAGAGCGTATCATATCACGGGGTTTGGATGCACCAGCGAAGTTTGCACCAACTCTCAAGGTGAGAAAGGGCAATGCGTGGTACTGAAGAAGCTAGAAAATTGTGGAAAGGTAAGTGTGCGTATAATCCATGGACTCACATTAGTCATAAAGAACTCATATACTTATTGCAAAAATTTATTAGCCCTCGAAGCAAAGTACTACTACGCATGCTCCTAGGGGAAGGGTTGGTAGGAGTTAACCATCTCGCGATCCCGACCGCCACACAAAGGAAGACAATCAACAAATACTTCATGCTCCGACTTTGTTACGTAACGGTTCACCATACGTGCATGCTACGGGAATCACAAACTCCAACACATGTATTTTTCAATTCCACAATTACTCAACTAGCATAACTATGATATTACCACCTTTATATCTCAAAAAAATTATCAAGCATCAAATTTCTCATGATATTAATTAAAGCAAATTGCCATGCTATTTTAAGACTCTCAAAATAATATAAGTGAAGCATGAGAGATCAATAGTTTCTATAAAACAAATCCACCACCGTGCTCTAAAAGATATAAGTGAAGCACTGGAGCAAAACTATATAGCTCAAAAGATATAAGTGAAGCACATAGAGTATTCTAATAAATCCTGAATCAAGTGTGACTCTCTCAAAAGGTGTGTACAGCAAGGATGATTATGGTAAACTAACAAAGAAAGACTCAAATCATACAAGACGCTCCAAGCAAAACACATATTATGTGGTGAATAAAAATATAGCTCCAAGTAAAGTTACCGATGGAAGTAGACGAAAGAGGGGATGCCTTCCGGGGCATCCCCAAGATTTGGCTTTTTGGTGTCCTTAGAATATCTTGGGGGTGCCATGGGCATCCCCAAGCTTAGGCTCTTGCCACTCCTTGTTCCATAATCCATCAAATCTCTTACCCAAAACTTGAAAATTTCACAACACAAAACTTAACAGAAAATCTCGTGAGCTCCGTTAGCGAAAGAAAACAAAAGACCACTTCAAGGTACTGTAATGAACTCATTATTTATTTATATTGGTGTTAAACCTACTGTATTACAAATTCTCTATGGTTTATAAACTATTTTATTAGCCATAGACTCATCAAAATAAGCAAACAACACACGAAAAAAAGAATCTGTCAAAAACAGAACAGTCTGTAGTAATCTGTAACTAATGCAAACTTCTGGAACTCAAAAAAATCAGCTAAAATAGGACGACCTAAGAAATTTTTTCATTGATCAGCAGCAATTGGAATAAGTATTTTATCACGTTCTGGTGATTTTTAACAATATTTTTCGTGAACAGAAAGTTTCTGGAAATTTCTGCAAGATCAAATAACTATCATCCAAGAAGATCCTATAGGTTTAACTTGGAACAAACACTAATTGAAACATAAAAACACATCTAACCAGAGGCTAGAACAAATATTTATTCCTAAACAGAAGCAAAAATAAAAAAACTAAAAATAAAATTGGGTTGCCTCCCAACAAGCGCTATCGTTTAACGCCCCTAGCTAGGCATAATAGCAGGGATAGATCTAGGTATTGCCATCTTTGGTAGGCAATCCATAAGTGGCTCTCATGATAGATTCATATGGTAATTTAATTTTCTTCCTAGGGAAGTGTTCCATGCCTTTCTTTAATGGAAACTGGAATCTAATATTCACTTCCTTCATATCAATAATTGCACCAATCGTTCTAAGGAAAGGTCTACCAAGAATAATAGGACATGAAGGATTGCAATCTATATCAAGAACGATAAAATCTACGGGCACATAGTTCCTATTTGCAACAATAAGAACATCATTAATTCTTCCCATAGGTTTCTTAATAGTGGAATCCGCAAGGTGCAAGTTTAAAGAGCAATCATCAAGATCACGAAAACCTAGCAAATCGCATAAAGTTTTTGGAATCGTGGAAACACTAGCACCTAAATCACACAAAGCATAGAATTCATGATCTTTAATCTTAATTTTAATAGTAGGTTCCCACTCATCAGAAAGTTTTCTAGGGATAGAAACTTCCATCTCAAGTTTTTCTTCATAAGATAGCATCAAGGCATCTACGATATGTTTGGTAAAAGATTTATTTTGACTATAAGCATGAGGAGAATTTAGCACGGATTGCAACAAGGAAATACAATCTATTAAATAACAATTATCATAATTAAATTCCTTGAAATCCAAAATAGTGTGTTTATTACCATCTAAAGTTTCGTTCTCTTTAATCCCACTTTTATCAATTTTAGCATCAAGATCTAAAAACTCCGAATTTTTGGAACGCCTTCTAGGTAAAGGTTGATCATATTCAGTCCCATCATTATCAAGATTCATATTGCAAAACAAAGATTTAATAGGGGACACATCAATAACTTTTAGATCTTCATCTTTATTCTTATAGAAATTTGAAGAACACACTTTCATAAAACAATCTCTTTTAGCACCCATCCTAGCGGTTCTTTCTTTGCACTCATCAATGGAAATTCGCATGGCTTTGAGAGACTCATTGATATCATGCTTAGGAGGAATAGATCTAAGTTTCAAAGAATAAACATCAAGAGAAACTCTATCAATGTTCCTAGCCAATTTATCAACTTTAAGCAATTTTTCTTCAAGCAAAGCATTGAAATTCTTTTACGAATTCATAAACTCTTTAACACTAGTCTCAAATTCAGAGGGCATCTTATTAAAATTTCCATAAGAACTGTTGTAGGAATTACCATAATTATTAGAGGAATTTCTAGGATAAGGCCTAGAATTAAAGTTTCCTCTATACGCGTTGTTGCCAAAATTATTCACCAACAAAATTCACATACATAGATTCATTATTATTCTCAATCAAAGTAGACAAAGGCATATCATTAGGATAAGAAGAAACACTCTTAGTAGCAAATAATTTCATAAGTTCATCCATCTTTCCACTCAAAACATTAATTTCTTCTATCGCATGCACTTTTTTATTAGTAGATCTTTCTGTGTGCCATTGAGAATAATTAACCATCATATTATATAGGAGTTTAGTAGCTTCTCCTAAAGTGATTTCCAAAAAAGTGCCTCCCACGGCCGAATCTAAAAGATTTCTAGAAGCAAAATTCAATCCGGCATAATTTTTTTGTATAATCATCCACAAATTCAAACCATGAGTAGGGCAATTACGTATCATTAATCTCATTCTCTCCCAAGCTTGTGCAACATGTTCATGATCAAGTTGCTTAAAATTCATAATATCGTTTCTAAGAGAGATAATCTTAGCGGAAGGAAAATACTTAGAGATAAATGCATCTTTGCACTTGTTGCAAGAATCAATACTATTTTTAGGCAAAGACGAAAACCAATCTTTAGCACGATCTCTAAGATAAAAAGGAAATAGCTTCAATTTAACAATATCATTGTCCACATTTTTCTTCTTTTGCATATCACACAAATCAACGAAGCTATTTAGATGAGTAGCGGCATCTTCACTAGGAAGGCCGGCGAGTTGATCTTTCATGACAAGATTCAACAAAGCAGCATTGATTTCATTCAGTATTGGTAAGAGGAGCAATCAGAGTGCTAAGGAAATCAATATTGTTGATATAGGTAAAGTCACACAATTTGGTATTATCTTGAGCCATCATGACAAACAAGCAATCCAACACACGAGCAAACGAAAAGCAAGCGAAAAAGAGGCGAACGAAAAAGAGAGGGCGAATAAAACGGCAAGGGTGAAGTGGGGGAGAGGAAAACGAGAGGAAATGGCAAATAATGTAATGCGGGAGATAAGGGTTTGTGATGGGTACTTGGTATGTTGACTTTTGCGTAGACCTCCCCGGCAACGGCGCCAGAAATCCTTCTTGCTACCTCTTGAGCACTGCGTTGGTTTTCCCTTGAAGAGGAACGGGTGATGCAGCAAAGTAGCGTAAGTATTTCCCTCAGTGTTTGAGAACCAAGGTATCAATCCAGTAGGAGGCTACGCGCGAGTCCCTCGCACCTACACAAAACAAATAAATCCTCGCAACCAACGCCATAAGGGGTAGTCAATCCCTACACGGTCACTTACGAGAGTGAGATCTGATAGATATGATAGGATAATGTTTTTGGTATTTTTATGATAAAGATGCAAAGTAAAATAAAAGCAAAGGAAAAAGCAATGGAAATAACTAATTGTTGGAAGATTAATATGATGAAGATAGACCCGGGGGCCATAGGTTTCACTAGTGGCTTCTCTCAAGAGCAGAAGTATTTTATGGTCGGTGAACGAATTACTGTTGAGCAATTGACAGAATTGAGCATAGTTATGAGAATATCTAGGTATGATCATGTATATAGGCATCACGTCCGAGACAAGTAGACCGTCTCCTGCCTGCATCTACTACTATTACTCCACACATCGACCGCTATCCAGCATGCATCTAGAGTATTAAGTTCAAAAGAACAGATTAACGCCTTAAGCAAGATGACATGATGTAGAGGGATAAATTCATGCAATATGATAAAAACCCCATCTTGTTATCCTCGATGGCAACAATACAATACGTGCCTTGCTGCCCCTACTATCACTGGGAAAGGACACCGCAAGATTGAACCCAAAGCTAAGCACTTCTCCCATTGCAAGAAAGATCAATCTAGTAGGCCAAGCCAAACTGATAATTCAAAGAGACTTGCAAAGATAACCAATCATACATAAAAGAATTCAGAAGATTCAAATATTGTTCATAGATGAACTTGATCATAAACCCACAATTCATCGATCTCAACAAACACACCGCAAAAGAAGATTACATCGAATAGATCTCCACGAGAGAGGGGGAGAACTTTGTGTTGAGATCCAAAAGGAGAGAAGAAGCCATCTAGCTAATAACTATGGACCCGAAGGTCTGAGATAAACTACTCACACTTCATCGGAAAGGCTATGGTGTTGATGTAGAAGCCCTCCGTGATCGATTCCCCTTCCGGCGGAGCTCCAGAACAGGCCCCAAGATGGGATCTCGTGGGTACAGAAGGTTGCGGCGGTGGAATTAGGTTTTTGGCTCCGTATCTGATTGTTTGGGGGCACGTAGGTATATATAGGAGGAAGGAGTACGTCGGTGGAGCAACAGGGGGAGCACGAGGGTGGAGGGCACGCCCTGGGGGGTAGGCGCGCCCCCTACCTCGTGGCTTCCCTGTTGGTTGTTTGACGTAGGGTCCAAGTCTCCTGGATCTTGTTCATTCCAAAAATCACGTTCCCGAAGGTTTCATTCCGTTTGGACTCCGTTTGATATTCCTTTTTTGCGAAACTCTGAAATACGCAAAAAAAACAGCAGATAATATAGGTTAGTCCCAAAAATAATAGGTTAGTCCCAAAAATAATATAAAAGTGAATAATAAAGCCCAATAATGTCTGAAACAGAAAATGTTATAGCATGGAGCAATCAATAATTATAGATACGTTGGAGACGTATCATTGTCGCGCTTGCCAAAGGTGACAGGGAGGAGGATCTACCCTATGGGGGTAGTGGAGCCGCCGGTCACCCCTGAGAAGGCTTGGTACGCTGAAGCTGGTGGTACGACACCTGGAGCCTGTCGAACGTCACGACGGAGAGGTCACTGAGTCCCGTGCCACCATCGAAGAGTGTTTTGGTGACGAGGACGTTGCTGATGGTAGGCGAGCAAAGCATCGGGAGCGTGCCAGCAGTAGCCGCGCACTTGAGCTGGTCAGTAGAGTCGAAGGTGATGGCGTACTTGGACCACCTTAGCGGACGCGTCGCTTCAACCTTAGGGAGGGCCGCGTTCACCTCGCGAGCGAATTTCTTGAAGATGCGATGGGAGGCAGGGGCTTGAGCACCGCCTAGGATGCAAGCGATGGCACGAGGCTCTTGGAAGCCCCTCGGCCCTGTCATCTTGGTGGTGGTCATCGTTCCTCCTTGGTGGCGGCGGCAGTGGAGGCAGGCCAGTGTTGCCCTGAGGATGGTCCTCACGAGGTTGATCCCTCTAGGGGCCTTCACGAGGCTGGCCCTACCAGCGGTCCTCGCGGTTGTCCCAGCGTCCCCCGCCTCGGCCTCCTCCATGGCCATAGCCGCGGTCGTTGCGCTCGGGGCAGCGACAGAGGCGCTCATCACGGATGGCCCTAAGCTCTTAGCAGTCATTGGTGTTGTGGTTGTGCATGTTGTGGAAGACGCAGAACGGGCGGCTGCCCCTGGAAGACTCTGGGTGGTTGCAGCCACGCTTCATCTCAGATTCAGTCGCAAGCCTAGCTGGGCCCTTGCGCTTCACGTCCTTGGCCTTGGCCTTCTTATCTTCTGGATCGGCCTCCGGGAGCTCGAGGAGGGAGTGGCGCCCTTCCTCGGCTCTCGCACATCTGGTTGCCATGTTGAACATCTCCAGAGCTGAGCACATGTCCTCGTGTCTGGCGAGCACTTCCTTCATCTTGACATCTTGGACGCCATCAGTGAATGCCGAAATGATAGCCTTGTCCGACACCTTGGGAATCTTGAGGCAAACGTTGGTGAAACGCTAGATGTATTTGTGCAAGGTCTCTCCTGGCTGCTGCTTGACGCGCCACAGGTCACCCGCAGCTGGTACGCGGTCGCGAGTGCCCTGGAAGTTGGCGATGAAGCGCTCCCGCATTTCATCCCAGGAGGAGATCGATCCCGCAGGGAGGTTCAGGAGCCACGAGCGCGCGCCATCCTTGAGGGCCATGGGAAACCAGTTCGACATGACCTTCTCGTCACCGTTGGCCGCCTAGATGCTCAGCTCGTAGAGCTAGAGGAACTCAGCAGGGTCGGGGGTGCCTTCGTAGCGTGGAGGTAGGTCTGGCTTGAACTTCCCTGGCCAGACGATGCGCTGCAGCTCCGGGGTGAACGCACCGCAGCCCACCGAGGTCACGGGAACCCGCCGCGGAGCCTGGTCTTAGCGCTCGCGCACCGCCGCCTTGGGCAGCACGCGGTCTTGACGTGGTGGCGCTGGGAGCGCGCATGCTCTCCTTGGGGCTGTTGCACCACTTGGCACCTTTCCTTGTCACGCACTGGCGCCCTGTGCGGCGGGTCGCGCCGAGGAGCCTCACGCCGTGGCTCGAGGATGACGTCTTGCCTGGGAGGCGGAGGGGGTGCACCATGGGCCACGTCACCCACGAGAGGCGGCGGGGAAGGCAGCGAGTGGGATGGTGCAGGGGCCTCTCTAGCGGCACTGACGAGCTCGGTGACGTGGTCTAGCCAGTCCTTGTAGAGGTCATCGGCCAGGCGATAGCGCAGAAGCTCGCGTGCCATGAGCAATGCAGCCTACACGTTCGTCAGCCCGCGACGAGCATGGGAAGACGAAGCAACCGCCGGAGTCAGTGATGGAGTGGCGGTGCGTCCATCACGCTGCACAGAAGGCTGAAGCGATGAAGCCTGCTGCTCTTGGGCCGCGGGGCCGGTGGCGGCGTTGGCCGCAGGTGATGGGGAATGACGTGGAGCGCCATCGCTTGCAGGCTCTGTCTGAGCGACACGGGCGGCAAGGGCAGACCGGCGCTCAGCACGAACTCGACGAGCGTCAGCCATGAGAGCGGCGGAGCGGTGGCAAATCGACCGGTGGAAGAGAGGCTCCAACGCACCCCTACCTGGCGCGCCAAATGTCGGATTCGGGGCTCCGCAGACCCAAGAAAGATTCGACTCTCGGGTGCGTGCCAAGAACTCAACCTCTCCCGTCTGCCAACTCGTCGATCTCACAGCCTAGCCTGATGAACTAGAAAAGAATGGGACAAGGCAGTTTACCTAGGTTCAGGCCACCTTGCGGTGTAATACCCTACTCCTGCTTTGTGGTGGATTAGCCTCGAGGTGGACTGAGGATGAACTGGTACAGGGGAAGAATAACCTCAGGAGGTGTGTTCTTGGGCTGGTGTGAGCTGGTGAGGATGCGGACAGTCTGAATGCTCTCCCCGCTATGGTGGTGGCAAAGCTATATTTATAGTGGCCTTGGTCCTCTTCCCAAAATGAAGGCGGGAAGGGATCCCACAACGGCCAAATTTGAAGGGAGACAACTAGTACATCTTATCCTGATGAAAGGTGGTCTTCTCCTGCAAAGCTTCTATTCGTGACGTCATGGTGGGCTCGGCGATGACCTCCGTCCTGGCGGTCTTGGTCTTGTAACATGGAAAAATGAAACCTTTGGCTGATTCCTCGGGACTCCACGCCTGGGCTTGCCCAATTAGCACCAAAGAGGAAACCTACTGTACTGCGCCCCCTGGCACCCGCCTGGCCTTGGTCGTCATGGCTTGCGTCACCTTAACCTCACGAGGTGGCGTCTGCATAGAAATCTCCGCTCCTCAGGAGCCGACCTAGGGTGGCCTCTCCCTCCGTAGGTCTTGCCGTCATCCGCCTCGCGAGGGTCTTGTATTGTCGATGCTGAAGATGGGTCGTACCAGGCCGTTGAATGAGCCATGCCGTGGTCCGTAGGCAGGCAAGTCTAGGTACCCCGGTTCAGAACACCAAAAATATCTTTTATGAATACCGATGCTTTTCACAAGTTTAGCACTAACTATGGACTTGACTCTGAGATAGTAGCCTCCTTTTGTGAATCTTTTGCTACTCATGTTGATCTCCCTAAGGAGAAATGGTTTAAATATCATCCACCTATTAAAGAAGAAATTAAAGAACTGGTAATAGCTAAAGAAGAAACTATTATTTACAATGTTGATCCAGTTGTGCCTACTAGTTAGATTGAAAACCCACCTTTCCCTGTTAGGATAAAGGAACATGCTAAGGTTTCAACTATGGTTCACAAAAGTAATATCAAAGCACCTAGACCTTCAGAACAAACCAAAGTAGAACCTAGTTTTGCTATGGTTAAAGATCTCTTGGTAGAAAATATTGATGGGCATGTTATTTACTTCTATCATGAAGCTGCTAGAATTGCCAAACCTAATGAAAAAGATAAAGATAGACCTGTTGTTTGCATGCCTGTTTTCTCAGTCCAAATAGGAGATCACTGTTATCATTGTTTATGTGAGATAGGTGCTAGCGTGAGTGCTATTCCTTTTACTTTATATCAAGAAATTATGGATGACATAGCACCCTCTGAAATAGAAGACATAGATGTTACTATCAAACTTGCTAATAAAGACACCATCACACCACTTGGGATTGTTAGAGATGTTGAAGTCTTGTGTGGGAAAATAAAATACCCTACTGATTTTTTAGTTCTTGGTTCCCCACAAGATGATTTTTGTCCCATTATTTTGGTAGACCTTTCTTGAACACCGTTAATGCTAAAATAGATTGTGAGAAACAAACTGTCGGTGTTAGTTTTGGTGATGAGTCTCATGAGTTTAATTTTTCTAAGTTTAGTAGAAAACATCATAAGAAAGAATTACCTAGTAAGGATGAAATAATTGGTCTTGCTTCTATTGTTGTGCCTCCTACTGATCCACTAGTACAATATTTGTAGACCATGAAAATTATATGCATATGCATGAAAGAAATGAAATAGATAAAATCTTCTTTGAACAACGACCTCTACTCAAACTCCTATTGAAACTCTAGGAGGTCCTCCTCCACCTAAGTGTGATCCGGCCCGTGTTTGAATTAAAACAATTGTCAGACACTTTGAAATATGCTTATCTTGATGAGAAAAGGATATATCATGTTATTATTAGTGATAACCTTTCAGAACATGAAGAAGAAAGATTATTGGAAATTCTGAAGAAGCACCGAGCTGCTATTGGGTATACTCTTGATGATCTTAAGGGCATTAGTTCAACTCTACGTCAGCACAAGATTAATATGGAACCTTATGCTAAACCCGTTGTTGATCACCAACGACGTTCGAATCCTAAGATGAAAGAAGTGGTGAGAACTGAAATATTAAAGCTTCTTGAAGCAGGTATAATCTATCCCATAGCTGATAGTAGATGAGTAAGTCCCGTTCATTGTGTCCCCAAGAAGGGAGGTATTACTGTTGTTGCTAATGATAAAAATGAACTTATTCCACAAAGAATTGTTACTGGCTACAAAATGGTAACTGATTTTATAAAATGAAATAAATTAACTGGAAAAGATCATTACCCTTTGCCTTTCATCGATCAAATGCTAGAAAGACTATCTAAGCACACACACTTTTGCTTCCTTGATGGATATTCTGGTTTTTCTCAAAATACATGTTTTACAACCCGATCAAGAGAAAACCACCTTTACTTGACCTTTTGGAACTTACGCTTATAGACATATGCCTTTTGGTTTATGCAATGCACCTGCTACCTTTCAAAGATGTCTGACTACTATATTTTCCACTTTTGTGAAAAGATTGTTGAGGTTTTCATGGATGGTTTTTCGGTTTATGGAACGTCTTTTGATGATTGCTTAAGCAACCTAGATCGAGTTTTGCAGAGATGTGAGCAAACTAATCTTGTCTTAAATTGGGAGAGGTGCCACTTTATGGTTAATGAAGGCATTTCTTGGGGCATAAAATTTTTGAACGAGGTATTGAGGTGGATAAAGCTAAAGTTGATGCAATTGAGAACATGCCATGTCCTAAAGATATTAAAGGTATTTGTAGTTTCCTTGGTCATGTTGGTTTCTATAGGAGGTTTATTAAAGACTTCTCTAAAATTTCTAGGCCTCTTACAAATATTTTACAAAAGGATGTTCCATTTGTTTCTGATGATGATTGTCTAGAAGCCTTTGAAACACTTAAGAAAGCCTTAACTTCTGCACCTATAGTACAACCACCTGATTGGAACTTGCCTGTTGAAATTATGTGTGATGCTAGTGATTATGTTGTTGGTGCTATTCTAGGGCAAAGAGTTTACAAGAAATTAAATGTTATTCATTATGCTAGTAAAACTGTAGACATTGCTCAACGAAATTATGCTACTACTGAAAAATAATTTTTAGCAGTCGTGTTTGCTTGTGATAAATTTAGATCTTATATTGTTGATTCCAAAGTAACTGTTCACACTGATCATGCTTCTATTTAAAATATCTTATGGAAAATAAAGATGCTAAACCTAGACTCATTAGGTGGGTTCTTTTGCTACAAGAATTTTATCTACATATTACTGATAGAAAAGGAGCTGAGAACCCCGTAGCTGATAACTTATCTAGGTTAGAAAATATCCTTGATGACCCACTACCTATTGATGATAGTTTTCCTGATGAACAACTTGCTGCAATAAATGTTTGCTAACACTCACCACATACCCATGAGCAAAAAGTTTCAACCGGACACAAAGAAAGATAGGGGCTTATAGTTTCGCCTCCCAACGTATTCACCTCATGGGTGTTGTCAACAATAATAACTCATGCTCACTCATATCCAACTGGATATATGTGCCTAGATCTTTCCTCACCACATGATGCTTGCAAAAGACAAAATAAAAAGGAACAGGGAAGATTAATTTGACTCTTGCATAAAAGTAAATACATAAAAGTAAAAGATAGGCCCTTCAGATAGGGAAGCAGAGGTTGTCGTGCGCTTTTTGGTTTGTATGCTCAATCTCTTAGTGCAAAAGAACGTCACGTTATATTGCCCCATATGATAGAAACCTTTATTATGTAGTCCGTCGCTTTTATTATTTTTCCATCACAAGTTTGTACAACGCTCAATTTTCTCTTACACTAAATGATCCAACACATTTAGAAGCAATTTTTATTGCCTCATTGCACCATGACAACTTACTTGAAAGATCTTACTCAATCCATAGGTAGGTATGGTGGAATCTCAAAACAAGATTTAGCTTTAAGAGGTTCTTGGATGCACAAGTAGTATCACTACTTAGTGCGGAATTTTTGGCTAGCAAAGATAGGGGGCAAGCACCACATGTTAAAGGATCTATGACAATATAACTTCTATGTGAACACGAACAAACATAAATCATTACATTATCTTCCTTTTCCAACGTCAACAATTTTGTCATATAATATTTTGATGGGGGCAGACAATCATAAAATATGTCCAAGATAGTGTATTTGCATGTGAATCTTCTCTTCCCTTATTAATTCTTTCATGAATTGCGTCATTGACCAATTTTTATGTTTTTCAATCTCCAATAAATTTTACCACTTATACTTTTCCTTATGTGATGTCATTACTTACCATAAGATTAGCATATGATCTTTTTCATTATTCTCTTTCTTTATTTTGATTGAAACTTTAAAAGAAAAGAAAGCAAAACTCGAACTAAATTTTATTATATATCTCACACACGATTACAAAGATAGATAGATCACTAAGCAAAACACACGAAAAAGGATCGAACTAGACTTCTATTTAGCTAAATCAAAAGATAACTAAAGATCAAACTAAGATAAATAAAGGCAAAAGAGGTCGTGTGATACGATACCGGGGCACCTCCCCCAAGCTTGGCACAGGCCAAGGGGAGTGCCCATACCCAATACTCAAGTCTCCTTTGGCGGTGAAGAATGTGACGGTGGTGGTGATGATGATGGGGTAGCGAGCTTATCCTCCGGCTTCCATGGCAGTGGCTCACCATCATAAGAGGAAGTGCAAGTCTCATGAGTCCTGCAACTGGCAGGTAAACTTATATCTTTAAATCTCGCCTCATATTCAAAGACTTGATTTTGGAGTGTTTCGGAAGGTTTCTCTTATGTGTTCCTCCGGTGGCATAGTTTGGATAATATTTCTTTCAACATTAATAGGCATACCTGAGATATAGTGTTTAATTCTTTGCCCATTGACAACCTTCGGGTTAGTACCTTCGGCATTATTTATTTTGATAGCTCCAGAGCGGTAAACCTCTTCGATAATATATGGTCCTTCCCACTTGTAGAGAAGTTTTCCTGCAAAGAATCTGAAACAAGAGTTGTACAAAAGAAGTTAACATACCATGGAGTACTATGCGCAACATTTAGTTCGATCCTTTCTTCTTTGAGAGTTTGCTTAGTGATCTATCCTTGTAATCGTGTGCAAGATATATAATAAAGTTAGTTTGAGTTTTTGCTTCCTTTACTTTCATGTTGCAAATAAAAGGAAAGAAATAATGAAAAAGATCATATACTAATCCTATTGTAGGTGATGGCACCACATAAGGAAAAGTATAGGAAGAAAATTTTATTAGAGATTGAGAAACATGGCATAAGTCAGTGATGCAACTCATAAAAGAATTAATAAGGGAAGAGGAGATTCACATATAAATATACTATCCTAGAAATCTTTTGTGATTGTGAGCCCTCATCAAAATATTATATGCCAAAATTGTTGACGTTGGACAAGGAAGACAACTTAATGGTTTATGTTTGTTTATATACACATAGAAGTCATATTGTCATGGATCCTTTAACATGTGATGCTTTCTCCCTATATTTGCTAGCCAAAAACTCCGCACTAAGTAGAGATACTACTTGTGCATCCAAAAACCCTTAAACCCAAATCTTACTTTAAAGTGTCCACCATACCTACCTAGGGGTTGATCAAGATCCCTCAAGTAAGTTATCATCGGTGCAAAAATGCAATAAAAATTGCTTCTAAATGTGTGAGTTCATTTAGTGTAAGATAAAATTGAGCGTTGCACGAACTTGTGATGGTGAAGAATAAAAGCGACAGACTGCATAATAAAGGTCACTATCACAAGGGGCAATGCAATGTGACGTTCTTTTGCACTAAGGGGTTGAGCATACAAACAAATAAGTGCATGGCAACCTCTGCTTCCCTCTGCGAAGGGCCTATCTTTTACTTTTATGTATTTACTTTTATCCAAAGAGTCATAGTTTTCCTTTTGTCCCTTTTTATTTTTCTCCTTTGGCAAGCATCATGTGGTGAGGAAAGATCTAGGCACATATGTCCAGTTGAATATAGATAGCATGAGTTATTATTGTTGACATCACCCTTGAGGTGAATACGTTGGGAGGCGAAACTATAAGCCCCTATATTTCTATGTGTCGGGTTGAAATGTTTTGCTCATGTGTACGCGGTGAGTGTTAGCAATCATAGAAGACTATATGATGGTTGAGTATGTGGACTTGCCAAAAGGCTCTGATACGTGACCCTTCCTGAAAAGATAATGAATTGTAGTTGCAAAGTTGACTAAGAACATAGTTTGTCGGTTTCAATAGAGCTTATGCTTTATACTTCGATGTTGTGATGAATTGTTACTTGTTCATAAGAAGCTATATGATAAATGTTATGTGATAAAGTTATATGATAAAGTTTGTTGTTGTTATAATAATATGCATGATTCTTCTATGTTCGTATTTTGTTTTTATCGACACCTCTCTCTCTAAGCATGTGGACATGTTTTTCGATTACGGCTTTTTGCTTGAGGACAAGCAAGGTCTAAGCTTGGGGGGGTTGATATGTCCATTTTGCATCATGTCTACCTACTGTTATTTACTATATTTTTATGCATAATAATGCTTTTTGGAATAATTCTAATGCTCTCTCTCCTAATATGCAAGGTTTACACAAAGAGGGAGAATACCAGCAGCTGGAGTTCTGGACCTGAAAAAAGCTATGTCAGAGTTACCTATTCTGCACGTCTCCAAATGAGCTAAAAATTTATGAATAATTTTTTTGGAATATATGAAAAATATTGGAGCAAATAACTACCGGAGGAGGCCCATTAGGTGGACACAACCCACCTGGGCGCGCCAAGCACCGCAGGCGCGCACTGGTAGGTTGTGCCCTCCTCGGCCCACCTCCGGTGCCCCTCTTATGGTATATAAGTCATTTTGACCTAGAAAAAATAAAGATAGGAATTTCGGGGCGGAGCGCCGCCATCTCGAGGCGGAACTTGGGCAGGAGCACTTGCGCCCTCTGGCGGAGGGATTCCGCCGGGGGAACTTCCCTCCCGGAGGGGGAAATCTGTGGCACCCCGGCTCAGAGAGACCGAACGCCCCATATTCCAGACCAAATATCAAGTCTTCTAGAATACGACACTGCTGGCATAGGAAAAATGAACTCTTTATTACAAATACTCGGGGATACAAGGGTTCCGATATAACTAGGAATTACATCGGCACGGCGGCACTATGCCCGCCAAGGTTGCTCTATGCTAGCAGCAGAACAACTCGTAGCAGCGGAATAACTTCTAGCAGAAGAACAACAACAAAAGTGATGGACTCCACTCCACAGGGACTCTGGCTGGAACGCTTATCCTAGCTCACCAACAAAGGATCCACGGCAAACAAGTAAGCAGACAAAGCATGACCTGCAAACTGGCATGACATGCCAGGTCAGTACATTGAATGTACTTGCAAGATCACAACAACCAGAAGCAATCAAGACAAACAATAGAATGGCATTTACAGGTTAAACAAGCATGAGCATGATACAACTAGAACAACACGGCATGTACAAGATGAACATGATACCACTAGAACATTATCAACATGGCATGAACATGTTACTCGAGACATGAACAATGATAGTACTAGCATGCAACATGCTACAAATATCACTTACTCTGTTCAGGGTTACCGCGTAACCACCAAATATATGCCACTCTTGCTTACCATCATGGTCATGGGATCACTTCAATCATTATCAAGAATACCATCGGGATCTTTACAAGATCACCTTATCAATATCAAGAATACCATGGTGATCCTCACGAGATCACCTCATCAATATCAAGAATACCATCATGATCCTCCCGTGACCACATAAAGATCAACCAACTTCTTTCTCATCAAACCGGGGTTGTTTATTAGTCAGGTTTTCATTACTGTTGACTCATAGTGTGACCTACTACGAACCGGTCCCTTATCCGCGGGCACAACTATCGATAGATTATACACACTCTGCAGAGGTTAGCACACTGTACCCACACCACGAAACCCATGGCCTCGCACTCCCATTCGGGTGGACCAACGGTGTTCCGAAAAAACCGATCTACTGCCATGACACTCTCCCGGCCACTCCGACAAACTCCTCGTTGGGCTAAGTCATGGGTGGCCCCGATGTCACCTCATGACATCCAACGGCCACCGTCGTGGCAAAACAAAACCGTCCCAAACGGGGACAACCCGGGTACAACAACAACGAGCACACAAGGCTATCACTGCCTACTGGGCCAGGGCAGCGCGCGTGCATAACCTTCCCTAGTTGGAGGCACTGGAGAGAGGCATGAAAATAGACCCAGTTAGGAGACCCTATAAAGCAAGTGTGTTTGCACTGGTCAGCTCGATTTTGATGGCACTATGACTCAGCCAACAGATGTTCAAGTTTAATTAAAGTACGGTTAAACTTGAATATAAGTGATGCTGAGTCACAGAATATAACATGATGAACTGACCATAATAACAACATGAACATGGATGGGAAAGCATAATCACTCAACATATCAACACTAGTAAAGCATTAATACCGATGAGCATGACATGATGATGGACATGAACAACATAGTATTACCAGGTCACATAAGAGCATAGCATGATCATTAGCATCAAAATAATTATATGACTGGAGTATAACAAGAGCATAAGCAAGTAAACATCTACTCAGCTAGATGCAAACGACCATAGCACAAGAATAAGCATGCAAACACGGGTATGGATAAATCATTCATGGAATAATAGCATGCACAACTTATTTAAATATTCAAGTTTAAAATTATGGCTACTGCAAATTTTTTATGCAAGTGGCTGTCGTGGCTTGCCTGGGGATGAAGAATACACCGGGGAGAAGTGCAGAAAGCTCGCGGAAGGAATTGCCGGAAAAGTTTCTCCCTTAAAGGGGGCTGATTTGGGGCAAGGCAAAATGGTCATTTTCACAGTGCTAAAACAGTATGAAAATGGTACCAACATGATGGGCTCGACGAGACGAAATCGTGAGACTTGGAATCACCTTGTTTGGAGCTAGGAGCGCGAAGATATAAGCGTTTGACTGTCAGGGGCATATCTGCAAATAAAATATTCACAACTGGGTCTCTGGCAGCTCGGGGGGGGGGGGGTCACGCACAGTGTCAGAATACGCTTTCCCATAGGGAAAGTATAAACGCAAAATGCGCTTCCACTTATCCACGATGGCAGTGGCGGGGCCGGGCGCCTGGGTTGCTGACGTGTGGGCCCCGCCGGCTATCTCTCTCTCTCTCCTTCCTCCTCTTCCTTATTCTTCCCGACGCGGCACAGGGGAGGGACGAAGCCGGTCGGCCCCGACGAGGATTCCAGGCAGCTCCGGCCACGGTTCTTGCCGGCCGACCTACCGGAGAGCTCAGCATGGAGCCGCGCTTCCAGTGGCGTAGGGCACGGCCGCCGGGGATGGCTCGGCTGAGCGGGACGACTACCGCAGCGGACGGCGGTGACGGGTGATGGTGGACAGTGGGTTACGGTCCACCGGAGATTGAGGCGGCGCAGGGGAGGGACCGCGGAGTATGGTGGAGCTCATGGAGGTGTATAGAAGGAGAGGGGAGTGCTGGTTCACCAAAATCAGAAGAAGCAGGGGCGACGACCATGGCGATAGTGAGCGGCGAGGAGGGGTTCTCCAGCTCGAGCAGGTGTCTAGGGGGGATAGAGGAGAGTGGTGAGGCGGGCCGGTGAAGTGCTCGGAGGGCCGCAGGGAGGGCTATATATAGTCATGGGGCGAGGTGCCGAGCCGGTTGCCGCCGTTCAGGTCCGGCCAACGCTCTGGCGATGAGCAGAGCTCACGGGAGGGTACGGGAACGCGACGAGGAAGTGCTGTAGAGGGTCACGGAGCAGAGGAGGCCAAAGGGCACGAGGAAGAAGAAACCAGGACGCGAACATAGATGAAGTGGGCAAGGTGCTCCCGTGGGCGCGCGATGGCGAGCTCCGACGAGCGATCTACAGGAGGGGGAGAGGGGTCCAGGGGGACGAAAGAGGCACGGGGAAGCTGTTGGAGATGGTTGGGTTCACGAGAACGACGAGCAGAGGAGCGGCCCGAAGCAAACGACATGCAACTTGCGTCCATGGCATGACAAAGCAGTGGTCACCGCGTGACATGGCATGCAGAGGACGCAATTGTCGGTGGGGACGACACCTATGGGACCACAAGGATCCCTACTACGGTTGCGGGGCGCGGGGTTGAGAGAAGAGCGGATTTGACAGCGAGTAGGCGGTTGATTTATCCAGGTTCGGGCCGCGAGGATGCGTAAAACCCTAGTCCTGCTTTGGTGGATGTATTCTGAGTTCTTGAGCTAGCTACGGGGTGTAACGAGCTCCAAAAAGCCGAATCCTTTTCCTGGTCGCCTCGGGCCTCCTTTTATAGGGAAAGGGGTCGCCACAGTGGCAAGCAGGAGGTGGAAAGGGTACAGTGCCGCGAGGTTATCCCTCGTATTACAGGACAAGATGCATTTAATGCATCGCTTAGGTGTCCTCTTGCTTTATCGGGGACGGGAGCGAGGCCCGTCCCATCCGTCGCCGCTCCTCCTTGCTTTGACACGCGCCCTGGCCAGCGATGCATGCGGTGCCATGTAGGCAGGTAGGCAGCTGAGGTGGCACGGGGGTGGAGCCTCCAGGAAGGGTTGCATGTGGCCATGCAGGTGCCTGCCCAGCTGGTTGGGTCGGCAGCTGCGTGCGAACGGCGGTGAAGACTTGGTTGGTGCGGGCCTGGCAGTGGCCCTGCTGGTGTGCCTGGCGAGGGCCTTGCCGGGTGGCCCAGCAAGGGTCTTGCCGCGGCGCGTAGGCATCCCCGGCAAGGATCTTGCCGGGGGTCTTCTGGGTTTCTTCGGTGAGGATGACTGCCTTCCTATCCTCACTTGATCTTGACTATTCTTTGTCTTCACAATGATCTGCATGCCACCACGGAGGTGCCTCCCGAGCCCTGTCCTAATGCGTCTGTTTGAGCATTGGTGGGCTCAAGGTTGGCTCGCTCGGCTGGCGTGGGCGAGCTGCCCCGGCAAGGGTCCTTGCCGGGAAAACCTACTTCGCCCATCCGGTCCTTGTGGCCTTGGTCCTTGTCGTTGCTTTATTTGTCTTGACGAAGATCTGTATGCCACCAAGGAGGTGTCTCCTGAGCCCTTGCCTCAACGTAGTAGATTACGCTAGAAGTTGTGGGCTCAAGGGTGACCCGCTCCGTTGGTGTGGGGCGAGCTACCTCGGCAAGGGTCTTGCCGGGGTGGCCAAAGTTGTCCCCGGCAAGGGTCTTGCCGGGGGGAGCCTGCTCCGTCCCTCCGCTTCTTGTGGTTTTTGGTCTTACCTTGGCTTACCTCCCTTGCTCTGCTTGGTGCGACCGTGGGCGCGGCTCTGACTGCCCGTGCACAGGTGTAGGGGTACGAAAAGCGCACCCCTCTTTTGGTACACCGACAGCAATGGGCTGGCAAACCTTGTCCGTGGTGTTGTCTCTGCACCAGTAGGGCTGTGGAAAGTGAAATATCGAGAGGAGAGGCTGTGTAGCGATGGGAGGCATTAATGAAAGTTTGCTGTAGCAAACTTGGTTGTGCACTAGTGATCAACAGGGAAGAGGAAAGAGCCAAAATCCATGTCTGGTGTGTTTAGGTTAAGAAGGACTATCATCCTGTTAATTTGGAGGAGAAATGGGCCAATACTAAACATGGTTCCTTTGCAACAGCATAATTGATCCAAAAACTTGATCATGAAGGGGCACTCACATAGTGTAGCTACTTGAGCTGGAATTTGGTATGGGATGATTATTTGGACATATAAAGATTCTGTAAAAATTTCAAACCATTTGGACTTGCCAAAATGGTACTTTCTTCACACACATCTTCTCTGTCCAGAAACTTGAGAAAATAATAGAGGAATATTGGCTAGATGAACGATCCAAAATTTGGTGGAGAGAAGTTATATTGGTAGGATCATGATCTGGTAATTTTTCAGAATTAATGAAGCAATATAAAATATACTTGCTTCACAACCTGAAAATATTGCCAGAATAAAAGATTTGATCCTGTGCTCACATAGATGATTGGATGGAGCTGAAAATTGGAGGAGTGTGATAATATGAGCACATGGAGGAGTGTGCACAATTTCAACTCATTTGGGTACTCCTAGCTAGTACTTCCTTCACAATGGCTTCTGTTTGACAGAAGCTTTGAAAAATTGATGAGGAAGAGTCACTAGGCAAATGGAGCTGAATTTTGGCATGGAGCAATGATTTGGATGAGATAGCATTCCCAAAACGTTTGGGAGCAATCAAGAAATGATAGGTGGCACTTCCTTCACAGAAAACCACATTGGACAGAAAGGAAGAATAAATATTGGGGAATTATTTTTGGGCTAGGACAGGAAGGTTTGGACATATTTGAGCAATATATGACCCAAAGAAATTATGAGAATTATTTGGGAATTTTGTGGAAGATAGAAATATAGGTTGCTTCACAACCTAGGGCAAAAAGGGTTATTCCTTTAATAGGAAAAGGAATATTCGCAATAAAAAGAATATTGGGATTGTGCTAAGATGAAAATGACAAGGTCATGAGATGGTTTTTAGGATGACAATCCACTTGGGAACCTGAGAAGAGATGATCTTCGTAGGTTTCAGCACCACAGAGCCACGGAAAAACAATTCAAATCAAATATTCAAAGCAAAAAAAAGGGCCAAAAACCAGGGTGTCAGAAAATCATCGTCATCGTCATAACCAACAACCCACTCATCTTTGTGAGGGCAATCTCCATCAACACTTCAACAACACCATCTCCTCGCAAACTCTAGTTCATCTCTTGTGTTCAATCTTTGTACCGGAACCTCAGATTGGTACCTGTGGGTGACTAGTAGTGTTGATTACATCTTGTAGTTGATTACTATATGGTTTATTTGGTGGAAGATTATATGTTCAGATCCATTATGCTATTTAATACGCCTCTGATCTTGAGCATGATTATAATTTGTGAGTAGTTACTTTTGTTCTTGAGGTTACGGGAGAAATCTTGTTGCAAGTAATCATGTGAACTTGATATGTGTTTGATATTTTGATGATATGTATGTTGTGATTCCCTTAGTGGTGTCATGTGAACTCGCCTACATGGCACTTCACCATATTTGGGCCCAAGGGGATGCATCGTGGATTAGTTATTAGATGATGGGTTGCTAGAGTGACAGAAGCTTAAACCCTATTTTATGCGCTACTTCGTAAAGGACCGATTTGGATCCAAAAGTTTAATGCTATGTGAGGGAGTTCCGGACTAGGGGGTGTCCAGATAGCCGAACTATCATCATCGGCCGAACTCCAAGACTATGAAGATACAAGATTGAAGACTTCGTCCCGTGTCCGGATGGGACTTTCCTTGGCGTGGAAGGCAAGCTTGGCGATACGGATATGTAGATCTCCTACCATTGTAACCAACTCTGTGTAACCCTAGCCCTCTCCGGTGTCTATATAAACTGGATGGCTGTAGTCCATAGGGCGAACAACAATCATACCATAGGCTAGCTTCTAGTGTTTAGCCTCTTTGATCTCGTGGTAGATCCACTCTTGTAACACACATCATCAATATTAATCAAGCAGGACGTAGGGTTTTACCTCCATCAAGAGGGCCCGAACACAGGTAAAACATCGTGTCCCTTGTCTCCTGTTACCATCCGCCTAGGCGCACAGTTTTGGACCCCTACCGAGATCCGCGGTTTGACACCGACATTGGTGCTTTCATTGAGAGTTCCTCGTGTCGTCACCGATAGGCTCGATGGCTTGTTCGACCATCATCAACGCACGCAGTCCGTGGTGAGACTTTTCTCCACGGACAGATCTTCGTATTCGCGGCTTATCATGCGGGCGATTCGCAGCCATCTGGAGCAGATCGAAAGCTACGTCCCTGGCCGTCAGGTCAGATTTGGAAGTTTGAACTTCACGGCTGACATCCGCGGGGACTTGATCCTTGATGGAGTCGAGCCACAGCCGAGCGTGCCGCACTGTCACGGCGAGCATGATTTAGCTCTACAGCCGGACAGTACCCTGGAGGCTGCACTCGAACCCGCTCCGATCTTCAATTCAGAGCCGGCTGCGCAGATTGGGGACAGATGGCTAGACACCGCCTCGGGGGCTGCAACCTCTACGGCGATAGAGCCGAACACTGATCTTGTCCCTCATAATGCTCGCGACTCTGAGGTGCCGGACTCCTTGCCGGACTTCGAACCTCCCGCGCCCCCTCCGATCGAATCCGGTTGGGCGCCGGTCATGGAGTTCACCGCAGCGGACATCTTTCGACTCACACCTTTTGGCGACATCTTGAGTTCGCTAAAGTACCTCTCGTTATCAAGAGAGCCCTGGCCGGACTGCGGTCAGGATGGTTGGGATGCGGACGACGAAGAAATTCAAAGCCCACCCACCACCCACTTGGTAGCCGCTGTCGACGATCTAACCGACATGCTAGACTACGACTCCGAAGACATCGATGGTATGGACGACGATGCCGGAGATGAACAAGAACTAGCGCCTACCGGGCACTGGAAAGCCACCTCATCATATGACATATACATGGTGGATATCCCAGAGGATGGGAATGGCGAAGGAACAGAGGAGGATAACCCCTCCAAGAAACAGCCCAAGCGCCGGCGTCAGCGGCGCCGCTCTAAATCCCGCCACAACAAGAATGAAGATTCCGGCACCGGAGATAACAATACACCAGACAGTGCCAAAGACAATCCACTCCAGCAAGATCCAGCGCAGGAGGATGGAGACGCCAGCCCTCACGAGAGAGCGGCAGAAGAAGAGGTAGAGGATTATATGCCTCCCTCCGGAGACGAAGCAAGCCTCGACGATGATGAATTCATCGTGCCTGAGGATCCCGTCGAACAAGAGCGTTTTATACGCAGGCTTATGGCCACGGCGGACAGCCTCAAGAAAAAGCAGCAACAGCTTAGAGCTGATCAAGATCTGCTAGCCGACAGATGGACTGAAGTCCTCGCGGCCGAAGAGCATGAGCTCGAACGCCCCTCCAAAAGCTACCCTAAACGCAAGCTGCTCCCCCGATTAGAGGAGGAGGCTTACGAACCCGCATCACCGGGGAGACAATACGGCTGACCGACCACCCGTGGTCGCGACAGAGAGGCCTCTAGGCCCTTCACTAGAACCGCACGGCATCGCCAAAAAGCACACGGCCACGAGGGCGCTCCGGACCTGCGAGATATATTGGAGGACAAGGCAAGACAATCAAGATCGATCTATGGATCGCGTGGCGCCGCATGCACGCGACGACAACCGTCGCGCGGACCTGATAAGTCGGCGGGCGAATAAAAGCAGACAAAGCTCTTTTGAGCTCCGTCGTGATATGGCCCGATCTGAGGCGCCGCACACCCACTATGCTTCATGCAGACAAGTAATGGATCATCAAATCCCGAAGGTTTAAACCCGTCAATATTGAATCCTATGATGGCACAACAGACCCAGCGGTTTGGACCAAAGACTATCTCCTTCACATCCACATGGCCCGCGGTGACGATCTTCACGCCATCAAATACCTCCCCCTCAAGCTTAAAGGACCAGCCCGGCATTGGCTCAACAGCTTGCCAGCAGAATCAATTGGGAGCTGGGAGGACCTGGAAGCCGCATTCCTCGATAACTTCCAGGGCACTTATGTGCAACCACCGACGCGCGATGACCTAAGCCACATAATTCAGCAGCAGACGAATCGCCGGACAATTACGGACACGGTTCTTAACCAAGAAAAACCAAATCATCGACTGTCCGGATGTGGAGGCCCTCGCGGCCTTCAAGAATAACATCCGTGACGAGTGGCTTGCCCGGCACCTAGGATAGGAAAAGCCGAAATCCATGGCAGCCCTCACATCGCTCATGACCCGCTTCTGCGCGGGTGAGGACAGCTGGCTAGCATGCAGCAACAACCTCAGCAAAAATTCTGGCAGTCCGGACTTCAAGGACCGAAATGGCAGGCAGCGTCGTAATAAAACAAAGCGCCGCATTAACGGCGACAATATTGAGGATCGTCAATCAATGCGGATTCAGAGGCTCTAAACCCGGTCAGCGGAAAAAGCCATTCAAAAGAACTACTCCGGGTCCGTCCAATTTGGACCGAATACTCGATTGCTTGTGCGGATACACGGCACCCCGAAAAGCCATTAACCACACCAACAGGGACTGTTGGGTATTCAACAGGCGAGCAAGTTAATTGCGAAAACAATGACAAGGGGCTGCATAGCGATGGCGAGACAAGACCCAACCACCGAACAATAGAGGACGAAGGGTTCCCCCACGGTGTGGACGGTGAACATGATATCGCAACGCACATACCCAAAAGAGAGCGGAGCGTGCACTCGAGGATGTCTACGCGATGGAGCAGTTGCCAAGTTCAATCCATGGTCCTCCTGCCCGATCACTTTTGACCGAAGGACCACCCCACCAGCATCCGCCACGGCGGATTCGCCCGACCGGTCTTAGACCCAATCGTCGATGGATTTCACCTAAACGAGTCCCGATGGACGGCGGCAAAGAGCCTGAACCTGCTTTACCGGGATAAAGTCGCAAAATGGGCATAGACCCTCAAGGTTAAACCTACCAAAACGACCTTTAAAGGCGTCATACCAGGTGTAGAAGCCAATTGTACAGGCTCAATTACATGGAAGTGGTCTTCGGATCTCGGATAACTTCCGAGCGAGGAGTTAATCTTGACATAGTCCCATTCGCAGCGGCTATCATGCCTTGCTCGGACGTACAGCGCTTGCAAAGTTCAGCGCGTGCCGCACTACGCATACCTCAAGCTCAAGATGCCAGGCCCTCGAGGAGTCATCACGGTCAGCGGAAACACTGAGCGTTGTCTCCGCGCGGAGGAACATACTGGCGGCTCTCATGGCGAAGTGCAATGCAGCCTCTTAAGGCAATTCTCGAGTCCGGCCGTTAAGCGGCGGACACAGACTAAGCGCCCGAGTAACTTACAACAAGACCACAGCACGTTCCGAGCACGCAGCGTAGCGATGCGGCTACCCCAGCTCTGCGAAGCGTCAAAGCAGGTCGCCAGCGTACACCATTACGCTCGAAGATACCATGGGCATGGGGAGAGGGCACGACCACGATAAATCCAGACTGCGGCTCAACCACACGGGGCTCTCAAGTGTGTCGTTCCTTTTCTTTTCTTTTTACCTTTTACTTTTTATCCACAGGACTCCGTTTGTCGAGGCTCTGTGTCCGCAGAGGCCTGCCGAACTCACGGTGCAACAGCTAGGGAAGGATAAAGGCTACAACGAATATACAGGTGGTCTCCATTACGAGCATTTTTATACACCAATCTGCAGCCTACCCATGGAGGGGGACATGTTTAACAGTCCCATACCTTGCTTATCGCACTATTTGTATCGTTCTGCATTCGTAGCAGCACTTATTCAATAAAACAATGCAACACCTTTTTGCTTATAATTGCATTTCTTTTTAATACATATGTTCATTCACGGCATGTTGCATCCGTACACTTTGGTACGGCTAATATACACCAGGGGCTTATGTTTCCTGCATTATGGTATGATGAGTCCGAACACTTTCACAAGTGCGGCACCCCGAACTTATAGCACTATATGCATCGGCTCCGAATCATGTCTTGGGTCAATAGTTGGGTTTGCCCGGCTCCCATGTTTTGGTACCTTACGTTCCGTTATATCGGCTAAGGTAGCACTGGGAAAACCACTGCGATTCCGCCCCAGTTGAGCTGGGTTAACGCCTCAGTGGAGAAAGCTAAAACTGACCGTCATGATGAGGCGAGAGACCGGTCGCTGTTCGAGAGGTTTTTTGCGAGTCCTTAAAGACATATGCCGCTTAGAGGCGTGGATAGCGCCCCAAATTCGGCCTTCCGAAGACTAGGGGCTTCGCCGAAATTTAAAATTATAAATTCTATGGCTAAGTGAGAGTGTTCAAGCATTATAAGTCCGGTTGCCTTGTTACGCTGTGTTGGCGCCTCCTAGATGGACCCAAAATGGGAACAAGAGCGCTCAAGTTTATCCCGAACACCCCAGACTCGTGGCATGAAATTTGAAGCCGACGACTTGCCATCTCTCAGATTTGATAAACAGCCGCACATAAGGTAATATTTTAAATTAACAAGCGTTGCTTAGTGCATATGAACTAAGTTTTCAGCGCACAGGGTAACAAAATGCTGAGTCTACTCAAATATTACATCTTTGGAGCACTCACCGCAATAGTGCGGTGCCCTTCAAAGACACTCTTATAATACATCTCGGGCGTGCGATGCTCCTTGCCCTCCGGTGGCGGGTCCGTCACGAGCTTCGGACATCCATCTTGCCCAGTGCACCTTTATGCGGGCAGGGCCCGACGGGCACCCTCAATACAAGCGGAATGCTTGATGACTTCTACCCACGGGCACGCATCCATCGGCCGCGCCGCACGGGCCGAAGTAGCTCCAGGCATGGCCTCCTTAGGCCACAGCCGAACTATGAGGCCCTTCATGGCCTGTTCGGCCGCCTTGTGGAGCTCGACCAGCTGCTTCAGCTGGTCGCTAAGGGCACCGGATGTCCGGCCTCGACATCTTGAGACGAAGACCTTCTCCGTCGAGCTCCCTCCTCGGCCCGGTAGAATGCAGCAGCATCGGACACGCTGCGAGGAAGATCTGCGAACGCTCCTGGAGAGCTCCGAATTCGGGTAAGCAATAGGTAATTAACACTCACATGCTTACTTAGCATGAAAAATGCCTTACCCGCTGCTATTTTCTTCACCGCCTCAATCTCCTGGAGGGCCTTGTAGGCTTCGGCCTTAGCGGCTTTGGCACTCTCAAGAGCCGTTGCAAGCTCAGACTCTCGAGTCTTCAAGTCATGCTCCAAGCTCTCATGTTTTTTCACGAGATCCTGGAGCTCTTGCTGTACCTCCGCCACCCGCGCCTCCTGCTTCTCTTGCTCGGTGCGCTCCGCCGCCGCATTACGTTCGGCCGCGGCCACCGCCTCCTTCAGGGTCGCCACCTCGTTAGTGGCCCCTATAATACCCACGTTATCCTTGTCATTTTTCTTGCAACCAAATCCTTTTCTGTAAGGTACAATTTTCATAAGGTATTACTCACCTTCTTTTTCCTCGAGCTGCTTATTGGCATGGCCGAGCTCGTTCTCGGACCGCTCGAGGTTTTCCTTCAAAGTATTGACCTCCGCAGTCCGTGCGGCGGAGGTCAGCAGCACAGCCTGCAATCCCATATTGACATAGTTTTTATGACTCCTGCGTTTATCTTTCTAAAGATCCTCAGTCCGGCTTTTCTTTCCGAACACCGAACCGAGCATCAGGGGCTACTGTCTATGCAGTACCATTTTACATATATTGAAATTCTTACCTCAAAGCCTATTAGAAGGCTGCTGTAGGCTTCGGTCAGCCCGCTCTTGGCGAGCTGAACCTTCTGAATCACCGCACTCATAATAGTGCGGTGTTCCTCTTTGATGGAGGCGCCGTTGAGTGCCTCCAGCAAATTATCCTGCACCTCCAGTTGGACGGAGGCAGCCGGCGCCGCGGTCTTGCCCTTCTTACAAAGGGGTCGCCCGCCGGACTCCGGAGCCACTGTGGCCTCCGGGGCTGAGTCCGGTGCAAAGTCCGGGAGGGTGTCCTGTGACACCTCCGGGGCCTCCTCCTCCTGGTGGGTCCCTTCCTGGGATCCCACCTTGGCGTCGTCATGACGCGGGGTGGAGGCAGTCGGAGGGAATCCATATCCGACGCACCCAAGGACCCGCTTCGGCAAGCGGGAAGATCATCCTTGGGCGGACTGCAGGGTTGTATGCGGCATTAGAAAGACATTATGTGGCGAAAAGAAAAAACCTTGAAGCTATTGAGTCCGGATACTTACGATCTCGCCGAGGGCTTGGCCCTTGGAGGCCATCCTCGTCGTCGTCCTTTGGCGTTGGCGGAGCAGTCCGGGGAAGAGTTTTTCCTTCTTGGACCCTTGGCCTCCCTTGTTGGGGAGGCCTTCCTTTCTTCCCTCCCCGGCTGGGGGAGAGGCTTTCTTCTTCTCCTCCTCGCCTTGGTGGGAGGAGTCGGCCTTGATTCATCATCCGATAGCACCTGAAAATGGGAACTCTTCCGAGTCGCCGTGGCCGTCTTCTTGGCCTTCTTCTCCGGCACCACGTGGGTGCGGAGCCTTTAACCCGTTAGGCGGGCGTCCATTGGGTCCTCGGCAATGGGGCGGACAGATAGTCCGTTCGGCCTTCGCCAGCCATTCCTGTCAAAGGTAAAGGGAGTTTAGATCCCGCATAGAGCCAAACTATGGAAAACAAGTGGTGAAAATCACTTACCTCGTCAGCTGGACGCTGCGAGCGGAATCCGCGATCTTCGGTAGCGGCTGTGGGAGCTTCGGCGCCCTTGAACAGCACCCTCCAGACATCTTCGTACGTAGTGTCGAAGAGCCCACTCAGGGTCTGGTGCTGCGCCAGATCAAACTCCCACATGTTGAAGCCCCGTCGCTGGCACGGGAGAATCCGGCGGATGAGCATGACCTGGACTACGTTGACAAGCTTGAGCTTCTTGTCCACCAGCTTCTGGATACAGGCTTGAAGTCCGGTCAGCTCCTCCGAATCCCCCCAAATCCGGCCACTCTCTTTCCAGGAGGTGAGCCGTGTAGGGATGCCAGATCTGAATTCGGGGGCCGCTGCCCAATCAGGGTCACACGGCTCGGTGATGTAGAACCACCCCGATTGCCACCCCTTGATGGTTTCCACGAAAGTGCCCTCCAGCCACGTAACGTGGGACATCCTGCCCACCATGGCGTCTCCGCACTCCGCTTGGCTGCCCTTCACAACCTTGACTTGACCTTTGAAGGTCTTGAGCCCAAGCGAAGTGGGGCTGGATCAGAGGAAGGCCTCGCACACGATGATAAACGCCGAGATGTTGAGGATGAAATTGGGGCCGGATCATGGAAATCTAGGCCATAGTAGAACATGAGCCCCCGGACAAAGGGATGAAGCGGGAAGCCCAGTCCGCGGAGGAAATGGGGAAGAAATACTAGCCTCTCATGGGGCTGGGGTTGGGGCGAGCTCTCCCTCGTCGGGGAGCCGATCTTGTGATGTTGCTGGACAAATATCCGCGCCGCGCAGCTTCTGGATCTGCCCTCCGTGACGGAGGAGGCCATCCACTGCCTCTCGCTCCGGACATAGTTGGAGAAGGTTGAGGTGAGAAGTGCGGACTTAGGCGCTGGAGCTCGAGTTCAGCGGAGATGGATAAGCCAAGGAGGAAGAAGGCGCGGGTAAAGGGTTGGATCTTTATCCCTTATATGGGCGGACAAAACATGTGTCCCCGCCGGCTGGTAAAACTCGCTTATCCCCAAGCGTCACAATCAATGGCGCGGTTGGGTTACCCACGTCCGTATTGATGGGAATCCCGGAATAAGGGAACACGATCTCTGCTCGACAAGGCGTGCCAAGGAAGCGGCCTCGCTAAACACGCTGAGGTGGAACAATAAAAACAATTTGAGTAAAGGCTTGGTAGTGGTGCGACTTCACGCCACGAGAATCGTCGTGATTGATCTTGTGTAATATTATTCTCTCTACGGTGGTATGTGGAATTTATTTTGCAGAGCGGACACTATCCCTGGTGTTCACAATCTTCTATAAATTATTCGGAGGAAGAACCCGCCTTGCAATGCGAAGACAATATCGGCGCGGACTCGTCGTCATTGAAGCCTGGTTCGAGGGCTCTTGAGGAGTTCGGACTAGGGGTGTCCGGATAGCGAACTATAATCATCGACCGAACTCCAAGACTATGAAGATACAAGATTGAAGACTTCGCCCCGTGTCCGGATGGGACTTTCCTTAGCGTGGAAGGCAAGCTTGGCGATACAGATATGTAGATCTCCTACCATTGTAACCGACTACGTGTAACCCTAGCCCTCTCCGGTGTCTATATAAACCGGATGGCTGTAGTCCATAGGACGAACAACAATCATACCATAGGCTAGCTTCTAGGGTTTAGCCTCTTTGATCTCGTGGTAGATCCACTCTTGTAACACACATCATCAATATTAATCAAGCAGGACGTAGGGTTTTACCTCCATCAAGAGGGCCCGAACCTGGGTAAAACATCATGTCCCTTGTCTCCTGTTACCATCCGCCTAGACGCACAGTTCGGGACCCCCTACCCGAGATCCGCCGGTTTTGACACCGACACTATGGTTAGATTTTATCTCAATAGTTTTCTCGTAGTTGCGAATGCTTGCGAGGGGGTTAATCATAAGTAGGAGGTTTGTTCAGGTAAGAACATCACCTAAGCACCGGTCCACGCACATATCAAATTATCAAAGTAGCAAACACGAATTGAACCAACATGATGAAAGTGACTGAAATTCCCATGTACCCTCAAGAACGCTTTGCCTATTATAAGAAACCATTTTGGCATGTCCTTTGCCACAAAAGGATTGGGCTACGTTGCTGCACTTTACTTACCGTTACCGTTACTTGCTCGTTACAAATTATCTTGCTATCAAACTACCTGTTACCGACAATTTCAGTGCTTGCAGAAATTACCTTGCTGAAAACCACTTGTCATTTCCTTCTGCTCCTCGTTGGGTTCGACACTCTTACTTATCGGAAGGACTATGATTGATCCCCTATACTTGTGGGTCATCAATGACAAGCATAGATTTGGCATACTACTCATTCTCGTTGAACAGGATTAAAGATAGAGATACAACGCAAACTTCGGAAATCTTCAACGAATATCGGTAGGATTTTGGAAAGAACGAATTATTGATATGAGAACATAGAAAGAGGATCTTGAACAAACCACCATAAGCATCTGAAACGAACAAATAAAAGAGAACAAATCACCGAGAAGTATTAGAAAACAAACGAAGATGCTTGAGGGAATTTAGATGCAAGAGAACGAAGAGGTTACGAACTGACTAAAGAATACTTGAACGATGCACCGGTAAAAATATGGAGACAAACGAAAAGGCATGAATTGAGAAGAATTACAGAAATGAAGTTGAAAGATGAGAATGAAGAAATCTTTGAAATGATAGCCTTCGGATAGGTATGAAAATAATTCCTCACGATCGAAAACAATTGTGAGGATGGCATCAAGCTTGAACTACGAATCTTCGAGAGAACGGTCAAGATTAGGAGGAAAACTCTTCTTTGGTCTTCAACACTAAGAATGATGACGAGGAATGCCACCAAATTTTTGAGACACTCCGGATGAATGAAAAGATGCAAGGTTGTGCCAAAGATGAAAAATAATTTGAAAGCGATCTTGGAGGAGGCATCTGAGTGATGAAAATTCATTCTTACGTCAAACTTTGAAAAGAATTTGAGAATAACTCTGAAAAAGATTAAAAGAGACAGGTAAGATCCTGGGAAAAGGCCTGTGGGTTAGGGCCAACTGAAAAGAAACACCGTTGAAATATGATTGTTTAGAATATATAATGCACCGGTAGGATTTAACATCTTGAATGAGTTGACAACCCTTGAATTAATTTAAACGCAAACACGAATCTTCTGAGATGTCTTCAGCACTCTAGAACAATTAAATGGCTAGAGGTGAACGAGCAACGGGAAATATTTGAGCCAAGGAAAGGAATATGATCAACCCAAAAAACTTGAATTGAATCCACCGGAAAAGAAAACAAGACGTACAATGAAGAACTAGACGAGAATTCACTGGTTGAAACAATTGAGGAAAGAATGAAGAGGCTACACATGAATAAAGGATACTTGATTCGTCACTTCAGACTCCAGCTCCTTGAAGAAAAGGGAGAGCTGGTGGGAAAAGAAAAAAACTTTGGGATGGGTGAGGGAGTCCTGGACTAAGGGGTCCTCGGTCGTCCGGCCTGTTATCCATGGGCCGGACTAATGGGCTGTGAAGACATGAAGGCCAAAGACTGTACCCGTGTCCGGATGGGACTCTCCTTGGCGTGGAAGGCAAGCTTGGCGACCGACTATGAAGATTCCTTCTTATGTAACCGACTCCATGTAACCCTAGATCTCTCAGGTGTCTATATAAGCCGGAGGGCGTAGTCCGGATAGGATATATTCATGACCATAGTCATACAGGCTAGACTTCTAGGGTTTAGCCATTACGATCTCGTGGTAGATCAACTCTTGTAATACTCATATTCATCAAGATCAATCAAGCAAGAAGTAGGGTATTACCTCCATAGAGAGGGCCCGAACCTGGGTAAACATCGTGTCCCCCGTCTCCTGTTACCATCGATCCTAGACGCACAGTTCGGGACCCCCTACCCGAGATCCGCCGGTTTTGACATCGATATTGGTGCTTTCATTGAGAGTTCCACTGTGTCGTTGATGAAAGGTTTAATGGCCCATTCGACCGTTTATAGTGACGCTGTCCAAGGAGAAACCTTTCTCCCCACACAGATTTTCGTATTCGGCGGCTTCGTACTGTGGGCCAACTCGCTTGGCCATCTGGAGCAGATCGATAGCTATGCCTCTGGTCACCAGGTAAGATTTGGAAGCTTGAACTACGTTGCGGATATCCATGGAGACTTGATCTTCAATGGATTCGAGACCGCGACGATCGCTCCCCCTCCCTCCGATGAACATGACCTAAATCTGTCATCGGATCGCATCCAGGAGATGGTCCCTGTTGCGGCAACGGCCTTAGAATCAGAGCAGATTGTGCCATCCGAAGCCATAAAGTCCGCGGCGTTGGAGCCGCACGCAGACTCGACACCCTGTAATATTTGCGTCAACGGAACTCCGGACTCGTCTCCGGCTATAAGTTCCGAACTACGTACGCCTGTGGACACTGAACTGGGTCGGTTATCAATTTTTGAATTCGACGCCGCAGACACCTTCCAACCCTCGCCCCTGGGCGACGTGCTAAACTCATTAGAAAACCTATCCTTGGCGGGAGACTCACAGTCAAACTATGTCCGGTTCGAGCTAGGGGCCGACGACGGAGAATTTTGCTTCCCACCCGCCACCCACTTCATAGCCACTATTGATGGCTTAACCAACACGCTTGACTATGGCTCCAAGGACATCGATGGCATAGACGACGATGCTGACAAGGAGCAAGACCAAGACCCGCCATTCATGGGGCGTGGGACGGCCACCTCTTCGTACAACGTGTGCATGGTGATAGACCTAAAAAAGCCAGCGATGATGAGAAAGATGATCCAGTTGAGAACAAACCTCCTGAGACACAGTACCGGCACCCTAAACGCTGCTCTAAGTCACATCGCAGCAACACTGGCACCAGGGAAAATAGTACTCCGGACGACGCCGAAAACAATGAAGACCTTGTTGGAGCAAGATCCGAACAGGAGGAAGAAGAAAACGGGCAAGCCAGCCCCGACGAACAGGCCCTGCCCAGTGACAATTCGGAGGACGACAACTACCTTCCATTCTCCGAAGATGAGGTAAGCCTCGGCGACGAAGACTTCATCGTACCCGAAGAACCCCTCGAGGAGGAGCGCTTCCAGCACAGTCTAATAGCCACTGCAAGGAGCCTGAAAAAGAAGCAGCAGCAGCTTCAAGCTGACCAAGACCTACTCAACGATAGATGGACCGAAGTCCTGGCCGCTGAAGAATACTGCCTTAGTGGCCCAGCCAAAAGCTACCCGAAGCATCGATTGCTACCTCAGTTTGATGACGAGGCGTTGGAGCCCGTACCATCATCACACAATGCGGTAGGTCGTCGACAACTCTGTCCGGATAAAGAGGCAACTCAAGCCGAACACCAGACCGCCCACCTCGCCGTAAAGGCAGGAAAAACACAGCTCATGGTTGTACAGACGACCTTCGATGGGACTTGGACAGTAGAGCAGGACACGCAAGATCGATCTACGGATCGCGAGGGCATGCCTCGACACGCGACAATGGCTACCTATTCGGACGTGGCAAACCTAGCCACGCCCGACACGAAAACCGCTTGCTTCGCTGATGAAGTAAGGGATCATGAATTCCCCGACGGATTCAAACCCGTCAATATTGAATCATACAACGGAACAACTGATCCCGCGGTATGGATAGAAGATTTTATACTCCACATCGATATGGCACGTGGAGACGACCTCCATGCCGTCCAATACCTCCCACTAAAACTAAAAGGGCCAGCTCGGCACTGGCTAAACAGCCTGCCTGAAAATTCCATAGGCAGCTGGGAAGACTTGGAAGAGGCCTTCCTTAACAACTTCCAAGGAACATATGTCCGGACACCAGACACCGACGACCTAAGCCACATTGTCCAGCAGCCCGGAGAGTCAGCCAGGAAGCTCTAGAATCGGTTCTTAGTAAAAAAGAATCAAATCGTCAACTGTCCGGACGCGGAAGCCCTCACGGCCTGCAGACACAGCGTCCGGGACAAATGGCTAGCACGCCACCTCGGACAAGAAGGACCTAAATCCATGACAGCCCTTACTTCTCTAATGACCCGCTTTTGCGTGGGAGAAGATAGCTGGCTCGCTCGTAGAAGCAACATCGCCAGCGACCCGGGCACTTCCGAAATCCGAGATGGCAACGGTAAGCCACGACAAAGCAAACACAATAGTCACAATGATAATGAAAGATCACGCGACATAGCGGTCAACTCCGGATTCAGAAACCCCAAGCCCGGTGAACGGAAGAAGCCATTCAAGTCAAATCGCGACAAACAATCCAACCTAGACAGGATATTGGACCGACCCTGCCAGATTCATGGCCACCCTGAAAAACCAGCTAACCATACTAACAGAAACTGCTGGGTCTTTAAACAGGCCGGTATACTCAACGCCGAACACCGTGGGAAGAGTCCGCCAGGCTATAGGGACGACGGAGAGGTTCACCAACGAAATACCGGGGTCCAGAAGCAATTTTTATCCGAGGATCAACTACTCCCGGAGCGAAAATAGCAGTCCGGCTTCTGCCGCCCACCTCGTACACCTGCAAAATTTGTGCCGCGCATACATCACTACGCACTCAAGATACCGTGGGCATTGGCGGAAGCACACTACGGACAAGCCTGCAAGAATTCCCGTATCACTTTTTATCTATTCTCTTTTTATTTTCCTTCACTGTCTCTTAAAATAGGTGAAGAACAAGGCAAATATCCAAAACTGACTCTATCGGAGTTCAGATCCGTACACTCACCTAAGGGGCTACCTCCATCAAGGATTCCCCTCGTCGAGGACAGGCGGCGCTGAGCGTGCGACGGGAGGTCCAAAGTAACTTTTGTGACCGCACTCTTTTTTCGAGCACTGTAATATACTGTTCTCTCACTGCGACCCGAGCATGTCAAATAGCAGGGGTTGCGGTCTTCTATATATAAAGTAATCATTGGCAAATCACTCGGTTCGATAAAAAGTATACGAATTAATCATCCGTGTTGTTTCCTACGGTTGTTCTAAAGATATACCTTGGCATAACCTGCCAAGGGCTCGGTATGGGAACAAATGAGTTGCCAGCAAAAGCCCGAACAGCTATCTGCGTGCCGGCGTCATAAGTTTGGCCTTATATGCATCAGCTCTGAATCATTGTCTTGGGTCAATAGTTGGGTTACCGGGCTCCTGTGCTTGCTACCCTACGTTCCGCTCTATCGGCTAGGGTAGTAAAGGGAGAACTACTGCGATTGTGCTTCCGGTTCATCTAGTAAAGTACCTCAGTAGAGAAAGCCACAAACTGACGGTCATGATGCGGCGAGAGCTGGTCAACCACTTGACGATTTATTGGAATCTTTAGCGATTCTCCATGTCACACGAAGGATCTTTTTCAGATCAAATATGTAAGGCACCATATGCCGCATACATACCAGGGGCTATGTCGTAGTCCCACCATAAAACTCCTATGGCTAAGTGAAAGTGTTAACGCCCTATAGTCCCATTGCCTGGTTCGCCGCATTATCACCTCCTTTATGGACCAAGACGTTGGATAAAGAGTGATTAAATGCATTTGCGAACACCCCCGTACTTCCTACGAGGGGGCTGAAGCCGACGACTGGAAAACTTTCAGATTATATTAAAACGGGCGCACAGGAGGAATTCAAGCTTTCAAGCAAAACATATAATAGATCAACTATAAAATGGTCTTTTACAATTCTCATACACCTAACTCGAACATTATGTTTTTCGAGCACTGACCCTCTATCAAGCGGGCGGCCTCCAGGACATCTTCAAAATAATGCTCCGGTTTAGGACGGTCCTTGCCCTCGGGTGGACTCTTCGCCGCAACATCGATGGCCTTCATCTTCCCCCAAAATGTCTTGACTCGGGCAAAAGCCATCCGTGCACCCTCAACACACACCGATCGCTTCACAGCGTCGACACTCGACACCGTGTCAACAAGCCTTTGCACCAAACCGAAATAGCTCTTTGGAATAGGCTCAGTTGGCCACAACCGGATTATGATGTTCTTCATGGCAGCGCCGGATATCCTATGAAGTTTGGCCCATTGGGACATCTGTTCATTGAGCAACAGAGGGCGCTTTGATGCGCCAAACTGCAACCAAAAAGCTTCTCCGTTGCATACCCATCCCGCGCTTGGTAATAATGCGCCACATCAGAAGAACTCTTCGGCAAGTCCAAGAACTCGTCCGGAGAATTCCACACTTGGTTAAGCTGAGCATAGTTCGGGTCATCGAACTTAGTTTGCAGCAGAAAGGGCTTTCCAGCCGCAATCTCCCTCACCTGCCGAACCTCCTCACAGGCTGCTCTGAATTCCGACCGTGCTTCTCTCGCCTCTTGTAAGGCCTTGTCCAGTTCAGCCATTAAGACTTTATTCTCCTTCTCCAGAAATTCACAGCGGCCAGTAGCATTCTCTAGTTCGAGCACCACCGTGGATATCTTCTCCTCGTCTTGGCGCCGTGCAGCTTGTTCGGCTTTTAACTCAGCCGATGCCTTTTCGGCAGCCACATTGCTACACCGGGCCTGCTCCTTGGCCCGGGCCAGCTCCGCTAGAAGAACTTCAACGGCGGCAACACCATCTGCAGCCACGCATATTACAACACATAGATTTTAGCATCATGCTTATGTCACAAAAATGTACAGGGATTGCCCCAAATACATACCTTGCGACTCGTCAAGACGCATATTGATTAATGCAAAGTCATCCCCTGCCACATCAAGCTTCCTTTGCAGCTCGGCAATTTCCATAGTCCGGGAAGTGGCCAAGGGGAAGCAGCCTGTGTTCAAGTTCATCAGGTTAGTCCTCAAACGATCCTTTTCCATCCTCTGTTTGCTTCCCAGTGGAAAACAACCCGAGTCTCAGGGGATACTACCTATACACAGGTGCATATTTGCAAATAAAACATAGCTGAAAATACTATATCACAAACCTCGAGGCCTTTTAGCAGGCTCGTGAAGGCTTCATTCAATCCGCTCTTCACGGAAAAAATCTTCTCAACCACTGTACCCATCAAGGTACGCTGTTCCCCCGAGACAGATGCTTTTCGCAACATGTCCTGCAATATATCCGGACCTCCGGGTCTCCGGAAGTGGCTCTAGGAGCACCGCCATCCTTTGAAGGAATCTGTTCACTCATCTCCAGAATCACTGTTGGCAGTGAGCCAGATAGTCCGGGGCCTTTGTTATCATCAGCCCCAGAATCAGGGATGGTCGGAGATCCACCTTCGGATACTGCCTCTTTTGTCCCCTGCGTAACTTGTTGATTAAGAGGGACCCTCCGCGATGACACTTCAGAGTCATCCGCCTTATTGTGCGAGGAGGTCGGAGGAGGCGTCTCGCTCTCCATCAACTCTGGGAGGAGACTTCCCGGAGAAGAGGATTGCCCAGAAAAACTCTGTTCCCACCTGTAAAAATGCATGAACGTGTTACGTATATCTTCGGTAAACAGCAACAGAGCAGGATGCTATCAAAGTACTCCGGATTCATTTACGGTTTGGCCGAGGGCTTGTCCCCTTGTTGGAGCTGTTCAACGGCATCGCTTTCCAAACCCAAGCCGCTCGACGGTGGCATCTTGCCCTTCTTGGAAGACCGCCCCTCCCAATCTTCGGGGGCGGCCCTTTTTCTCCTGCTGGGAGAAGGGATACTGGGTCCTTTTCCGCCTCTGTCTTCAGGCGAGGAAAGGTCGATTTCTCTGGACTCAGTGTCTGACTTACCTCCGGAACCAAGGTCATCTTGGGTCTTCTCACTCTCCTCTTTACCCTCCCTCACCAGTGTATGGTATGGTGCCAAGGCCAGCATCCCTGATAGCACAGGAGTAATTGAGTCTTCGGGAAGGGGAGCCGGACACTAATCCATTTCACCTTCTTTATCCAACCCTGAAAAAGGATGATTCTGTCAGTATCTTCCACTGGGTATCTGATTATGAGGTATTCGGCAAACGGGTACTTACCGGGGTATCCGGATGGTTACAGTCTAGGCCGACATCTTCGGTGGTGTCCAGCCATTGCCTTCGTTTCCCGAAGAATAATCTCCACATTCCTTCGTGCGTAAGGCCGAAGAAGTGCTGAAGAGTCTGCAGCCCTTCCGGATTGAACTCCCATAGACGGAGAGGTCGTCGCTGGCACGGCAGGGTCCGACGAAATAACATTACTTGAACGACATTGACGACATTGATGTTCCTCTCAGTGAGGCTTCGGATGCGACTTTGCAGAGTTCGTACCTTGTCCGCTAATCCCCAGTCCAGCCCCTTATTAATCCATGATGCGAGCTGAGTTGGGGGGCTGGACCGAAATGCAGGAGCGGCTGCCCACTTGGAGCCACGGGGCTCAGTGATATAGAACCACCCCTGCTGCCATAAATCGGAAGATTTGGTGAAGGATCCTTTCAGCCAAACAGCCCTGGCAAGCTTGCTCACTGTAGCACCGCCGCACTCAGCTTGCTCCCCCTCTATCACTTGCGGCTTCACATCGAAGGTCTTGAGCCACAAGCCGAAGTGCAGAGGAGTCCGGAGGACACGTAACGATAAACGCCGAGATAAAAAGAATGGAGTCCGGGGCCAGATCGTGAAAATCTAGCCCGTAATAGAACATGAGCCCTCGGACGAAGTGGTTAAGTGCAAACTGTAAACCGCGAAGGAAGTGGGACACGAGCATGACCCTCTCACCGGATCTGGGGGTGAGAATAACCTACCCCTTGGCAGGAAGCCGATGATGGATCTCCGCGGCCAAATACCTCGTCGCCCGAAGCTTTGCAATATCTCCCTCCATGACAGAAGGAGCTACCCATCGGCTGGATCTGGACATGAAATGGGTTTGTGGCAACTGAAACCCAGGTGTTGGAACTCGGGGGAGTAAGGGTTGAGTAAGAAGCAAGCGTGAAAGAAAAAGACGGGTCTGTACCCCTATATAAAGGCTGCGAATATCAAACGTCTCCTCCTGGGCCTCAAAACTTGCCTATTCCCAAGGAGTTGTATCCAAACGATGGTTGGGTTACCCACGTCCGGTTTGACAAGAATCCCTTAAGGGGAGATACGATATCCGCTTGGATAAGCCATGCCAATAAAACCACGTCTTGAGACGTGGGACGACGAGCCAGCTATCGATTCGAAAAATAATGGCTGAGCAGGCGTGATGTCATATTACCAAAAAACTGTCATCAGATTGAACTCATGAAATATTATATCCTCTGCAGTTGTGTATACAAATCTGGATACAATCATTACATCTGAAGACTATCTTGGAGTTCGGGAAGGGGAAACCGCCTTGCAATGCCGAAGACAATCTACGCGCCGGACTCCTTGTCATTGAAGCCAGGTTTAGGGGCTACTGAGGGAGTCCTGGACTAAGGGGTCCTCGGGCGTCCGGCCTGTTATGCATGGGCTGGACTAACGGGCTGTGAAGACGTGAAGGCCGAAGACTTTACCGTGTCCGGATGGGACTCTCCTTGGCGTGGAAGGCAAGCTTGGCGACCGACTATGAAGATTCCTTCTTATATGACCGACTCCATGTAACCCTAGATCCCTCCGGTGTCTATATAAGCCAGAGGGCGTAGTCCGGATAGGATATATTCATGACCATAGTCATACAGGCTAGACTTCAAAGGTTTAGCCATTACGATCTCGTGGTAGATCAACTCTTGTAATACTCATATTCATCAAGATCAATCAAGCAGGAAGTAGGGTATTACCTCCATAGAGAGGGCCCGAACCTGGGTAAACATCGTGTCCCCCATCTTCTGTTACCATCGATCATGGATGCACAGTTCCGGACCCCCTACCCGAGATCCGCCGGTTTTGACACCGACAACGGGTGAAACGACGGAATAACTTGAAGAGAAGTGCACCGGATGAGAAGGATTGACATCACAATGATCGAAAATACCTGCGTGATCCTAAAGAAAATTTGAAGTGGAAGAGGACTAGAATCAAAACACCTACGTCAAAAATCCTAACCAGAGCGACGAAGGGGATAAGGAGTAAAAAGAATTCCTACTCTCCGATATAGCTAGACTCCGAAAATAGCTTTTCTTCTAGACTCACCAACGGACAAACTAAGATTAATCAAGGGGGCTCCTATGGTCGATCGAGGCTCTGATACCAACTTGTCATGCCCAATATGCGATCCTGTCCGTGAGGAACTCGAAGGTCCCACCAAGGATAGAAGCGCATATTGAAGACGCTTTTTGCAAGGTGGATTTCATTACATCATACCATATACAACACGAATGGGGGCACGCTGAATCGGCGGTGTTCTTCTGATCCGTGAAGCAGGGGAAGCATGGGAAGAAGACAGCGCGGCCGACGGTGCGAAGGCGAGATGGCGTCCGATCCGTAACATAGAGGAAGTAGCCGACGTCGAAGTTCTCCTGGTTACCTCGGATGTGGCTGGGCTTAACGGGGAGCATGTCGACGATGGGCACATGCTCATGTGAAAGGAGAAGGAGGGCAGGGAGAGGCCCTTGGTGCCGGCGGATATGGGGAAACCCTAGGGGTTGGTGCGGACGCGGAGGGGATTTATAGGAGGAATGGAAGGCGTGGATGGAGCGGCCTCGCCATGGTGTCCATGTGCGTGGGTGGTGAACTGGAGTTACTGTGAGAGGAGAGAGGGTGCATGAGGTGGAAGAAAAGGTGAGGGGAAGAGGATGACAGGTGGGACTGGCCTGGTGCATGTGGGAAAATTACTAGGGAGAGAGGGGTTGGGCTGGATCGACTGGGTCGCTGCGGGACTCCTTCTCTCTTAGCCTTTTAATTATTTTCTTATCTCCCTCAAGCAAAAATATGTGGAGAAAAAGAAAGATGGGCTAGAAGTAGATTATTTCAGAAAATAAGATATCCTTGGAGCGTTGGAATTATGCACAATTAGAGTAAAATGGTTTGGCAATTTTTAGAGATAGAAAAATAATTCAAGTTTGAATTAAATTCAAACTTGAGCCATTTTTGAACCCAACCAAACCAAATGCAAATGAGCTTAAATTTGACACAGAGGTTGTCGGCGTGGTGTAAGATTTACAGAAAGTAAGTGAACATTTTACTGGGACAGGAAAATGTCTCTTGCAATAAATGGGTGAGAATTGAAAGGAAGAAGCTAGTGATGGGGTGTTGCACTTTATGATGTTTTAGACGGAAAGGGCAAGATGAAACATCAAAGAAGATGAGGAGAAGGAGATCACAAAGATAACAAGCACACACAAAATATGCACAGTACAATGATGATCATGATGCAAATGCAACAAAATGACAAAGGCAATATCACATCATGAAGCATAGAACAAAGCAAGTGAGACGACCATGGAAAACAAATAAGGATGGCACAATGCAATATAATAAAAGATGAACACGATGCAAAAAAGCAAAATATGGCAATGGAATTCATCATGATCATGGCAACAAACAATTGAAACACACGCCAACAACGAAAATAAATGAAAGGGAACTGGAGTGTCGGTCTTGGGGTGTCACAATTGTTGGGAAACATAGGATGCAATTTAAAAAAAATTCCTACGTCCACGCAAGATATATCTAGGAGATGCATAGCAACGAGAGGGGGAGAGTGTGTCTACGTACCCTCATAGACCGTAAGCGGAATCGTCCGACAATGCGGTTGATGAAGTCGAACTTCTTCTAGCTCCGACTGATCAAGCACCGAGCATACGACACCTCCGAGTTCTGCACACGTTCAGCTCGGTAACGTTCCTCACCTTCTTGATCCAGCAAGACGCCGAGGTAGTAGATGAGTTTCGTCAGCACGATGGCCTGGTCATGATAGTGAAGTGATCCGTGCAGGGCTTCGGCTAAGCACTATGAAGATATATCGTGGGAGTAAACGGTGGAGGGGGGCGCCGCACACGGCTACGCAATAGTCTAAGATGTGCTAGAGGTGCCCCACATATATATAGGTGGGGGAGAGGGGAGGCAGCCAAGGGGTGCCCTAGGGTTGGCCGCCGCCCCCTAGGGGCCCTGCCTTGCCCTGCCCCCCCCCTCCATGTATGCATGAAGGGGAAGGGAAGAATGGGGTGAGGGAAGGAAGTGGAATCCTAATCCACACTTTCCTTTCCCTTCCCCCCTTTCCTTCTCCAACTCCTATATCCTTATAGGATGCACCAGCCCCTTGTGGGCTGGTGTGTTCCTTCACAAGGCCAATATGGCCCATAGGATTGCCGGGGGTACTCGAAACACCTTCCGGTAACCCGATAAGTACCTGATACCCTCCGGAAAACTTCCGGTGTCCGAATACCATTGTCCTATATATCAATATTTACCTCTTGACAATTCAGAGACTCCTCATCATGTCCGTGATCTCATCCGGGACCCCGAACAACGTCACCTAATCACATAACTCATATAATACTATATCATCATCGAACGTTAAGCGTGTGGACCCTACGGGTTCGAGAACTATGTAGACATGACCGAGACACCTCTCCAGTCAATAACGAATAGCGGAACCTGGATGCTCATATTGGCTCATACATATTCCTTTTGTCTATCGGTATGTTACTTGCCCGAGATTCGATCGTTGGTATCTTCATACCTAGTTCAATCTCGTTACCGGCGAGTCTCTTTACTCGTTCCGTAATACATCATCCTACAACTAACTCATTATTCACTTTGCTTGCAACGCTTCTTATGATGTGTATTACTGAGCGGGCCCAGAGATACCTCTCCGATACTCGGAGTGACAAATCCTAATCTCGATCTATGCCAACCCAACAAACACCTTCAGAGATACCTGTAGATCATATTTATGATCACCCAGTTACGTTCTGACGTTTGATAGCACACAAGGCATTCCTCCGGTATTCGGGAGTTGCATAATCTCATAGTCGAAGGAATATGTATTTGACATGAAGAAAGCAATAGCAATAAAACTGAACGATCAATATGCCATGCTAATGGATGGGTCTTGTCCATCACATCATTCTCCTAATGATGTGATCCATTCATCAAATGACAACACATATATATGGTTAGGAAACTTAACCATCTTTGATTAACGAGCTATTCTAGTAGAGGCTTACTAGGGACATAGTGTTTTGTCTATGTATCCACACATGTATCAAGTTTTCGGTTAATAAAATTCTAGCATGAATAATAAACATTTATCATGATATAAGGAAATATAAATAAACACGTTATTATTTCCTTTAGGGCATATTTCCTTCAGTCTTCCACTTGCACTAGAGTCAATAATCTAGTTCACATCGCCATGCGATTTAACACCAATTGTTCACATCTTTATGTGATTAACACCCATAGTTCACATCGCCATGTGACCAACACCCAATGGGTTTACTACAGTCAATAATCTAGTTCACATTGCTATGTGATTAACACCCAAAGAGTACTAAGGTGTGATCATGTTTTTCTTGTGAGAGAAATTTAGTCAACGGGTCTGTCACATTCAGATCCATATGTATTTTTCGAATTTCTATGTTTACAATGCTCTTGCACGGAGCTACTCTAGATAATTGCTCCCACTTTCAACATATATCCAAATTGAGACTCAGAGTCATCCCGATCAGTGTCAAAGCTTGCATCGACGTAACCCTTTTACGACGAACTCTTTGTCACCTCCATAACCGAGAAATATTTCCTTAGTCCTCTTTAGGTACCTAAGGATAATTTTGACCGCTATCCAGTGATCTACTCCCGGATCACTATTGTACCCCCTTGCCAAACTCATGGCAAGGTACACAGTAGGTTTGGTACACAACATGGCATACTTTATAGAACATATGGCTGAGGCATAGGGAATGCCTTTCATTCTCTCTTTATCTTCTACGTGGTCGGTTTTTGAGTTTTACTCAACTTCATACCTTGCAGCTCAGGAAAGAACTCCTTCTTTGACTGATCCATTTTGAACTCCTTCAAAATCTTATCAAGGTATGTACTCATCGAAAGTCTTATCAAACGTCTTGATCTATCTCTATAGATCTTGATCCCCAATATATAAGCAGATTCACCGAGGTCTTTCTTTGAAAAACTCCTTTCAAACACAACTTTATGCTTTCCAGAAAATTCTACATCATTCCCGATCAACAATATGGCATTCACATATACTTATCAGAAAGGTTGTAGTGCTCCCACTCACTTTCTTGTAATCTGAGGCTTCACATAAGTGCATATAAAACTATATGCTTTGATCAACTCATCAAAGCATATATTCCAACTCTGGTATGTGTGCACACTTTGTTAGAACCTTTAGGATCGACAAAACCTTCTGGTTGCATCATATACAACTCTTCTTTGAGATATCCTTTAAGGAATGCAGTTTTGACATCCATTTGCCAGATTTGATAACCATAAAATATGACAATTACTAACATGATTCGGACGGACGTAAGCATCGCTACAGGTGAGAAAGTCTCATCGTAGTCAACTCCTTGAACTTATCGAAAACCTTTCGTGACAAGTCTAGCTTAGTAGACAATAACATTACCATCAACGTTAGTCTTCTTTTTGAAGATCCATTTATTCTATATGGCTTGCTAATCATCGGGCATGTCCACCAAAGTCCACAATTTTCTCATATACATGGATCCTATCTCAGATTTTATGGCCTCAAGCCATCTGTTGGAATCTGGGCTCATCATAGCTTATTCATAGTTCATAGGTTTGCCATGGTCTGGTAACATGACTTCCAGAACAGGATTAATACCACTCTAGTGCGGAACGTGCTTTGTTCGACATACGAAGTCCAGTACTAACTTTACCTAAAGTTTGGTTATCATCATCATTAGCTTCCTCTCTAGTTGGCGCAGGCATCATGGGAACAAATTTCTCTAATGTGCTACTTTCCAAATTGAGAGAAGGTACAATTACCTTATCAAGTTCTACTTTCCTCCCTGTTGGGGATATAACTATTAAGTATGACCCGCCCAGGAGGGGCCGAGTCATACCACTGATGGTTCATAATGACAAGGCCCATGAAGATGTTGAAGATGGCGGTTGACGAAGCAGGCTCATTGAAGGCCCAAGACCCAAAGGCGACTTGAGACCCACGGGTGTAAACCACCATACGTTAACTTGTACATTAAGGAAAGTGTATGTTCTGTCACCGAGCCAGACACGTTGTGTATGAGCCGGCTGGGACTCTGTAGGCCGCCGGGCATCAGCCTATGTATACAAAGGGGTGACTCGGCGGCGGTTTAGGGCAAGAAACAAGAGATCGAAAGCTAGTTCAATCGTATTCGCTCATAATAGAAACCTAAGAAATACCACCTCGAACTAGATTAGGCCTTTACGTTCACCGCAAGGGGACGAACCAGAATAAACTCTATGTGTCCTTTGTCCCGTTTAACCCCTTTAAGCTAACCTAGTTGCGATGGCTCCACGACTAAGTCCTTCTGCTAGGACATATGTCGTGACCATTCCACAATAGTTGGCGCCCACCATGGGGCCAGCGCATGGTGGTTTGAGTTCTTACAGGGCAACTTCAAAGGGATCAAGGGATATGATGTGGGCCAGATGACCAAGAGTCGTCGCGGCAAGCTCTACAATGACGATGCAGGCTGGGGCCCCGAGGCCGGCTCAATTGAGTACGGGTACCAGGTCCCCTTCGGCAGAATCCACGTATTCATCGGGAAGATCGGTGAACTGGGCCCTGAGCCGGACGCCTGCACCGACATCATCGAGACGGCTCAGCGTGCATGATCCGCCCAGTTTCAACCCGCCGTGAAGCGCGCCTTTGTTGGATTTATCCATGGGGCGGAATTTGAGGAAGGATTTGTGGCTGGCGTTGAGACGGTCATCCATTCTGATGGTGAGTCGTCCATGGGTGAGACTGATTCATTGTATCAACTGCAAGACGGCCGGCTTGGGGGCTATTCTGATGGTGACAGTATTCCGGACCCCTACGAACCGCCGAACAGGGTTGTGATCTTCATGGCTGGCACACAGCCGGCGCTTGGTTTGACAACTGCCACAGCTATGACCTCCAGTTCAATGGCAACAGCGGCGGCTGGTGCTAGTGGCTCTGCGCGCCTGCCGGCTCAAGTTCTCACAGAATAGTTAGAAGCTCTGGCAACTCTGATGGGGGTGGAAGTAACCCCGGACAACCAGGAGCAGCACAAGGTGGACGTGGCTAAGCTACGAGATGAGATAGCTCAAGCAAAGGAAGAACTGGCGGCTAAGAACGCTAGGATGGTTGCAGAACGGGCTGTTTTGGACGCCCAGGCGCAATGGATTCAAGCAGATTCCTTCCGGCTCACATTGGATCAGAACGCTTCAAATGAGGTCATGAGAATAAGGCACCGGAGTCATCTACCCCCGGTTTATGAACCGAGGAACCTTTTCAACACGCCTGGAGCAGGGACCAATGACCCGCCAGTGGTAAACCGGATAGTTGAAGCGCCTGGGACTGGCGCGCCTGTTCAACCACGCACGATGGGGTCTCCACATGTGAATAATACCCCGCCTCAGCATGTTTCGACTCCTCCGGGTCATTATTCTAACCCGTTGGACAATATGATTGCTGCGGCAACGCGATTGGCGGCTCTACCGATTGAAGGCGAGTCTCCGGCGGCGATAGAGACACGGAGGGCCAGAGAGCTTCTCCAAACAGCTAAGGCTCAGCATGCGGCTTATTCTTACAGTTGCGAGCGAATTCACTCAACCCCTCGTCCAAGCCGGAGTTACAAATGGCACATTGACTCACCGGTGGTTTCAAGCAGCAAACAGCGTCGTAACGAGCCTCGTGGACATGACCTGGCACGCGGTGGTACCAATGCTCAGATCTGGTGGATCAAGGCAGAGCGCGTCAGGAGGCCGAGCTGGCGGCTCAGCAAGCGGTTCATCAACATTCACTGGCTTATCTGACAACTTCAGTGGAGGCAGGCATGACCTCTAGAACCTTGGGTGTGCCATGTTTAGTGCCGGCTCTGCGTAACAAGCGTTTGCCCAAGGATTTCAAGGGTCCTCATAAGGTGCCTAACTACATAGCAGATCAACCCCTGAAGCTTGGGTTGAAAGTTATGAGATGGCAATGGAGCTGCTGGATGTTGGCAATGTTGCATGTGCTAAGTATTTCACTACGATGTTAGATGGGATGGCTCGTACTTGGTTGAAAGGGTTGCCTGCCAACTCCATTGGATCATGGGCCGAGTTAAAAGCCTGGTTTATCCAGAACTTTAAAGACACATGCAAGCAGCCTATGTCAATTGTGGTTTTGGACTCCTGTGTCCAAGAAGAGGGCGAGTGAACAATCCATTGGGTGCGCCGGGTCTCAGCCATCCTGCACTCATCGGATCGTATCAATACCGGTTCAGCAGTCCTGACGTTGAAGAAGAATCGTCGTTTCATGCCCCTTAAGCAGAAATTAGGGCGGCTCAAACGCTACTGCAGTGACATGGGGGAGCCAATGGCGGCTCTGGTCAAGTATGCTGACTCTGATAGTACCAAGGACCCCAAGTCTGATGATGAAAAGCCGGGAAAGGGAAAGAAGAGCAGCAACACCAAGGGGTAGCAGCCTAACCCGGCAAGTCAGGGGGGCAATGGTAAGCGCAAAGCTGATAGTAATTTGGATTCTGTGGCTAACACCAATACGCAGAATAATGGTCAGCGTCGCAAGGGAAAGCCACCTCCTCGGTTTTGAGGGCCAAATTTCAATCTTGAGGAGCTGATGAATCAGCCCTGCCCGAAGCATGGTACATGGGAAAAGTCGGCCGCTCACCTCTGGAAGGATCGCTTCATTATGAAGGAGTAAAGAAAGTCAATTATTTTTCCAGAACAATCATGGGCCGGACGGTGGCTCGGGTTCCGGTGCTTATGTTCCGGGTTATGGTGGTGGCGCTTCAAATTCCGGTTTTCAAGGCCAAGGCAATCAGGGTGGTTATAATCAATAGTCTTGTCAGGGGAATCAACAGCAACAGCAGTCTGGTTATCAAAGTAACCCGAAGTAGTTGAATAGTGGGCAGTACCACGTTTTCACCACGAGTCTGTGTAAGCGGGATCAAAAGCTCCATAAAAGGGCAGTAAACGCGGTTGAGCTGGCAATTCCCCGTTACTTGAGATGGTCTGAACACCCCATTCTCTGGAGCCGTGAAGATCACTCGCCCCGGGTTGATAACCCGGGTCACTTGGCTTTGGTGGTGGCACCTCAGGTTGGAGGATACAAATTCACTAAAGTGCTCATGGATGGAGGTAGTAGCATCAGTATCCTTTATTATGACACTTTCCGTCGCATGGGATTAACTGATAAAAATCTTAAGCCGTCGAACACTGTTTTTCATGAGTGGTGCCTAGTAAGTCGGCATATCCAGTGGGAAAAATTATCTTTGGAGGTTGTATGATTCCAGACCTGAGACGTTGACTGAGGGAGTTCCGGACTAGGGGGTGTCCGGATAGCCGAACAATCATCATCGGCCGGACTCCAAGACTATGAAGATAGAAGATTGAAGACTTCGTCCCGTGTCCGGATGGGACTTTCCTTGGCGTGGAAGGCAAGCTTGGCGATACAGATATGTAGATCTCCTACCATTGTAACCAACTCTGTGTAACCCTAGCCCTCTCCGGTGTCTATATAAACCGGAGGGCTTTAGGTCATAGGACGAACAACAATCATACCATAGGCTAGCTTCTAGGGTTTAGCCTCTTTGATCTCGTGGTAGATCCACTCTTGTAACACACATCATCAATATTAATCAAGCAGGGCGTGGGTTTTACCTCCATCAAGAGGGCCCGAACCTGGGTAAAACATCGTGTCCCTTGTCTCCTGTTACCATCCGCCTAGGCGCTTGATTCGGGACCCCCTACCGAGATCTGCGGTTTGACACCGACATTGGTGCTTTCATTGAGAGTTCCTTCGTGTCGCCGCCATCTGGTAGGATGCCTCATCTCGTCTTCAAAGGCGATACTATCGCCAAAGGAGCCTTGGCGCTGGCCGAACTCTTGACTGGGTGGTTTTCTTATGACCGCCGATCCGCCACCGGCACCGACAATGACCTCTCGAGTCATCGAAACCAATCTTCATGTCAATTCGAACTTGCCGAACAATTAGATCGATCGAGCTCTCCTCCGTCGCGAGCTCTTGGATCGAATCGCCGCCCTAGGAGTCGCCATGATCGCGACCGGATCGGGCCTAAAACCGATCTGAGAGAGATCAACTCTCCCCAGGCTACCCATCATATTGCTGTGATAGAGGAGCAATGCGGCGATTCTTCTTCTATCTTAAGGACTAGCTACGTCCGGATTCCCGATCCCTCCATGCCGGATTCCCGCGGAGGAACGGATGTCGATCAAGCCCTGAACCTAAAGTCAGGCGGCGGGTCGGACTCATTGGATAACACTCAAAAATCCAAACTTCCGAGTTCGGAAACTTCTCGGCCCCTGAGTCCTAAATTGGACGGGGTTCCGGATTTAGTACCACCCGCCCACCCAAACATTAGCGATCTCTCTCGAATTCGGCAAGAGCCCTTGAAGCAGTACATCATTACTGGGCTAGATTCCTCCTGGTTATGAACAGGATAAAAGACTGCCGAGAGGAGGACGCAATCCCAATCTTCTGCAATAATTGCACGGACAAGTGAATCCTAAACGCCATAAGTCGTCGCGAGATTACACGCTTTGCTGACTTGGTGACCATAGTACAAAAGTACTGTGCGATGGAGAGCGCCTGGAAAACCGAAAGTAAATTTTGGGATAATCCGGCCCCGAATACATCCCTAGTCCGAAACAAAAGGGTGCATCATTATCAAGCACCTGGGTTAAATACCAAAAAACCAAAACCCCCCAAAGGGTACAGAACCGTACTGGAGGGTTGGCTAAACGGACCCTGCAAAATTCATAGCACAGAGGGCACCACTCCAACTCATAGCCTTCGAGCATGTTGGATACTACGGCAGGTGGCCAAAAGTGGCGAAGAGCTTCTAGCTTCGGATTCCCAGCCCAGCAACACCAGTACGGTGTTAAGAGTCTTCGAGACTTTCACATCAAATAACATGCGAAAACGAACAATCCGCAGCCTCGCCGAAGTCTACCAAGTAGCAACAACAAATCCATGGAGCGACACGACTATCACCTTCAACGCCAACGAAGAACCTAAATTCCGAACAGCTAGAGCACCAGCCACATTGGTCCTCAGTCCGATAGTGGACGGTTTCCGTCTTACTAAGGTACTCATGGATGGCGGCAGGGGATTAAACCTCATCTAAGAGGAAACCCTTCAAAAAATGGAAATTGACTGGAGCCGCATTGAGCGAAGCAGCACAACCTTCGTGAGGGATAATCCTAGTCGAGAAATGCGCTGCACAGGAAAAATCACACTAGATGTAGTGTTCGGCTCACCGGATAATTACAGGTCCGAGGAGGTCACGTTCCAAGTGGCCCCATTCGGCAGCGGATATCACGCTTTGTTAGGGCGAGAGGCATTCACAATCTTCCAAGCTATACCCCACTACGGGTACATGAAGCTCAAAATGCCCGGGCCCAATGGGATAATCACTCTCGCTAGTGATCCAGATACAGCACTCCGCGCTGAAAATAAGACAGCCGCACTGGCCCTAGAGGCATTGTCCGAAGCCCTAGCGGCAGAGGAACTAACTACGCTGCGCTCCATGGTGGATAGGGACGATGTGATACTCGATAAGAGGTCCAAGTCCACCTGTTTTAAACCAGCGATTTAAATAGTCAAATTTCAGGTCCATCCAACGGACCCCACAAAGACGGACTCCATTGGGGCACAATTAAGTCCCGATGTCGGTCAAGACTACGAGAATTCCTTCGGAAAATTGGGACATTTTGCCCGGCACCCTTCAGATATGCCAGAATCCCACACAGTCGGGCAGAGCACAGCCTAAATATCCTAAAAGGATTCAAGCCATCAAACAAGCTCTTGGTGATTTTCCGAACCCAAAAGACGAGCAATGGGAGAGGAGCTAGCCAAACTCTTAGAAGCCGGATTCATCGAGATATAAAACATCCGGACTAGCTAGCCAATCTAGTAATGGTACCAAAAAGGACAAATCACTCGCGCCTCTACGTCGATTTTAAAGACCTTAAGAAGGCCTGTCCAAAGGACCCTTTCCCCCTCCCTCGCATCGACCAAATCAACGATGCTACCGCAGGGCACGATTCATTGTGCTTCCTCGACGCATACTCCGGATACCATAAAATCAAGATGGCGGAAAAAGATCAGGCCGCAACGGCATTCATTACTCCATATGGGCCATTCTGCTTCAACACAATGCCCTTCGGACTCAAAAGCGCCAAGCAACATATCAGCGCATGATTCAAACATGTCCGCTACCCAGATAGGCAAAACAGTAGAGGCATCGTGAGACGATGTGGTCGTCAAGACCAAACACGTCGGAACTCTAGTAGAAGACTTGAGGATGACATTCGACAACCTCCGAGCATATGACATTAAGCTCAATCCGGAAAAATGCGTCTTGGCGTATCACCGAAAGCTCTTGGGCTTCATTGTATCCGGTAGAGGAATTGAAGCAAACCGGCCAAAATCCGAGCTCTGTCACAACTGGATATTCAAAAGACCTCAAGCAGATACAAAACTAACCGGATGCATAGCGGCCTTAAGTCGCTTCATCTCCGCTTGGGAGAAAAGGCTCGCCCTCTACCGCCTCCTCCGGCGCACGAACATTTCGAATGGACGGATGCTGCCACAGCCGACTCGAAGAAATAAAGGCCATCTGGCAACAAACCGGTTCGGCGCGCCCAACCCGGGCGAACCTATGTTACTATATATCGCAACAACACATCAAGTCGTCGGCGGTACTCGCCGTTGAGCGAGAAATGAAGGCACATATTCCCTCTTCAAAACCAGTGTACTACGTATCCACTGCTCTAACTCCATGCAAATCCGGTACCCACATTATCAAAAGATAGCGATCACGGTGTTCATGGCATCCCGGAAGCTGCGACACTATTTTCAAGAGTGTTCAATAACGGTGGCCTCAAGTACCTCTCAACGATATTATAAACAATCGCGACGTTAACGGGCAGGATTGCAAAATGGGCTATCGAGCTCTTACCATTTGACATAACCTACAAACCACGGCGAGCTATAAAGTCGCAGGTTCTGGCTGACTTCGTCGCCAAATGGACCGAAGCCGAACTCCCTAAAGAGTACAGCGCGTACTCCAACTGGATCATGCATTTTGACGGATCCAAAATGTTGGCTGGCTTGGGGGCTGGCGTCGTCCTGACGTCCCCAACTGGAGACACAATCCAATACGTACTTCAAATAATGTACATGGACTCCAACAACGCAGCCGAATATGAGGCCCTTCTACATGGCCTCCGGATGGCAATCTCCATGGGCATTCAACGGCTAGAGGTGCGCGGGGATTCAAACCTTGCAATATCCCAAGTAAATGGAGACTTTGACGCCAAAGATCCACAAATGGCAGCATACCGCAACGCCATCCTAAAAATATCAGCTCGGTTCGAAGGACTCGAATTCCACCATATAGCCCGGTATAATAACCAGGCAGCAGACGTGTTAGCACGCATCGGCGCGAAACGAGACGCCGTCCCCCCAAACATCTTCCTGGAACGGCTCTTTAAGCCATCCGTATTATGGGAAGAGGAGTCCGAAAATAACAATCCGGAGCCAGCTGCATCATCTAACTCAGACCATTCTGACACAGTCGGCGGCTCAGCCAATGAAATAACACCTTCAGCTCACGAAATAATGGCAGTAATTGCCCCGTGGACAGAACCATTCCTAGCCTACTTAATGTGGCAGAAACTTCCCGAAGACCAAAATGAGGCCCGCTGCATAGTTCGGCGATCTAAACCCTACAAGGTCCATGAGGGAGAACTTTATAAGAAAAGCACAACCGGAGTCCTTGAAAGGTGTATCTCCGAAGAGGAAGGGCGAAATCTCCTGGCTGAAATTCACGCGGACTCGGCGGGCACCACGCTGCAGCCGGGCCCTTGTAGGCAAGGCCTTCCAGACAGGATTTTATTGGCCGACAGCCCGGCGGATGCTCAGGACTTAGTCCAATGATGCGTCGGTTGCCGCTCTTTGCTAATCAGAGCCACATGCCACCCACCGCCCTCAAAACTATACCCATTACCTGGCCGTTCGCGGTCTGGGGGCTTGACATGGTTGGACCCCTTAAAGGGGGAACCCACAAGCACAAATACTTATTGGTCATGGTGGACAAATTCACCAAATGGATTGAGGCCAAGCCGGTTAAAATGGTAGAATACGGACTGGTGATAGACTTCATATCCGGGGTAGTACACCGTTTTGGCGTCCCCCACAGCATCATCACTGATAACGGCACGAACTTCACGGCCGACGAGGTTAAACTCTGGTGCAAAAACATGGGCATCAAGCTCGATTACGCTTCAGTCTATCACCCCCAAACTAACGGTCAAGTCGAGCGAGCAAATGGTCTAATCATGAGCGGCATCAAACCCAGACTAGTGCGGTCCCTTAAGGAATCTAACACGCACTTGGTAGAGGAGCTCGACTCCGTTCTGCCCTGCGATATAATTCATGACTCACCTCGTGTGCGCATGTACGAAGAAAGAGAAGCCGAGTTGGATCGGCAGGACAGTTTGGACGCCTTAGAGGAGGAGTGGGACGTGGCAAAGGCTCGTTCCGCATTTTATCAGCAGCAAGCTCGAAGATATCAAAGCAGAGAAGTACGGGCCAAAACTTACAATGTTGGCGAACTTGTTCTACGCCTGCCGGACAAGAAAAAGGACAAACTTAAGCCCAAGTGGGAAGGTCCCTTCATCATCGACCAAGTCCTGACCGGAGGAGCATACCGTCTATGTAACGCATCTGACAACCGACTCGAGCCGAACCCATGGAACGCAGCCCGTCTCCGAAGATTCTACGCCTAACGCCGGACTCCAAGTTCGTCTCACTCCCCCGTACACCTTTTTATATTTTTTACTGTCTCTTGTCCCCCTCCTTCTTTCCACCTTTTTTTCCAATACCTTTTATAGGCTGATTTGCGCTTTGTTCGCATACACTTGATGTTCTCCTGGCACTCATTATACCTGGGGGCTTCTTTAACAAAAGCTTATTCATACGGGCCTCATGCCCAATACATGTGTCATACTTCCGCATGTACCTTTTATTCACCATTATATGCATCGATATGACTTAAGTTTTGGCCAAGCTGGGTTGCCTGGCTCCTGTGCTTACCCCCACGCTCCCGATTGTTCGGCTAGGAGGTAAAGGAGCACCTCTCGATGATTGTTGCCGGTCAGCCGGATGTGTACCTTAGACTGGTGAAGCGAAAAACTAGCGTTCTTAAGAGAATATTCGGTCGGTGACTTGAAAGATGATTTATTACTTACTTATTTATCTGCCCCCAGATGCTTTTTCTGCTATTTTCGTAGTTCGGCATTGCACTTTAGGGCATGCCTCCCAGCGAAAGGAACCCTTAACGGAACTATTCTCCCTAGAAGATGTTTCTTACTAACCATGTAATATAACATAACTAGTTGGGCACTTGTCTGATAAAGCAATTATGACCCCGACGCCTTGTCTCCATGCATGCCCCGGTTCTTTTATAACCGTAAGGGTATTCGGACACACTCCGGACTGTTGGGTCCCGAGATTGAAGCGAAACGGTCCGCAAAGACAAACGATTTACAATCCGGCTAGAAGGCATTTTACATGTCATTTCAAATTAGATCGTCAAATCGACTGATTGTACTCCTCCTCAATCCCATCTAACAGGCTGTCTAATTTACAGTCCTATTGGGAATATTTCGCGGCCAGTTCTACTTGGTCGTACATCAAGCTCACAGGGATCTCCTTTCCATCAGGCCCCGCAGGTCCGACCTCGGCCATGTGGTTTGGGTCAGCCTTCGGGTAACGTGTCTTCACCATGGCCCAGGCCTCCCTGGCGCCCTGATGGCAGGCCGATATCTTCCACAAACGGAGGCGTCGCCGTGCTCCCTGAAGCTTCTTAGCAAGCTCACCAAGGCCCTCAGGCAGGGAGACGGATGGCCATAAAGCATGAACGACGCCACTCATCGCCTGCCGAACACGTTCAAGCAATTGCACCAGCTCGGGAAGTTGGTCACCCGTTGACTCAGGCATTTCTCCAGAGGCGACACTGTGAGCACGCCTAAAGACATATTTCGTCAATCAACTTCCTCGCCAATTCTTCTTTTCAAAGGAATTTGTTCAAGCACTTACTATAAATGCCGCGACGAAGCGCTGATTCTCCTTCACGGAGCTGATACTGGGCCCGAACACCTTTCAGCTCTTCTCCGTGCTGGGTGTGGGCATCTTGGAGCTTGTTTCTCTCCCGCTGCACCTTCATAAGCACCTCTCGCCGCCTTTAGCTGACGCAATAGCTGTTGCTTGTCCGATCTATTCCGCGCCTCGCAATATTATTGTCGATTCACGCTGCACTTTTTTAAAATATTTTCTTTTCAAAGCACGCCTTACGGTGGGGGTCTCGTGGCTCCCCGTGTATGCTTGAAGGCGGCCTCAAGTTGGGCCTTGCACTCTTGGAGCTCCCGGGACAGATGGGTATTCTTCTCCGTAAGATCCTCAAGATCATAATTGATCCTTAAACTGTTATTTCAACTACTTTAAGTCTCGGGGCTACTTGGCATATATAACTATTAAAATTACTTACCCGTATGTCTTTCACATACCGCTCCGTGGCTCGTTAACCCATCTTGAGCGGCACGGAGGTGCACGCTTCCGCATCAAAGGCATTTAACGCCCGGGAGAAACAGCGCCACGAAGAACTGTCCGCGACGCCTGTGATTCATGGCGCTCCACCTCGCACCGGGTGGTGGACAGCCTGTCGGCATCCTCCGCTGGAGGAGCGTCCGACTCATGCCTTGTATTCGCCTCCCTCCCGGACCATGCGTTGGAGCATGGCTGGCGGAGGTTTGATTGGCAACCTCCGGACACCGTCCGCGAGCGCTCTTCTGGAAAAGTTTTGAGCATTAATATACCTCCGGGATCCTTCCTTAAAAATAGCGGTGTCCGCATCGTTGCGGGCGACGTTCGGTTCAAGGCCGCTCCTCTTCCGCTTGCTGGGCCGGATCGACACTTGTTGGTCGGCGCCGCTGGTTCGCTTCCGCCTTAAAGGCACCTCCTGCGATGCACCATCAGTATGGGATGGTCGAATTGAGCGCTGGATCAAATGATGGTGTCAAGACCTCGGTCGAGTCACCGGGAGGCCAAAACAAACCGGGTAGTCAGCCGTAATGGCGACTAGGGCATTGTCTATGCTATGTTGGTGGAACACCCCATCAATCAGCTCCACCTTTATGTCCGGATCCTCTTGGAGGTCGGATCAAGGATCGTTCGGATCCTCGGGCTGTGGAGTTAGGCTTCAGATGCCCTCCACGCCCCGGCGCAGCTCCCCGCCGAAATCACAGAGTAAGATACTTGACTTTAAAAAGTATGGATCGGGTAGATGAACATCCGCTACCCAGCTCGAGGGTTATTCATAGAAAATCCATTCAACGGATTCTTGCGAGGAAGTCCTCCTCTCTCCCTTGTACAAGCCGGACAGATCTTTGCCAGATCTGCTGCCGAGCCTGGCCCTTTGAGGCCATGACGGGTGGCGCCATCTTCCCCGTTGAAATCCCACATAGGGTGGCCCTATATTGGAGTGGCTGCACCCCTCGATAATGCACGTGGCCATGAATCCAATCATGGTCAATCCGGAGGGCCAAGAACCTAATCCGCCCATCGATAATGGACGCCCTATCATCTTCCCGCTGAGGGCTCATGGCGCCAACTCAGCGCTTCTTCAAGGGAGCATTGTTGAACTCCGGAGGCCGATCCGAACTGGATCCGCAGAGGGCGTCCTCCATGTAGAACCATTCCGAAGGCCAGTCTTCGGACGCCTTCTTCGGGGTGCCGGAAAGATATCCGGTCCCGGCGATGCGCCATATTTCGGCTCCACCCACTTGATATATCGACCCTCATGAGAACGGGGTACGAGACAAAACAATCTCTTCCACAGCGCAAAATGGGGCTCGATGCCCAAGAACAGCTCGCAAAAAGCTACGAAGCCCGCGATGTGCAATATGGAGGCGGGCGTGAGGTGGTGAAGTTGGAGTCCAGAGAACTCTAGGAGCCCCGGAGAAACGGATGTATGGAAACCGAGTCCCCTTATTAGATAGGGGACAAAGCATACCCGCGCCCCTTTGAAGGGTTGGGACGCTCTCCACCGCTTTCCACCCTTGTAGGTGGCTAGTCCGCTCAAACGGAACCATGAAAGCTGGGGAAGATATCCTCGGTTTGGAGTGCCACTAGCTCGCTGTGTGGAACTGAGCATCTCCCCAATCTCCGGCTTAGGGCTGGGAGCGAGAGGAGGAGCAGCGTCGGCTATCCATGATGGAATGGATTTTTGTCAGGAGCTTGATGAGAACTTGCGGATGGAGGATGGTGTGAGCTGGATCTAGATCCTCGCCTCTTATAGGCGGTTTGCTCGCACGGCTAGGGGGTAAAATGTAAAATACCCCAGCCTTTCGCATTCGCATTTACGACACGTGGAAGAAAGCCATTATTGGGCGAGAAGCCAAGGAGCGCAACATTTATAAGGAAGCCGGACACTATTCGACGGAACATGAAGTTTGAAGGAGAACCCGCCTTGCAACGCCGAAGACAATATACGCCCGACTCGCTCGTCGCTGAAGCCCGGTTCGGGGCTACCGAGGAGTTCCGACTAGGGGTGTCCGGATAGTCAACTATCATCATCGGCCGGACTCCAAGACTATGAAGATAGAAGATTGAAGACTTCGTCCCGTGTCCGGTTGGGACTTTCCTTGGCGTGGAAGGCAAGCTTGGCGATACGGATATGTAGATCTCCTACCATTGTAACCGACTCTGTGTAACCCTAGCCCTCTCCGGTGTCTATATAAACCGGAGGGCTTTATTCCATAGGACGAACAACAATCATACCATAGGCTAGCTTCTAGGGTTTAGCCTCTTTGATCTCGTGGTAGATCCACTCTTGTAACACACACCATCAATATTAATCAAGCAGGACGTAGGGTTTTACCTCCATCAAGAGGGCCCGAACCTGGGTAAAACATCGTGTCCCTTGTCTCCTGTTACCATCCGCCTAGACGCACAGTTCGAGACCCCCTACCCGAGATCTGCCGGTTTTGACACCGACATTGACCTTCCAAGTGGTTAAAATCAAGAGCCCTTATCATGCTCTGTTTTGGCGGTTTGCTTATGCTAAGTTCATGGCAAGGCCTTGTTATGTTTATTTGCAGCTTAAGATGCCGAGTCACAAGGGCACCATCACAGTGCATGGAAGTTGCGAGATAGCCTTGGAATGTGAAGAAGGCGATGTTGCTTACGCTGAGTCTGTCTGTGCTTCAGAGGAATTGAAATTTTACAAGGATAATGTTGACCCGGCGGATATGACATCCTTGAAGAAGCCAACCACGGAGCATGACCCCTTGTTGAAGTTTAAGTCGGCAGATGACACTAAGCTAGTTGACTTCATTCCTGGCAATTCATCCAAGCAGTTCAGCATCAGTGCTAATCTGGATCCAAAATAGGAAAGTGAGCTCATCGAGTTCATCCGTGAGAACCGGGACATCTTTGCATGGAAGCCTTCAGACTTGCTAGGTGTACCGAGGGAACTCGCTGAGCACACTCTCAATATTGATCCAAAGTTTAAACCAGTCAAGCAATTCCTTCGCTGTTTCAATTAAGAGAGGCGCAAGGCTATTGGTGAAGTGGCCCGGCTCTTGGCGGCTGGGTTTATCGTTGAAGTTTTTTATCCTGAGTGGTTGGCTAACCCGGTGCTGGTACTTAAGAAAAACGACACGTGGCGCATGTGTGTGGATTATATAGACTTAAACAAGGCCTGTTTGGCTGATCCCTTTGCTCTCCACCGTATTGATCAGATTATTGATGCTACGGCGAGTTGTGAACGTTTGAGTTTTTTGGATGCTTATTCTGGTTATCATCAGATCAAGATGGTAGTTAAGGACCAGGAGAAGACAGCCTTCATCACTCCCTTTGGAGCCTTCTATTATATGTCTATGCCTTTTGGGCTTAAGAGTGCCCAGGCGACTTACCAGCGGTGTGTAAAAAATTGTCTTCATGATCAGATTGGGCGCAATGTTCATGCTTATGTGGATGATATTATGGTGAAGTCCAGGAAGAACGAAACCTTAATAGATAATTTGAAAGAGACCTTTGATAATCTCCAGGTCTACAAGATGATGCTTAACCCGACCAAGTGTGTCTTTATGCACTGCAGCAAGCTTTTAGGTTTTCGGTTTCGTAATGGGGTATTGAAGCTAACCCGAGAAAATAAAGGCTATCACCTCTCCGCTAAACCGGCGGTATCAATGATGTTCAGCGCTTGGCGAGTCAGACATGGCCTTAAGCCGGTTCATAAGCCGGTTGGGTGAGAAGGCTATCCCTCTTTACCAGATGATGAAGAAGATAGACCACTTTGTCCGGAGGACGCCGATCAAAGCGCTTGAGGCCTTAAAGAAACAGTTAGATGAGCCGCCAGTCCTGGCTGCTCCTATTGATAAAGAGCCTTTGTTGTTGTATGTGGCTGACAATAGCCGAGCTGTTAGCGTGGCTATTGTGGTGGAAAGGAAGGAGTCAGGCAAAGAGCATCTGGTTCAAAGGCAGGTTTACTACATCAGTGAAGTGCTCATTGAATCCAAGCAGAGATATCCTCATTGGCAGAAGCTTGTATATGGGGTGTTCATGGCTAGTCGCAAGCTCAAGCAATATTTTCTGGGTCATCCCATCACTGTGGTTAGTTCTTCTCCTTTAGGAGATACTGTTCAAAACAGAGAAGCCACAGGTCGAGTAGCCAAGTGGTCCATTGAGTTTGGACCTCATGGTTTGAAGTATGTGCCTCGCACAGCCATCAAGGCTCAAGAACTTGTGGATTTTATCAATGATTGGATAGAGCAGATGCCTGAAGAGAAGCCGGATAGCACATATTGGACTATTCACTTTGATGGATCTAGGCAGTTGGAGGGCTCGGGGGATGGAGTTATCTTAACTTCCCCTCGAGGTGATAAATTTTGTTATGTTTTTAGGTTGATGTTCCCTTGTACTAACAATGCAGCTGAGTATGAGGCCTTTCTCCATGGTCTTCGAATGGCTAAGGAGATGAACTTAAGACGGGTGCGGTGTTTCAGCGACTCAGATTTGGTGGCTCAGCAAGTTTCAGGCACTTGGGATTCTAAGGATCCACTCATGGCAGCTTATCTCCGAGAGGTTGATGCTATTGCTGGTCACTTCAAATGTTATCAAGTTGAACATGTTGATCGCAGGAAAAATGAGGTGGCTGATGCTTTGAGCTGGTTAAGGTCCCAGCATAAGCCGGTGCCACCTAACACGTCCCTGGATATTCTCCATAACCCTTCAGTCAAATTTCCTACATAGGAAGATCTTGCTATTCCTGACCCGGAGGCACAATTGGTGGCGGCTCTTCATGTTATTCCTGATTGGACAGTTACATATTTGGCTTATATGACCCAGGGCAAGTTACCTGAGGATGAAACTTTGGCCAGGCAGATAACCCGGCGTTCTAAGTCAATGACTATTGTCAATGGAGAGTTGCATCATCACAGTGTCACAGGGGCATTTCAACGTTGTGTTTCTCCTGAGGAAGGCTGTGAGATTCTACGAGAGATTTGTGACGGAGATTGTGGTCGTCATTTCGGTTCTAAGTCTCTCGTAGCCAAGGCTTTCTGTCACGGATTTTATTGGCTGACGGCTCATGCTGACGCAGAAGATTTGGTCAGTAAATGTGATGGTTGTCAGAAATTTTCACGACGAGCTCATGTGCCGGCTCAAGAATTGAGGATGATTCCAATTGCTCGCCGTTTGTGGTCTGGGGGCTTGATATGGTTGGACCTTTCAAAAGGTCCAAGGATAAAAAAGGCCCACCTTTTGGTGGTGGTCGACAAATTTACAAAGTGGGTTGAAGCAAAGCCGGTCAGTAAGTGTGATACGGCGACAGCGGTTCAATTCATCAAAAAGGTGATTTTCCGTTTTGGTTTTCCCCACAACATTATAACTGATAATGGCACTAACCTGTCCAAGGGTGCTATGAAAGAGTTTCGTCAACGAGAGCATATTTGACTTGATGTATCATCAGTAGCTCACCCCCAGTCCAATGGTCAAGCTGAGAGAGCCAATCTAGAAATTTTGAGAGGCATTAAGCCCTGGCTTATGGTCCCTTTGCAGAGGACGCCTGGTTGTTATGTGGAGGAGTTACCCTAAGTGTTATAGAGCATCAATACCACCCCTAACAGATCTACGGGTTACACGCCTTTCTTCATGGTTTACGGAGCAGAGGCGGTCCTCCCTAGTGACATCCGTCACGATTCGCCTTGTGTGGCGGCTTATGTTGAAACTGATAATGAAAAAGCATGTCAGGATGCACTTGACCTGTTGGATGAGGAGCGTGACCTTGCGGCGGCTCGGTCGGTGATTTACCAGCAAGATTTGCGCTGTTATCACAGCCGCCGGGTTAAAACCAGGACCTTTCAAGAAGGCGACTTGGTGCTCCGGCTTATCCAGGATAAGACTGATATGCACAAACTATCCCCGCCTTGGGAAGGGCCTTTTGTGGTTACCAAAAATTTGAACAATGGGTCATACTACCTTATCGATGTTCAAGAACACAAGGACTCATGCACGTCGAAGGAGGAGACCCGCCGGCCGTCGAATATTGCTCATGTTCGGCCTTACTATACTTGAGCCACCGGCTCTTGTGATGTACATATTTTGACAACGTATATATTATGATGAATATAATAAAGACAGCACCCCGGATAATTCAGGGCCTCTGTCGTTTCATTTTGGGAATAATGAGTCCTTTTGTCATTTCATATGGTCACTTGGGGACTTCCTGCTCATCGAGCATAGCTATGACTACCCTTTTGATCTAGCTTGTGCGCCATGATTACAAAATACTTGGGGGCTTCCTACTCATTGAGCATAGCTATGATTACCCTATTAATCCGGCTTGTACCCTGGAATGAAATATTACTTGGGGGCTCTTTGTTCAACGGACAAGATTTTTTTTATGACCTTGTAATAGGCTTGGAAGCTAGGCTTGGAAGCCAGGTGTATTCACCTAAAAACCCAGGTTATCCTGCCTTTTTAAGTCTGCCACTCCGCCCAGATTGATTGGAATGACTCACCGTACTTTTGACAGTCAATCTTATACAGACCCTAAACTTGTCAAAGTTAAAACGACAATTGGTCATGTGAGGCCCGGCTTATAAGGTTGAATGAAGGTTTAACTCAGCGGCTGTGCGGCCCTTTGAAAGAACTAGACTTGAAGGCTTGGCAGCCTATGAAAGCCTTCTTTTTTCTTTTTAAATTTCTATTTGATTTGAAAAAAAATTAGGTTCATTTTGTGACATGTTAATACATGGTGGAAAACCGATGAGAGCTATTTTGCCTGATGGTTCATATATGAATATAAACCGGTGTTTGGTAACCCGGCCTGGCTTTGGACTTTAAGTCACCAACATATGATCTTGTGCTTAGAATTCTGGCTCTAAGCTTCAGGATGTCACCACTTGCTGCACACGGCGTTGCCGGCGGTATAAATCAAGTGAACAGGGCATTGTGCGCTCAATCTTTTGGGTTGTAACCCTTATTGCACCTGTATGATAAGCCGGTAGTGTGAGAAGATATCACAGGTATGATATTTTCTTATGATTATACAAGGTTAGATTGAACTGGCCCTGGTTGTAGACTGTTTTAGTCACCAGTGGTTTTTATAGGATATTGTGACCCGCCCTGGGGTAAATTGCCAGCGCACTTGTGATTTGTTTGTGTGTAGGTAAAGTAACAAATCAAGTACACAATTGATGAAATTGTGAGCATAAGTGGCAGATCAGCAGTGTTATGCAAAACAAAAACATGCACGATGGCATGGAAGATCAAGAGTTTAACTAGCCTATTACAAGGCATCTGCTGGCCTAACGAGGATAAGTGTTTTGAGATGTCAACACAGCAAAGTATTATGCTTCATAAATCAACTCATGGTTGTTGACGGGTTGAAGCCTCCGGGTCATCTTGCGCCTCTTCTTCATCTTCATCTCCTTGATTATCCGTCAGCTGGAAGTCAGGCGTAGCTGAAAGTGCAACTATCCCTGGGTGGTTTTGGTAATTCCTAACAACATATAGCTCATTGAACTAATGCTACTTCAAGATGATTATTTCAGAAAGTTCAATGATTGGCACGGCATGGACTAGGAATGTGGACCCCTCAAAATGCTAAGGACACATATTGGCTCAAGCTCAAGACTCTACATTTTCATTTTAGTGATCCAAGATCACATTGAGTCCATAGGAAAAGCCAATAGTATTAAAAGGGGATGAGGTGTTGCTTAATGGCTTGCTTGCTCAAAATGCTTAGTGATATGCTCCAAAAGCCCTCAACCACTTTCTCATATCCACATATATGTCCCAAACCAAAAGTCAAACTCAGCCCCACCGATTTGATCTATCCGGTGCCACCGAGTTCATTTGACATAGCCACTGCCAGAAACCCTAGTCACTTCGGTCTCACCAGTAGGTATATCGATCTCACCGAGATGGGATTGCAAACTCTCTGTTTCCCTTCATAACATTTCTGTCATACCGAAATGAGCGATCGGTCCCACCGAGTTCGCAATGCAAACTCATTGTTTCCCTTTCATAACGTTTTGGTCTCACTGAAATGAGCAATTTGGTCCCACCGAGTTTGCCTGGCCAACTCTTTGGTTAGCTTATTACCAAAATCGGTCCCACTGAGTTTGTGTAATCAGTCTCACCGAGATTATGTTATGCCCTAACTCTAATGAAATCGGTCCCACCGAGTTGACATGTCGGTCCCACCGAAAAGCCTAACGTTCACATTTTGAACTAAATCGGTCTGACCGAGCTTTATGATTCGGTCCCGCCGAGTTTGGTAAATTGTGTGTAACGGTTAGATTTTGTGTGGAGGCTATATATACCCCTCCCCCACTCTTCATTCATGGAGAGAGCTATCAAAACGTGCCTACACTTCCTTCATACATTTTCTGAGAGAGAACCACCTACTCATGTGTTGAGACCAAGATATTCCATTCCAACCACATGAATCTTGATCTCTAGCCTTCCCCAAGTTGCTTTCGACTCAAATCATCTTTCCACCAAATCCAAATCCGAGAGAGAGACGGAGAGAGTTGAGTGTTGGAGAGACTATCATTTGAAGCACAAGAGCAAGGAGTTCATCATCAACACACCATCTATTACCTTTTGGAGAGTGGTGTCTCCTAGATGGGTTAGGTGTTACTTGGGAGCCTCCGTCAAGATTGTGGAGTTGAACCAAGGAGTTTGTACGGGCAAGGAGATCGCCTACTTCACGAAGATCTACCCTAGTGAGGCAAGTCCTTCGTGGGCGATGGCCATGATGGGATAGACAAGGTTGCTTCTTCGTGGACCCTTCGTGGGTGGAGCCCTCCGTGGACTCGCGCAACCATTACCGTCTGTGGGTTAAAGTCTCCATCAACGTGGATGTACGATAGCACCACCTATCGGAACCACGCCAAAAATCTCCGTGTCTACATTGTGTTTGCTCCCTCCAAACTCCTCCCTTTACCTTCATATGCAAATGTTTTATATTCCGCTGCTATACTCTTAGACTTGCATGTGTAGGTTGATTGCTTGACTTGTGCTAAGTTGCTAAAATCTGCCAAGACTTAAAATTGGGAAAAGGCTAGACTTTTACTTGGTCAAGTAGTCTAATCACCCCCCTCTAGACATACTTTCGATCCTACAAGTGGTATCAGAGCTTTGGTCTCCATTTGCCTTGATTTCCATAGCTTTTGGTGATCATAGCCTTGGTTTCACAACCTAATAGAGTATGGCGTCTAGCGAGGGAAATTACCACCGTAGAGGTCCTTACTTTGATGGTACTAATTTTGCTAGTTGGAAGCATAAGATGAAAATGCATATTCTTGGACATAATCTCGCCGTTTCGGCTATTGTGTGTATTGGTTTGCCAGGTGAATTCTTTGATGGGAGAGAACCGAACTGTGAAGCTACCGCGGAAGAGTTGAAGATGCTGCAATACAACGCTCAAGCTTGTGATATCCTCTTCAACGGATTGTGCCCCGAAGAATTCAACAAAATCAGCCATCTTGAGAATGCAAAGGAAATATGGGATACTTTGATTGATATGCATGAGGGTACCGACTCTGTCAAGGAATCCAAATTGGATTTCCTTCAAATTCAGCTTGACAAGTTCAAAATGAAGGATGGTGAAGGTGTCGCTGAAATGTACTCTTGGCTTGCTCTCATCACAAATGAGATTGCCGGCTTAGGAAGTGAAGAGATGACTAATAGATTCATCATCAAGAAGATCCTAAGAGCCTTGGATGGAAAATATGATATTGTATGCACATTGATCCAAATGATGCCCAATTATAAAGATCTCAAGCCAACGAAAGTCATTGGAAGAATTGTTGCTCGTGAGATGTCACTCAAGGATAAGGAAGAGCTTCACAACAAGTCAAGTGGTGCTTACAAAGCCTCATGTGATACTCCTACATCATCAAGTGAGAAACAAACCTTCAATGAGGAATTGAGCCTAATGGTGAAGAATTTCAACAAGTTCTACAAGAGTAGAAGCAAGGAAAGAAGTTCCAAGTCAAGGTCCTACAATGAAAAAGGTCTTCCAGTCGTGAGCGTAATTGCTACAATTGTGGAAGACCCAGACACTACTCCAATGAGTGTACACCCCCCTACAAAAGAAGAGAAGATTCACCCAAAAGAAGAAGTAGAAGAGAAGAATCACCTCCAATGGAGAGAAGGAGTAGAGATGATCGCTATGAACGGAGAACCTATCGGAGAAGCAAGGATTCGGAAAGAAAGGACAAATCATCAAGGAGCTACACAAAACGAAGACATCAAGCTCATGTTGGTGTATGGGTATCTGGCTGTGACTCCTACCATCACTCCGAAAGAAGTTATCACTCTGACTCCGAATATACTCAAGATGAAGGTGTTGCCGGTCTAGCACTTGGGTCAACCAACTCCGACGACATATTTGATTCACCAAATGAAGGAATTGGAAGATGCTTCATGGCTAAAGGCCCAAAGGTATCACACCCCGAGTATGTTGATTTCAATAGTGATGAAGATGATTTGCTAGGTGATGATGATTTACTTGTTGACAACTCTAGTGATGGAAACTATGATTAACTTGCTATTAGTCATACTAATCAAGATAAAACGAATGACGATGATAATAAGGAGATTGAGCACCTAACTAAAGAGCAAAACACTCTTAATTTAGCTCATGAAACTACCTTGGAAGATCATCGAGAACTTTTAAAGACTCATGAGAAGTTACACTTTGAAAAGCTCAACCTTGAGCAAGAGCATGGGTTCTTAAAAGCAATCAATGATGATCTTCGCAAGAAAAGTTCTTCTTACATTGCCAAGCGTTTACTCTTGTCTACTTACATGCCACAAGTAAAATCTAGCAACAAGAGTAAGAAAGATTCTTCTAGTGGTAACAATAATCATGCTAAATCCAATGTTGTTGCCTCTAGTAGTTCTCTTGATTCCACTAACGATTCTCTTAGCCAAGCTACACTTGAGCAAGAAAATAGCTTATTGAAGGGAATTATAGAGAAAGGTGTTTACAAGAGCCTTGCCGGGAGTAAGCAATTTGAGGAAATTGTACGCAAGCAAGGAAGGCACCGGAAGAATCAAGGAATTGATTTTTAATAGAAGTGCAATGCCAAGAGAAGTATGATCCTACTTCTTTCCAAGGGACACAAGCTCAAGATGATATTCCACCACAAGACCACAAGCAAAAAGGCAAGGACAAGTTTCAAGAGGAGATTGATGCATTTGAAGAAGCTCCCAAGGCCTTGGTTAAGTTGGTTCTGTCGCGATCCGACCTCAAACGGTCAAATCTCTGTGCATAAGTGTGACGCCCTCGATTCAATCGTACACTAATCATGCACGCAAATGGGTACGATCAAGATCAAGGACTCACGGGAAGATATCACAACACAACTCTACAAATAAAATAATTCATACAAGCATCATAATACAAGCCAAGGGCCTCGAGGGCTCGAATACAAGTGCTCGATCATAGACGAGTCAGCGGAAGCAACAATATCTCGAGTACGCATATAAGTTAAACAAGGTGCCATAAGATGGCTAGCACAAACCGATACAGATCGAAGAGGACAGGCCTCCCGCCGGGATCCTCCTAGGTCACTCCTGGTCGCCGCCGCTGGCTGCACGTAGTAGTAGGCGCCCGAGTAGTAGTCGCCGAGGCGGTGGCGCTCGATCTCGGCTCCATCGTCGATAGCAGCAAACGAGTAGAGATAGGGAAAAGGGGAACAAGGCAACCGTGAGTACTCATCCAAAGTACTGCAAGCAAGGAGCTACACTACATATGCATGGATATATGTGTAAAGGCCATATCAAGGACTGAATCGCAGAAATGCAGAATAGAGAGAAGGCCTAGTCCTATCAAGACTAGCATCTTCCGAATCCACCATCTTGCAGCATACAAGAGGGAGTAGGATAACATAACTTAAAGTAGCAGAGTGTTAATAACCTCGCCGAGATCCTTTCTCGACTCCCTCGCGAGAAAGAAATCCCTGAGCCATACTATCCAGCTTATCATCACAATCCAAAGCTCATATCCATGTCTCATCTCAAGTACTCAGTTCTAGTTGTATCGATCGATACAACTCCAAGTGTCCGCTACTATAGGACAGGCTATCGATAGATGTTTTCTTCACCGCAGGGTGCACCAACTTACCCACCACGCCGCTTAACTCCGCCGACACACTTTCCAGTGGTCATGCCCGCCTCGGTCAAACAATACGCCGCAACCCGACCTAGGCTTAATAGAGAGGCCAGCACGCCGGTCTAAACCTATGCCCCAGGGTCATGGGCCATCTCCCGAACTCAAGACGCTATGTAGGGCGGCCGGAAGCGCATCTAGCCTAACAGCGCTCCAGCCCAATCCGCGCGCCGCCCGACGCCGACGCCTAATAAGCTTCGCTGATGTATACGACGCAGAACGCCCATACTTAGCCCACGTGATGGTTAGTGCTATCAGGCCGAGGCCCTCGGATCAAATATCCAAATCGTAGTGGATTAGGAACGCGGTAACAAGCGAACTCACGAAAGATGTGACCCGCTGTTCTGCCTCGAGGACTTGCGGCAAGGGCTAGGAATGCCCGCCACGCCGTAATTATCTCGCGGCACCTCCAGTCAACCCGCCTCCACATCACTGCATAAACACGCTGGTACCCTCGTGGTCCAATTCGCCTTTCTAAGTAACCGTGGTAACAGTCCAAGTAACCGTGAGTCCAAACATCAAGGAAAACACGAGGAATCACCCCGTGTATTCCACTCAATGTAGTCATCAAGGTGAACATAAGAGGATTCACCGAGGTCCACACTTGAGGGGGTTGCACGACGAGTCGACGAAGTGGTTAAAGAGGAAATCACCTCGATGACCACAACCGGATAACTGCACTACAGGTTAATATCGAAGTGCTGCAGAGGTTTCACCTCGGTACTGATAGTAACCTAGTAGTGTCGAGCAACTAAGGGAAGTGATGTGCGTGTCGGGCTCTGGTCTCCGATCCCGCTGATCGGTCTTCAATGATGAAGCAGGGCAACAAGGACAAGGTGGGGGGTCACCGATGGGTCTCTAACCAACCTATACTAAGCAGTTTAGGATAAGGTGTAGGTAACAAAGCAGGTTACAATAAACAAAGCTATGCAATGTAATAGGAGCAACAATAATAAAGAGCAAAAATCTAGTGCAAGCAATAAGAGAATGGAATGGGCGATATCGGGATGATCAAAAGGGGGGCTTGCCTGGTTGCTCGCAAGAGAGAGGGTCGCCAACACCGTAGTCGAACCGGCCACCGCAGCTGGCCGGTCTCGTAGTCTACCGGAGAAAAGAGGGGAAGAAACAGAATACATAGCAGTGCAAGTGCATAAAAGAACAACAAAGAGCTAGTCGTGTTCTAACGCAGCACTAGGCGATATTGGCGAAGGCGAAACATCCGGAAAGTTTTCCTTGCCCGACGCCCGCCGATGTGATGAACCGAGAGGAAAGTTTACAGGTTCGATTGGTTAGGTGTGTGGCGACGAACGGACTGCGATCCGGATTCGCCTCGCGCTCGAGCAACTTTCATGTTGAAATTATTTTAATCCGGATTACGGATTAAAAGATATGATTTTCTAAAGATTTAATCATTTTCGAATTTATTTAATTAATTAAATCAACATTATCCGAAATAGGCACGCCGACGCCAAGATGACGCCAAGAGTCAATGTGGGCGCTGATCGTCAACGCCGACGTGGGTCCCACCGTTAGTCTCTCGATTAAGTTAATTAGGTTTAACTAACTAATCACTAATTAATTAAGCTAATTAGTTAATTAGGTTAAGCTAATTATAATTAATTAACTTAATTAATTCCTTAATTAATTAATTAATTAATTAATTTTATTAATATTAATCTTTATTTTTATTTTTATTATTATTATTATTATATATTTTATAAACGCCTGTGGGCGTGGGCCTCACATGTCATGGGCTCGGGAGGCCTAGCGCGCGGTGCCACCGTGAACAAAGACGGCGGGGCACCTGCCGAGGTCGACCCAGGACGCCGGACCCGGGGCGACGGGCCGCAGCTGGCGGCGGCGGCGAAAGCAGGGGACGGCGGCGAGTGGGCGTGGTGTGATCGCCGCCGAACGGGAGGAGTAGGAGGGCATGGGGAGGCTACGGCAGACGCGCGAGGGGCGCGATCGCTGCCCGGTCAAGGGTCTGCCAAGGACGCTGCTGGGCACGCTCTGGCGAGCAGGTGCTCTCGGGCGCAGCAAGGCTATCGGCGAGCGGGCGACGGCCGGGGCGCGCGGGTCACCATGAGGTGCGGCGCAGGGCCGCGGGAAAGGGGAGAGGGAGCATGGCGGCGCCACGGGCGCGCAGGCAGGGGGGGGGAAGGAGACGAGGCGGGGCCTCACCGCGATCCGTGGGGTCTAGGCAGCGGTGGGCGAGGAGGATGACGGTGACGCGACGCCGACGAGGAGGAGAGCCCGCGAGGAAGAGGAAGGCGACGGTGGCCGCGGCGTGCTGTCGAGGAGGAAGACGGCGAGGAAGGGGGCCGGTCCAGCGGGGGATTCCGGCGAGGGGCGCCGATGCGGCTGCGTCGGGCCGATGGGATCGGGGGCCTGCCCCGATCCAGATCGGGCAGAGGAACGAGGGGGCGCGGGGTGGGGCGAGTGGGGCGGTTGGCGGCTAGGGTTTGCGGGGAGGGGGGATAAGGAGAGGGGATGTGTCTACTGGGCTGCTGGCTGGGCTGGGCCACAAGGATGGCTACCGGGCCAGGGGCCCGGGGTTCCCTTTTTTCAGCCTTTTTGTTTTGCATTTCTTTTCTTTTTATTTCTGTTTTATTTTAATTCATTTTAAAATATTTAGGCAGTTTATTAATATGGGTTGATTACACTATAATTACCAGGCAATATTCTCGCAACCCCTAACATTTTTGTTTTAATTTTTGAAAGCTTTTATCGCTTGCCTGATTTTGAATTTGAATTTGAATGGGTTTCAACTAACTCGAGATTAGCAACTATAATGGAGGTGACGTGGCATTATTAGCAAGAGGAGCACCGAGCTTAATTACCCAAGGCCACAATTCTCCTCCACTACGTAAATCTCGCCCCGAGATTTAAGAGGGAAGTGCGGGAAGGGATTAGGTTGCTAAATTCTAACGGGTCTTGTTGGTCTTGGTTACTCTTTTCTCGGGAGGTCGATCCATTGTTGATCTTCTCAAGGTCATCATGACGAAGTTGGCATCCTTCCTTCGGGATCTTCATCGTATTTAAGTATAGGTAACGGGGTAGATCGGAAACGACAGAATGCTATAAGGGTAATAACCTGGGATTAACCCATGAATGAGCATGTGAGTACCTCTCGAGTTGAACAAGTAGAACATATCGAGAGTAAAGTTGGAAAGTCCAACAAGAAGTTTCAAGCAGCCAGGCAATCGTCTAATGCCTAGCCATAAGGTGAAAGGGGTTTCAAGCAACGAAATAATTATCGTTTCCGATGCCATAATTGATGGTCTCATCGGAAGGTGGCTCATGAATTACATATGAGTCCACGCGGGAGGAATAACTTCGGGAACAGGGGTGTCCAGGAGAGTCAGGTTTTGATCCGGTGGAACTGTGGGTTTTGGGCCCACCATGTGGTTTAAAAGTAGGAGGGGCGTTGACCTCTTGCACGGCCATATAGCAAGACATGTCAGAGGGTAGCCTATCAGTTATGTGGACAACAATGTCGGTACCAAGGGCGGGGGACGAAGAGAACCATTTTCCTGCTCGTTGAACGAGGCGGACCAATAGGCAAAGTTCTCGTCCATCGGTGGTAACCAGAAAGTCATCAATAGTAGAAACAGGGTCTTACTGACAGAATTGTTCACCGGGGTGTTTACATAAGCAGGAGAATATTACTGCTTAGATCGTATAGATCACAAGCAACATTAAACCAATCAATAGAAAGGAAAATATGATCATCAGATTAAACAGAACAAAGGAAAGGGGGATGTGTTAAAACACATATTTCAGGGGGTATATCCTTCAAAAGGACAAGCGGAGCATGATATCCAAGACAGGATATTATGTAGAAAATCCTCTAGGTGGGGGGAGAGAAATTTCATGATGTTACCCATACAACGGTGTTTGGATAATTGAGCAAGATACATCTAGCATTGGGCTTCAAATGTTCTTGTTGACAATTGGAGTGCCATAGAGATGCTTCGAGATAGCATTGACATGGTCTTCCAGCAAAGGTCAGACTTTGGAAACAGGAAGGATCCATCAGGAAAAACTTGTAGAGTAAGTCTTACAATTTCCTCATGGAAGAATGGATAAGCTTGTTGAAAAGGAAACTATAACACTAGGTCCTCCAGCCGGGGGGGGGGGGGGGTGCTAGGCATGACATCATGTTACCGGGTCATCGAAGGACCAACATCATAACTCTTGGAAAGTTGTCCCAACCATCATATCTGATCGAGATTCAGATTTGCTTGGGGTCAGGATACCTCAGACTCAGGATGCCTGAGAAGAAAAAGGTGCAACGCAAATCGACGAGAGGACATCGTAAGATTCTCGGGAAATGAACTATGTAAACGAGCTCCGAAACAAGAGTTCATTAGCAACCCATTAAGAGGACGAGGAGGCGGCTGATGGGCTCGGCGACAATTCAACCGGATTTCCAAGGGATGGATTTCCATAAATATGGGAACAAGGAGACAACATTCGTTAGATCAAATGATATCATGATGTATGCTCAAGGAAAACATACACAGTTAAACATTGATCGAAAGATGCACCCGAAGTAAGGGTTGGGTTGCACGACCAATGTCGGAATGGCGACTCAATAATCAATAGTCTAAGAATGAACGGTCGACTATTAACTTCAAAGCAAGGGGGTTGCTAGAAGGGCAGAATCCAACAGCACCGTTCACTTGTTGGTACCCCGGTGGGAATCAACGCGAGGACCAAGAAAGAATGGTGATTATGAGAAGTATCACTATACCAAGAATTTTTTTAAGAGGTGATAAAATTCTCACAACATTGACGACATAAGAGATGTTAATGTTCCAAGGTAAAGGAGAACAATTGCTGGATAGCAAGGGACTCAAGGTATATCACCAAACACGAACAAGCTTGTGTTGGTGGGAAGGCAATAAAGTGGTCGATGATAACGCAGATCATCGAGGGCAAGGATGGTATTTCTCAGCATGAACTCAATTGATAGCCTGGAAGTGCTCAGAATGCTAATGATGATCGCGACACAATTGTCGAGATATTTCACGAAGGTGTAATTGAATGGCAATGACATCAAGTCAAAGGAATGATGAAGCGAAAAGGTTATTGGAACGACGAGTACGACACAAACTCGAAAATCAAGCTTGTTGTTCAAGGCGAAATGATATAACGAGGAAAATCGACGTAAGCTTAGCTCAGCGTCGATAATTGTGTTCCGGGAAGAGGGACCAGGTGGCACAGTTAAGATTTAGCACGTTAATGATATAGCCGATCAGGCTAGGAATGACATGATCGAGTACAAACTCGGACTTAAAGAAGATTATCAAGAGTTGTTGAACCGTAGGGCAGACTCGGTTCAGTTATCGGTGTCTTTGAGTGTTTAATAACTCCAAGCCCATGAAAACGGTAATCAGTGAGAATGTAGTACTTGATGAAGAACTCATAAGAAGTTATGCAGTTCCAAGATAATCTCGAGATACTAGGGGGGGGGGGGTAATACTCGATGACGGATCAAAGTAGAGGTTGGACCGGGGTATTGATCCACAGAAGACAAGTGCTTACACTTCCATCAAAAATGGTATTTAAAGGAGAGCATGGTCGGAACCACGATTGTAGAAGGGTAGACCCCAGATATAAGATGAACTTATATCAAGGGAACAATTAATTTTAAAAGAAGCTTCGATGAGAAGATGTACATCGTGGCCATGGGCATGAACATAAAGTTCAAGGTCGACTCCCACTTCTCCAATGCATAACCTTTCATTTACTTCTCGCGTTCGATGAAGTTGTAGTATTGAAATTTTATCTGGCAAAATACCAGAAGAGTATGACTCGTGAAAACTTTCGAGTTCACACATATTAAGGAAGGCATAGGCTCAAGCCAGCGGGGCTTCTTAGAACATATACCACGAACTTCAAGAGTAAATAACACAAGCTCAAAAGTGGAGCATGGTTGACAAAGCAAAGGATACAATTTACCAAAGGCATTATATATCCTAGGAAAGGCTCAAGGTTATTGAATATGAAGGACATTGTCGGATAAGAATCCAACAAAGGATCTGGGGTGAGTATCGGCACACAACCAGAGGAAGAAGCAATGCAAAGACATTGGATTATAGAAACAACTGAATAATTCAAAGCTCAAGGCAAAGGAATTATGATTTTCAAATCAAGGGATCAGAAGCAATGTTCTGATTAGGGATGGATAAGTAGAATAGCCTTAGGGGTACAATCGACGGCAATTGGATTTGTTGAGAACCAGCTCATGTTTAAAATGACGTCTGAGCCGGACAGATAATTTAAAAGGATCAACTGATGATTGCGTGCATTCACACACATGTTGAATCAACAGAATTAAAATGTCAATCACAAGGATTTTAATGGTTATTGCTAGACAAATGGAATTGTCTAGACGGCAAGAAGACAAGTGTTTGCAGGCAATAGTTGGCCGAGGATTTCCGGAAGATCGAATAACCTCTCAATGTATCTTGTGAAACATATGAACAACGAGGGAAGAACGGATACTCGGTAAGTGTGAGGAATTATCCGTTGGGGTGTTCATGTGGGTAATAAACTGCAAGGTAGTTGGCACAAAGTATTCTCGGAACAATAGAGAAAACTTCGGGGTATCTTGTAATAACAAGATCAATGGGGGATGATCGTATGAATGGCGAGTGTAAGTAGTTATCCATACGAATTTATCGGTGGCCAGGAATAGCAAAAGTGATGAGCACAAAGTCTCGAGAGAACATCAGAGAGTATCTTCGGAATCTTCTGATTAGCAGCCGATCATCTCAAGTGAGGGCTCTCCGGAGAAAGTACTTATAGAACCTAAAGTTAGTTTGTTTTAGCAAAAGCGCGAACCCGAATAGAAGAGAGTTCGAATCCTGAGTAAAGATCGAGGAGTAAAAGATCCTAATACCACCTAATGGCGACGCAGCCCATAAGACACACCGCCATGTTAGTAAAAGTTTTGCAATGTCTAGACTCGACTTCGCCAAGGAGTTGGAAAGGATTCCACAGCAATGGCTCGATATAATCTTCAGACGCCTCGATTCAATCAGACACTAATCATGCACGCAAATGGGTACGATCAAGATCAAGGACTCACGGAAGATATCACAACACAACTCTACAAATAAAATAATTCATACAAGCATCATAATACAAGCCAAGGGCCTCGAGGGCTCGAATACAAGTGCTCGATCATAGACGAAGTCAGCGGAAGCAACAATATCTCGAGTACGACATAAGTTAAACAAGGTGCCATAAGATGGCTAGCACAAACCGGGATACAGACGAAGAGGACAGGCCTCCCGCCGGGATCCTCCTAGGTCACTCCTGGTCGTCGCCGCCGGGCTGCACGAGTAGTAGGCGCCCGAGTAGTAGTCGCCGAGGCGGTGGCGCTCGATCTCGGCTCCACTGCCCGATAGCAGCAAACGAGTAGAGATAGGGAAAAAGGGGAACAAGGCAACCGTGAGTACTCATCCAAAGTACTGCAAGCAAGGAGCTACACTACATATGCATGGATATATGTAAAGGCCATATCAAGGACTGAATCTGCAGAAATGCCGTAATAGAGAGAAGGCCTAGTCCTATCGAAGACTAGCATCTTCCGGAATCCACCATCTTGCAGCATACAAGAGGGAGTAGGATAACATAACTTAAAGTAGCAGTAGTGTTAACAACCTCGGCCAGAGATCCTTTCTCGACTCCCTGCGAGAAAGAAATCCCAGAGCCATACTATCCAGTTATCATCACAATCCAAAGCTCATATCCATGTCTCATCTCAAGTACCCAGTTCTAGTTGTATCGATCGGGATACAACTCCAAGTGTCCGTTACCATAGGACAGGCTATCGACAGATGTTTTTTCACCGCAGGGTGCACCAACTTACCCACCACGCCGCTAACTCCGCCGACACACTTTCCGTGGTCATGCCCGCCTCGGTCAAACAATACGCCGCAACCCGACCTAGGCTTAATAGAGAGGCCAGACGCCGGTTCAAACCTATGCCCCTGTGGGTCATGGGCCATCTCCCCGAACTCAAGACGCTATGAGGGCGGCCGGAAGCGCACCTAGCCTAACAGCGCTCCAGCCTAATCCGGCGCAAGGCCGCCCGACGCCGACGCCTAATAAGCTTCGCTGATGTATACGACGCAGAACGCCCATACTTAGCCCACGTGATGGTTAGTGCTATCGTGCCGAGGCCCTCGGATCAAATATCCAAATCGAGTGGATTAGGAACGCTGTAACAAGCAGAACTCACGAAGATGTGACCCCGCTGTTCTGCCTCGAGGACTTGCGGCAAGGGCTAGGAATGCCCGCCACGCCGTAATTATCTCGCGGCACCCTCCAGTCAACCCGCTCCACATCACTGCAATTACACGCTGGTACCCTCGTGGTCGCACCCGCCTTTCTAAGTAACCGTGGTAACAGTCCAAGTAACCGTGAGTCCAAACATCAAGGGAAAACACGAGGAATCACCCCGTGTATTCCACTCAATGTAGTCATCAAGGTGAACATAAGAGGATTCACCCCGAGGTCCACACTTGAGGGGGTTGCACGAGAGTCGACGAAGTGGTTAAAGAGGAAATCACCTCGATGACCACAACCGATAACTGTACTACAGGTTAATATCGAAGTGCTGCAGAGGTTTCACCCTCGGTACTCGATAGTAACCTAGTAGTGTCGAGCAACTAAGGGAAGTGATGTGCGTGTCGGGCCTGGTCTCCGATCCCGCTGATCGGTCTTCAATGATGAAGCAGGGCAACAAGGACAAGGTGGGGGGTCACCGATGGGTCTCTAACCAACCTATACTAAGCAGTTTAGGATAAGGTGTAGGTAACAAAGCAGGTTACAATAAACAGGCTATGCAATGTAATAGGAGCAACAATAACAGAGTAAAAAATCTAGTGCAAGCAATAAGAGAATGGAATGGGCGATATCGGGATGATCAAAGGGGGGGCTTGCCTGGTTGCTCCGCAAGAGAGAGGGTCGCCAACACCGTAGTCGAACCGCCACCGCAGCTGGCCGGTCTCGTAGTCTACCGGAGAAAAGAGGGGGAAGAAACAGTAAATACATAGCAGGCAAGTGCATAAAAGAACAACAGGCAGAGCTAGTCGTGTTCTAACGCAGCACTAGGCGATATTGGCGAAGGCGGAAACATCCGGGAAAGTTTTCCTGCCCGACGCCCGCCGATGATGAACCGAGAGGAAAGTTTACAGGTTCGATTGGTTAGGGGTGTGTGGCGGACGAACGGATCATGATCCGGATTCGCCTCGCTGCTCGAGCAACTTTCATGTTGAAATTATTTTAATCCGGATTACGGATTAAAAGATATGATTTTCTAAAGATTTAATCATTTTCTCGAATTTATTTAATTAATTAAATCAACATTATCCGAATAGTGCACGCCGACGCCAAGATGACGTCAGCTAGTCAATGGGCGCTGATCGTCAACGCCGACGGTGGGTCCCACCGTTAGTCTCGATTAAGTTAATTAGGTTTAACTAACTAATCACTAATTAATTAAGCTAATTAGTTAATTAGGTTAAGCTAATTATAATTAATTAACTTAATTAATTCCTTAATTAATTAATTAATTAATTAATTTTATTAATATTAATCTTTATTTTTATTTTTATTATTATTATTATTATATATTTTATAAACGCCTGTGGGCGTGGCCCCACATGTCATGGGCCTGGGAGGCCTAGCGCGCTGGTGCCACCGAACAGCACGGCGGGGCACCTGCCGAGGTCGACCTGTGGACGCCGGACCAAGGCCGACGGGCCGCAGCTGGCGGGCGGCGCGAAAAGTGGGACGGCGGCGAGCGGGCGTGGTGTGATCGCCGCCGAACGGGAGGAGTAGGAGGGCACAGGGGAGGCCACGGCAGACGCGCTGCGAGGGCGCGATCGCTGCCCGGTCAAGGCCGCTGGCGACGCGCTGGGCACGCTCTGGCGAAAGCAGGTGCTCAAGCAGCAAGGCTATCGGCGAAGCGGGCGACGGCCGGGCGCGCGCGGGTCGGGCCATGAGGTGCGGCGCAGGGGGCCGCGGGGAAAGGGGAGAGGGAGCATGGCGGCGGCCACGGGCGCGTCGCGCAGGGGCAGGGGAAGGAGACGAGGCCGGGGGCCTCACCGCGGATCCGTGGGGTCTAGGCAGCGGTGGGCGAGGGGGATGACGGTGACGCGACGCCGACGAGGAGGAGAGCCCGCGAGGAAGAGGAAGGCGACGGTGGCCGCGGCGTGCTGTCGAGGAGGAAGACGGCGAGGAAGGGGGCCGGTCCAGCGGGGGATTCCGGCGAGGGGCGCCGATGCGGCTGCGTCGGGCCGATGGGATCGGGGGCCTGCCCCGATCCAGATCGGGCAGAGGAACGAGGGGGCGCGGTGGGGGAGAGGGGCGGTTGGCGGCTAGGGTTTGCGGGAGGGGGATAAGGAGAGGGGATGTGCTCACTGGGCTGGGCTGGGCAGCTGGGCTGGGATGGCCAGCTGGGCAGGGGCCTGGGGGTTCCTTTTTTTCAGCCTTTTTGTTTTGCATTTCTTTTCTTTTTATTTCTGTTTTATTTTAATTCATTTTAAAATATTTAGGCAGTTTATTAATATGGGTTGATTACACTATAATTACCAAAGGCAATATTCTCGCAACCCCTAACATTTTTGTTTTAATTTTTTGAAAGCTTTTATCGTTTGCCTGATTTTGAATTTGAATTTGAATGGGTTTCGAACTAACTCGAGATTAGCAACTATAATGGAGGTGACGTGGCATTATTAGCAGAGGAGCACTGTAGCTTAATTACCCGGGCGTCACAATAAGTGTCATCCCTGGATCGGTAATGCTGACACACACAATACTTGAAGGATTTATAACAGAGTGCAATCACACACTTATTACAACGAATGTCTCAAGAAGAGAACTTATTACAATAATATGGCTTAAGGCCATCTAAATGAGATAACTGCAGAAGCATCGAAGGTAAATGAGTCCATCAACTCCAACGGCATAGCTGAGTGCACGACAACGACCTAGCGCACCTTACTCTTTGTCTGAAAAGTCTGCAACATAATACGTTGCAGCCCGAAAGGGGTCAGCACATGGAATATGCTGGCAAAATAGCATTGTAGAGCAATGAACAAGATAAATGCTATCACTACATGCATATATGGCTGGTGGAGGCTCTATGGTTATCATATGTCTTCGCAAACCCAATTTTTCCCTACTACAAAGGAATATATTTTATTTAACTACAAAGTTGGTTGATAAACATTGAGAAGGTTCCTCCAACTCAATCCCAATTAAACAATATTAGTAACCCAACAATTTAAATTAAATGTGATCAGATCAAATCAATAATTCAAGAACCAGATACTTAAGATGTCGATAACCGGGGACACGGCTAATCATGATTAGTTTATACACTCTGCAGAGGTTTGCGCACTTTTCCACACAAGACTCTATCTCCTCCATTGTATTTCTCGCACTACATGGTGTTTGAGAAATGGTGGCCGAGACACAGTCTTTCAGAAGCATTAACTATTTACTGTGGGTAGACAGTACCACCTACATCTGCTAGCCTACCACTGAAAGAGGTCACGCAACATACTCAACTATGCCAGAGCCCATAATGGCTTGTGGCTGCACACAGAAGTTTCTAGAATGAATAATCTTATGATCCCTTTGAGCTCTGGTATAACCATAGGATGATCACACTGCATTCGGATATCCTAGGACAACACCGATTCTCCAGGTGCCCGCAACCAATCCACTCAGATGTGTATTAAAGTAGCCACCTTAAGTTAACCATTAATTAACAACTCTCACATCTGTCATGGATACGCTCAACCAATCCACGTCTATGAGCATAGCATAGCAATATATGCATAACGTAGAAGTAAATCCCAAGGTTTGAAACAAAGGACAATAGGTTCTACCTCAGTAACTACTTCCTAGACCCACATGTTAATCAGATCCTACTCATGCAATATTTGAGGATTTGAACTAATGCATAAAAACTGGGTATTAAACAGGGTATGATCAAAGTGTTACTTGCCTTGCTGACGATCTGCAAACCCTAGTGACTCGTAGTAGCACGCTTCGCACTCCAGAAATTCTATCGCAAACAAACAATAAAATACATAAGCACTCAAGCACAAATGCAAAGGTAAAACTCATATTAGAAAGTCCAAACTGAAAATTCAACTGAAGAGCTTCGATTTGCAAAAAGAATCAATCAAATAAGAGCTACGAAACTCAAACTACGATCAAAAGAAGTTTGAATTAAAATCTGCATGAAACCAAATTTTAATTTTTCAAAACCATGTTCAAGTTGATTAACCGTAAAGAGGGGTTCAAGATGAAGAATTTGGCATTGGTTCCAATGGATTTGGACGAACGGTTAAAAAGTTGCGAGGGTTTGAAGATCAGGGGCTAATCTGTGATAAAAATAATCGCAGATAGGTCCCTGGCAGAAAATAAAAAAAGGAAAATACTAATGAACGAACGTTCATTATTAGAGACTAACGAACGAACGCGTTCGCGAATTGAGGCGTTCGAGCGAACGTCCGCTACTTAGCGAAATCGGAAAAAAACCGATCTGACCGATCCAACGAAAACCAGAAAAAACCGGGCAACGGCGGCGGTTTTTACCGGTTCTTCCAAAAAGACCGGCGGCGATGCGGCGATGAGATCCACAGTGGCGCAGCAACGGCGAGGCGGCGGGCGCCGAGGTGCGCGGCGGCTGCGGCGGCGGCAAGCGGCGGGCAATGAAAGCAAAAAAGGCTGGTGGCGCTGCTCGGCGTGGTGGCTGCTGCTGCGGCTCGGGTGGGGAGAGGCGGCGGGTGGTTTATAAGGGGGCGGGCGGCGCGTGGCTTGGGGAGGGGGCCGACCCGGGGCGGATTCGGGCTCGGACTCCCCCTCGGCGTCCGTGCGGGGCACGGCGGCGGGGAAGGCGGCGGCGCATGGGAGTGGGCCACTGGTTTTACCACCGGTCCGGATATATTTTTTAAAATAAATTAAATAATTAAAAATCCTAATAAAAATATTCTATAAATGCCACAAACAATTTCCACCGTCTAAATGAAATATTTAGAACAAAGTGAACATTTTTCTGGCCTAAAACCGCAATTTTGTAAAATGCATATTTTTCTAATTCAAATAAAATCCGAATAAAATATTTATTTGATTTAAAAGATTTCCTCCAATATTCCTCTCTTTCTAAAGAAGTCATATTATCTTCTCTCTATTATTTTTAATTAGTGGAAATATTCGGAGAGGAAAATATTAATACCAAATTGATCCTCTTTTCAAATTTGAGAAAATCGAAATATGAAAATTAATGAAATCCCCAACTCTCTCCTTGGGTCCTTGAGTTGCTTAATATTTCTAGGATCGCAACAAAAATGCAAATAAAATATGATATGCATATGATGACCTATGTATAACATCCAAATTGAAAATTGGGATGTTACAAACCTACCCCCTTAAGATGAATCTCGCCCTCGAGATTCGGGTTGGCTAGAAAATAGGTGTGGGTGGTCTTTCCGTAGGTCTTCCTCTCGTTCCCAGGTGGCTTCATCCTCGGTATGGTGGCTCCACTGAACTTTGCAAACTTGATAACCTTGTTGTGCGTAACTCGATTAGCAAATTCAAAAATCTTGACGGGTTTCTCTTCGTAGGTTAGGTCACTGTCCAACTGAATTGCTTCCAAGGGCACCGTATCTCTCAGAGGAATATCAGCCATCTTTGCATGGCACTTCTTCAATTGGGAAACGTTAAACACATCATGAACTCCGGACAATCCTTCGGGTAACTCCAACTTGTAGGCCACTTCTCCCATACGTTCCAGAACTCGGTATGGTCCTACAAATCTCAGGGCTAACTTTCCCTTAACTCCAAATCGTTTAACTCCTCGCAGAGGTGACACACGAAGATATGCTCTGTCTCCGATCTCATAGACTACCTCCTTGCGTTTTGAATCTGCATAACTTTTCTACCTGGACTGAGCTACCTTTAATCTGTCGCAAATCAACTTAACTTTCTCTTCGGACTCCTTGATCAGACCTGGTCCAAACAACTGGCGGTCTCCAACTTCATCCCACATCAACGGTGTCCTGCACCTTCTCCCATACAAAGCTTCGAAAGGTGCCATTTTCAAACTAGCTTGATAACTGTTGTTGTATGAGAACTCCGCATAAGGTAAATTATCATCCCAACTAGATCCATAATCTAGTGCACAAGCTCCCAACATGTCCTCCGGAATCTGATTGACTCTCTCGGTCTGTCCATCTGTCTGCGGATGAAAGGTTGTACTGAACTCTAGCCTAGTACCCAAAGCTTGGTGCAACTGATTCCAAAACTTCGAGGTAAATTGTGTCTCTCTATCTGATACGATGGTCCTCGGAACTCCATGCAGAGATACGATCCTGGTCATATATATCTTGGCCAACTTTGCACTCGTATAGGTGGTTTTCACTGGGATAAAGTGTGCCACATTGATCAAATGATCCACTACTACCCAGATAGAATCATATCCTGACCGGGTCCTGGGTAATCTGGTGATGAAATCCATGCCAAGTTTGTCCCACTTCCATTCGGGTATCGGCATAGGCTGCAGTAATCCTGCTGGCTTCTGATGTTCTGCCTTCACTCTCTGACATACATCATACGGCTACATACTCGGCAATTTCCTTTTTCATACATGTCCACCAGAAACGCTCCTTTAAATCCAAACGCATCTTGGTGTTTCCGGGGTGAATCGAGTATGGTGAGTCATGAGCCTCCTGAAGTATTAACTTCCTGATCTCCGCATTATTGGGTACATATACACGATCCTCAAACCATAAAGTTTCATGCTCATCCTCACGAAAACCTTTGGCTTTTCCCTTGCTCATCTTCTCCTTTATCTCAGCAATTTCTTTGTCATCCTTCTGAGCTTCTTGAATCTTTCCCAATAATGTTGACTGAACCTCCATTGCTACTACAAAACCTCTAGGAACTATCTCCAAACGAAGTTCCCTGATATCTTCGGCTAACTCCTTTGGTAATCCTCCGCTTATGAGGTATCGACATAACTCTTCCGGCTCAAAGCGTCTGCTACGACATTGGCCTTTCCTGGATGATAGTGTAGGTTCATATCATAATCCTTTATAAGCTCCAACCATCTCCTCTGCCTGAGATTTAGCTCCTTCTGAGTGAAAATGTACTTCAAACTCTTGTGATCCGTGTACACATCGCAACAGTTTCCAATAAGAAAATGTCTCCAGGTCTTGAGCGCATGCACTACGGCTGCTAACTCCAAATCACACGTGGCATAATTCAGCTCATGCGGTCGAAGATGACGTGAGGCATATGAAACAACCCTTTCGTCCTGCATAAGAACACCTCCAAGTCCTTGGCGAGAAGCATCACAATACACTTGGAAATCCTTGTGTATATCTGGCAGAATTAGCACTAGGGCAGTAACGAAGCGTTTCTTCAACTCCTGAAAACTGGCCACACAATCCTCTGTCCATTTGAATTTGGTTTCCTTATTCAACAACTCCGTCATAGGCTTCGCAGTCTTGGAAAAATTCTCAATGAATCTCCGTTAATATCCTGCAAGTCCAAGAAAACTGCGGATCTCTCCAACTGAGGTGGGTGCCAACCACTGAGTGACTGACTGAACCTTGGTAGGGTCTACTGCTATACCTTCTCCTGATATAACATGTCCAAGGAATCCAACTTCCTTCAACCAAAAGTCACATTTGCTGAACTTTGCATATAGCTGATGTTCCCTGAGCTTCTCAAGAACTAAACGCAAATGCTCCTTGTGCTCCTCTTCGTTCTTCGAGTACACCAAAATATCATCAATGAACACCACAACAAACTTATCCAAAAACTCCATGAACACCTTATTCATCATACTGATGAAATAGGCGGGGGCATTAGTCAATCCAAATGACATGACCGTGTACTCATACAACCCGTACCTTGTGGTAAAAGCTGTCTTAGGTATATCATGTTCTCGGATCTTCAGCTGGTGGTATCCTAATCTGAACGTGCAACTATCCCTAGGTGGTTTTGGTAATTCATAACAACATATAGCTCATTGAGCTAATGCTATTCCAAGACAAATATTTCAGGAAAGCTCAATGAATGGCATGGCATGGATGATGAAAGTGGATCCCTCAAAATATTGAGGACAAAGGATTGGCTCAAGCTCAAAAGCTCAAGACTCTACATTTTACATTTTAGTGATCCAAGATCACATTTAGTCTATAGGAAAAGCCAATACTATCAAGGAGGGATGAGGTGTTGCTTAATGAGCCTCTTGCTTCATGTGCTTAGTGATATGCTCCAAAACCCTCCACTACTTTCTCACATCCACATATGACCTAAACCTAAAGTCAAACTCGACCCTACCGATTCTTTCTATCCGGCGCCACCGAGTTCAATTGTCATAGCCACTGCCACAAACCCTAGGCAAATCGGTCTCACCGATAGGGATCTCGGTCTCACCGAGATGGGATTGTAATCTGTCGGATTTCGGGTTCCGGCAGACCCTCTAGGTTTGAACTCTGGGGTGCACGTGGAGATCTCACCCCCTACCTACCTGCACCTCGTCGCCTCGCTAGGATCTAAACTACCAAAAGAACAACACGAGAGACACAAGGTTTATACTGGTTCGGGCCACCATTGTGGTGTAACACCCTACTCCAGTGTGTGGTGTGGTGGATTGCCTCTTGGGCTGATGATGGACAATACAAGGAAGAACAGCCTCGCGAGGGTCTGTTCTTGGCTGGTGCGACGAACTGCTAGGTGGAGTTCGGTCTCTCTCTCTCTCTCTCTCTCTCTCTCTCTTGCTAGATTCAACCTGTCTCTACCCTGTGGGTGGCTAGACCTATTTATAGGCAAAGGCCCTGGGCCTCTTCGCAAATATTGAGCGGGAAGGGCGCCAACAATTGGCCATTTTGAAGGGGAACATCTAGTACACTTATCCTGACTAAAGTTGGTCCTCGCCTGTCAAAGGCTCTGGTGGTGACGCCGTCTTGGGCTCCACGATGACCTCCTTCCTGCCGTTGCAACGGTCTTGGTCTTGTTGCACCGAAACGGATGCATTTGCTTGATGCTCTTGCCTGCGCTTGCCTCCTTTGCACCAAAGAGGAAATGAGGACACTGCGCAGGCTGGCACCCGCCTGGCGCCCTTGGTCGTCATGGCTTGCATCATGGGCACCTCGCGAGGTACCCTGCCTTGATCTCTCCGCCTCCTCGCGAGCCATCTGGACGAGGCCGTGCTCGAGGAAGATTCTCGTCGTCCGCCTCATGAGGCTTGGCCTCGCGAGGGTCTTGAGCTTGTGCCGATGAAGATGGGCCGACTTGGGCCACCCCTTGAGCTACGCCCGCAGGCCGCAGTGCAAGTCTGGGTACCCCTGCTCCTGCAACACCGACAAGAGCCCCGGCCCAAGGCGCACTGACTTGGCTCAGCAGAGAAGCGAAGGGCAAGCGCGGCGCCATGGGCCCTAACAGCCTGCGGTCTTGGGCGCCGCATGGCAGTTGATTGGACGTGGGCGCCCCTGCTTCCCCACGACGCCTTAGCGACTGCACGAATTGACAAGTCCCTGCATGCAAAGCGGGTCATGATTACCTGTGATCGTGGAGGTCGACGGTTGGCCTTCCCCGGTTATAAGTACGGAACGGTGCGTGCCCTTCTAGTCCATCTCTTCTTGCTTCTCCTTCTTCTCCATCCTTGCTAGACTTTGCGGCAATGGTCCGATCCGCCAGCCTCCTGAAGAGAAGGAAAGGCTCCCGAGAGGGTCCCACCCGCTCGCCAAGAAACGGCTAGCCCTATGCCGCCGAGATGAGGGCGCTGGCAGGAGGTGTCGAGGCCCCGTGCGAGCGGCCGCCAGGTTCCCGCTGCCCTTGTACGCCCACTTTGATGGCCCTGAAGGAGTTGACGCCTAAGCGCCATGGGCGACGCCGTCGCCGGTCGGCGGTCACGGCGGTGCGCTTGTCCTCCCCGGAGTCCATGCCGAGGGCTCCTCCCGAGAGTTTGTGCTCCACGCCGCCATGCCTCCTCAATCTTGATCCGCCTTCCTCCCTCCTTCGCCTTCGTGATGCCGCAGGGGGATATTTGAGCTCGTTGCAGCACGCGGCTGCAGCACCTCGCGACAAGCGGAGGTCGCGGTCGTCGTTCCGGGCAAAGTCTTCATGACTCGAGGCTGGGGCGAGATCGCCCGGGTCTGCAGGGTGAGGGGTGCCCTCACGATCCACCTGGAGTACGACGACGCTTCCATGATGCTCTTCAAGGTCTTTGACGTGGAAGGACGCCGGCTGGAGTGCTGCCCTTAGAGAGGTGGTCGGGGCCCTGCCGCAGCGAGGACCAGGCTCACCGATCGCTCCCTCAGTAGCTCCTCAGGCGGCGGAGGTGTCGGAGGATCCAGCGACTCCGCCGAGAGCTTCTTTGTAACCCGGAGACGAAGCGACGACAGCCACGAGCCCCAAGCTTGCGCCGCCTCGGAGCAGGGCGGCTCGCCAGGTCGCCGCTGCCTCTCGATCCGATGAGGTTGGCACCGGTGCCCGACGCCCATCGCTGATGATGGCGCCGCGCGAGGGCGCGTAGTTAGCGTTCTTTAGGATCTGCTTCCTCTGTTCCCTGCGAGGAATCGAAAAGCACGCCCCGTGGGGGCTTGTAAGGTGCCTGTGGTTCTGCTTGTTAATATGATCCTTGCCGTGAAGTAGTGTGAGACGCTCATTCCGTCTTAGCTTAGTTCCTCCTTTCGAACCTTCACGAGGGCTTGATGCTCTGCGCCGACAGGTCCTGGTACCAAGGCAGGCTTCAGCCGTCGCTGGTATGCCAAGTCGCGATGCCGTGGTCAAGGCCAGGAGGTGAGCGGCCCGGGGTCCAGTAAGAGCCCCTGAGTCGCGATGCTCAGGAGGTCCCCTTTAGCGCTCAAGCAGCCATCGTTCGGTGAGAAAGGAGCGCGACGTTACTAACACGGAATTGCATTAGGTGCGAGGTCGGTGCTGCGATAGCTAGTGTTTCCGGAGGGTGACTTATCTCGGGAGTCAGGAACCGCTTCCTGGTGCGATGTTAGGTCCGCGCATCGGCAGGCGAGGGGTTGCCTGGCGAGGTCCCTCGCGGCTCTTCCTCTCGCCATTGCTCCCCTTTCGCTCTACGCCCCGGTCCCGCCTCGAAGGGTCTCAGCCATCGCTGGTATGCCGTGTCGCGATGTCGTGGACAAGGCCGAGGGTGAGGGCTGGAAAGCCGAGAGGAGCCCATGAGTCACGATGCTCAGTACCCCCTTTAACATGCAAGCGGTTCGCGCGGACGAGAGTGAAGAAGACGCCGTGAGGGCCTCGCCTGGCACTGCTCCTTGAAGGGATCCTGCAGGCTCACCACAAGAAGAACAAGAGTCCGCTATGACAAGCGACGGTCAGAGCTTGAGGGGTGACGAGGCACTGAAGGCCTGACGAGGTGGCGTCGTGCGGGGCTGCCGCGGCCAGAGCTCAGCCATCCAGGTTTGTCGGCGTTGCAGGGATGGACCCATGCGCAAGCGTCGTGCCGTTGGGGAGCAGCTCCATCAGTTGGTGTCAATTGAGCGGGTAACTAGGTCAAGCACGTTAATCACGAAGGAGCAACTTTATTTAGATAGGTGCAGGGAAGGCAGACGTCGCTGGGTCTGGCCCGAGCGACTTTGTGATGATGAGCCCGAGGGGTGCCCCCAACAAAGTAAGCTAGGAACATGTAGTAAAAGGGATACACACCACAGGGACGGACCCACGCGGCCTGGGAATGATGCAGCCCTGGGGGGCGCTCCCAGCTGGAAATGAAACTTGAAGGATGTCACCTGATAACGTTGAAGACGAAGGGATGCTAAAGTAGCGGACGTCATGGGCTGCGGAAGCCGACCTTCACGAGCCCCCAGGCTCGGGAGCCTCGGGAGGCTCCGGAGGCGCTGGTGGCTCCTCGCGGACCATCTTCATCTCCGCCAGGACTGCGGAACGCCTGGCCTCTTGAGCCTCCGTGATGCTCCCTATGAGGCGCCTGGCGCGGCGGTTGCGTTGCACGCCGTAGGGCATGCGAACGTAGCTGTGGGGTGGACCTTCGCAGCGCCCCGCGCGTGAGGGCCAGAAGCGCTCCTGAGAGGCGGCTCGGTTGAGCCCTGGTATGTTAATGCAGACGCGCAGCCCACCATCCTCGCCTGGATGGGGAGCTACGGCAGGTAAGCGGTGGCTGCCACTCATGACTCTTGACTCCTGCAGCTCCTGAATGATCTGGCTGATGAACTCCTGAGGGTTTGGCCCTCCTTGCCTCGCTCCTTCTTGAGGGAAACGTGCTTTGAAACACGCCTCCAAGTGGTGCCCAAGCGCCTCCCTCGTGACCTTAGGAAGGTCCGTGGCCCTCCAGGAGAGAGCCCCCGAGCCTTGCTTGAGGAGGGCGCCGGGCGCGCCTTCCTATGCGACAGAAGGTGGTGCCCCCTGAACAGGCACAGACCCTGAGGGGCCTGCCTCCCGAGGGGTCGGGCCTGGCAATGTCTTCTTCTTCTTGGGAGCAGTCTCTGGGAGCCTCCCGCTCCCGCGATCTGGGTCTTCAATTGACGCGGCTTGAAAAGCTCGCTCCAGGGAGCACAATGCGTCTCTCTCTTCACAAGGCACCGTGATGACTCCGCCGCTTCCTGGCATCTTGAGGACGCTAGTAGCGTGATGAGTCATGGCCGTGAACTTGGCCGAGCTGGGTACCCGAGGATGGCATTGTATGGTAGATTTAATGTGGGCGACATCGAAGTCGGCGAGCTCGTGCGGTAGTTGTCGCGAGCCCCAAGGTGAAGGGGAGGCGACCTGCCTAATCGGAATTGTGGAGCCATCGGTGACTCCGGAGAAAGGCTTGGCTGGCTGAAGCTGATTGTAAGGCACTTGGAGATTGTTGAATGTCTCTATGGATGTGACATTGAGCCCTGCTCCGCCATCGGCGAGGGTCCCGTGACTTGCATGTTGCCGATGATCGGAGGACCCGGCTGTGGGCCAAGACTTGAGCTGATCTGCTGAGCTGAACGTGATGGCGACGCTGACCACCCGAGAGGGCACGTGGCTTCGAGCTTGGGGAGGACTGCATTCACTTCGCTGGGCGAACTGCTTGAAGATGCGTTGAGAGGTGGGGCTTGAGCTCCGCCCAGATGCAAGCGATAGCGCGACTCGAAGCCCCAGCCCCTCGGCCCCGATGATGGTCCTCATTTATCCTTGGCTGCGCGGCAGAGGAGGGAGGCCTGTGTTTCCTTGCGGGTGATCCTCGCGAGGCTGATCCTCCGGCCTCCTCGCGAGGCTGATCCCGCCAGCGATCCTCGCGAGGTCAATCACGGCACCTTGGCGAGGGCCACGGTCTTCCCAAAGATCCCGCGCTTCTTCCTCCTCCTTGGCCGTAGCCTCGATCGTTGCGGTTGGGGCGTCGACCGATTCTCCCTTCTCGCATGGCTCGGACCTCTTGACATTCATTGGTGTTGTGGGTGTGGAGGTCGTGGTACACACAGTACCGGCTGCCCTTGGAAGACTCGGGCTGATCTATGCCTCGCTTGGTGTCTGGTTCGCCATGAGCACGGCAGCCCCTTGCGCTTTCACGCCCTGGCCTTGGGCTTCTTCTCTTCTAGGTCTACGGTTGGCAGCTCGAGGAGGGAAAGGCGTCCTTCCTCAGCCCTGGCGCACTTGGTCGCCAAGTTGAACAGCTCCAAGGATGTGCACAGATCTTCATGCATCTCCAGCTCCTCCTTCATCTGGACGTCACGCACACCGTCGGAGAAGGCTGAGATGATGTCTTCCTCGGTCACCTTGGGAATCTTGAGGCATGCGTTGTTGAAGCGCTGGATGTACTTCTGCAGGGTCTCCCCTGGCTGCTGCTTGATGCGGCGCATATCGCTCACGGCAGGAGGCCGGTCATGAGTACCTTGGAAGTTGGCGATGAAGTGGGTGCGATCTCGCCCCAGGAGGAGATCGTGCCAGAGCTGTGTTCAGAGCCAAAAGGGCACCGCCCTGAGTGCCATGGGAAACCAGTTCGCCATGACCTTTCGCCCCCATTGGCGGCTTCGATGCCCTGCGTCAGAGCTGGAGGAACTCCGCTGGGTCGGCAAAGTGTTGTCAGAGCGAGGAGGCAGGTCTGGCTTGAACTTGCTGTGCCACGCGACGCTGCACAGCTCGGTGGTGAAGGCGCTGCAGCCTCTGTGGCCACGGGGCCTTTGGTGACGAAGAGCCTGGTCTTGCGGGTCCCCATGCGCTGCCGCTGGAGCTGCGCTGGGTCTTGGCGCTTTGGAGCAGGAGCACGGTCAGGACGGGCAGGCGGTGCTGAGGAGCACTCGGCAGCTTCTTTGGGGCGAGGGACCTCTTGACAGCTCTCTTTTTTGCGCTGGTGCCGGACGGAGTGGGTTCCGCCCAGGGGCCACGCGCTTTGGGGCCAAGGCACCTTCTTGAGGGGGAGGCGGCTGAGGCGCCCCTGGAGCTTCATCACCCACGCAGGGCGGGGCGCAGTGCAGCGAGAAGGACGACGCGGGGGAGCCCCCTGCGGCGCGGACGAGCTCGGCGACGCGGTCGAGCCACTCTTCGTAGACGTCGTCAACAGGGCGGTAGCGCAGGAGCTCGTTTGCCGCGATGAGCGCAGCTCGAGCCTCCATGGGCGCGCGGAGAGCGCGAGACGAAGAACCAGCTGGGGCGAGTGAAGGAGTAGCGGTACAGTCATCTCGCCTTACGGACGAATGCTGGGACGATGCTTGCTGCTCGTTCTCCGCCGGGCCGGTGGCGGCGTTGACGGCAGGCGACGGGGAACGGCGGGGGTGGCCGCCGATGGGGGCCGTCTGGGGGACGCGGGTAGCGAGAGCGGCTCGGCACTCGGCGCGGGCCCGACGAGCGTATGACATGGATGCGATGGGCGGCGAAGAACAGGGCGGCGGAAGAAGGATTCCGGTGCACTCCTACCTGGCGCGCCAAATGTCGGATTTCGGGTTCCAGCAGACTCTCTAGGTTCGAACTCTGGGGTGCACGCGGAGATCTCACACCCTACCTACCTGCACCTCGTCGCCTCGCTAGGATCTAAACTACCAAAAGAACGACACGAGAGACACAAGGTTTATACTGGTTCGGGCCACCATTGTGGTGTAACACCCTACTCCAGTGTGTGGTGTGGTGGATTGCCTCTTGGGCTGATGATGGACAATACAAGGAAGAACAGCTCATGAGGGTCTGTTTTGGCCGGTCTGATTTAACAGCTAGGGGAGTTCGGTCGCCTATCTCTCTCTCTCTCTCTCTCTTGCTAGATTCAACCTGTCTCTACCCTGTGGGTGGCTAGCCCTATTTATAGGCAAAGGCCCTCGGCCTCTTCCCAAATATTGAGCGGGAAGGGCGCCAACGATTGGCCATTTTGAAGGGGAACATCTAGTACACTTATCCCGACTAAAGTTGGTCCTCGCCGTCAAAGGCTCGTGGTGACGCCTTGGCTTGGGCTCCACGATGACCTCCTTCCTGCCGCTATGACGGTCTTGGTCTTGTTGCATCAAACGGATGCCTTTGCTTGATGCTCTTGCTCGCGCTTGCCTCCTTTGCACCAAAGAGGAAATGAGGACACTGTGCGGGCTGGCGCCTGCCTGGCGCCCTTGGTCGTCATGGCTTGCGTCATGGGCACCTCGCGAGATACCCTGCCTTGTTCTCTCCGCCTCCTCGCGAGCCAGCCTGACGAGGCCGTGCCTGAGGAAGCTTCTTGTTGTCCGCCCCGCGAGGCTTGGCCCCTCGCGAGGGTCTTGAGCTTGTGCTGATGAAGATGGGCCATACTGGGCCACCCCTTGAGCCACGCCGCAGGCCGCAGACAGGCAAGTCTGGGTAGCCCCGTTCCCAGAACGCCGACATAATATCTCTATTTCCCTTCGTAACGTTTCGGTCTAACCGAAGTGAGCGATCGGTCCCACCGAGATTGCAATGTAAACTCTCTATTTCCCTTTCGTAACTTTTCGGTCCCACCAAAAGAGTGAATCGGTCCCACCGAAGTTTACTCCGACCAACTCTCCGTTAGCTAATTACCATATTCGGTCTCACCGAGTTTGTGTAATCGGTATCACCGAGATTACGTTATGCCCTAACCCTAACCATATCGGTCCTACCGAGTTGCATGTTAGTCCCACCGAAAATCCTAACGGTCACTAGGTTTACTAAATCGGTCAGACCGAGTTTGTTGATTCGGTCCCACCAAGTTTGGTAAATTGTGTGTAACGGTTAGATTTTTGTGTGGAGGCTATATATACCCCTCCACCTCCTCTTCATTTGTGGAGAGAGCCATCGAACAAACCTACACTTCCAACTTACTGGGGCCTGAGAGAGAACCACCTACTCATGTGTTGAGGCCAAGATATTCAATTCCTACCATATGAATCTTGATCTCTAGCCTTCCCCAAGTTGCTTTCCACTCAAATCTTCTTTCCACCAAATCCAAATCGAGTTGAGTGTTGGGGAGACTATCATTTGAAGCACAAGAGCAAGGAGTTCATCATCAACACACCATTTGTTACTTCTTGGAGAGTGGTGTCTCCTAGATTGGCTAGGTGTCACTTGGGAGCCTCCGACAATATTGTGGAGTTGAACCAAGGAGTTTATAAGGGCAAGGAGATTGCCTACTTCGTGCAAATTTTGGAAAACTTTCTCCGAAACTCCTCGCCCACGCATAGCTCGCTTTGCCTACTAGGTCTCCGGGTCGTCGACTTCATCGCCAGCCGCCACCTGTCGCTGGTCTCTGCCGCCATCAACGGAATTCTTCTCCGCCTGCTGTCAGCCAGAAGCGAGTTCACCGCTGAACTAGGGTATGAACTCGATCACAGTGCTATCCTCGCCCCGATTCTCAAAGACATTGTGTTCATAATGCTTCTTGCCACGATTGAAACACCTCTATCCAGTCAAAACAATCCTTAGAATAGGTGTGATTCGAAAATTTAGGGTTAGGTTTCCGCCGATACCATCTCGGACCCACCGAGTTGAAAAACTTGGTCCCACCGATTTGGCTAACGCCATTGCACTAGTAAGTCTCGGTCTGACCGAGAATTGCTAATCGCTGTGACCGATTTTAAAATTTTAGAAACCCTAGCAGTCTCGGTGCCACTAAACCGTGACTCGGTCGACCGAGTTCACTAGTTTAGGTTCCGAACTGCTTCGTATCACCGAGTTTGAAAATCGGTAGATCTGAAATGCTTTCTCGTGGAAGACTAAAACTAAGTTTTTGAATCATTCTTTACAAAATCTCAGCATTTTGTGATGCTCATCCACTCTACCTCATCTATAACTATTCACAGTGGTCAGCATCGGTGTGTGTAGCATGTCGCACCAAAGTGACAGCCGTAACAAGTCAAGAGCAGAATCACATGAGTGAGGGCACTAGTCCCTCTAGCAGCTCGGATGAGGGGAGCAGAAGCACTCCCAGCAATTTTCCCAAGGCTGCCACAAGGACAAGGAAGAAGAAGACCTCAGAGTCTGAGGATGAGGATTATGTGGCAGTTGAGGATGAGGCAAGTTCAAAGAAGAAAGTGCTCAAGAAGGAGTACAGCTCAACTGCAGTTAAACCAGGAATGAAGATCAAAAGGCATGCAGGAAGACAACCAATGTCCAAAGCCAGAGTCTCCACTCAAGCATCTTTGGAATCCCAACCCAAAGAGCTTGCTGCTACTAAAGGAAAGAAAAGGAAGGAAAGGGTCAAGAAGACCATGGCCAGAGTAATAGGAAAGCCTTCCATGATGGAGGAAGAAGAGGAAGAAGAGGTTGCTGAACCAGCACCCAAGGCACAAAAGCTGATGGGTGATGCTATAAAGTTAGGGGATGCCACTTCAAAGCCCATAGTAGCACCCAAAGCTGCCCCCAAGCCCAAGAGTGCACCTAAGAGGAATATCAGGAGTATACCACCGCTGAAAAGAACAAGGCCCCAATGCCCGATGTTGTCACGAGGAAGATGAAGAAGGGCAAGTTTTAAGGAAGCTCAAACCCAAGATTCCAGACCATAATGATGCTCATCCTGTGGCTGAGAACATGAAGTTCAGAGAGACTTAGGGTTGAGGCTATGGAGAGAGTCGATCCATATGCCACCGGAGAAGGACTGCTGAGATTACAGTGTTCCACACCAAGGAGCAGCAGGACTTCTATGAAACCATCTTATTGGATAAGAAGCCCATAGTTTGTGATATGAGGTGGGTCGACTGGACCTACATTCAGGAGAATGAAGAACACTATCCTGGAGTATACGACAACTTCAGTGCGTGTGGAGTTGCAGATTTTGTTGGGAAGAAGCTCACAAACTGGAATGACGAGCTCATTATGCAATTCTACTCCACAGCACATTTCTATCCAGATGGCAAGATAGTTTGGATGTCAGAAGGAACGAGATACCAATCAACCATAGAGGAATGGGCAAGTCTGATCAATGCCCCAAAGGAAAGTGAAGATGACTTGGACATTTATGCCAAGAAGAAGATGGATCACAACTCAATGTCATAGATGTACAAGGAGATCCCAGATGATGCACTTGAGACTTTCAAGTTTGGATCAGTTCATTTTCTTCTGTCAGGGCTGCCAACGATCAACTGGATCCTAAGGCACACTCTGTTTCCCAAACCAGGTGACCACAACATGATCAGAGGACATGCAATTAATTTGCTTCACATTTTTTATGTGCCCCAGAAATTCAAGGTCATGAGCCTCACAGTTGAAACTATCAAGAGGACAGCAGCAGACCAAAAGAGGAGCTGTGGATATGCCCCACAAATCCAGGAGTTGATTAACTAAAAGATGGGCACAGGGAAGTATCTATTGGATAAAGAACACTTAGTTCTCTATCCTGAATTTGAGGACAATCAAGTTGTCATGACTGAGAATGAACCATCATCAGTACAAGCTCAAGAGAAGAAGGAGAAGGCAAGGAAAGAGAAGGCTGCCAAGATGCCCACTCTAGCAGAGGCATCTGAGTACTTTTTGAAGAACAAGCAGGAGCAGCTTGGTTACTTCATAGCATCAACTCTGCGGATTGAGAAGGGGTTGGCCACCCTAACTCAAAACCAAGAGAGCCTGGAAAGAATCATGGAACGAAAATTCTATGATCTTGATGTCAAAGTAACAGAGATTCAGTCAGTTGTGGAGCAGCTACAGGATGACATGCAGGAGAGGAAGGGCAGGACAACAACTGATGCATTTGCCAGAGTGCCTTGAGCTCAGAGATCAGCTGCAGAGCCAGTACCAGTCACCAGAGTCACTTCATCTGCTCCAGCTACAGCTCAAGCGCAACCAGCTCTAGCACCAACTCCTTCAGCTCCTTCCACATCTACTGAAGTCTTCGTCCAAGGAGTCATCTCTACGCCAGCAGCAGAAGACCAAGCCTGAGAGACGATATAGTCCTATGCATTTTCTAGGAACTTTTTGGTAACTTGTTGCCAAAGGGGGAGAAAAATGTATAGATCATAGGCTTCGAGAGAGAGAGAGTTTGCTTTTGTTCTCTCTTGTCTTCTTGGTTGAACTTTGTTTGCTTTTGATTGCTTGAGATACTATGCTATTACCTGTGAGACATTGATGATCATGTGTTTGATCATAAGCTACACTTATGCTTGTTATATGTTATTATCTTACTTATCCTCATATGATCATTCACTATGCTTGGTGATGAGTGCATGTACTTAATCTTTATTATTTTGAGCGCTCCACCAAGATGTATGTGACATGGAAGAGTAACCCATGAGCCTAATTCCTTGTGCATTTGCAGTGCAAAGCAAATTTTAAATCATGCACAAATTTAGGGGGAGCTCTTGCTTATCACATACTTCTCAAAAGCGACGATGTTTTTCAATCTTATTATCATTTGTCGAAGCTTTGATCTATATGTTGTCATCAATTACCAAAAAGGGGGAGATTGAAAGTGCAACTATCCCTGTGTGGTTTTGGCAATTCATAACAACATATAGCTCATTGAGCTAATGCTATTCCAAGACAAATATTTCAGGAAAGCTCAATGAATGGCATGGCATGGATGATGAAAGTGGATCCCTCAAAATATTAAGGACAAAGGATTGGCTCAAGCTCAAAAGCTCAAGACTCTACATTTTACATTTTAGTGATCCAAGATCACATTGAGTCTATAGGAAAAGCCAATACTATCAAGGAGGGATGAGGTGTTGCTTAATGAGCCTCTTGCTTCATGTGCTTAGTTACATGCTCCAAAACCCTCCACTACTTTCTCACATCCACATATGACCTAAACCTAAAGTCAAACTTGGCCCTACCAATTCTTTCTATCCGGCGCCACCGAGTTCAATTGTCATAGCCACTGCCACAAACCCTAGGCAAATCGGTCTCACTGATAGGGATCTCGGTCTCACTGAGATGGGATTGTAATCTCTCTGTTTCCCTTCGTAACATTTCGGTCTAACCGAAGTGAGCGATCGGTCCCACCGAGATTGCAATGTAAACTCTCTGTTTCCCTTTCATAACTTTTCGGTCCCACCGAAAGAGCGAATCGGTCCCACCGAGTTTACCTGACCAACTCTCTAGTTAGCTAATTACCAAATTCGGTCTCACCGAGTTTGTGTAATCAGTCTCTCCGAGATTACGTTATGCCCTAACCCTAACCATATCGGTCCTACCGAGTTGCATGTCAGTCCCACCGAAAATCCTAACGGTCACTAGGTTTACTAAATCGGTCAGACCGAGTTTGTTGATTCGGTCCCACCGAGTTTGGTAAATTGTGTGTAACGGTTAGATTTTGTTTTGTGGAGGCTATATATACCCCTCCACCTCCTCTTCATTCATGGAGAGAGCCATCAGAACAAATCTACACTTCCAACTTACCAGTTCTGAGAGAGAACCACCTACTCATGTGTTGAGGCCAAGATATTCAATTCCTACCATATGAATCTTGATCTCTAGCCTTCCCCAAGTTGCTTTCCACTCAAAACTTCTTTCCACCAAATCCAAATCCTGTGAGAGAGAGTTGAGTGTTGGGGAGACTATCATTTGAAGCACAAGAGCAAGGAGTTCATCATCAACACTCCATTTGTTACTTCTTGGAGAGTGGTGTCTCCTAGATTGGATAGGTGTCTATTGGGAGCCTCCGACAAGATTGTGGAGTTGAACCAAGGAGTTTGTAAGGGCAAGGAGATCGCCTACTTCGTGAAGATCTACCGCTAGTGAGGCAAGTCCTTCGTGGGCGACGGCCATGGTGGGATAGACAAGGTTGCTTCTTAGTGGAACCTTCGTGGGTGGAGCCCTGCGTGGACTCGCGCAACCGTTACCCTTCGTGGGTTGAAGTCTCCATCAACGTGGATGTATGATAGCACCACCTATAGGAACCACGACAAAAACATCTGTGTCTCCAATTGCGTTTGAATCCTCCAAACCCTTCCCTTTACATTCTTGCAAGTTACATGCTTTAATTCCGCTGCCTATATACTCTTTGCATGCTTGCTTGAATTGTGTGAAGATTGCTTGACTTGTTCAAAGATAGCTAAAATCTGCCAAAGTCTAAAATTGGAAAAAAGGTTAGGTTTTTAATTGGTCAAGTAGTCTAATCACCCCCCCCCCCTCTAGACATACTTCAAGGTCCTACATAATCGCAGATCGATCTTGGAGAATACTTTAGCTCCTTGTAGCTGGTCAAACAAATCGTTGATCATCAGTAGTGGGTACTTGTTCTTGATCGTCACTTCATTCAATGCGCGATAATCAACAACCATCTGCAACGATCCATCCTTCTTCTCAACTAAGAGCACTAGGGCTCCCCATGGCGACGAACTTGGTCGAATATAACGTTTCTCCAATAACTCATTAAATATGCTTCTTAATATCTTCCAGATCATTTGCGGGCATCCGGTATGGCCTCTTTGATATCGGTCCGGTGCCTCGCAACAGCTCTATCAAAAATTCTATGTCTCGATCCGGCGGCATGCCTGGTAGTTCCTCTGGAAATACATCCGGGTAATCCTTCACTACAGGCACTTCTCCTGAACAACTCCTGAGAGGGAATTTACTTGGGTCCTCCTTGGCGCATGCCTGGATACATACTTAATCCTTTTTTCCCTCCGGGGTGGTGAGAAGAATTGACTTACTAGCACAATCAATGTTTCCTCCATACTTCGATAGCCAATCCATGCCTAGTATTATATCCAGTCCTTGTGACTCCAAAATTATTAGGCCTGAGGGGAAAACATGGCTACCAATGGTTAAGGGTAACCGATTTCACCATCGGCCGGCCATATACTCTGCTCCTGGCGAGCTTACTAACATAGGTGACCTAAGGGCTAAGGTGGGTAACTTAAACTTGTCCACAAATCCCCTTGATATGTATGAATGTGATGCACCATTATCAAAAAGAACGAGAGCGTTAAATGACTTAACCAAAAACTTACCGATAACTTCATCTGGCTGCTCCTCAACCTCATCCACGTTGATGTGGTTCACCTGACCTCTGGTGAAGGGATTGGGATTCTTCCCAGAACTTCCATTTCCATTCTCATTCTTGGCTTCAGAAAACTCAATGGCGTAGTGCCCAGTCTTCCCGCACTTGAAACAAGTAATGTGACTTAGGTCCTTCTTGGCGGGTGTTGCTGGGTTGGAACGGTTCTGATTGCTGCTTGCTCCATTCCCATTCCCATTCTTAGGGCCGCTATGGTTATGCGAACTTCCTCCATTGTGAGTGTGGCCTCCATGGTTATGGGTGTATCCTCCCGAGTTAGGGGTAAAACAAGGTCTCTGTTGAGCTCCTGAATTGTACTTCCCTTGTCCATACTTCCTTTTGTGGCTCTCTATCTACTGCTGCTTCCCTGCAATCATAAGAGCCATGTCTACCAACTCCTAGTAGTTAGCAAATGTTGCTACCATCAGCTGCATACTCAGCTCATCATTCAGCCCTTCCATAAACTTCTCCTTCTTTGCGGCATCTGTGGCCAAATTATCCGGGGCATAGCGAGCTAACTTACTGAACTCATCCACGTACTACCCCACAGTACGGTTTCCCTGACGTAAGTTGCGAAACTCACGCTTCTTCATGCTCATAGCTCTAGTTGAGACATGTACAGTGCGGAACGCTTGCTGAAACTGATCCCAAGTGACATTGGCTATGGGGAACGTGGTTGTGTAATTCTCCCACCATGAGGCTGCGGGTCCATCCAGTTGGTGTGCGGCAAAGAGCACCTTCAAGATCTCATGCAACTGCGGTGGTCAACTCCTTCCAATCCTGCGAGCTACCATCAAGCAACAATCGGCTCGGTGCTACTGGAAAACACCAGAAGATTCAACCTCAGAAAACAGGCTAAGTTGTCAACTGGAGGTGGTGGTGGTGGGTTGTTGTTGTTGTTGTTGTTGTTGTTGTTGTTGTTGCCTTGATTCTGTACTAGCAACTGCATCAAGGCATTCTGCTGTTGGATCAACTGTGTGAGCTCTGGTGGGAAGACAGATCCGGGGTCACGTCTCGGAGGCATCTGAAGGGTTTAGAGGGGAGAGATTAGAATAGAATGAGGTCTAAATAGAAAAGCACTACCCATATGCACATGAGTCAGACACAATCATATCACACCACTCAATTCAAACAAGGGCATACAAACGATCTAACTACCGTTATAGAATACTCGAACTACTACTATTTAAATGGGGAAAATACTGGTGGTCATCTAGAAATTTTGATCGGTGGAAGACTCCACGATGTCTGCTCCAGCTTCGTCTTCGTAATCATCGTCACTACTGTCGGGGTCAGAGTCGGTGTCGTCGATGATGATGTAGTCCTCGGGATGGTCGTCATATCCTCCTGGTGCGGGGTCTCCCATAAATACTCCTAGCTTCTTCGTCGGGTCTTCATTCTTCTCTAGTAGCACTGCAATTTCCTCCTCATATCCATCACGTGTAGACTTGAGTTCCTCTTCAAGCTCCATGTTCCTGGTCATCACCTTCTTCAGATCTATCATGTTGGCGCACATTTGGTTCTCCTGGCGGCGAATGTGCTGGTTTAACTCCTCGATGAAAGCTGCAATGGACTTGTCCCTCCTGGTGCTGATTATCTCCCATTGCTCATCTCGGCGCCCACATATCTGGTAGATGGTGTCCTTAAGATCCTTGTGATAAACTTCGCCGATGCGTCCCATGGCAATGTGAGCTGCCATGCTCTTCCCTAGACTCCAGGTTGGTGCATCAAAGGAAAACTCTATGGGCTCAATAACTGGACTGAATGTACTTCCTGGAACATGAACTCGAATCATCCAACGCTCCTCTTCTGGTAAATTGGTGGTGTAGGTCCCGGTGAAACTTGGTATTCCGATGTTTAGGTACCTAGTGACTTCCTTCAAGTGTTGTCCAAATGGTGTGTCTTCATCTGGTTGAGCAAACTTGTTCCTTGGGTCCACCATCTATAGAGTGGAAAATGCAGAGGAGTCAGAAAAGAGTAGAGAAGAGTGACATATGGCTTATCTTAGTGGTCGCGTCCTACAATCAACGTGTGCTCTGATACCATCTTGTAGCGATCCGACCTCAAACGGTCAAATCTCTGGGCATAAGTGTCATCCCTGGATCGGTAATGCTGACACACACAGTACTCGAAGGATTTATAACAGAGTGCAATCACACACTCATTACAACGAATGTCTCAAGAAGAGAACTTATTACAATAATATGGCTTAAGGCCATCTAAATGAGATAAATGTGGAAGCATCAAAGGTAAATGAGTCCATCAACTCCAACGGCATAGCTGAGTGCACGACAACGACCTAGCGCACCTTAGTCTTCGTCTGAAAAGTCTGCAACATAATATGTTCCAGCCCGAAATATGCTGGCAAAATAACACTGTAGAGCAATGAACAAGATAAATGCTATCACTACATGCATATATGGCTGGTGGAGGCTCTATGGTTATCATATTTCTTCGCAAACCCAATTTTTCCCTACTACAAAGGAATATATTTTATTTAACTACAAAGTTGGTTGATAAACATTGAGAAGGTCCCTACAACTCAATCCCAATTAAACAATATTAGTAACCCAACAAATTAAATTAAATGTGATGAGATCAAATCAATAATTCAAGAACCAGATACTTAAGATGTCCATAACCGGGGACACGGCTAATCATGATTAGTTTATACACTCTGCAGAGGTTTGCGCACTTTTCCCCACAAGACTCTATCTCCTCTGTTGGATTTCTCACACTACATGGTGTTTGAGAAATGGATGGCCGAGACACGGTCTTTCAGAAGCATTAACTCTTTACTCTGGGTAGACAGTACCACCTACATCTGCTAGCCTACCACTGAAAGAGGTCACGCAACATACTCAACTATGCCAGAGCCCATAATGGCTTATGGCTGCACACGGAAGTTTCTAGAATGAATAATCTTATGATCCCTTTGAGCCTGGGTGGCGAACCATAGGATGATCGCACGGGTACTCCGGGATATCCTAGGACAACACTGGATTCTCCAGGTGCCCGCAACCAATCCACGCAGATGTGTATTAAAGTAGCCACCTTAAGTTAACCATTAATTAACAACTCTCACATCTGTCATGGATACGCTCAACCAATCCACGTCTACGAGCATAGCATAGCAATATAAGCATAACGTAGAAGTAACTCCCAAGGTTTGAAACAAACGACAATAGGTTCTACCTCATCAACTACTTCCTAGACCCACATGTTAATCAGATCCTACTCATGCAATGTTTGAGGATTGGAACTAATGCTTAAAAACTGGGTATTAAACGGGGTATGATCAAAGTGTTACTTGGCTTGCTGACGATCTGCAAACCCTAGTGACTCGTAGTAGCACGCTTCGCACTCCGGAAATTCTATCGCAAACAAACAATAGCATACATAAGAACTCAAGAAAATATGAAAAGGTAAAACTTAGATGAGAAAGTCCAAACTGAAAATTCAACTGAAGAGCTTCGATTTGCAAAAAGAATCAATCAAATCAGAGCTACGAAACTCAAACTACGATCAAGAGAAGTTCGAATTCAAATCGGCTTGAAACCAAATTTTAATTTGTCAAAACCATGTTCAAGTTGATTAACCGGAAAGAGGGGATCGAGACGGAGAATTTGGCTTTGGTTTCACGGGATTTGGACGAACGGTTAAAAAGTGGCGAGGGTTTGAAGATCAGGGGCTAATCTACGATAAAAATAATCACGGATAGGTCCTTGGCCGAAAATAAAATAAAACGAAAAAGACTAACGAACGAACATTCGTTATCAGAGACTAACGAACGAACGCGTTCGCGAACAGAGGAGTTCGGTCGAACATCCGCTACTTATTGAAACCAGAAAAAACCGATCTAACTGAACCAACGAAAACAAGAAAAAAACCAGGCGACGGCGGCTGTTTTTACCGGTTCGTCGAAAAAGACCGGCAGCGACGTGGCAACGAGATCCGGCGGCCGCGACGGCGAGGCAACGGGGCGTCGCAGGAGGCGGCGTCGGTGCGATGCGGGCGGCAAGCGACGGCGGCAATGAGCAAAGAAGCGGCGGCGGGCAGAGGCAAGAAAGCGGTGGCGGTGGCTGCGGTCTTGGCTCGGGTGGGAGAGGCGGCGGGCGGCGTGGCTTGGGAGGGGCCGCCCGGGCGGAGTCGGCTCGGTCTCCCCTCGGCGTCCCAAGGCAAGCTGCACGGCGGGGGAAAAGCGGCGCACGGAGTGGGCGGTGGGATCCGCCCGATCGGTCCGGGAAATATTTTTTTTTAATAAATTCCGCTGAAGTAAAATCCTAATAAAATTAAACAAATTCTAAAAATGCCAAAAAACAATTTCCTCCGTCTAAATAAAATATTTAGAACAAAGTGAACATTTTTCTTGCCTAAAATGCAATTTTGTAAAATGCATATTTTTCTAATTCAAATAAAATCGCGAATAAAATATTTATTTGATTTTAAAAATTTTCCTCTTTTTTGAAGAAGTCATATTATCTTCTCTCTTTTATTTTTAATTATTGGAAATATTCATAGAGAAAAATATTAAAACCAAATTAATCCTCTTTTCAAATTTGAGAAAATCCAAATATGAAAATTAATGAAATCCCCAACTCTCTCCTTGGGTCCTTGAGTTCCTTAAGATTTCTAGGATCGCAACAAAAATGCAAATGAAATATGATATGCATATGATGACCTATAACATCCAAATTGAAAATTGGGATGTTACAGGTTCCCAAGACTACATCAAGTTCTACTTCATCAAGTACGACTACAACTCCAAGGATTCCCATCAAGATGATGTGGATCCCAAAGAAGAAGAACTAGAGAGTTCTTGAGGGTGACTCCGCCAACATGCTTCGCTCATATCATCTTGGCAAGGACAAGTGCAAACAACTTCCACATCTTGCACTAGTTCAAGGAGTCACAAACCCACTTGTTGGTAAGACAAGGGACAAGGTAACCTAATGCTTTCATGGACATCATCTTGTGTGAACATCACCCTATGTCCATGCATATCCTTGTGTGTTCCTTGTGGGACTAACCCGTGTAGGTATTGAAAGTGCAACTCACTCCAATGGATTGCTCCAAATGATCTACATCAACATTTAACATCGACATCTTCAACATCTACATGAAGTCATCATCGACAAAACCCAAGGTTAGTTCATCCCTCCTAGGGGGTATATCACATCTAGGGGGAGCTTTACTCTAATCAATTGAGCTAAAGCAACTCTAATGGTGTGAACACAACAATGCTTTATGTAAAAGTGGTAACCCCACTTATGCTTAAACGATGAGTATGACCTATGATCAAATGTTCTCAATTGACTCCTAAGTCAATATACTCATATATAGATGACCTAGTCATCGCCAATTGCTTGATAGATGCTAGAATGTTTATGCATGCTTTGTCACACATTTCATTTGCCATTTTATAGTGTGAGCATGTTCATTGCATATTCTACTCATTCGAGGACATCCACTTGTTGCATTGATTGTTTGGCCTTTTCTCTTTTGCCAAGTGGATGGACAAGAATGCCTAAGAACTTCCTCTAGCTATCTATGCTTTTCTCGTCTCAAACTCTATTCATGCTACATCACAAAGTTTGATCAAGTCAGATTAGAACCACTCTGTGTGAGGAGCACTTGGAGTCCCCGATTTGTCATAGACTTAAACTTCCAAAACCTCTCTGTGCATTTTGGTATGACCGATCCATCCACTTCGGTCACACCGAGTTCACTGAGTTGATCTAGGTTTTCACTCTCGGTGTAACCGATTTGAACTTTTCGGTCACACCGAGTTGCAGTAACCGCTTGCGATTCTGCATCTCGATGCCACCGAGTTGTTCCACTCGGTCACACCGACAAGGTAAGGATATATATACCAACGGGTGAGATTTTGGAAATTTCTTCAAAACCCTCCATCCCGCGCGTGTCCTGCTCTGCCGCCTCGGGTCTCAGATCATCTTCTCGTCGCCAGTGACCTCCTGCCGCTGGTCTCCATCGCTGTCAACGGATTTCCTTCCCGTCGTTGTCGCCGTAGCAAACTCACCGCCTAACTAGGGTATGAGTTTGATCTTTTGTGCTAATTCCTTACTCTGATTCTTAGAACAGTGCAATGACATGTTCTTTACCACATATGAGATCAATCTATCTAGAGAAAACTTCCATTTGATTAGGTTTGATTCGAAAATTTAGGGTTAGGTTTATGCTGAACTCATCTTGGACCGACCAAGTTGTAGAAATCGGTCTCACCGATTTGGCTTAGGCCATTGCACTTGCACTTTTCTGTCTAACCGAAAACTGCAAATCAGTGCGATCGAGTTCAACTCTTAGTGAAACCCTAGCAATCTCGGCGCCACCAAACTATGACTCGGTCTGACCGAGTTCACTAGTTTAGACTCCAAAAGTTGCTTCGGTGTCACCGAGTTTAACAAATCGGTAGCTCTGAAATGCTTTATGTGGAGAACTAAAATTAAGTTTCTGACTAATTTGTTTTGCAAAATCTCTGCACTTTGTGATGCTCATCCACTCTATCTCATCCATATCTATTCACAGGGTATGCTGTTAGTTTGCTTTGCCAGCATGTCTGGCCAGAGTGATAGCCAGAACAAATCAGAAGAGCAAGTGCACATGAGTGAGGGCACTAGTCCCTCTAGCAGCTATGATGATGGCAGCAGGAGCACTCCAAGCAATTTGCCCAAGGCAGCCACTAGAACAAGGAAGAGGAGAACCTCAGACTCTGAGGATGAGGACTATGTGGCTACTGAGGAGGAAGTAAGCTCCAAGAATAAAGTCATGAAGAAGGAATATGGTAATGCTGCTGCAACAAAGGTTGGTTTGCATAGGAAGGCACCTGCCAAGAGAGTTCCAATGTCTAAGTCCAGAGCCTCCACTCAGGAACCTTCCAAATCAACAGGAGGAGAGGCTGCTGGTGAGGGAAAGAAGAAGGAAAGAAAGATTGGAAGATGGTGCAAGAAGGTGGACCCCATGGCAGAATTTGAAAAGCACTCATCTGAAGAAGAAGAGGAAGAGGAAGAGGATGCTGCACCAGCACCCAAGTAGCAAATGGGGGATGCTATTAAGTCTGGGGCTGCTCCTTCAAAGCCCAAAACTGCCCCCAAAGCTGTTGCTCAAGCTCAAAAGTCTTCAAAGCCCAAGAGGAGCACTAGGAACATTCCAGCTACAGAAAAGAACAAGGCCCAGTGCCTGAGATGGAAGAAGAAGATGCTAAAGCCCAAGTGCTAAGGAAACTGAAACCAAAGAATCCAGATCATGATGATAGCCATCTAGTGGCAGAGGATATGAGCATCGGGAAGGATGCATGTCTGAGACTTTGGAGACAGAGTGACCCCTATGCTGTGAGGAGAAAGACTGTAGTGGACTACAGGTTCCACACCAAAGAACAGCAAGATTTCTATGAAACTATTTTGCTTGACAAGAAGCCCATAGTTTGTGACATGAAGTGGGTAGACTGGAAGTACATTGATGAGAATGAAGATCACTTTCCAGGTGTACACGAAAGCTTTTAGATCTTGTGGAGTTGACAAGTTTGTGGGTCAGAAGTTGACAAAATGGAATGATGAACTCATCATGCAATTCTACTCCACTGCTCATTTTTATCCAGATGGTAGGATTGTATGAATGTCTGAGGGTACAAGGTACCAGTCAACTGTTCATGAATGGGCTAAGTTGATAAATGCCCCCGAAGAGCATGAAGATGACTTGGATGTCTATGCCAAGAAGAAGAAAGACCACAACTCTATGGCAAATATGTACAAAGAGATCCCAGACAAAGCTTTGGATACACATAGATTTGGATCTGCTCATTACCTGTTGTCTGGTCTTGCTACAATCAACACTATTTTGAGGCATACTTTGTTGCCCAAATCTGGAGATCACAAGATGATCAGAGGCCATTCAATCAACTTGTTGCAGATATTTGATGTGCCTCACAAATTCAAGGTCATGAGTCTGATTGTTGAAACAATCAAGAGAACAGCTGCAGATCAAAGGAGATCTTGTGGTTATTCTCCACATATTCAGGTGCTCATCAACTCCAAGATGGGCACTTGCAGTTATTTGTTGGACAAGGGGCATTTACCTTTGAGACCAGAATTTTAAGACAATAATGTTGTGATGAATGAAGAGGATCCCACATCTGTGGAACCACAAGAGAAGAGAGAAAAGGCAAAGGCAGAGAAAGCTGCAACCATGCCAAGTGTTGAAGAGGCCTCTCAGGTATTTCTGAAGAGCAAACAAGATCAGCTTGCATCTCTGATTCAAGCAACTTGGAGGATTGAGAAGGGCTTGGCCACCCTGACTCAAAATCAGGAGAGCTTGGAGAGGATCATTGAGACCAAATTCTATGATCTAGATCTTAAAGTGACTGAGATGCAGACAGTTGTTGAGCAGCTCCAGGAGGTATCAGGGGAGAAGAAAGGGCAGGCTACCACAAATGCCTTTCAGAGAGTGCCTAGAGGTCAGAGGTCTGCTGCAGTGCCCATGGCTGACACTAGAGCAACTACTTCAGCACCTACAACAACAACTTTAGCGCCACCTCCAGTTGCCACTCCACCAGCTCCAACAACATCTACAGATGCCTTCATCCTTGGAGTCCTCTCAACACCACCTCCCGAAGATCAAGCCTAGAGAGACGCATAGCACTATGCATTTTCAAAAAATTTGGTAACTTGTTGCCAAAGGGGGAGAAATGTATAGATCATAGGCTTCAAGAGAGAGTGTTTTGCTTCTTTGTCTCTCTTGCTATTTGCTTGATACTTTCGTGTGTGTGCTCGTTGAATACTCTTTATGTCTATGTGTGAGATACTTGTATGATCATGTGTTTGATCATATTCTACTTTAATGTTTGCTTGGATGATATTATCTTTTATATCCCATATATGATCATTCACTTTGCTTGGTGATGAGTGCATGTTTTTAATTTCTATTATTTTGAGCGCTCCACCAAGATGTATGTGACATGGAAGACTAATCCATGATCCTAATCGATTGTGCATTTGCATTCAAAAGCAAATTTTAAATAATGCACAAATTTAGGGGGAGCTCTTGCTTATCACATACTTCTCAAAGCGACGATGTTTCTAAATCTTATTATCATTTGTCGAAGCTTTGATCTATATGTTGTCATCAATTATCAAAAAGGGGGAGATTGAAAGTGCAACTATCCCTGGGTGGTTTTGGTAATTCCTAACAACATATAGCTCATTGAACTAATGCTACTTCAAGATGATTATTTCAGAAAGTTCAATGATTGGCATGGCATGGACTAGGAATGTGGACCCCTAAAAATGCTAAGGACACATATTGGCTCAAGCTCAAGACTCTACATTTTCATTTTAGTGATCCAAGATCACATTGAGTCCATAGGAAAAGCCAATAATATTAAAAGGGGATTAGGTGTCTCTTAATGGCTTGCTTGCTCAAAATGCTTAGTGATATGCTCCAAAAGCCCTCAACCACTTTCTCATATCCACCTATGTCACAAACCAAAAGTCAAACTCGGCCCCACCGATTTGATCTATCCGGCGTCACCGAGTTCATTTGACATAGCCACTGCCACAAACCCTAGTCACTTCCGTCTCACCGATAGGGATATCGGTCTCACCGAGATGGGATTGCAAACTCTAAGTTCCCCTTTGTAACATTTCGGTCATACTGAAATGAGCGACCGGTCCCACCGAGTTTGCAATTCAAACTCTCTGTTTCCCTTTCGTAACGTTTTGGTCTCACCGAAATGTGCGATTCGGTACCACCGAGTTTGCATGACCAACTCTCTGGTTAGCTTATTACCAAAATCAGTCCCACCGAGTTTGTGTAATCGGTCTCACCGAGGTTACGTTATGCCCTAACCCTAATGAAATCGGTCCCACCGAGTTGACATGTCGGTCCCACCGAAAAGCCTAACGTTCACATTTTGAACTAAATCGGTGTGACCAAGTTTTATGATTCGGTCCCACCGAGTTTGGTAAATTGTGTGTAACGGTTAGATTTTGTGTGGAGGCTATATATAACCCTCCACCCACTCTTCATTCATGGAGAGAGCTATCAGAAGGTGCCTACACTTTCATCATACATTTTCTGAGAGAGAACCACCTACTCATGTGTTGAGACCAAGATATTCCATTCCAACCACATGAATCTTGATCTCTAGCCTTCCCCAAGTTGCTTTCAACTCAAATCATCGTTCCACCAAGTCCAAATCCGAGAGAGAGAGAGAGAGAGTTGAGTGTTGGGGAGACTATCATTTGAAGCACAAGAGAAAGGAGTTCATCATCAACACACCATCTATTACCTTTTGGAGAGTGGTGTCTCCTAGATTTGTTAGGTGTCAGTTGGGAGCCTCTGTTAAGATTGTGGAGTTGAACCAAGGAGTTTGTACGTGCAAGGAGATCGCCTTCTTCGTGAAGATCTACCCTAGTGAGGCAAGTCCTTCGTTGGCAATGGCCATGATGGGATAGACAAGGTTGCTTCTTCGTGGACCCTTCGTGGGTGGAGCCCTCCGTGGACTCGCGCAACCGTTACCCTCTGTGGGTTGAAGTCTCCATCAACGTGGATGTAAGATAGCACCACCTATCGGGACCACGCCAAAATCCTCCGTGTCTACATTGTGTTTGCTCCCTCCAAACTCCTCCCTTTACCTTCATATGCAAATGTTTTACATTCCGCTACTATACTCTTAGACTTGCATGTGCAGGTTGATTGCTTGACTTGTGCTAAGTTTCTAAAATCTGCCAAGACTTAAAATTGGGAAAAGGCTAGATTTTTATTTGGTCAAGTAGTCTAATCACCCCCCCTCTAGACATACTTTCGGTCCTATAGTAGCCCAGTTGATACCGGCCAACTCTCTAAACATAGCTACATCGTCAATAAGGTTTGATGGATCAATGTCAGGAGCGAAGGTGTGCTTACGAATCGGCGGGATGAGATCCGACAGGTGGTGAACCGGCGCGCTCACTCTCTTGTTTTCAGTGTCATAAGCTGCATGGTATGTGGATAGACTGGTTTCGTCAGCCAGCTTACTTGCTAAGGGATGCATGGCTCTTGCTATTTCTGCAAAATCATCAACACTGAAGGCAGATCCGTCTTCTTTAACACTGGGGCAGCCATTGGCCAAATCCTCCAGATCAAGATCGGCTTGCCATGCCTTTGCCTGGCTTAAGGCAGTCAAGGCGCCGGCTCTGGCAGCTCCCCGTTTTAAGTCATCAATCCTTTTGGGCAGCACGGATAACTGCTCCAGTGTATCTTTGATGAGTGTTGAGGGAGATTTCTTATGCAGTGTAGCAACAATGGTTCGTTGGGCACCAGTATATAACTGTTCTACAAGAGTGTAGACAGCTTTAAGCTGGACGCGCATATCTGAGCCCAATTTAGTGCTCCGAGAACCTATATCAGTAAAGTTATGGGTAAGCCGACAGCCGTTTATAATATGATTATTAAGATGCAAGGGAGACATATGTCCTACCACTACTAGGAAAATGCTTATACACAGTAGGGTAGTAGTAGCGCTGGAAAATAGTCAACGCTGCTGCTATTAAGTAGTAGCGCTTTTCCTGGCAAGCGCTACTAGTAATCCCGTAGTAGTAGCGCTGGAAAGCAAAAACGCGCTACTACTATGTGGGACCAGACAAGGCCACCGACGGTCGCCAGAGTTGTAGCGGTGTATAGAAAAAGGCGCTACTACTAAGAGTTTAGTAGCAGCGCTTTGTTTTACAGTGCCGCTACTGCTAATGGGCTCCACTTAGTAGTAGCGCTTTTCCTGGAGAGCGCTACTACTATGTCACGTAGCAGCAGCGCTTTTTGCTAAGCAGCACTACTGCTAGTTGCGGCTGGTGCCACCTTTTCCACCCCCTCCCCCTCCTCTCCCCCACTTTGCCCTCTCTCCCCCTCCTTTCCCCTCTCCACTCTCCACTCTCCACCATTGTTGCTCTTCTTCTCTCTTCGTCCTACCTCTCTTCTCTCCTCATTATGGCACCCTCCTCCATAAATGGCCTCTCTCTTTCTCCTACACCTCTCTTCTCTCCCCCATTAATGCCCCCTCCACCATAACCCCTCTCCATTAGTTAGCTAGCTAGATTCACCTCTCCTCCCCAACAACTAGATCTATCTAGCTATTTAGCCAACCACATGCTCTCTCGATAGTTCTCTCTCATCATCTAATTAACCGCGCGTTCTCTCGGTCTCTCTCGGGAGATATCTGTGTGTATTTGTGTGTGTGTGAATGAGAATATGAATGATATATATATATATATATATATATATATATATATATATATATATATATATATATATATATATATATATATATATATATATATATATATATATATATATATATATATATATATATATATATATATATATATATATATATATATATATATATATATATATATATATATATGGAGAGATTTGTGCAGTGACATGCCCTTGAGTTGCTTACGTTTTGCGAAATGTCGATTTATTTCCTTTTCGGTGAATTTCGAGCAAACTCAATATGTCCTATTTTTAGGCAAGGTCATGCCAAAATTTTATATATATGACTTTGAAGCATGCATTATTTATTTTATAACCCTTTTGCTAGTTATACCGTGCAGTTGGTCATGAAGGTGAGTGGATGGAAGGTGGAGCGGTACATGCAATCCGCGGTGATGGACATGTATGCAAATAATCGGACTAGGATTAGATGTCCGCGTGCAAGATGCAAGGAAGGAGTCCTTTTGGACCCTTTTGATCGTGGCACTTTGAAGGTGCACCTGCTGAATGGTTTCATGGATGGCTATACTCAGTTGATAAGTGAAGAAGATGATGATGATGATGAGGACGTACACATGGCAGGGAATAACGACATGGGGCTAGATGAAGAGATGACTGATCGACAAGAAGACGATGGCACCGGACATGTCGGCGGGGAAGAGTCCGGAAATGACGACGGCGGCGGAGAAGATTCCGGACACGGCGAATAAGAGTTTGGACATGGCGGAGAAGAGGCGGCGGTCACGCCGCAGTCTTCGACGCTACTAAGTGCAGTCATGCAGGACCCTCATGTTCGAGACCTCCTTCACAAGAGTACGACTAGCGAGAGAGCTGCTTCTAGAGAGGAGGCCAAGCTGGCGCAACTTGAAGTAGACTCGAGGACTCCATTATATGAAGGTTGCGATCCCGAGGTGACCCGCTTGAGTTTCACGCTCGAACTTCTAAAGACGAAGGCCAAAAACAAATGGACAGACAAAAGCCTCGATGAGCATTTGAAGTTTCTACGTAATAAAGTTCTTCCCACGGGGAACCTGTGTCCTACTAGTGTCGAGGAGGCCATGAAAATCGTTTGCCCTTTTGATTTTCCGCACATTAGGTACCACGCATGCATCAACGATTGCATCATTTATAGGGGGGAGCATGCAAAAAAACCAGTTGTCCAATGTGCAATGCTTCTCGATACAAGAAGGCAGGAAAGAAAGCTCCTCAAAAAGTTGTATGGTACTTTCCGATCACTCCCCATCTGTAGCGGTATTTCGTAGATCCTAAGGAAGAAAAGCTCATGCGCTGGCACTCGGAGAGGAAGAAGCCCGGCGATGGAGATGATCCGAGGCTGAGACACCTCGTAGATGGTAGCCAGTGGAGAGCATACAACACCGTATATGGATTTGCTGCAGAAGATCCAAGGAGCATTGTGCTTGGTGCGAGTACCGATGGCATGAATCCGTTAGAAACCAGAACACCAACCACAGCACATGGCCCGTGTTTGTATGGATGTACAACCTCCCCCCATGGAAGTGCATGAAGACAAAGTACATACAGATGAGCATGCTGATTCAAGGGCCGAAATAACCGGGAAATAGTATTAACCTATATATGGGGCTTCTGCAAGAGGAGCTAGACACGTTATGGAAAACACCGGCATGGACATGGGACGCCAGTAAAGGAGAATATTTCCATATGAGAGTCGCGCTGATGACGACGGTGCACGACTATCTCGGTTAAGGGTACACCTCAGGCCAGGTGTGCCACGGATACTTCGGATGCACGAGGTGCATGGATGATACAACATCTCAGCAGCTTACGTCAACGAAAAATGGTGGGTCCGGGAAAATCATGTACATGGGGCATCATAGATGGCTCGAGAAGGATGACCCATGGATAAAGCATGGAGATCTATTCAACGGGTTGGCTGAGCTTCGGGGACCTGCATGTAAGAGGAGCAGCACCGAAATCAACGAGCTATTGAGAAACTGGGAACAATGCCCCGCGCCGGGAAAGATCAAAAAGGCGCCAGAGCCGCTGCTGAAGGTATGGAAAACGAGGTCTGTTTTCTAGGACTTGGAGTACTGGCCCAATCATGACACGCCTCATTGCCTTGATCCAATGCATATCACGAAGAATGTCCTCGAGAGCTTGCTTGGCACACTAATGAACATGCCGGAGAAGACCAAGGATGGGCCTAAGGCAAGGAAAGACTTGGAAGATTTGTAGATCGGGAAAGATCTCCACCGTAAAAAGTTGATGGAGGAGACGGAGACGGAGGAGGGGGAAAGGGGTAGAAAAGTCAGCAAGAAGGAGGAGAATTATTGCCCCCCTCTTGATTCACCTTAAGTGCGAAGGAGATCGATCAATTCATCAAGTGCCTTATGGGAGTAAAAGTCAGTTCCGGTTACCGTGGGAAGATAAGCAGATTTCTAGACCCCAAGAAGAAAAGGTTTAGCGGGATGAAGTCTCATGACTGTCACGTGATGATGACGCAGATACTCCTGGTTGCCATTAGAGGGATAATGGAGAAGCACGTCCGTGACACGCTTACTGGTCTCTGCAACTTCTTCGGTGTTAAATCTCGAAAGTCCATAAGTGTGAAGCAGCTCCGAAGGCTATAGGAAGAGATCGTTGTCATACTATGTGAGCTTGAGATGTACTTCCTGCCCGCGTTCTTTGACGTCATGGTGCATCTGTGTGTCCACATCGTGGACGACATCATCGACCTCGGGCCGACATTCCTTCACAACATGATGCCGTTCGAGAGGATGAATGGGGTCATCAAAGGATTCGTTCGTAACATGTACCGTCCTGAAGGGAGCATCGTCCAGGGGTATCTGACGCATGAGTGCATCTCCTTTTGCGAGAATTGTATAAGCGTCGGAGACCCTGTTGTTGGTTTTCCCATCAAGAAGCACGATGGGAAGCTCGAAGGAGATAGCCATAACAACGGCCGGAGGGAATTGCACGTGGACTACTCGGATCGACGGAATGACTTTGACAGGGCTAACTTAGCAGTGCTACAACACTTAGATGTGGTAGATGATTATGTGGCACACCACAAAGAAACCATCGCAAAGAAGTATCGTGATAAGGGGATGCTCAAGACGAACGATGAAGTTACTGTAGAGCACAACGCCACTTTCTTGCGTTGGTTTAAACAGCAAGTTCTTGAAAATCCCCCGGAAGAGGGCAGTTCGGACGGATTGCTCATACACGCCTTAGCACATGGCCCCGCACCCAAGCTCATGACCTATCAGTCCTACGATACCAATGGGTACACGTTCTACATGGAGACCAAAGACATGGACAGTGATTACCAAAACTCGGGGTGACAATTCAATGCATGACCGACGCCAACGGCACAACTGAAAGATTCTACGGAAGGGTCGAAGAGAACTGGGAGCTTGACTATGTTGGAACGCACGATGCGATGATGTTCCGTGTCAGATGGGCCAAGGACGTCGTAAGAGAAAACAAGTATTTCACCACCATGTCTATACCAGACGCGAAGAGCACTCCCGTGAACGTTAATGTCATCGCTAAAAATGAGCCATGGGTACACACTAAGCACATGACACAATACTTCTTCATAACCGACCAGGCCAATCCCGGCCGTGTTATCGTGAGGAGATCCAAAAGGAGCATCGTCGGAATGGATGGAGTAGCCAACGAGGAAGACTACGACCAATACAGCAACCCGATGAGGGAAGATGACGATGACGATGAAGTATACGTGAAAAGAAGAATCAATACTACATTACCTAAGAAAGATCGTAATCCATGGCTCTGGAAAAGTAACAAGGAGGGGCTCAATTACTCGGCAACGAACAAGAAAGGGAAGAAGCTCAATGTGAAACATCGTCGACACAACTGATCAGAAACCTACATATATGTGTGTGTGTGTGTGTGTGTGTGTGTGTGTGTGTGTGTGTGTGTGTGTGTGTGTGTGTGTGTGTGTGTGTGTGTACCGATACGTCTCCAACGTATCTATAATTTTTGATTGCTCCATGCTATATTATCTTCTGTTTTGGACATTATTGGGCTTTATTATTCACTTTTATATTATTTTTGGGACTAACCTATTAACCGGAGGCCCAGCCCAGAATTGTTGTTTTTTGCCTATTTCAGAGTTTTGCAAATAAGGATTATCAAACGGAGTCCAAACGGAATGAAACCTCCGGGAACGTGATTTTTGGAACGAACAAGATCCAGGAGACTTGGACCCTACGTCAAGCAACCAACAGGGAAGCCACGAGGCAGGGGGTGCGCCTACCCCCCCCCCCCCCAGGGCGCGCCCTCCACCCTCGTGGGCCCCTGTTGCTCCACCGACGTACTCCTTCCTCCTATATATACCTACGTACCCCCAAATGATCAGATACGGAGCCAAAAACCTAATTCCACCGCCGCAACTTTCTGTACCCACGAGATCCCATCTTGGGGCCTGTTCCGAAGCTCCGCCGGAAGGGGAATCGATCACGGAGGGCTTCTACATTAACACCATAGCCTCTCCGATGAAGTGTGAGGAGTTTACCTCAGACCTTCGGGTCCATAGTTATTAACTAGATGGCTTCTTCTCTCTTTTTGGATCTCAATACAAAGTTCTCCCACTCTCTCGTGGAGATCTATTAGGTGTAATCTTCTTTTGCGGTGTGTTTGTTGTGACCGATGAATTGTGGGTTTATGATCAAGTTTATCTATGAACAATATTTGAATCTTCTGAATTCTTTTATGTATGATTGGTTATCTTTGCAAGTCTCTTCGAATTATCATTTTGGTTTGGCCTACTAGACTGATCTTTCTTGCAATGGGAGAAGTGCTTAGCTTTGGGTTCAATCTTGCGCTGTCCTTTCCCAATGATAGTAGGGGCAGCAAGGCACGTATTGTATTGTTGCCATCGAGGATAACAAGATGGGGTTTTTATCATATTGCATGAATTTATCCCTCTACATCATGTCATCTTGCTTAAGGCGTTAACTGTTCTTATGAACTTAATACTCTAGATGCATCTTGGATAGCGTTCGATGTGTGGAGTAATAGTAGTAGATGCAGGCAGAGTCGGTCTACTTGTCTCGGACGTGATGCCTATATACATGATCATACCTAGATATTCTCATAACTATGCTCAATTCATCAGCTTGCTCAACAGTAATTGTTCACCCACCGTAAAATACTTATGCTCTTGAGAGAAGCCACTAGTGAAACCTATGGCCCCCGGGTCTATCTTCATCATATTAATCTTCCAATACTTAGTTATTTCCTTTTCTTTTATTTTACTTTGCATCTTTATCATAAAAATACCAAAAATATTATCCTATCATATCTATCATATCTCACTCTCGTAAGTGACCGTGTAGGGATTGACAACCCCTTATCGCGTTGGTTGCGAGGATTTATTTGTTTTGTGTAGGTGCGGGGGACTCACGCGTAGCCTCCTACTGGATTTATACCTTGGTTCTCAAAAACTGAGGGAAATACTTACGCTACTTTGCTGCACCCTTTCCTCTTCAAGGGAAAACCAACGCAGTGCTCAAGAGGTAGCAAGAAGGATTTCTGGCGCCGTTGCCGGGGAGGTCTACGCAAAAGTCAACATACCAAGTACCCATCACAAACCATTATCTCCCGCATTACATTATTTTCCATTTGCCTCTCGTTTTCCTCTCCCCCACTTCACCCTTGTCATTTTATTCTCCCTCTCTTTTTCGTTCGCCTCTTTTTCGCTTGCTTTTCGTTTGCTCGTGTGTTGGATTCCTTTTTTGTCACGATGGCTCGTGATAATACCAAATTGTGTGACTTTACCAATACCAACAATAATGATTTCCTTAGCACTCCGATTGCTCCTCTTACCAATACTGAATCTTGTGAAATCAATGTTGCTTTGTTGAATCTTGTCATGAAAGATCAGTTCGCCGGCCTTCCTAGTGAAGATGCCGCTACTCATCTAAATAGCTTCGTCGATTTGTGTGATATGCAAAAGAAGAAAGATGTGGACAATGATATTGTTAAATTGAAGCTATTTCCTTTTTCACTTAGAGATCGTGCTAAAGCTTGGTTTTCGTCTTTGCCTAAAAATAGTATTGATTCTTGGAACAAGTGCAAAGATGCTTTTATCTCTAAGTATTTTCCTCCGCTAAGATTATCTCTCTTAGAAACGATATTATGAATTTTAAGCAACTTGATCATGAACATGTTGCACAAGCTTGGGAGAGAATGAAATTAATGATACGTAATTGCCCTACTTATGGTTTGAATTTGTGGATGATTATACAAAATTTTATGCCGGATTGAATTTTGCTTCTAGAAATCCTTTAGATTCGGTCGCGGGAGGCACTTTTATGGAAATCACTTTAGAAGAAGCTACGAAACTCCTAGATAATATTATGGTTAACTATTCTCAATGGCACACAGAAAGATCTACTAATAAAAAAGTGCATGCGATAGAAGAAATTAATGTTTTGAGTGGAAAGATGGATGAACTTACGAAATTATTTGCTTCTAAGAGTGTTTCTTCTGATCCTAATGATATGCCTTTGTCTACTTTGATTGAGAATAATAATGAATCTATGGATGTGAATTTTGTTGGTAGGAATAATTTTGGCAACAACGCGTATAGAGGAAACTTTAATCCTAGGCCTTATCCTAGCAATTCCTCTAATAATTATGGTAATTCCTACAACAATTCTTATAGAAATTTTAATAAGATTCCCTCTGAATTTGAGACTAGTGTTAAAGAGTTTATGAATTCGCAAAAGAATTTCAATGCTTTGCTTGAAGAAAAATTTCTTAAAGTTGATGAACTGGCTAGGAACGTTGATAGAATTTCTCTTGATTTTGATTCTTTGCAACTTAGATCTATTCCTCCTAAGCATGATATCAATGAGTCTCTCAAAGCCATGAGAATTTACATTGATGAGTGCAAAGAAAGAACCGCTAGGATGCGTGCTAAAAAAGATTGTTTTATGAAAGCGTGTTCTTCAAATTTCTATGAGAATAAAGATGAAGATCTAAAAGTTATTGATGTGTCCCCTATTAAATCTTTGTTTTGCAATATGAATCTTGATAATGATGGAACTTAATATGATCCACCTTTACCTAGAAGGCGTTCCAAAAATTCGGAGTTTTTAGATCTTGATGCTAAATTTGATAAAAGTGGGATTGAAGAGATCAAAACATTAGATGTTAATAAACCCACTATCTTGGATTTCAAGGAATTTAATTATGATAATTGTTCTTTAATAGATTGTATTTCCTTGTTGCAATCCGTGCTAAATTCTCCTCATGCTTATAGTCAAAATAAAGCTTTTACCAAACATATCGTAGATGCCTTGATGCAATCTTATGAAGAAAAACTTGAGTTGGAAGTTTCTATCCCTAGAAAACTTTATGATGAGTGTGAACCTACTATTAGAATTAAGATTAAAGATCTTGAATGCTATGCTTTGTGTGATTTGGGTGCTAGTGTTTCCATGATTCCAACAACTTTGTGCGATTTGCTAGGTTTCTGTGATTTTGATGATTGCTCTTTAAACTTGCACCTTGCGGATTCCACTATTAAGAAACCTATGGGAAGAATTAATGATGTTCTTATTGTTGCAAATAGGAACTATGTGCCCGTAGATGTTATCGTTCTTGATATAGATTGCAATCCTTCATGTCCTATTATTCTTGGTAGACCTTTCCTTAGAACGATTGATGCAATTATTGATATGAAGGAAGGGAAAATTAGATTCCAATTTCCATTAAAGAAAGGCATGGAACACTTCCCTAGGAAGTAAATGAAATTACCATATGAATCTATCATGAGAGCCACTTATGGATTGCCTACCAAAGATGGCAACACCTAGATCTATCCTTGCTTTTATGCCTAGCTACACTAAAAAAAGACATATCCGTGACATTTTGGGCCGAACAAATTTTTTTTCTGTCATACATATGACACTTCTATGACGATAATTGTGACAAAACCCGGTATCATCATAGATGTGGTGGGCTCCTACTTCTATGACAAAAAAATCATAAAAGAAAATGGGCTTTTCGTCCTGGGTGGGCCGGAGACGCAGCTGCATGACATTCTTTGGGCCGTCCATGACGGAAAAAATCGTGGTAGAAGCGAGGGGAGGAAAATTTCGGGAGTTCTTGTTACGGTGGGAGGTCGGGGCGAAGCGATGCACGCTTTCTCATACACGTGCGGCGTTGGCTCTAATCGAACCCGAGCGAGGCGTTGGGCTCTAATCGAACCCGGCGATTGCACCGCAGCTACGTGTTATCGAACCCGAGCGATCGATCGATGGCTGTTAATCGAACCCAATCGAAGCGATTCTTCGCCATCGCTGCTAATCAAGCCGGTCGATTGATGAACAATGAGCGCTACGGGCGGGGGGGTTGATGAATAAAGTGAGCAGTGGCGTTGCCCCTGGATGAACAGGACCCCGTGGTGTGGAGGGATGGATGAACAGTAGACGATGGGGTGGCCGTGGAGGGGTGGATGAACAGGACCCCGTGGTGTGGAGGGCTGGATGAACAGTAGACGGTGGGGTGGCCGTGGAGGGGTGGTTGAACAGGACCCCGTGGTGTGGAGGGCTAGATGAACAGTAGACGGTGGAGGGGTGCCCATGGAGGGGTGGTTGAACAGTAGCCGCTGGAGTAGCGCGCGGTGGAGGCTGGATGAACAGGAGCCTATGGAGGCTGGAGGAGGTCGACGGTAGCCCGTGGAGGCTGGAGGAGGTCGACGGTGGAGATGAACAGTATCCTGTGGAGTCCCGTTTTGCGGTACGCCACACCCCTCTCGATCAACAGGACCCCGTTTCGACCATAGCGCTCCAACACAAGTCTGTTTCGTCCGTTTTGCGGTACACCACACCCCTCCACCCCCGGTTCAACCATAGGAGGTCCGTTTCCTCCGTTTTGCGGTACGCCACACCCCTCCCAATCAACAGGACCCCCATTTCGACCGTAGGAGGTCTGTTTCCTCTGTTTTACGGTACGCCACACCCCTCCCGATCAATAGGACCCCGTTCTGAATGTAGGAGGTCCGTTTCCTCCATTGTATGGTACGCCAGGCGTCGTTTCCATCCCTGTTCCGTCCAAGCCGGTTGGCTCCCACGCGTTCTGTTGCCTCCTGATGAACACGACGCATTCCGTTGCCTCCCGATGAACACGACGCATTCCGTTGCCTCCCCATGAACACGACACATTCCGTTGCCTCCCGATGAAACGACACATTCCGTTGCCTCCCCATGAACACGACGCACTCCGTTGCCTCCCCATGAACACGACGACGACGCTGTTTCTCCGTTCCGACCCAGCCATGTACACGAGCCCTGGCCGTACGTATGTGTGAGTAGGCGTTCGAGACCCTACCTGTATGTACGTACATGGCCGTATTTTCTTTCATGCACCCTCGCCGTTGTACGTACGTGTACATGCTACGTGCACGCCTCTACATCCACCAGTATATATGTACGTACAAGTTCGCGACTAGAATGACAACGCCACGACGCTTCACCGTGGGTCCCGACCGTCGTGCACTTCCTTGCGTGTGAAGATGTAGCTGGTGGGTCCCAGCAATGTGGGGCTTAATCGCTTTTTTTGCCGGACACACTTCCTTGCGTATAAGATGTAGCTGGTGGGTCCCAGCAATGGGGCGAATCGTTTTTTTGCCCGGACGCACTTCCTTGTGTGCGAAGGTGTCATTGGTGGGTCCCAGCGGTGGGGCTTAATCATTTTGTTTGTTTTTTTGCCCGGACGCACTTCCTTGCGTGCGAAGATGTAGCTTGTGGGTCCCAGCGAGTGGGGAAACGTTTTTTCGTGAAATCTGATGAGCCCGCCCGGTGGTCCCACTGTCGGTGGAGGAATCATTATTTTCCACGTAATAAGGAGGCACTTCCTTGCTGCGGTCGTGGACCCGGTGTCGACCTCTCCACGACTGATCCACGTCCGATGGAAGTCGTTCCTTGACCACGTTGACCATGCCGCGCCGAGAGCACCAGGGCGGTGGATGACGGCGAGGCCTAGGAAGGGACAACGGGAGCCGGGAAGATGCGGCAAGGAAGCTCAGCAGCGAGCGGAGTACGAGGGTTCTTGGTTCGGCTGCGGTGTGAGGTTGCCGTCGCCGCAGGGCCTCGCCAGCGGTGGGAATAGTAGGGGGTGGTGAGGCCTCCGCGGTAGCACAGCCGGCCACGGGAGGCAGGAGCATGCGGCATGACCGGCGCTGCTTTGGGCGGCTGGAGCAAGAAGACCAGAGGTTGAAGAAGCACTACGGCCGTTGGATGGACATCGTATGGTCACTGGAGCTAGAATCGTTCATATTGACTAAAGTTGACAAAGGCCCCCGTCCCAGTCAACTTAGTAGGCCCACAAGTCAGCCTCCCACCATGGTGGGTCCCAGCTAGTAGGGGGAGTATTCATTTTTCTTTGCGTAATAAGGAGGCACTTCCGGTGGGTCCGAGCTGACAGCGGGGGGAATGTTTTTTTCACGAAATACGCTGGACCGTCCGGTGGGTCCCAACAGTCAGGGGGGAAACGTTTTTTTCGCGAAATAAGGTGGCCCGTCTGGTGGGTCCCCGCTGTTAGGTGGAGGAATAATTATTTTGCGCGTAATAAGGAGGCACCTCCTTGCGGCCGCCTGGACCCAGCTGTCAGCCTCTCCACGTACAGTACTCTTCCGATGGAAGTCGTTCATTGACCATGTTGACCATGCCGCGCCGAGAGCACCAGGGCGGTGGTCTGGACGACGGCGAGGCCTAGGAAGGGGACGACGCGGAGCCGGGGAAGACGCAGCAGTGGAAGCCCGCGCGGAGAGGAGTACGAGGGTTCACTGGTTCGGCTGCGGTGTGAGGCTGCCGTAGCTGCAGAATAACAGGGGGTGTGGGTGAGTAGAGGGATGGACTGGCCAGCGGTGGGAGTAGTACGGGGCGGTGAGGCCTCCGCGGCATCACAGCCGGCCACGGGAGGCAGGAGCACGCGACATGACCGGCGCTATTTTGGGTAATTTGGAGCAAGAAGACCAGAGGTTGAAGAAGCACTACGGCCGTTGGATGGACATCGACGATCCTTGCAGCTAGAATCGTTTATATTGACTAAGTTGACAAAGCCCTTGGTACGCGTCAACTTAGTAGGCCGACAGCTCGGATTTGGCAGAGAACATATTGCCCATTTGCGATTTGTAAGAATGTACAACCCATTTTTTAATTCTAATGGAATTTACTACAGCCCATTTACAGTTTATTAAAAGTACAGCCCAACTTCTAGCTAGGACAACGATTAATAATTTCAAACAACCGCTCAAAACAGAATTAAAAGAATCCCACTTTTTGATGGGATCCGAAATATTTTTATCCGAAATTTCTAGTCAGGTTAAATATAATTTCAAAATAAAGTTGTATTACGTTAGAATCCAATGAAATATTGCGCGCGCAACAAGTAATGAAATTAAAATTTCCAAATTCCAAAAGGAATATATTTTTTAAACTAATTACGTGTTTGGTGCATAGTAATTGCCCAGTTATTATAATTACATCCCATTTATTATTTCTTAAAGTCCATTTTCTTGTTAAGCCTAATGCATACCTCCTAGGAAACTTTGTAGCCAATGGGCGGATAACAAGTTGACCGGATATTGTGTACAACTGTCGCCCGATTGCATTGTTGATGTTGAGAAAAAAGGCATGTGTAGTACAGTACAACCAAACATGGTTACTCAGCCCACATTTAACGACGCCGGAAAGGCCCAAACAAGGCTTCTATACAACTTTTTGAAGTCACTGAGATCAGTTAATAACTTCAGAAAAAGTTAGATTTCAGTGGAACCTAATTAAGATCTGTCACGAGCAAATAAATAATTCAATGGGTCCCACTTGTGCATGTGCGCGTGTGTGTGCATGTGTGTGTCTGTGTGTGAAAGAGAGCAAGAGAGATAGAGAGAGAGACCCATCGGTCGATGCTCGTAAATACATCTTTCAGCTATATGCATTGTTGATGCTCAGTAAAAACTTATATAGTTGACACAATCATATAGAACATCATAGCACACTGAACTTGCATACAAAAATTTCACGAGGCGGCACAATCAGGATGGAAGCAAGTGGATCGGCACGGAAGGGCTATGTTGAAACCAACGAAGTCGCATATAATGGTTCATCGCCTTTATAAATGACGGGAAATATCTTGAATGTTGTGCAAAGAAAATGCATGACAACACAATAAGTTCTACTAGCACATTAAGTTGATGTACAGCCCTTTCTAAAAAAAGTTCAGGTACAAAATTAGAACAGGTCACAATCAAATGTACTGGCATATCAGTGCTTCAGACCCATAGCTCGGATTTAACTAGTACTATCTGACAAGATTCAGTTGTTACCTCAAATTAGAGCACATCCAGGCAGCCAGCCCTGCCTCTTCTAACAAAGAAGCAGTGGCCTCCGCCGCGCGATGGAGTAGGCCCTGTACCATCCATCGTTCCGAGCAACACGGGGAAAGTCTAACGTTGACTCCTGTAATGGACGTCGTCATCGGACCCTGGCACCAGCGGCGGCGGCAGGACTTCGATTGATGGATTGACCACTGCTTCGACATGCACTAACACTCGATACACGTACATCCCTAACGTGGTCCGTGGCGGCCTTGGTGGCGACGAATAGTACAACCCCGGTTCCTGCACCGGTATCTCAACACCAATCACCTTCGGTATGGTGGACGGCTTCTTCATCCATGCCATAACCGTCAGAGCCCAGCTGTCTGGAGGAACAAACTGTAACATCCCAAAATTCTAAATTTTGGAATGTTATAAACACATAGATAGATTTGATTGATTGCTTGATTGATTGACTGAAAGTGAGTGAATTCGAAACTTTTTGAAAGTTAAATGAGAGGGAATAAAAGGACTTTCCCAAACTTTCATTTTGCTTTTATGATCTCCGGGAATTAAAATTCTTTTCATCACAAAACCCTGGAGAGAAGATAACATGACTTCTTCCATTTATTTAAATGACAAGGGGTGTTGAAAATATTTTCCAATTCTGAAACTTTATGCAACTCAATGATTTTCACGAGCGAAGATAAAATGACTTCTTCAAAACATATGAAATATGAGTTGGGAGTTTCAAAGAATTAAATTCAAAGTTCTTTTGAATTTATTTTCAATTTGGAGTTATTTGAGTTTTATTCAAATTATTTTTCTCCAAAAATAAAATATATGGAAAATAGGGTAACATGATTCCCTACATCAGAAATTGGAGAGAAATTAATTTGAAGTCATTATCGTATTTTTAAAATGATTTTCAGCGGATTTTATTAGGGCAGAAGCACTCTTTGCTTTATTTAAATTTGTGTGAATTTTATTTAATGCTATGGAAATGTCCATGTTGTAGCAAAAATTTTCTAAAAATTTTGATATATTATATGCCTATATAAAATTTTTATTTGGTTTTATTATTTTTGTTTTGTTGTCTCTGTCTTAAAAAAAAATCGCTGCGCCCCGCCGGGCCAAGGGCCAAGGCCCAAGGCCAAGCCAGCGGCCGGCCGAGGCCAAGGCCATCGCTAGCACGCGCGCACCTAGGGAGCCAGAGAGCCAAGGTTTCCTATTCTTTTACAAATCCTAGTAGGATTTGATCCCGTTTCGTTATTCCGTTTATTCCGATTTGTTTCTAGATCTTTCCCCTCTTTGTTTCCTAATCCCAGTCTATTCCTTGTCCCCTACCCCAAGCACCCCTCCCCTCCCCAATATAAATACCCAAGCACCCCCCCTCCAACACATCAAACCAACACCTCTCCTCTCCTCTCCGCAGCAGCAGCAGTGCAGCACCACCGCCGCCGCTTGCCACCGCCGCCGCCAAGTGCTGCCGCCGCGCCCTCGACCTCTCCTGAGGTTTATATGATCTCCTCTCCACCGCCCCGTGATCTCCTTTCCTCTAGGAGCAACCGCAACATCGGATCCGATCTTCTTCCCCAACTCCGACGACTACTCCGGTGAGATCCACGAAATCCCGTAATTCATTTTTTTCAGAAAATAGCAATCTTAGAAAATTCATATCTTTTAGAGTTTTTAGTATTTTGAGTGATTCCAATTGCTATGTGTCACAAATTTGCTGAAGTTTCTGTTAGTGTCTCTGCATTTCAAATTTGAGTAGTTTAAATTTGAATTTGATAAATTTTGTTCAAATTAGTATTTTGGCCATAACTTGAGTTTAAAAATAGGTTTTTAATTAATTCTTTTTGCTCCTGGTCACTTGTGATATTTTTTAGCTGTAGGATTTAGTTTGGTAATTTTGGAGTATTTTAAATTTGGTTTTAGCAAAACAGTACTGGTTTACTTATAGTTCTGTTTTAGCCATTTATTTATTGTTTTTATTAGTTTTAAATTATTTCTTTTTGTCACTTTTGACAAAATTAGTTGTGTTCTGTTAGACAACAGGAGAAAAATTTATTTTATTTTAAAAAAATTATTTTCCTTAGTTTTGTATGAAACCTTCTATAGGTCATAGTTAGAGTTTTATAAAAGCTTTTTATTTGTTTCTTTTTGCAAATAAAATTTTATGAAAAAATACTTTTTGTTAACTTAGTTGTTTTACTTTTTATTTTCTGTTAAATTGTTAGTTTAGTGTTTTAATTGCTGTTATGTTTTTTTTTACTTAGGGCAAAACTATGTTAGATGCTTGTAGCAAAGTCATAGATTTTCGTTAGTAGTTTTTCTTTCTAATTTTATTTGTAGCTTCTTTGGAATTTGTTGGAGTTTTATTATTGAGTTTTTTTGTTTTGATTGTTATTTCGAGTGCTAAAATTGTTTGCTAGGACGTTTGCTTATGTGAATGCTATGTTTAACTATATAGATTTTCAACGGAGTGACGAATAGTTCTACCAAGTCATTATTCGAGAGTGTTGTTATCTTCATCAACTTACCTGGCAAGTTCACTTTGACCATGTTTTTCATACCTATGTGTTTTATTGCATCTAGTGTCATCTTCACAACAATCCCTCCAGTAGTGATATTGAATCCTTGTAGTTGAGTAGTATGCATGAGGTAGGAACCCATCACCCTGTTACCAAGCCCGGGACGTTATTTATTTTAATGCTACGCTATAGTAGACGGGGTTGGTATGAGTGCTCGGGAGTGGTGTGAGAATGGAGGATCTACGTCAATGACGACAACTCCATGATGGAATCTGCAAGGACTGCATCTTCAAGGCCTCAAGACTTCAAGACTCGAGACAAGAATTCAATACACACTACTGGGTGAAGGATGGTTGATGGGCACCCTGGAGAAACCAGTGGTTGGCCGGGATGCATGGAGAAGCGCCATGACATCTTGCGGAAAGCTTCACCCAGACTCAAAGAGACGGAAGAATACTTCATGCCCGGAAGCTTACCTGTGCAACCGCAAGTCACTATGGGCTCTGGCTTGGTTGACCTTAGTGGTGAATCTGGCTGGGACGGTGCTAGCAGATGTAGAACTACGGTAGGATTGGATGAGCACCGGACAGTGGTCAGAGGAACTCTTCGGAAGACCATGTTTCGGTCATCTTGTTCTCAAACACCCTGAAGTGTGAGAACGTAAAAAGAGGGATCGAATCTTGCGGGTAAAGTGTACAAACCTCTGCAGAGGGTTAAAACCTGATCGATTAGCCGTGTCCCCGGTTACGGACAATTTGAGCATCTGGACTTGGATCTATCTCGAAACTCTCAACACCGGATTGATAACTTAATTTTGCGTAACATATGATGATTTTGGGGTATGAGACATCGGTTGGCGGAACCATGTCATGATAGAAAACTCCATAGTACAGACTTCATTTATTCCTTTGATGTAGGGAAAATAAATCAGCTTTTACGCAAACAAAACTCAGACACAGAGCCACAAAGCCATATTGCATATAGTATAGTTTTATCATCTGTTTTCTCATGTTGTGATCTTGCCGGTACATTCAATGTACTGACCTACACGGCTGCAACGTATCATGTTGCAGATACTTTCATCCGACGAGTAAGAGTACGGTACAGGGTTACGGTCTACACTCAACCTGCATGCCGATGGCGTTGATGGGACTCCACACCCGATTACTTGTTTCCGCTAAGACTTATGAGGTATATATCATTTTACGTTATTTATACATGTGATTGCACTTTGATATATACATTGATGTCTTGTGTGTGCAAAGATCTTGATCCGAGGATGGCACAGATACACGAGGCTTGACCGTCTCGAGGTCGGGTCGCTTCTGATATGGTATCGAGCACATGTTGGTATGAGGACGTGACCCTAGAAATCGGAAAGCCCCTAGGACAGGAAATCTCTAAAACTTTATTTTCAAAAGGATCCTTTACTTCTCATCTTTTCTGATTTTATCAAGTAGTCCCTCTGAACTCAAATAGTTAGAATATACACCTTTCCCTTTTGACTGAAGTCACTCCAAGAATTAAAGATATCGGACAGCTGATGACCTCTTAAAAGTAACAAAGGGTTTCACCATGCATTAGAAGAGTTGAAGCTGCAACAATTGAAGACTCCGAAGACTAGAAGAATTTGAAGAATCTGAAGAATTATTTGACCTTTAGAAGACCAAACCCCTGTTACATACTTACGTTAGATGCGACGATTTGTGAGCTGTCATTTGTTTGATGTTTTCCGACAGCCACAAAGTAAAACTTGTTTCTTCAAAAACTATTGTTTGTATTGTGTGTATATCCTCCCCACCTCTCTCATATCTCATCCCAAAACTTTTGGACCCCATAGATGATGAATGAAGTTGGACTGATATTCTGGATCAAGACTCGCCAGAGGCAGAGCTATGGATTCGAACATGGAGAATCACTTGGGAGCAATTTGGTTTCAAGGAAGAATGAAGTATCGACGCTCTTCAAGACTTTGAAGGAAGTGCTGCAACATGGTGGCAGATGCATCAAGCTATACAGGATGGAATGGAGCAAAGACTTGGGAAGAATTCAAGAAGACTCGACAAGATCTCGTCTTACCGGAAGCACCATGATACACCAAGAAATAAACCTTGTGCCTGCAAGATTTATGGAGAAATAGGACACACCAGGAGGAACACAAGGATGGATGCCCTCATTGTGAGGAGAAACACCCAGTGAGGAATGCCCAACTAGTCGGTGACTTGTTTCTTGTGTGAAGGAACCACCCACTACCCGACCAAGGTCACATTTACCCCATGGTGCAACAAACTATTCAGGAGCAGGAAGAAGGAATGAAAGAAGCCCTCCGAGAAGTTATGAAAGAACTGCGATGAAGGAATGTGTTGAAGACCCGATGGAGAAGGCCTCAACAGATTTTACTCCAATGCCTGCTATTCATGCGGAGAAGAAGGACATTTTCGCAGATTGCACCAAGGAAAGAAAAGAGTATCGGGATATTTCCGACAGCAGAAGTGAAGTTTGACCCTCGGAAATAGAAGCTCGATCATTCTGAGAGAAATCCGGGAAGAGAAAAAGAAGGCAACCCCGAACAACACAATTTTCGCAGAGAAGGACCTGAGTCATATCACTTGTTACAGTGCAAGGATTTAGGTCATTACGCTAGTAAATGTCCGAAAAGAAGCCAAGAATAAAAGGAGCCTACATAATCACAAAGAAGCCCGAGACATGTCAAGTCTTTTGTTTCATTGCAAGGAAGCAGGACATTATGCTACTAAATGTCCCAACAAGATGAAAGCTGGAGTTGAGTAGTTGGAATTTTGATATTGGAAACAAGAGTAATAGAAAGCAATTTCATTTTTATGAGTACAATAAGTTGAGTTATGTAATGGGTGCTCAGAGTTTGTAATGGATTCATGAAATCAATAAAGTTAAGGTGACATGTTTTCATATGTTTAATTGTAGGAGTTGTTACTCTGTGAACAAAGATTTTGACCATTTTCGAGGATATGAGAAATATGGTCTATGGATGGATTTGTGAATTTCATTTTTAGGGTGGTAGTACCCGGTGAAGAGGACTAGACTAATGGATAAGAAAATATATATTCCACGGAATGTAGTTCGAAGGAAAAAAAAAGTTGGAGTTTTGCTTTTGATATGATGGTATGAAGAAACAGAGTACTACTGGATTTAAAGGATGTGTAATATGGAACAACAGAGTTACCCCAAGGATGAGTAAAGCTGCACTAGTGTTGAAGTGGGCCATAACCCACAGGCCCAAGAATTAATAAGGATCAAGTACCCACTGGAGAAAGAAATTTTGGGAATAGACTACGATTTGATCAACCGACGATTCTATAGGAGTTTACGCAAAACCTGAGAGTTGTTAAGGAACGATATATGTTTGTTTGGCCTGCAGAATCAATGGATTTTTCCGAACTTGGTTCATCGACAAGAGAAATTCTGCAATGCTTGTGAGGATGACCGAGTGTTAGAATGCGAGATTCGCTAAACCTTATCTGAGGTAATGATCTGGTGCGGAATGGATTGATCACCATACCGACTTACTCGTATCATTCGCTCTTACTATTTGGAATGGTAAATCTGAGAGACTTACCCATAGTAAAGTGACAACGCTCGTTGAAGCCTTGCTTAAGCCTTAGAATGGTATGATGATAAACCCATGTACATGGCAGTTGTTGCCAATCGTAGATTATACGGTGAGAATGAAGCCAAGGCCCTTTTTCTGCAGAAACCATTAATGGTAGACCACCATGAGTATTTCGATAGTTGTTTAGAATTGGCGCCAGACCCGTCAGCTATGAAGACTCAATCTCGGAATAACCTTACCAAGAGGAATGGACAAAGGAATTGAGGAAAAGGTTTTGCCACTACCGGAAGAGCCCAGAGAAGGAATTATCCTTACAATCTGAGAAGACCGACACTGTCAATGATAAGGATGGAGTATATGAGTTTTGATGGAACCGTAACAATGCTTCTAAGGGTGGTAGCACCCCAGACCCCTTGTGATGATCGATGGATTTTGAAGACCCCCAAACCATAACCTATTTCTTTCTAGCCTCTTCGAATCTCGAGGACAAGATTCATTTTAAGGGTGGTAGTTTGTAACATCCCAAAATTCTAAATTTTGGAATGTTATAAACACATAGATAGATTTGATTGATTGCTTGATTGATTGACTGAAAGTGAGTGAATTCGAAACTTTTTGAAAGTTAAATGAGAGGGAATAAAAGGACTTTCCCAAACTTTCATTTTGCTTTTATGATCTCTGGGAATTAAAATTCTTTTCATCACAAAACCCTGGAGAGAAGATAACATGACTTCTTCCATTTATTTAAATGACAAGGGGTGTTGAAAATATTTTCCAATTCTGAAACTTTATGCAACTCAATGATTTTCACGAGCGAAGATAAAATGACTTCTTCAAAACATATGAAATATGAGTTGGGAGTTTCAAAGAATTAAATTCAAAGTTCTTTTGAATTTATTTTCAATTTGGAGTTATTTGAGTTTTATTCAAATTATTTTCTCCAAAATTAAAATATATGGAAAATAGGGTAACATGATTCCCTACATCGAAATTGGAGAGAAATTAATTTGAAGTCATTATCGTATTTTTAAAATGATTTTCAGTGGATTTTATTAGGGCAGAAGCACTCTTTGCTTTATTTAAATTTGTGTGAATTTTATTTAATGCTATAGAAATGTCCATGTTGTAGGAAAAAAATTTCTGAAAATTTTGATATATTATATGCCTATATAAAAATTTTATTTGGTTTTATTATTTTTTTTTGTTGTCTCTGTCTTAAAAAAAATCGCTGGGCCCCGCCGGGCCAAGGGCCAAGGCCCAAGGCCAAGCCAGCGGCCGGCCGAGGCCAAGGCCATCGCTAGCACGCGCGCACCTAGGGAGCCAGGGAGCCAAGGTTTCCTATTCTTTTACAAATCCTAGTAGGATTTGATCCCGTTTCGTTATTCCGTTTATTCCGATTTGTTTCTAGATCTTTCCCCTCTTTGTTTCCTAATCCCAGTCTATTCCTTGTCCCCTACCCCAAGCACCCCTTCCTCCCCAATATAAATACCCAAGCACCCCCCTCCAACACATCAAACCAACACCTCTCCTCTCCTCTCCAGCAGCAGCAGAAGCAGCACCACCGCCGCTTGCCACCGCCGCCGCCAAGTGCTGCCGCCGCCTCGACCTCTCCTGAGGTTTATATTATCTCCTCTCCACCGCCCCGTGATCTCCTTTCCTCTAGGAGCAACATGCAAAATCGGATCCGATCTTCTTCCCCAACTCCGACGACTACTCCGTGAGATCCACGAAATCCCGTAATTCATTTTTTTCAGAAAATAGCAATCTTAGAAAATTCATATCTTTTAGAGTTTTACTATTTTTGAGTGATTCCAATTGCTATGTGTCACAAATTTGCTGAAGTTTCTGTTAGTGTCTCTGGATTTCAAATTTGAGTAGTTTAAATTTGAATTTGATAAATTTTGTTCAAATTAGTATTTTGGCCATAACTTGAGTTTAAAAATAGTTTTTAATTAATTCGTTTTGCTCCTGGTCACTTGTGATATTTTTTAGCTGTAGGATTTAGTTTGGTAATTTTGGAGTATTTTAAATTAGGTTTTAGCAAAACAGTACTGGTTTACTTATAGTTCTGTTTTAGCCATTTCTTTATTGTTTTTACTAGTTTTAAATTATTTCTTTTTGTCACTTTTGACAAAATTAGTTGTGTTCTGTTAGACAACAGGAGAAAAATTTATTTTATTTTAAAAAATTTATTTTCCTTAGTTTTGTATGAAACCTTCTATAGGTCATAGTTAGAGTTTTATAAAAGCTTTTTATTTGTTTCTTTTGCAAATAAAATTTTATGAAAAAATACTTTCTGTTAACTTACTTGTTTTACTTTTTATTTTCTGTTAAATTATTAGTTTAGTGTTTTAATTGTTGTTATGTTTTTTTTACTTAGGGCAAAACTATGTTAGATGCTTGTAGTACAGTCATAGATTTTCGTTAGTAGTTTTTCTTTCTAGTTTTATTTGTAGCTTCTTTGGAATTTGTTGGAGTTTTATTATTGATTTTTTTTGTTTTGATTGTTATTTCGAGTGCTAAAATTGTTTGCTAGGACGTTTGCTTATGTGAATGCTATGTTTAACTATATAGATTTTCAACGGAGTGATGAATAGTTCTACCAAGTCATTATTCGAGAGTGTTGTTATCTTCATCAACTTACGAGCAAGTTCACTTTGACCATGTTTTCATACCTATGTGTTTTATTGCATCTAGTGTCATCTTCGCAACAATCCCTCCAAGAGTGATATTGAATCCTTGTAGTTGAGTAGTATGCATGAGGTAGGAACCCATCACCTCGCTACCAAGCCCGGACGTTATTTATTTTAATGCTACGCTATAGTAGACGGGTTGGCATGAGTGCTCGGGAGTGGTGTGAGAATGGAGGATCTACGCCAATGACGACAACTCCATGATGGAATCTGCAAGGACTGCATCTTCAAGGCCTCAAGACTTCAAGACTCGAGACAAGAATTCAATACACACCGCTGGGTGAAGGATGGTTGTGGGCACCTGGAGAAACCAGTGGTTGGCGGGATGCATGGAGAAGCGCCATGACATCTTATGGAAAGCTTCACCAGCACTCAAAGAGACGGAAGAATACTTCATGCCCGAAGCTTACCTGCAACCGCAAGTCACTATGGGCTCTGGCTTGGTTGACCTTAGTGGTGAATCTGGCTGGGACGGTGCTAGCAGATGTAGAACTACGGTAGGATTGGATGAGCACGGACGGTGGTCGAGGAACTCTTCGAAGACCATGTTTGGTCATCTTGTTCTCAAACACCCTGAAGTGCGAGAACGTAAAAGAGGGATCGAATCTTGCGGGTAAAGTGTACAAACCTCTGCAGAGGGTTAAAACCTAATCGATTAGCCGTGTCCCGATTACGGACAATTTGAGCATTCTGGACTTGGATCTATCTCGGAACTCTCAACACTGGATTGATAACTTAATTGTGGGTAACATATGATGATTTTGGGGTATGAGACATCGGTTGGCGGAACCATGTCATGATAGAAAACTCCATAGTACAGACTTCATTTATTCCTTTGATGTAGGGAAAATAAATCAGCTTTTACGCAAACAAAACTCAGACGTGAGCCACAAAGCCATATTGCATATAGTATAGTTTTATCATCTGTTTTCTCATGTTGTGATCTTGCGGTACATTCAATGTCTCGACCTACACGGCTGCAACGTATCATGTTGCGATACTTTCATTCGACGAGTAAGAGTAGTGCAGACAGGTTACGGTCTACACTCAACCTGCCGATGGCGCTGATGGGACTCCACACCGATTACTTGTTTCCGCTAAGACTTATGAGGTATATATCATTTTACGTTATTTATACATGTGATTGCACTTTGATATATACAGTGATGTCTTGTGTGTGCAAAGATACTGATCCGAGGATGGCATCGATACACGAGGCTTGACCGTCGAGGTCGGTCGCTACACAAACATACTTACGAGCTCACCTCCAAGGTCGTTGATAAGCTCGCTCATGGACTCGCTGTTCCAACCACGTCGAGGCATGCTGTGGAAGGTAAGCTTTGTTAAAAACTCAAGCTCAGAGGGCACCGAGCCCCATCTTGGGTGCCACCGATCAAAGCTCACTAGCGCGCCATCACAGAACAAATGCCGGGAAGATTCGAACACATGACTACAGTCGAAAGTTGTCCGGAACCTGACGAAGAAATCAGCCGGTGGCGGACAGACTTCGACGAGCAAGTCACTTATTTGGATGCCGTGCGCAATGCCAAGAGCTTTGACAAGGTCGTCCGGTGAGACGGGAGGCCGGTCGTCATTGATGGTTACCATCAGCACTTTGCCGGCAAACTGGTCGTCAAGCGCCGCCATGCCACTTTGTTGATCGGCTGTGACGCAGCGATCAAGGCGGGACGGACCTCGTGATCTCCGCTCGGAGATCCGCGTTGACCGGCGACATGATAGTGCGCTTGAGTAAAGGGAGTACTGGAGGGGGATTTGGGGAACTGGAGTAGGAATCGAGATTCCAGAGGTGGGGAGGGGCGGAGACGGGGATGAAAAGGTAGCATGAATTTCGAGCACGCGCCAATATGTTCTCGGCAATAAGCGCATGGAAACACCGGTGGCGCCACATGTCGGCCTAAGAGTCCTTATTCTTTATTTTTTGGAGAGCCCAGCCTTTTTTTCAGGATCTTTTGAGAGCCCGGCCTAAGAGTCATAATTGACATGTTTGGCATTGCGTTACTACTCGCCCATGTTCAACGACACCTCATCGCCCAAACAACTGTACATCATCGAAAAGACGGTGAGCTCAAATTATATAACTTGAAAAAGGAGATATACTCAACACCGGAGAATGGTGATGCCTCATTTAGCCCACTAGTAGTTCGAGACAATAAACAGTTCAAACAATGATATATACAACATTCAAACACCGACTAGTGACTACTATCGACATAAACAGCAAGACATGATAGTTCATAAGAAGTCTTGCTACACCACCAAAACGCACCCATCCATGGCCTTTCAGACTCTCGTGATCCGCATAAGAATGACATTCTAAACTGAAGCAACTATTACATAGAAAGAGTGACATAGACGAGGATGACCAAATGACAAGGAATATGCATAACAAAAGAAAGAACTACCCATCCAAAACCAGCAGCAAAGACAACAAAGTCATTCGAAGAGATGATCCAACACCATCATAATTTGCAGCCCCGCTTCAGCGACCAGTGATCCGGAGACACCAGTACTCCACCCTTTCGATGCAACAGCCCAATTACCTATCAACTCAAGGCTTGAACCACATCAACGCTCGTCAGAATTGAGACATCCAAGGATCAAAGTCAATCTGGATGCCTTTGTCATTCTCACCTTCTTTCGGCTGCAGGCTGTATCGTTGACAATCAGGGGAGTTTGCTCCCGAACTCCTAGGGCTCGCCGTGTAGACACAGTTTTCCATAGCAAACAGAGCCTCTCTGCCATCAAGGTCCTTGCCAACGGTGATCTCCTGGTTAATCGGATAATTGAGTCCGAGAAACAGAGAGTGTGAACCAAGGCTGTTTACCCGCCTCCAACTAAAAAATCCTAAAGGCCCCAACAAGCTGGTATCCTGCTCATAGACGTAACAACCATTGTCCGGATACTCACGTATTACACGGTGCTTGTATACAGTGGGTTTTTTGCAATATAACTTTTCCGGCTCATGTGTCCGAATGATCATTAGTCTTTTGCCGCCGTCTGATCGAGCGAGGAACTAGTTGTGCTTCCCTATTTTTGGCAAAGGTGGTGTGATTACAAAGGGCAGTAAATGTAGGGACACTGCATCATATCAAAAAGGACAGGCATTGTTAGTGTAAGATCAGCATTGTTCAGAGTATGAGTAGGATAATGCAAGAAACAACATTGATATGTCCCTGTTGAACTGGAGGAAAATACAGGAAATGTATACTGGGTTCAAAAATATAGAAGTGCCATGCATGGTTATACTCATGTTATCTATAATCGATTCTTCACAGAAACTACCATGTCATGCATGTTATGTAATCATGTTCATCCTCACAAACAAATTCTTCAAGGTAACTAACAGACCATGCATTGTTATATACTCATGTTCTGTGGGAAATTTTTTTGTGAGGATATTATTCTAGCCATTGATTGCTGAAGGGAGAATATAGGTACGTACACATGGTAAGCGTTGCAGGATTTCACTACTTCCAAATATAGAGTTCTCCATATGCACATTTACTTCCCTAATGTATGGTTAGATGAAACCAACAGTGTGGTGCATGTTTCTACATCATGAAAATGAGGAAACTAACATGGCCATTGATACACATTCATATTTAGTAGTAGTATATAGATTACTGTAAAATAAGGATAATATCCATATATTCCTAACCGTTTGATTATTCAGGGTACAAATTGGCTGTAATGACATGGTCACAATCGCATGAATTAACACATTCCAAATATAGCTGATTTACGGCGTCTCTAATATATTGCCATAGTTCTACTCAAATTCTGCTCAAACATGGATATGACAATCATCACAAAAAGTTCAAACAGTGTCATGGCGTCATCATTAACATGAGATGGAAACAACTTACACGCGCCGTCCCAGCAATATGTGGTGCCATCTGCTTTGTCGATCGCGTAGATGATGCCATTGTGTTCAATAGCATCACAGAAGTGTGTATCATTTTTGATGATGATCCACTGCGAGCCGAGTTGTCTCCAGCTAAAGAAGGCACCGGCGTAAAGATAGGCGAGTCCGTAGTCGAACAAGGCAATTAGCTTGAAGTCTGCGTAATTCGCATGTCGTGTGGGCACTTGGCAGATTACAATCTTCTGCAAAACAAGGTCCGTCCAACTGACATAGTAATCTAGATGACTTGGACCGCGATGGTAATACTCTATATAATCCAACGGAGGAAGGATAATCTCATGGAGGTCCGGAAGTCCACAAGCACCAACTTTTACCGCCTTATCTCAAGGCAGCCATCCAGTGGGAGTTCATGCCGACCCAGTACATACCTACCAAGAAGTTTCGGGCGATGGTGATCGGATCGATGTCGAGGGAAATGATGTACATCGACACACTACATACCTGCAAAGAAGTTTGGCTAATGGAGATCGGATTGAAGTCGAGGGGCATCATTCACGCCTCCATATCATGGTGAGCCAATCTCGCAAGACCAGATAGCAGCAAGCAGGGTGTCTTGAAAAGCTTAGGCCTTGCTTCGACGATGGCTGTGTGCATGTCCCTCGAGCATGCAGCCAGCCGCAGGGCGGTCAACATATCCATACACGAACAACAGAGGTCGAGGATGTCATTGGGGAGATTGCTCCAATCGCGGCTCATATGGATGCTGCACGGTTCGCGTTCGGCCATGGTGGAGTTTGGAAGGGGGCTTGATTTACGGGGGAGAAGGATGTCGGTGCTGGAGCGGCTAGCGAGGAATAGTGGTACTGGGGAGGCGAGTGAGGCGACAGTACACGGGGCACAAGTGAGATGGAGATGGAGACGGAGACGGAGAAGGAGATGGAGATGGAGTGGTGCTATGGGAGCGGAGAGGGAGACGAGGCGAGGCGCCAATGTGCTGACAATGGCAATGACAGACCAAGACAAAGGCATGTGGTGAGGCTGACTTTGGTAACCCGAACACGCCGCCTCGCCTAGACTAGTGTCAGGCGCAAGGTGTTGTCACTTCACTGTGAGGACCGGATGAATAGTATTTTTACCATCAAGTGTACCACATCTGTACTACTACTACTACTACTACTAGTAGTAGTAGTAGTAGTAGGAACATGAGTACTCCAGTATTGTATAGCAGAAATAGGTCTCCCGTGCTAGCATGCCTGTTCACTTCATCGTTCAGGTATCATTCATATTGTGAGCAGAACCAGATTCTCGTGCATGCCCAATCAACGCCCTGCCGCGATGCATGCAGTGATCGTTCTGGTGCATCAAGGACGGCATGCAGATCGTTCCACACTTGAGAAGAGGAAAAATGGAAAGGTAGAACGCGCCAGCAGAGGAAGAGAATGCTGGCTAACGAGGCTGGGAGGGGATCGAGCAGGAAGTTAATGCTTCATGCCTAAAGGTTTTGGGACAACCTGATTTTCATAAGGTGACTTATACTCACCTAAACGGAGGGAGTATTCCTTAACCATAGAATGTTGTGTCTCCCACTCACGCGCTAAAAAAAAGCTATGACACATTTTTTTTATCTGTTTGCATAGGTCCGACCTATCAGGAAGGATGGGCACATACACGAACAGGTACGACTCCTCAGTCTACCTGCATAGCCTTTTCATTTAGTCTACCTAGCCATCTAATCAATCGTCAGACACCACTTCTCCCATTTACTCTCCATCAGAACCGATTCGCCTCGGCTTCTTCACCTCCCCTTCGTCTTCATTTGCATCCAAACCCCACTGCGTTCACATTGTTTTAACCTCTTTAAATAAGCATCTACTACTTCAGTTAGACTAGCCATCTAATCCTAATTCTCCAAACCATAGCCCTCCGTTCCAGCTGTTCCAAATGGCGAAAGAGATCGAGATGCAGGTTTTTAGCGTCCAACATGTCCTCGTCGAAGGCTCGATGCGCATAGTTGCCACCTTCACCGTCCACCCAAGGGTTGTTCGGTAGTGGATCAACAATGTATCCAACTCCCTCAAAAAGGTAGAGACGAGGGTCATCGGTCTCGACGCAGAGTACACGGAGCGTGCCCCTGGGAAGATCCAGCGCGCCGCCGTCCTTCAACTGTGCCTCGAAGATGATGTTTTGGTGTACCACATCATACACTCGCCCTCCATACCAGGTGAGCAGTGGCGGAGCTACGTGTTGTGTGCAGGGGCCATGCCCCCCCCCCCCCATCATTGCTAAAACTATGAAGGAAAAAAATAGAGCCTGCTTAGATTAGAAAAATTAGAGCCTTTGGCCCCCCCAAACATGCATAATTTGTGTTTGCCCCCCCCCCCCAAAGATCTTGTCTAACTCCTCCACTGCAGGTGAGCTTCACGATTTCTTGTCTCGGGAGGACGTATACTTCTGTGGGGCAGCCATCGAAGGGACAAGCAAGTCGGAGCTGTACAACCTTGATTTGAAAAGCATCGCTGACCTAGCAAACCAGAATCAAAATTCCCTGTAGAAGATTGTGCTAAGCAGACACCATCCCTCTTCGACGTAGCAAATTTTTTGCTCGGTACAAATCTTCAGAAGGGTGACGAGATGGTGGCATTAAGGTCAATCTGGATGGGAGAATTATCCCTTGACGTATGACCAGATAAAATATGAGAAGAAGAAGAAGAAGAAGAAGAAGAAGAAGAAGAAGAAGAAGAAGAAGAAGAAGAAGAAGAAGAAGAAGAAGAAGAAGAAGAAGAAGAAGAAGAAGAAGAAGAAGGAGAAGAAGAAGAAGGAGAAGAAGAAGAAGGAGAAGAAGAAGAAGGAGAAGAAGAAGAAGGAGAAGGAGGAGAAGGAGAAGGAGGAGAAGGAGAAGGAGGAGAAGGAGAAGGAGGAGAAGGAGAAGGAGGAGAAGGAAGAAGAAGAAGCAAAAGGAGAAGAAGCAGAAGGAGAAGAAGCAGAAGGAGAAGAAGGAAGGAGAAGAAGGAGAAGGAGAAGGAGAAGAAGGAGAAGGAGAAGAAGGAAGGAGAAGGAGCAGAAGGAGAAGGAGCAGAAGGAGAAGGAGCAGAAGGAGAAGGAGAAGAAGGAGAAGGAGAAGAAGGAGAAGGAGAAGAAGGAGAAGGAGAAGAAGGAGAAGGAGAAGGAGCAGAAGGAGAAGGAGAAGAAGGAGAAGAGAAGAAGAAGAAGGAAGAAGAAGAAGCAGAAGAAGAAGAAGCAGAAGAAGAAGAAGCAGAAGAAGCAGAAGAAGAAGAAGCAGAAGAAGAAGCAGAAGAAGAAGAAGAAGAAGAAGAAGCAGAAGAAGAAGAAGCAGAAGAAGAAGAAGAAGAAGCAGAAGCAGAAGAAGAAGCAGAAGCAGAAGAAGCAGAAGAAGAAGAAGAAGAAGAAGGGCATTATGGATGGATGAACTATTTCCTCTCTTGTAAATAATTATTCCCTCTCGGTGTATATTGATATAGATGGACTATTTTGATGGTGTGCATGTCTTTGGAACAGAGTAGTAGCATGGGTCCACTTGACTATAAGGAACTATTTATCCGCATATATAGCTTTCTCGCTACTCCTTCCAAAGGATCGGTATGCGATGCATGTGTCAAAGAGACATGACAGCTTGTCCATGGAAGTTCAACTACGGCGACCATCACGTTTCATCTCGCGATTCCCACGATGCCTCTCCAACCCACGGCACCACGCCCCCCGACGTGCGCCTCACCCCTCTCGGCCGCACCGCACCTCTGCCTTTGTGTGCATGACATGTGGACCACCTAAAATGCGGCGAGCATCAAGTTTCTACCACAGCCTCCCGTGATTCCCACGACGCCGCTCGAACCCATGAAACCACACGTCCCCCAACCTGCGGCTCACCCCTCTTGGCCCCACTGCCCCTCTGCCGTCGGGAGCATTACATATGGACCAGTCACCTATCGGGTCCACATGTTATGACTCAAAGGTAGGTGTAGTAAGGCGTTGAAGCTCAGTCCCGACGGCCCTGAGAGGGAAATGTAACTCCTGCGTCAGGGCTTGTGGTGCTCCCGCAGCATGAACTCGTGCCAAACTCGAGATTTGTTTCTTTACTATACATGCACGCAACGATTTAATGGACATTGTAATCTCAACATGTGATGGGGAGCTCTAAATTTTGATTTGAAACTTATAAAACAAAAAGATTCAAAACAAATAAACTGGGAGAGAGGGAGTATATATCGTAGGATGTGTCCCATACAAAATAAGTCCCCTGGTTTGTCACCGCGAAGATGCGGTTAGAAAGGAGCACAGCGTCTTCCTACTCAGACGGCAACAAATCGGTCGCAGACAAGCATGGTCCGCCTTTGACCGCCATGTGCAAGGTTCGTGCTATCTTATTCAATCTCACCGTGGTTCCATCGTACCAATTCATGCGGTGGCCTGTTGCATGGCTGATCCCAATGTTGGACAAAGGTTCTACGGGAACGGTGTCACCGTTGTAAATGTTGTGCAAATTGATGTTGGTACCCTCCCGTACATATGCAAGCCAATCTCCACTGCAGACGAGCCTAGCCCTGAAAAACAGTGGGGGGGAGAATTAGGAAATGGACACGAAGTAGTCTTTAGAATGCATTTACTACGTGATCAAACTCATCTTACCTGCTCATCGGAGGAAATACGAGTGCCCCTCAACGTCGGCATCTCAAGGGGCGTCAACTTGCAACTACGGCCACGCCGCGCTGGAGAGACCCCCAAGGAAACATCCACGTGCGTTCCACGGAACATCAAGATGCATTTGTATGAGTAGTTTATCTTGTAAGAGAAAAGGATGAACGAGGGAAGGCCTCTAGAGATAGAAATGGACACTACTACTACCAATGTGCTGGCCCGTGTGTTGCAATGGATCCAAACTAGTAGAATAATACTTGTTCACGTGCTTGAAATATAAACACTCTAGTTTTGATATACATGTGTCAGCAGACACGACAACTTGTCCATGGAAGTTGAACCACGGCGACCATCACGTTTCTTGTTTCTACCACTGCCACACCCACACGCGATTCCCACCACGCCGCTCCAACCACGCACAACGTCCCCGACGTGGACATGGATCCTCCGACGTGGCTATCAACGCCTTGCCCTGCCTTTCCTTTCACGACAGGTGGGACCCACGCTTATGGGTCCCACATGTCGATGATGTAATGGTAGGATTGTTCGTGCCCTCATCCTCTCGGCCCCACCGCTCCTGCGCTTTGTGTGCATGACATGTGGGCCAGCTGAACTGCGGCGACCATCAACTTTCTACCACAGACATACCGATTGGACGTGGTTTGCCTGCTCCGCTGCTGTGCTCTGATCCATACTCACGCACCATCGAATTTTCATCCAGCGGCTGTGACACATTTTGTCCCGGGCATCAATCTCAGCTAGAGTACTTATGTACTACAGGTAGTACCCGCCGGTGTGGCCATCTACGCCTCGAAACGCCCCGACACCCAGCTGTGGCACCCTCGCCACGGCCACGCCACCATCGGCCGGTTCATCTCGAACGAGTGAGTCGCGAACCACGCCACCACCATGAGAATGGCATGTGGGCCAGCCACATTTAAGGTCCGCATGTCATTGACTCATAGGTCGGGCACTAAGCCACTGAAGTTCGGTCCCGTGGGCCCCGAGAGGGAAATGTAACTCCCGCGGCAGGCCTTGTGGTGCTCCCATGATCTGAGCTCGTGCCAAAACTGGAATTTGTTTCTTACTACTACCAACTAGTACTAGTAAGGTACACGTGCATTGCACGCATGAGATTCTGGTGGTTTGTGCATTATGCTTCTACTTGTGGAGTTTTATGGATTCTAACATGTGGCAAAATCTGGTGGAATGTAAGGTTAGGCAAGTTTGATTAACTTAGGTGAGTGTTTGGTTCAAGCCACACCTTAGGCAAGCCACACTAAGGCCCCACATGACATACACACACAAAATGTGGCAAGATTCCCTTAGGCTTGCCAACTTGTGGCTCTCATTTTGAAGAACTAATAACTTTGCCTAAGCTTAGTTGTGGCAAAGTTAGTCATGAATTAAGTTCAACCATGGAGTCTTCTAGATTATACATGTGGCAGAATCTGGTGGATGATATCCAACGGCTAGTAGTGCTCGGATTTGCCATCTTTGTACCGTCAGATTGGCTTCATCCAATGACCAACTTTCAAAGTTTTTCACACACTATATAGGGGATATAAATATAGATGTGCCGGTCCGTTGCAATGGATCCAAAGTATATCTATTTAGTGGAGTGCACTCTAAACATGATAGGTCAGGGCTGCTACGGTAACTTCCGGTTCCCCCCACTACACGGCACCCCCATTTCCTCCCCCCCCCCCTCCCGCAAAAACGACTAACTCCACAGCACCAGAGCATCTTACATCACGCCGTCCGCATTTCATCGCCTCTTTCTCCCTCCCTCTCGAAACCCTAGAGTGCTCATCCACCGGCGTACCATAGCCCATTCACTGCCAGTGGCGTCCACCTCGCCGGATCTGCTTCTGCGGCCGCATCTACCCCTCCCACCTCGCCTAGAAACAAGTAGACTGCTCATCCACCACTGTACCACAGCCCATTTAGTGCCGGCCTTGTCCACGGCGCCGGATCTGCTTCGCCGGTACTTCGTCAACCGTCACAAGATCTGCAGGGCTCATTCATACTCCCCACCGAGACGCCGTCCCCCCCCCCCCGAGCCGCCCCACCGACGCCCCCGTCGACGGCCTCTGATCCTCTTCGCCGACACCTTCCTCAACCCTACCGGAGCCGCTCACGACACCTTCCTCAACCCTACCGGAGCCGCTTCGCCGACACCATCGTCAACCCTACCGGAGTAGCTTCGCCTATACCATTCTCAACCCTACCGTGGCCGCTTTGCCAACTCACAAGTCCACGGCCTCAGATCCGCTTCCTCGCACCCTCATCCAACCTACCGGAGCAGCTTCTGATGCCCCGTCCACGGCCGCAGATCCGCATCGTCGACACCACCCTTAACCCAACCACCGGAGCAGCTTCTGACGCCCCGTCCACGGCCGCGGATCCGCATCGTCGACACCATCCTTAACCCAACCATCGGAGCAGCTTCTAACGCCCCGTCCACGACCGCAGATCCGCGTCGTCGACACCATCCTTAACCCAACCACCGGAGCAGCTTCACCTACGCCCTCGTCCACGGCCACAGATCTGCTTCGCCCACACCGTAGTCCACCCTACCGGAGCCGCTCCACAAACACCCTACTCGACGGTTCTAGATCTCCTTACCGGACCCCGACAGCCAGCGCGACGTCATCACCCTCGACGTTTCTAACCTGATTCCCACCGTCTGGAGAGATTCCAAGCACCCACCATGGCCTAGGTACTTATCACCTTTGAACCCGTCTAGCATCACCTGCTCGATGTACTTCAAATATACTAACCGGTCGCTGTTACCTGTTATGCAGCTAGCAAAAACTACAAGGACGATGTTTCTTCCGGATCTAACAGCTTGGCCAACCAAGATCCTGGGTGAGGCATTGCTATGATCTTGTAAGCGCTCTCTCTCTCTTGTATTGTTCTCATGCTCGCCGTGCTTTGCTAGGATTTTCGACCAATAAACCCTTTGTGCGCACAATGATTTCTACTATTGGCTGCTAAATTACTAAATTAGATATGTAGATGTCATACATGATACTACCTCGTACCTCTGTTCCTAAATATAAGTCTTTCTAGAGATTCCACTATAGGCTACATACGAGCAAAATGAGTGAATCTACACTCGAAAATGCATCTATATACATCTGTATGTGGTCCATCTTGGAATCTCTACAAAGACATATATTTAGGAACAGGCAAGACATTACACAAAATCGTAGGTGGCATGTAGGAATTCCATTGCACTACATTAGGCTCCCTTAGAGTGCCTGCTAGTCCAGCATCTGAGTCATGGCTAGTTTATGGTACGCACACAATCGTTAATTGGTGGTTTAAATATGCAAGGGATATGCAATGTAGTATCATGTAGAGATGTCTGAAATTAGCCGTGTCAACTTGCAGATAGGGTTACACAATGAAAAAGTACAAGATGTATGTGGCAATTTCATGGAACATCGCAAAAAAAGGAGAGGCAGGGTGAGCCTATACAGTGTGCTATGGTACGTCACTCCTCCATTGCAATCATTGACATGTTATTTGTATGCTAGTTCTATTAGCCAAGTTTCTTAGGGACAGTTATTACGAGTTATCCTAAGAAAATAAGCACCTGTGAATATAAGCTCCATGTAATAAGCCAACCAGTTCTTTTCATTGCGTTTTCAGCTTATCTTTGGTATGATCAGTGGAAAGTCTAGATTGCATTATATATTTTTCATTTTGCTTCCCATATGGAAATTAATTTGACTTGCAAACATCAGAAATTGAACCCAGTGCAGTAATTAATATGATAGGAAAACAGAACATCACTATTTGCTCAAAATGCAAATACAAAGATACCATCTACTTGGCACAATCTACTTTGGTCAATGTTTTCCATAGAGATCCCATTGCCTAATTTAAACGAAGAACGCATGACCCACATTTAAATGAAGAAAAATTATTTATTGAAATTTGATGGTCCAAGTGGTTGGTTATTATCATATAGCAGCACCACCTGAAAGCATCATATAGCAGCAGCAGCAGCTCATAGCAACTCATCATACAAAGCAGCAGATCGCAATTCATCATATACCAGCAGCAGCTCATAGCAATTCATCATATAGCAGCAGCAGGAACATCTCATAGCAATTCATCATATAGCAGTAGCAGGAGCAGCTCATAGCAATTCATCATATAGCAGCAGCAGGAGCAGCTTGTAGCAACTCATCATATAGCAGCAGCAGCAGCTCATAGCAATTCATCATATAGCAGCAGCAGCAGCTCATAGCAACTCATCATACAACAACAGCAGCTCATAGCAATTCATCATATAGCAGCAGCAGGAGCAGCTCATAGCAATGCATCACATAGCAGCAGCAGAAGTAGCTCATATCAATTCATCGTATAGTGGATCAGAATGAAAATTTGGCAAAAAATCAGAGGAGATCCTCACCTTGTTGGATGAGCTCACCCTTCAACAGCACCTCAAGGCCATGGCCTGGGAGAAGGGGAGGGGGAATAAGGTGCCTTCTACCGCAGTGTGGCATCAGCCGTAGTTGTGCAGCGCCCGCCGGAGTAGTGCGTTAGACGAACCACAGTGGAGCGGCTGCTAGAGACCATGAGAATGAGGGGCGGCGCCAGAGGGAGGAGCAGCCAGGGAGATTTGCCCCTACCTGCTAGCCATGTAGCCTAGCTGTACATAGCATCGTCGAGGACCAGGCCAGATGGGACCAGTGGCGACGGCTCGCTGGAGGAATCCTAGTGCTGCAGGCAGGGGATCGAAGTAGAGGGAAAGGGGAGAAGAGATGCAAGCGGGCAGGGCAATGAATGCTTGCGTGTTTGTTTTTACTTGAGGGTCAGGTGTGACACGGGCGTCAGCAGTTGCATTTTGAGTGTAATATTAGGAAGACAACAGAGTCATTTCACTATTCCCCTTCCCTTCAATTTTTAGTGAGGTTCTACCCGAAACACCCCCTCCAAAGCGAAATTAGTTAAGCCCAAGCCCATAACTCAACAATGACTTCTTTGCATCTTTTATGGCTTATTTTGACAATATGCCCTGAAAAGGCGGAATCGAACTGGCCCTTAACCTGCAATTCAATTGTGCGTGCGATGATGAATCACTCCTGCCTGTTATCCGTACATTTAGGCATCATCATACATGGCATAACCTAATACATGTGCATTCCATTGTAGAATCTGGAATATGCAATGTTTATGTTAGTTCATACGTTGCACATGATGTTTAAATGCCCCTTAAATCTGGTCAGTCAAGTGATGGTCTTTAAGCCTCCTTCTTTGCTTCTTTTCTTGATATGTAAGATTTTCTCACACATCTATTCAATTGCTTGTTTGCATCAGCCAGCCATACTAGGACTGTTTGCTTTGATTACTTGCTATTCTTGACCTAACACTCTAATGAGCTTGTCGTGATTTAAACACTAAGGGCTGCTATAGTGGGGCCTTGTCTAACTCATAGGTGACATAAAGGTTTGGTTATACACTACAATAGGCTCTCCAAGAGTACACGGAGATCCAGTTCAAGGTATGCCTAGTTTTTACATAGTGAGACATAATAAATGCTCATTTCATTGTGTGCAAGTGCAAGAGATCGGCATGTTTCATTATGTGGTGTTGTTTTGTTATAATCTCATCCTTTTGTGTTCACAGATGGAAAGTATGCATATTTATCTTCCAAGGAGACGAGCAACTAGTTTGTGTCACCTTGCGGAGGGGTGCAATGAAGATAAGATTGAGGATTTCCAAGTACAAGATGTTAGGAAGGAGCCTTGCAAGAGAAGTAGGAGCTGCTTGAGCCTCTTCAACCTGCTAAAGTAAGTCACCGTATGCAACTCAACAGTTCAATTCCTTGTTTGTTTCAGGCATAGTTAATTTTCTCTTTTCAATTGCTTTATTTGTCCTCGCTAATGAGATGCCCAAATAATCATGCCCGATGTTCGGTACTTGTATCACTATTAGTTGACATTATTAAAGGCCTTACCATTTAATTACTCTCGCTGCGAAGTGTGCTCAAGCTTTGAAGTCTATTAACCAACTATTATTGCATGAGGCTCACAATCTAGTTTATACTACGCTAATGATTGCATAGTTTTGCCTGCTGTAGTATGTTTGTATGAAACCCTCTGCTGTTCATTATGCTCCCTAAGACTTTAATTGAGGTACAGAATGGCCAACTGCTTGCTTACTTATACGCAACGTGCTGTCTAAATTTGTAACTTGTCTGTGTTTTCGATTGGGCCCCAACATCATGCTCCTCTGGTGAGCTAAGAGGGATTTCTATATGCAGGCTGCACAGACTATCTTTTTTTAAAAATTTAAAATATCACCTGCTTATGCTTCATGACGTGTAACAATTTTTGTGAAAGTGACGTGTAACATTATTGTTAGTCATGTTTTGCCATGTAGTACAAAATAGTGTCTTGTTCGCTTCACTGTTGTAACAATATTTTTTCCCTAGTCATGTGTACTTACAGAAACATTTCAGGATGAAGTGACGTCAACACAAAAATTTGCGAGCAGTGCGGCATGGCCGTTACCGAATGATTATGGAATGGAATTGGAATGTGCTGATGTTCTCGAGCATCAACTAGAGGTGGCAAGACAATGTGTACATGATTGTCAACGTATAATCAACAAGTTGAGACTGGTCATGCAGGTATTAGATGCAGGAGTCAAAAAAATGAAACAAGACACCGACGTAACCATGAAGGAATTGGAGATTTTGCAGACTGAAATTTGTGCTATATGAATCCGGCCAATCCTATTTTCTGAAGAGATTATAGTTCAAATGGAGTTAAGTTGATGCGCGTCCATGATGTATGAGTTGTATTTGCCCAGTGTATGTAATTTGTTGTTTGTGTATGCTTTATTATCACGTGTGTCGAACCATAATGCCCAGTGGGTATAATCGGCTGTAATTTCTTTATTGTATAGTGTAGGATTATTCTACCTTTCTATGCCTTGATCTCTTTGTTGTATAGTGTATGCTTTTTAGAGGTGATAGTATTGAGTAGGATAATTCTTTGAATATGCTATATCGTTCAAACGGGGGCCAACTCGCCCGACCATGGCCCTTCACGGGTCGTCGGATCCATGGGCCTTCTATGTCTCGTAGGATCCATGGGCCTTCTACGTCTCGTAGGATCCACGGGCCTTCTACGTCTCGTAGGATCCATGGGCCACCGACTCATTTATGGGTCTTGTACGGGCCTTTAATGGGCCGTACACGGGCCTATAATGGAAATCATACATTTTATGGGCTGACCATAACGGGCCGTTAATGGGCCGTATCTGGTGATGCTACGAAAATGGCCCAACAACGGGCTGACTGTAACGACGGGCTGAATTTGGCCCACAAGCAGAAAATAACAGTAACGGGCCGTAATTAAGCGAATGCTACAAATGAGCCCAAGAATAAATGGGCCCTCAGAAGGCCGAAAGTTAACTTGGGCTAGAAACGGCCCAACGGAATAACAGCCCGTTAATGGGTATAAAGTGTTACACTGTTCATTACGGATCAGTTTCACCGCGGGCCGTTAATGGGTGTAAAGTAATACACTATTCATTAGGGGCCAGTTTCAGCACGGGCCGCTAATGGGCCAAGAGTTACAAAGGGCCTCATATGGGCCAAAAGATGTCATGGGCCAGAATAGAAAACGGGCTGGAATCATATTGGATGGCCCAGATGATGCTACCGGGCTTAATTCACGTAGGGTGTAATGGGCCTTGGGTTAGCAGGCTGTAAATGGGCTATATGCTAACAGGCCATTAATAGGCTTTCCACGGGCCGGCCCGCCAGCTTTGCACCAAGTCAAACGGGCCGGCCTTTTCACAGGAGTGGGCCACTGTTGGGCCGTGCCATGTGTCGACGTATCATAGGCGCCTTCTGTCCAGTGAGTGGATGACATCTGTCCCAATGATGAGCCGACACGTGTTTCCTCCAGCCAATGATGATTTTACACGTGGAAAATCCCCATTGGTCGAGGCTGTTAACGGGTTATTGGATCCAAAACCCGACCCGATAGCTTAACGGCGTTCCGTTACGGTGGATGCCACGTGTCGGTCACCCTTGACGAAAGCACTTCTGTGACGCGCGATTTATCGTCATGGAAGTGGACACTTCGTGATGATAATTTTGGTAATGTCATGGAACACTTCTACGACAGCACAGGTATGACTATCTTGATTCTGTCATAAATTTGTCATGGATGTACATGCATGACAGAAAACGTGACCTACTGTGACAAACACGTATCATCACGGAAGTGTATTTTTTTTGTAGTGCTAGGGGCGTTAAACGATAGCGCTTATTGGGAGGCAACCCAATTTTATTTTTAGTTTTTTGCTCTTTGCTTCTGTTTAGGAATAAATATTTGTTCTAGCCTCTGGTTAGATGTGTTTTTATGTTTCAATTAGTGTTTGTGCCAAGTTAAACCTATAGGATCTTCTTGGATGATAGTTATTTGATCTTGCAGAAATTTCCAGAAACTTTCTGTTCATGAAAACAATTGTTAAAAATCACCAGAACGGGATAAAATACTGATTCCAGTTGCTGCTGATCAACGAACAAATTGCCTAGGTCGCCCCGTTTTGGCTGATTTTTTGGAGTTCCAGCAGTTTGCATTAGTTACAGATTACTGCAGACTGTTCTGTTTTTGACAGATTCTGTTTTTCGTGTGTTGTTTGCTTATTTTGATGAATCTATGGCTAATAAAATAGTTTATAAACCATAGAGAAGTTGGAATACAGTAGGTTTAATACCAATATAAATAAAGAATGAGTTCACTACAGTACCTTGAAGTGGTCTTTTGTTTTCTTTCGCTAACGGAGCTCACGAGATTTTCTGTTAAGTTTTGTGTTGTGAAGTTTTCAAGTTTTGGGTAAGAGATTTGATGGATTATGGAACAAGGAGTGGCAAGAGCCTATGCTTGGGTATTCCCATGGCACCCCCAAGATAATCTAAGGACACCAAAAATCCAAAGCTTGGGGATGCCCCGGAAGGCATCCCCTCTTTCGTCTACTTCCATCGGTAACTTTACTTGGAGCTATATTTTTATTCACCACATAATATGTGTTTTGCTTGGAGCGTCTTGTATGATTTGAGTCTTTGTTTGTTAGTTTACCACAATCATCCTTGCTGTACACACCTTTTGAGAGAGTCACACTTGATTCAGAATTTATTAGAATACTCTATGTGCTTCACTTATATCTTTTAGAGCACGGTAGTAGATTTGTTTTATAGAAACTATTGATCTCTCATGCTTCACTTATATTATTTTGAGAGTCTTAAAATAGCATGGCAATTTGCTTTAATTAATATCATGAGAAATTTGATGCTTGATAATTGTTTTGAGATATAAAGGTGGTAATATCATAGTTATGCTAGTTGAGTAATTGTGGAATTGAAAAATACATGTGTTGGAGTTTGTGATTCCCGTAGCATGCACGTATGGTGAACCATTATGTAACAAAGTCGGAGCATGAAGTATTTGTTGATTGTCTTCCTTTGTGTGGCGGTCGAGATCGCGAGATGGTTAACTCCTACCAACCCTTCCCCTAGGAGCATGCGTAGTAGTACTTTGCTTCGAGGGCTAATAAATTTTTGCAATAAGTATATGAGTTCTTTATGACTAATGTGAGTCCATGGATTATACGCACACTTAACTTTCCGCAATTTTCTAGCCTTTTTGGTACCGCGCATTGCCCTTTCTCACCTTGAGAGTTGGTGCAAACTTCGTCAGTGCATTGTCACGCCCAATATGCGACCCTATCCAAAAGGAACACGAAGGTCCCACCAAGGATAGACCCGCATATTGAGACGCTTTTGCAAGGTGGATATCATTACATCAACATTACATAATAGAAGGGGATACATACATAAGGCACAAATGCCACAAGAATACATCAACATCATATACAAGATCAACATCCGACTACGGATGAAACATAAACAGAAACTCAAACGACAACCACCCTGCTAGCCCAGGCTGCCGACCTGGAACCTATCCCCTGATCGAAGAAGAAGCATAAGAAGAACTCCAAAGAAAGCAGACATCGCTCTCGCGTCATGATCATCGCATAACCTGTACCTGCAACTGGTGTTGTAGTAATCTGTGAGCCACGAGGACTCAGCAATCCCATTACCATGGGTATCAAGACTAGCAAAGCTTAAAGGGTAAGGAAGGAGTAAAGGTGGTGAGGTTGCAGCAGCGACTAAGCATATATGGTGGCTAACATACGCAAGTGAGAGCGAGAAGAGAAACAAAGGAACGGTCGTCAACTAGTAATGATCAAGAAGTGATCCTGAACTCCTACTTACGTCAGACATAACCCAGAAACCGTGTTCTCCTCTCGATCAACCCCGAAAAGAGACACTCACGGTTACACACACGGTTGGTGTATTTTAATTAAGATCAACTTCGGGTTTTCTACAACCGGACATTAACAAATTCCCATCTGCCACATAACCGCGGGCACGGCTCTCGAAAGTTTATACCCTGCAGGGGTGTCCCAACTTAGCCCATGATAAGCTCTCACGATCAACGAAGGATATTCCTTCTCCCCGGGAAGACCCGATCAGTCTCGGAATCCCGGCTACAAGACATTTCACAGCAATAAAACAAGTCCAGCAAGACCTCCGGCGTGCCTAACACCCGGTAGTAGCAGCCAGATCTCGCCCTGAGCCACGACCGGATGAGCAGTCCGTACAACTAAAACCAGCCCTCAAGTTTCCTTGAGGTGGCGCTATAAAGCACTCTAGTTTGGACCAACACTTAGACAAGCATTGGCCCGGGGCTGAATAAAGATGACCCTCGAGAGAGCGACTCCCAAGGGAAAAGTAGGTGGTGGTGAGGCAAATGGTAAAACCAATGTTGGGCCTTTTTGGAAAAGTCTTATTCAAAGCGAACTGTCAAGGGGGTCCCATAAATCACCCGACCGCGTTAGGGACGCAAAATCCGGGAACATAATACCGATATGACGGAAACTAGGGCGGCAAGAGTGGAACAAAACACCAGGCATAAGGCCGAGCCTTCCACCCTTTACCAAGTATATATATGCATTAATTAAATAAGATATATTGTGATATCCCAACAAGTAAACATGTTCCAACAAGGAACAACATCTCCATGTTCCAACAAGGAACAAACTTCATCTTCACCTGCAACTAACAACGCTATAAGAGGGGCTGAGCAAAGCGGTAACATAGCCAAACAACGGTTTGCTAGGAAGGGTGAAAAGGTTAGAGGCTGACATGGCAATTTGGGATGGCTTGATAAACAGGTAATAGGTAGCGCCGCATAGCGATAGAACGATGCAACTAGCATAGCAATGATAGTAGTGAGATCCAGGGTAGCGGTCATCTTGCCTGAAATCCCGCAAGGAAGAAGAACGAGTCCATGAAGAAGATGAACGGAGGAAGCCGAACCAAGCGTAGACGAACGAATCCTCACGATCGCAACGAAACAGGAACTAACAAGAAGAAGCACACAACATAGTAAACACACCACACATAAACAAAACATGATGCACAACCAAGCATGATGCATGACAAAGGTACATGAAGCTACTCATGGCAAGAGATGATGCAAACAAGAGCAACACATCAAAGCAAGTTTAAATGAGGCCGGGAACAACATAGAACAATTCTGGTAAGTCCTCATATGCAAATTTCGAAATTGGTCCAGATCTGAATAAACCTTATGTTCAAGTTGTTAACCAGAAATTTAAGATGCACCACGATGATCTACACGAAATTCTAGTCAAGTTACATATAAAGTTCATTAGATTCGGAGCTACGGCCTAGAAGATATGAGCAAAACAAGATAAGCATGGCATTGATGCAAAATGCATACAAACATCAAGCAAACACCTCAAAACATGGATGCAACATGATAATATGAAACTGCATGCAAAATCAAGCAAGTTTCATATAGAGCACACTCAAAACGGAGCAACGGTTCAACACATACACACAATACAAGTTATAGCAACAATCTGTCCAAAACAGCAAGTAGGCATATTGCGAGCATCAAAACAATAAGCTACAGGACCTCAACATGAAAACAAAAGGCATGGGCATGATGTACAGGCAAAGCATTGCAAAACATGAACACTGAGCTATCTCCAGAAATCACTAGAACATGCTCAAAATGACATGGCAAGATTGCAACTAATAACAGTTTCAGGCATTGGCAGAAATAACATCAGGTTGCAATGTTTAGAGCTATGAAACAACATGTTACAGGAACTTAACAGGGAAAACAAAGGCATGGAATGAATCTACTAATTGCATAGAACAAAAGTCATTTAGTGACCATAAGCCAAAAATGATCACAAAATATGATGGCACTCATGTAAACATGGCAAGTTATATTACAGATTTGAACATGGCAGGAACAACAATGAGTAGGCATGTTGGTGAGCTTGAACCACTCACCACAGAGCAATACATGCCATGGCAAGGCAACCAACAGTAAGAAGACATGGCATAGAAGCTATACATGGCAAGAACAACAACATAGCATGCAAGGATCAACTACAACAACCTTGGCAAAATTGAATAACCTGTAAACAATCTGCCAGGAACATTTTATAGCAAAAGTAGAGCTCGATTGACTCAAGCTATGGCACTCCATAATTGCAAACAAGGGCATGGATGGATAGAGCAAGACATGTTTAACAAAACATCCTTACTTAAGTATCTCAAAATATGCATGGATCTCTCTGTAGCATCAAGTTAACATGGCATCAAAATATCAGCAAAACAGGGCTGAAATCAGCAACAACAAGACACCTAGTTTGCATGCTTGTGCTAGTCACCACATAGATCACAAAAATACATAGCAAGCACCACTGGAAAGAAGACATGGCATATTACAAAACACATGTAGGACTCAAGTCCATAGGGAGCACACATCAATCATGGCAAAAATGACAAAAGTGCATGTTCTGATAAAAATCTGAAACTAACATCACATAGCACTCTTCTAACAGCATTTCGGGCATCAATATGAGCTCAAATGAAAATGATGAAATGAGATGAAATGATCTACTCTTCGAGACGAACATTTTGACATATTACACGCCCAAAACGGAGCTACATGAACAGAGTTACGATGCAATGAAAATGGCACGAAATATCAAATTGCTCGGGACTTAGACGAATTTTAGAGGGGGGGGGAAAGTCAACCCTTGGCACGGTTATCGATGCAGGCCGGAGAGCTCGCCGGAGATGCACGCGGATCTCGCGGAGATGGCCGCGGAGGCGGGAGAGGCGGAGCCGGGCCGACGAGCTCGGTGGAGGGCGGTGGCCGGAGCGGTGGCGACGGGCGCCGAGAGGCTTGGGCGGGCGGGCGGCGCCAGCTGGCGGAGGGCGGCGGCCGGCGCGAGGTCCGGCGGGCGCGGGGCTGCCGGGCGGCGGCGGGCGCTGCCGGTGCGGGCGAGGCGACCGAGGCGGCGGCGGCGCCGGGCGGCGGCGGGAGGGCGGCGGGGCGAGGGAGGGAGGCGGCGGGCGGCGCCCGGCCAGCGAAGCGGCGGGCGAAGCGGGCGACGGGCGGCGCGCTGCCAGGCAGGCCTTGAGGCGCCCTCGGGCTGTCTGTGGCGGCGACGCTGCTGGCTCTGCGCTGGCCCGATCCGACCCTTCGGGCCGCGCGGAGGAGGAGGAGAGAGAAGGTGAGGCGGCTGAGGTGGCGCCCCGTTGGCCGGAGCGGCGGCGGGTGACGTGGCGAGGCGGGATTGGCTGGGGTGAGGTGGCCGGTTGACGCGTCCGCGCCGGGCGGACGTGTCCGCCATGGAGGAAGAAGGGCTAGGGTTAGGGCGTTTTTATCCATGAATTTCGGAGAGGCACATATTTATAGGTAGAGGGAGCTAGGAGAGTCCAAATGAGGTGCGGTTTTCGGCCACGCGATCGTGATCGAACGACCGAGAACATGGAGGGGAGTTAGGTGGGTTTTGGGCCACTTAGAAAGGGGAGTTGGGCTGCAACAAAAGAGGCCTTTGCGGTTACCCGGTTAACCGTTGTAGTACCAAACGAACTCCAAATGATCCGAAACTTGACAGGCGGTCTACCGGTGCTATACCAAGGCCGCTTGTCAAACCTCGGTCCATTCCGAGAACGTTTAACACCCGCACACGAAAAGAGGTAAAAGGGGGCGCCGGGAGACATAGGAGTGCCGGATTGCAAAACGGACAACGGGGAAAATGCTCGGATGCATGAGACGAACACGTATGCAAAATGAAATGCACATGATGACATGATAAAAATGCAGATGATGACAAGGCAAAGAGAGACACGCAAGCACATGACATGGCAAAGACGGCGAATAACTGACGGACACCTGGCGCATCGAATCCGGGGCGTTACAACACTCCTCCACTAACAAGAGATCTCGTCCCGAGATCTTAGGACCGAGACGGAAGGGAAAAAGGATGAGGTGAAACGAGAACTCAAGAGAAGAAGCAAAGAATCGAGAGCACACGAGAAGAAGAGAGGAACTTCGAGAATGACGGGAATCGAAAGCTCACGGAATCAGATAGACTATGAAACAACTTGTTCTAACCGGAGTGGTTAGAATGAGAAAAGAAACGGATAAGACTGAAAGGATTTAGGCAACACTCCGGCTGAACATGGAAAGAATAGAACACAGCTTGAAAGGGTGGAATGATACTTGCCGAGATAAACAACGCAATGCCTCCGGAAGAATTAAAGAATGAAAAGAAATGAACTTAGAAGGAAGGATTGAATGGAGTTGTTGAGAAAATCAACAACGAAAGAATAAGCTTGTTGTGGACTTACGGAAAACATCTCAGAAATTATGAGGTGATACCCGGCCACGAATGGAAATGATTTGATAGCTTAGAAGCACGAAGAAATGCAAAACTCCACTTCAAAGAATACGGAGAATTAATTGCACTTCGAGACGCGAGAAGAAAAGATACTTGAACTCCACCAACAAGAATCTTGATGAACTCTTGATGAATGAATTAAATCATGATGATCCACCGTGAAGAACTCCGGTAACAAAAAGATCATGAGATAGAATGAAAGAATAAGATCAGCCTTGCGATGACTTAGATGGGGATTATGACGAGATGGCCGAGGAAATTGAACTCCGGAAAAGAAAAGATGAAAAGACTTGGAACTAGAATTTATTCATTACGAACAAACTCCGAAGGAAGGGATTAAACGCTTGGATGAAATAAGAATAAGATTTATTGTATGCTTATCTTTCATCAAATTAAATTGCTGACAAGCAATGGATTTTCGCATACTACTTATTCTTCTTGAAAGGGATTGAGAAGGGATAACACAAAACTTGAGAAAGTCTTCATGAACCACCGGTAGGATACGAAAGAACGAATGGATTGATACGATAACAAAGGAAAGGAATCTGAATGAACCACCGTAAGAATTCGAAATGACTGATGAAAGAGAATGAATCACCGGGTAGAATTAGAGCAAGCACGAATATATTTGAGGGAATTTAAATGCAAGAGAACAAAGAGATCATGAGCTGATTAACGAACACTCGAACGATGCACAGGGGTAATATTGAGATGAACGAAGCTGAAAACTTGGAACGAAGAAATATTCCGAAAAGATGACCTCCGGATGATCGAGACAGAAAACAACTCCTGAAATACTCCGGATGGATGAAAAGAATTGCACAACTGGAAACAACTAGATAGGATAACATCGAGCTATCACCACGAATCTCCGGGAGAACGGACAAGATTTAAGAGAAAAATCTACGACGGTCTTCAAAGGACGACGATAAACATCACCAAAATTAATGAGATACTCCGGAAGAATTGAAAACCGAAAAGGTTGAGCCAACAACAAAAAGAATTTGAATGCGATCTTGGAAAAGGCATGTGACTGATAAAATTCATTCTTATGTCAAATTTCGAAAAGAATTTGAGAATAATTCCGGATAAATTAGAAGAGTCAGGCAAGATCCTGGGAAAAGACCTGTGGGTTAGGGCCCACTAAAAGAAAACACCGTTGGAAAGGGATGATGAACAGATAGATGATGCACCGGAACAATTGAAATATTTGAATGAGGTGATAACCTCGAATTAATTGGAACACAGACGAATCTCCTGAGATGTCTTCGGTACTCCGGAATGATAAATTGGCGAGAGGCGAACGAGCAGGTTAAAAAAATACTTCGAGGAAAAGAATATGATCAACCCGGAAACTTGAATTGAGTCCACCGGAAAAGAAAAAGAGATGAAGAATGACGAACAAAAGATTAATTCACCGGTTGAAACAATTGAGGAAAGACTGAAGAGGTTCCGCACGAATGGAATTGATGGTCGAAACAGACTCAAACTCCGGGAAGAAAAAGGGTGGGAGGGCGGGAAAACAACGACAACTTGGAAGGGGAAAACGACGAATATCTTGAAGAGAAAACACCGGTTGAAAACATTGAGGAAAGAAAGCAAAGACTTCGCACGAGTAGAAGGATACTCAATAGCGGATTCCGGTACCGAGAGGAAGAAGGGAGGGCGGGTAGGAAAAACAAGGACAACTTCGGACAAGGAAAAAAACAACGACGTCGGAGGAAGAACTGAGGATTGAACTCAAAGATGAAGAGACTCGAGTCAACTTGACGAGAAATGCACCGGACAAAAGAGGATGGACAACTCACGAACTAACCACGTGATCCTAAAGAAAAATTTTCAACGGGAAGAGGAGTAATTCAAAACACCTACGTCAAGATTCCTCACCAGAGCGACGAAGGGACTGGGGAGTAAAAAGAATTCCTACTCTCCGAGATAACTAGACTCAGAAAACAGTTTTATTCTAGACTCAACATCGGCCAAACTACACGGTCAATCAAGGGGGCTCCTAGGGTCGGTCGAGGCTCTGATACCAACTTGTCACGCCCAATATGCGACCCTATCCAAAAGGAACACGAAGGTCCCACCAAGGATAGACCCGCATATTGAGACGCTTTTGCAAGGTGGATATCATTACATCAACATTACATAATAGAAGGGGATACATACATAAGGCACAAATGCCACAAGAATACATCAACATCATATACAAGATCAACATCCGACTACGGATGAAACATAAACAGAAACTCAAACGACAACCACCCTGCTAGCCCAGGCTGCCGACCTGGAACCTATCCCCTGATCGAAGAAGAAGCATAAGAAGAACTCCAAAGAAAGCAGACATCGCTCTCGCGTCATGATCATCGCATAACCTGTACCTGCAACTGGTGTTGTAGTAATCTGTGAGCCACGAGGACTCAGCAATCCCATTACCATGGGTATCAAGACTAGCAAAGCTTAAAGGGTAAGGAAGGAGTAAAGGTGGTGAGGTTGCAGCAGCGACTAAGCATATATGGTGGCTAACATACGCAAGTGAGAGCGAGAAGAGAAACAAAGGAACGGTCGTCAACTAGTAATGATCAAGAAGTGATCCTGAACTCCTACTTACGTCAGACATAACCCAGAAACCGTGTTCTCCTCTCGATCAACCCCGAAAAGAGACACTCATGGTTACACACACGGTTGGTGTATTTTAATTAAGATCAACTTCGGGTTTTCTACAACCGGACATTAACAAATTCCCATCTGCCACATAACCGCGGGCATGGCTCTCGAAAGTTTATACCCTGCAGGGGTGTCCCAACTTAGCCCATGATAAGCTCTCGCGATCAACGAAGGATATTCCTTCTCCCCGGCAAGACCCGATCAGTCTCGGAATCCCGGCTACAAGACATTTCACAGCAATAAAACAAGTCCAGCAAGACCTCCCGGCGTGCCGACACCACAGTAGTAGCAGCGTATCTCGCCCCGAGCCACGACCGGATGAGCAGTCCGTACAACTAAAACCAGCCCTCAAGTTTCCTTGAGGTGGCGCTGCAAAGCACTCTAGTTTGGACCAACACTTAGACAAGCATTGGCCCGGGGGGCTGAATAAAGATGACCCTCGAGAGAGCGACTCCCAAGGGAAAAGTAGGTGGTGGTGAGGCAAATGGTAAAACCAATGTTGGGCCTTGCTGGAAAAGTCTTATTCAAAGCGAACTGTCAAGGGGGTCCCATAAATCACCCGACCGCGTTAGGGACGCAAAATCCGGGAACATAATACCGATATGACGGAAACTAGGGGCGGCAAGAGTGGAACAAAACACCAGGCATAAGGCCGAGCCTTCCACCCTTTACCAAGTATATATATGCATTAATTAAATAAGATATATTGTGATATCCCAACAAGTAAACATGTTCCAACAAGGAACAACATCTCCATGTTCCAACAAGGAACAAACTTCATCTTCACCTGCAACTAACAACGCTATAAGAGGGGCTGAGCAAAGCGGTAACATAGCCAAACAACGGTTTGCTAGGAAGGGTGAAAAAGGTTAGAGGCTGACATGGCAATTTGGGATGGCTTGATAAACAGGTAATAGGTAGCGCCGCATAGCGATAGAACGATGCAACTAGCATAGCAATGATAGTAGTGAGATCCAGGGTAGCGGTCATCTTGCCTGAAATCCCGCAAGGAAGAACAACGAGTCCATGAAGAAGATGAACGGAGGAAGCCGAACCAAACGTAGACGAACGAATCCTCACGATCGCAACGAAACAGGAACTAACAAGAAGAAGCACACAACATAGTAAACACACCACACATAAACAAAACATGATGCACAACCAAGCATGATGCATGACAAAGGTACATGAAGCTACTCATGGCAAGAGATGATGCAAACAAGAGCAACACATCAAAGCAAGTTTAAATGAGGCCGGGAACAACATAGAACAATTCCGGTAAGTCCTCATATGCAAATTTCGAAATTGGTCCAGATCTGAATAAACCTTATGTTCAAGTTGTTAACCAGCAATTTAAGATGCACCACGATGATCTACACGAAATTCTAGTCAAGTTACATATAAAGTTCATTAGATTCGGAGCTACGGCCTAGAAGATATGAGCAAATCAAGATAAGCATGGCATTGATGCAAAATGCATACAAACATCAAGCAAACACCTCAAAACATGGATGCAACATGATAATATGAAACTGCATGCAAAATCAAGCAAGTTTCATATAGAGCACACTCAAAACGGAGCAACGGTTCAACACATACACACAATACAAGTTATAGCAACAATCTGTCCAAAACAGCAAGTAGGCATATTGCGAGCATCAAAACAATAAGCTACAGGACCTCAACATGAAAACAAAAGGCATGGGCATGATGTACAGGTAAAGCATTGCAAAACATGAACACTGAGCTATCTCCAGAAATCACTAGAACATGCTCAAAATGACATGGCAAGATTGCAACTAATAACAGTTTCAGGCATTGGCAGAAATAACATCAGGTTGCAATGTTTAGAGCTATGAAACAACATGTTACAGGAACTTAACAGGGCAAACAAAGGCATGTAATGAATCTACTAATTGCATAGAAAAAAAGTCATTTAGTGACCATAAGCCAAAAAGGATCACAAAATATGATGGCACTCATGTAAACATGGCAAGTTATATTACAGATTTGAACATGGCAGGAACAACAATGAGTAGGCATGTTGGTGAGCTTGAACCACTCACCACAGAGCAATACATGCCATGGCAAGGCAACCAACAGTAAGAAGACATGGCATAGAAGCTATACATGGCAAGAACAACAACATAGCATGCAAGGATCAACTACAACAACCTTGGCAAAATTGAATAACCTGTAAACAATCTGCCAGGAACATTTTATAGCAAAAGTAGAGCTCGATTGACTCAAGCTATGGCACTCCATAATTGCAAACAAGGGCATGGATGGATAGAGCAAGACATGTTTAACAAAACATCCTTACTGAAGTATCTAAAAATATGCATGGATCTCTCTGTAGCATCAAGTTAACATGGCATCAAAATATCAGCAAAACAGGGCTGAAATCAGCAACAACAAGACACCTAGTTTGCATGCTTGTGCTAGTCACCACATAGATCACAAAAATACATAGCAAGCACCACTGGAAAGAAGACATGGCATATTACAAAACACATGTAGGACTCAAGTCCATAGGGAGCACACATCAATCATGGCAAAAATGACAAAAGTGCATGTTCTGATAAAAATCAGAAACTAACATCACATAGCACACTTCTAACAGAATTTCGGGCATCAAGATGAGCTCAAATGAAAATGATGCAATGAGATGAAATGATCTGCTCTTCGAGGTGAACATTTTGACATATTACACGCCCAAAACGGAGCTACACGCACAGAGTTACGATGCAATGAAAATGGCACGAAATATCAAAATGCTCGGGACTTAGACGAATTTTAGAGGGGGGAAGTCAACCCTTGGCACGGTTATCGATGCAGTCCGGAGAGCTCGCCGGAGATGCACGCGGATCTCGCCGGAGATGGCGCGGAGGCGGGAGAGGCCGGAGCCGGGCCGACGAGCTCCGGTGGAGGGCTTGGTGGCGGAGCCGGTGATGACGGGCGCCGGAGGCGGCGACGGGGCAAGTGGCGCGCCCACGGAGGAGGGCGGCGGCGGCGCGAGGTCCGGCGGCGGCGGGGCCCAGGCGGTGGGGCGCCGGCGGGCGGGCGAGGCGGCCGAGGCGGCGCGCGGCCTTCGGGCGGAGGGGCGCGGCATGGGCGAGGATGCTTGGTGGCGCGCCCGGCCGGGCGAGGCGGCGGGCGAAGCTGGCGACGGGCGGCGAGCGTGCTGCAAGGCCGGAGGCGCGGGCCGGGGCTGGTGCGCGGCGGTGGCGCTGGCCTCTGTGGCCCGATCCGGACCCATGGCCGCGCGCGGAGGAGGAGGAGGAGAGAGAGGTGAGGCGTGGCTGAGGTGGCGCCTCCGGCTGGCCGAACGCGGCGGGTGACGTGGCGAGGCAGGATTGGCCGGGTGAGGTGGCCGGTGGGACGCTGGCCCGGCGCCGGGCGGACGTGTCCGCAAGGCGGAGAAGAAGGGCTAGGGTTAGGGCGTTTGATCCGCGAATTTCGGAGAGGCACATATTTATAGGTAGAGGGAGCTAGGAGAGTCCAAATGAGGTGCGGTTTTCGGCCACGCGATCGTGATCGAACGACCGAGAACATGGAGGGGAGTTAGGTGGGTTTTGGGCCACTTAGAAAGGGGAGTTGGGCTGCAACAAAAGAGGCCTTTGCGGTTACCCGGTTAACCGTTGGAGTACCAAACGAACTCCAAATTATCCGAAACTTGACAGGCGGTCTACCGGTGATATACCAAGGCCGCTTGACAAACCACGGTCCATTCCGAGAACGTTTAACACCCGCACACGAAAAGAGGTAAAAGGGGGCGCCGGGAGACATAGGAGTGCCGGATTGCAAAACGGACAACGGGGAAAATGCTCGGATGCATGAGACGAACACGTATGCAAAATGAAATGCACATGATGACATCTTAAAAATGCAGATGATGACAAGGCAAAGAGAGACACACAAGCACATGACATGGCAAAGACGACGAATAACTGACGGACACCTGGCGCATCGAATCCGGGGCGTTACATGCATCCAAACCCCGTGATATGATACGCTCTTTCACACATAAACCTCCTTATATCTTCCTCAAAACAGCCACCATACCTACCTATCATGGCATTTCCATAGCCATTCTGAGATATATTGCCATGCAACTTTCTACCGTTTCATTTATCATGACATACTCCATCATTGTCATATTGCTTTGCATTATCATGTAGTTGACATTGTATTTGTGGCAAAGCCACCGTTCATAATTCTTCCATACATGTCGCTCTTGATTCATTGCATAACCCGGTACACCGCCGGAGGCATTCATATAGAGTCATATTTTGTTCTAAGTATTGAGTTGTAATTCATGAGTTGTAAGTAAATAAAAGTGTGATGATCATCGTTATTAGAGCATTGTCCCAAGTGAGGAAAGGATGATGGAGACTATGATTCCCCCACAAGTCGGGATGAGACTCCGGACTAAATAAAAAAAGAGGCCATAAAAAAAGAGAAAAGGCCCAAATAAAAAATGAGAGAAAAAGAGAGAAGGGACAATGTTACTATCCTTTTACCACACTTGTGCTTCAAAGTAGCACCGTGATCTTCATAATAGAGAGTCTCTCATTTTGTCACTTTCATATACTAGTGGGAAATTTCATTATAGAACTTGGCTTGTATATTCCAATGATGGGCTTCCTCAAATGCCCGAGGTCTTCATGAGCAAGCAAGTTGGATGCACACCCACTTAGTTTATTTTTGAGCTTTCATACACTTATAGCTCTAGTGCATCTGTTGCATGGCAATCCCTACTCCTCGCATTAACATCAATTGATGGGCATCTCCATAGCCCGTTGATTAGCCTCGTTGATGTGAGACTTTCTCCTTTTTTGTCTTCCCACATAACCCCTACCATTATACCTTATTCCACCATAGTGCTATATCCATGGCTTGCACTCATGTATTGCGTAAGAGTTGAAAAGGCTGAAGCGCGTTAAAAGTATGAACCAATTGCTTGGCTAAAACCGGGGTCGTACATGATATGAATATTATGTGTGGGGAAGATGGAGCATAGCCAGACTATATGATTTTGTAGGGATAACTTGCTTTGGCTATGTTATTTTGATAAGACATAATTGCTTAGTTAGTATGCTTGAAGTACTATTGTTTTTATGTCAACATTAAACTTTTATCTTCAATCATATCGAATCTGAACATTCATGCTACAATAAGAAGAATTACATTGAAATTATGCCAAGTAGCATTCCACATCAAAAATTCTGTTTTTATCATTTACCTACTCGAGGACGAGCAGGAATTAAGCTTGGGGATGCTTGATACGCCTCCAATGTATCTATAATTTTTTATTGCTCCATGCTATATTATCTTCTGTTTTGGACATTATTGAGCTTTATTATTCACTTTTATATTATTTTATGGACTAACCTATTAACCGGAGGCCCAACCCAGAATTGCTATTTTTTGCCTATTTCAGAGTTTCACAAAAAAGGAATATCAAACCGAGTCCAAACGGAATGAAACCTTCAGGAACATGATTTTTGGAACGAACAAGATCCAGGAGACTTGGACCATACGTCAAGCAACCAACAAGGAAGCCACGAGGTAGGGGGCGCGCCTACCCCCCAGGGCGCGCCCTCCACCCTCGTGGGCCCCCTGTTGCTCCACCGACGTACTCCTTCCTCCTATATATACCTACGTACCCCCAAACTATCAGATACTGAGCCAAAAACCTAATTCCACCGCCACAACTTTCTGTACCCACGAGATCCCATCTTGGGGCCTGTTCCGGAGCTCCGTCGAAAGGGGAATCGATCATGGAGGGCTTCTACATCAACACCATAGCCTCTCCGATGAAGTGTGAGTAGTTTACCTCAGACCTTCGGGTCCATAGTTATTATCTAGATGGCTTCTTCTCTCTTTTGGATCTCAATACAAAGTTCTCCCCCTCTCTCGTGGAGATCTATTCGATGTAATCTTCTTTTGCGGTGTGTTTGTTGTGACCTATAAATTGTGGGTTTATGATCAAGTTTATCTATGAACAATATTTGAATCTTCTGAATTATTTTATGTATGATTGATTATCTTTGCAAGTCTCTTCGAATTATCAGTTTGGTTTGGCCTACTAGATTGATCTTTCTTGCAATGGGAGAAGTGCTTAGCTTTGGGTTCAATCTTGCGGTGTCCTTTCCCAGAGTGATAGTAGGGCAGCAAGGCACGTATTGTATTGTTGCCATCGAGGATAATAAGATGGGGTTTTATCATATTGCATGAATTTATCCCTCTACATCATGTCATCTTGCTTAAGGCGTTACTCTGTCTTCATGAACTTAATACTCTAGATGCATCTTTGGATAGCGGTCGATGAGTGGAGTAATAGTAGTAGATGCAGGCAGGAGTCATCTACTTGTCTCGGACGTGATGCCTATATACATGATCATACCTAGATATTCTCATAACTATGCTCAATTCTATCAATTGCTCAACAAGAATTGTTCACCCACCGTAAAATACTTATGCTCTTGAGAGAAGCCACTAGTGAAACCTATGGCCCCGGGTCTATCTTCATCATATTAATCTTCCAATACTTAGTTATTTCCTTTGCTTTTATTTTACTTTGCATCTTTATCATAAAAATACCAAAAATATTATCCTATCATATCTATCGATCTCACTCGTAAGTGACCGTGTAGGGATTGACAACCCCTTATCGCGTTGGTTGCGAGGATTTATTTGTTTTGTGTAGGTGCGAGGGGCTCGCGCGTAGCCTCCTACTGGATTGATACCTTGGTTCTCAAAAATTGAGGGAAATACTTACGCTACTTTGCTGCATCACCCTTTCCTCTTCAAGGGAAAACCAATGCAGTGCTCAAGAGGTAGCATGTACGCACTTAAGTAACCGTTATCGGTCAACTGATATGTTACCACCACATGCATGGTTCCGGTGATATTCGCGTAGTGGGGGAGAGGGAGGCGCTATCGTTGGGAGAAAAACAGAAAAACAAAAACAATAGGGAGAAAGCAGTACAAAAGAAAAAGGAAAGTAAATAGAAAAGGAAAGGAAAATAATAAAATAAAATAAAATAAAACTATAAAAAGAAAATAATAAAAATAAAATAATAAAAATTGGAACAGTTAGCAGTAGCGCTGGTTGAGAACCAGCACTATAGCTAATATAGCTATAGTGCTGGGTTCTAGAAAAGCACTACTACTATGTGCCATTAGCTGTAGCATTGGTTTACAATCCAGCGCTACTACTATTTTGGGTTAACCCGCGAGGGCTCAAATTTTGCCAAACTGCCAAGTCCCAATTCCCCCCTCCCCACCCTCTTCCCCCACTCTGTCGCCATGCTGTGGTGGCCTGCCTCGCCCACACCGTCTGTCGCCTCGCCCTCATTGCCGGCCGTCGCCCGGGCCAGAGACCTTGTCGTCGGCCGTCTCCCGAGCCCATGCCCTCGACCTCACCGGCATCTCCCCTGCCCGCCCCGCCTCTCCCCTGCCCGCGCACCCTCGACCTCGCCGCCGTCATCCGCCGCCCTCCACTACCGCCGCTCGAGCCTAAGCTCCCTCGTCGTAAGCCTCCTCTCCCCTGTCCTCCTCTCTCTCTGTTTAGGGCTTTTAGGGCAAGTTAGCAAATTTAGCAAAAAAATTAGGAAAGTTAGCAAATTTAGCAAAGTTATCTACTTTTCTTAGCAAATTAGGGCAGTATCTGATTAGCAACAAATTAGCAAAATTATCAAAGTTAGCAAAATTAGCAAAATTTTGAGCAAGTTAGCAAATTTTTAAAAAACAGTAGCAAAATTTAGAAAAACAGTAGCAATTTATAAAAAAACAGTAGCAAAAAAATTATGTACAAAACAGTAGCAAATAAAAAAACAATAGCAAGTTAAAAAAACAGCAGCAAAGTTAGCAAAATTTTGAGCAAGTTAGCAAAATTTGTAGAGAGAGAGAGAGAGAGAGAGAGAGAGCAAGTTTGTAGCTATTTTGTCATTTTTGTGCATTTAAGTACAAGCATGCTTTTGCTTGAATGATATATGTTTGTTTAGCAATGTTGGTTGAATGTCAAAAATATCCGTGTGGCCTATGTTTTGCCGGAATGTTGATTCATTTCCGTTCCGGCAAATTTCAGGCGCTCCATATGTCCACTTTTTAGCAAAGGTCATGCCAAAAAATTCCGTGATTTTCGGCATGACTTGTGCTAGAAACTAGGACATATGGAGTACCCGGGATTTGCCGGAAGGGGAATGAATCAACATTCCAACCAAACATAGGCCCCTTTTCCCTCTTCATTATATCTTTTATTTACAATTGTTGATCAATAGGAAACATGTCTACCGACGCCGAAGTCGTGGGTGGTTCTGCTCGCCTCGAAGACCCCATCGAGGCAGCAAATCACTATTTCAATTACTTGGACGAACACCAGATGGGGTTGCATGGTGGCAGCAGTGGCACCAACCCCGGCACCGATGCCGACACTGGCACCAACACTGACACCGGGACCGACACCACCCCCGAGATCGGCAACGATGCTGTCATAGCCGATAAAGGAACAAAGAAGAAGAGGACATGAAGACGAAACGAGCTTGGCATCAGACAAATTGTGGTCACGGAGATGCACCCCAAGAAGTTAGAGCCAACGGTGCCGGAGGAAGCGCGCTCGTGCTGGGGAAATCAACTTGGATGCATCCTCAGGGAAACCTCCAACATCAATGACGAGAGGTTGAGGCAGATACCACATATGGAGAACATGCTCCCAAAGAAGTTGCACAATAGGTTCTTGTTCCCCGAACGGAATGAAGAGAAATATAAAGTTCCGTGGGAAGACATCGCCAAACGACAAGGCGATGGTGACGTTCACCAACGACTTGTCCTCCTGGAAAGTTCGGGTGAAAAATGCGATTGTGAAGAATGAATTGTGGTCCAAGATTCATGTTGATAATCTGTCAATAAGGAAGAGGAATTTGCAAAATTCAAGGAGAATTGCGGTAAACAAAGTGTCAAGGCAAAGTCAGAGAAAATGAAGGCGCTCCAAGCCAGGAACGCTACTCCCCACCACCTCGGAAGCCGTGGTTACGAGGGGAAGAGGCACGTATGGGCCAAGGAGGACGCCGAACGTGAAAGTCACGGAATCCCAGACCCCTTGGCGTAGTTCACCGACCCACTGGAGCATGACTAGATCAGGGCCCGGTACAAGTGGGACAAACTCAAAAAGATCTTTTACAAGGACCCGAACACGAGGGAGTTCAGGAGACTTCTGGTAATTGTTATATTACCACATTATCATATTAGCTTCCAATCAATTCGACTGCAATTTTTGTCACACTAGTAAACCATCCACGTTCCTTTTGCAGAAAGAGCAGCACCAAAAGGCATCCAAAAGCGACGAGTCGTCACAGTCGTCCGTGAGGCCCAAATGGGACACCCTATTCAACCGGGCCCTGAACATACTGAAAAAGGTCCTGGTGGACAAGTCGCCGTCCTATGGACGTGTGCACGGTGTCGGAGATGGTGCCTCATGGAAAACGTGCTACCATGAGGAGCCAAAGGAAAGAAGGAAGAGACGGTCGGTCGTCACTCAGTAGAGCATCGACGAGAAGGTCGCGACTGCGGTCAATAAGACCAAAGTTGAGACCAAAGAAGAGTTGCTCGGGGCCATCAATGCAGTGGTCACTGACGCGGTGGTCAGCTTGCTTCCAGCACTTTTTGATTTCACAAAGAACAATCCAAATGCACGGCCGGAGGACTTTCCCCTTCCCAGCTTTGTCGGGAGCAATTCGGCGAACACCACAGCACCAGCACCTGCTCAAGCAACCGCAAAAGGTCCTGCTCCTGTTCATAGTAGCCCGACCTCCGTCTCTTGCATGCTCGGTGGGCCTTCATCGCTGGCTGAGCTCGACGCCCTCATGGTAATTACGCGTCATACCCTTTTCACCAGCATGTCTATAGTCTTCCGTTTCAGTTGCCTTTCGGATGTTTGACGTCGCAGACATGTCTCCTTCGTAGGCCGACGACATCCCGTGCACCCTAGTCTACAACATCAAGGTCCAGAAGGTGGCCGTGGGAAAGGCAACGATCGTGAAGCCGAAGGATCGCATGTTCCACAACCGAGAGATGCCCGATAGCGTCTACAAGGTTAACATGGCCAGTGTCTTAGCGGGCTTCGAGGATTTGCCTCCTCTGGTACCAGTCGATGACGACGAGACCCCTAAGATGATTGGCGCATGCAAGAGCTGGTTCTTGCCTTGGCCGAAGTCTCTTCTTCGTCTCGAGGCCCACTATCACGCCAATGCCACCTTCTCAAGAAGGTATGAACACCACCCCACATACCACATTACCTACACCTATCGTGGTGAGTGATAGCAGATGAAGCGAGGGAGAGCCTCCATTAGTGCCAGATGATGTAGCCCCCGCTGTTGAAGAAGCAAATGTTGATGATGACATGGAGGATGATGATGATGACCCAGACAAGTATTTCAATACCGCCTATGATGATGGAGGATTGATGGCTCAGGACGGCGAAGACTCAAGCTATGAGCATGGAGATGATGACTTGATGCTGCCTGATTTTCCGGAGCTGGAACGTCCTAAGGCGGAATGCAAAAAGTCTCCCTTCAAGCGATCCTCGCAGGAGACGCCTCTAGATGTTGCCTGTACCCAGCAACCCCCCAAGGCCCGTCCACTGATTAGCCCGACGACAATGGGGTGGTGGTTAGGGAATGTATGGTGGGCTCACTACCTCCACCCACCAAGAAACAAAGGAGGAGACCGGACAAGAAAGGCCCTAGAGGCGCCAGAGCTGCTTCAAGCAGCCAGCCGCCTCTGAAGCCCCGGGTGGTAGACAGAATACCTGTCCAAGGTGCGAAGCGCTTCCATGTCGCCGGCGAGCCGATCCTACATGCCAAAGTGCTAGAGCACCTAGTGAACAATGATCTAAGGAGACTGCATGAAGATGTGCTGGCCAGAGAGAAAAGCCTTCTGGTGCAGAAAAACCATGATACCCGCTTTACGCGGCTCAGGTGTCGGGTGGGAAGTTGTACGTCGAGAGATGGCCCGCGATAAGTTCATCCTGCGATTTGACTACATCTACGACATGTTCCACAAGACCAAGCTGGATTTCCAGTTCATCCGCATGTATGCGTTGTATCTGAACTACTTCATCAGGGTCGAGAACATCAAATATATCTGTGTCGCGGACCCGTTCTATATGCACGAGAGCTTCTTGGCAGTTTGCAAAGAGCACCGTGACTATGCGAGCAAGTACCTCGGCGACTTCATGATCGCTAATAAGGACAAGGAAGCGATTCTCGTGCCTTATCATCCCACGTAAGTCATCCGCACATATCCTCTCGTAAGTGTTAATCATTCCTTTGCAAGCATGGAGGCTAATTTGAGGTGTACTTAATTTGTGCAGCGGGGGAGCACCGTCCTCATCATTATGTACCCGGAATACTCCCATGCTATGTACTTGGACTTATCGAAGAACCTTAGGAAAAAGGATTACCAGCACATAAAGAGTGTTCTCAATAGTGCCTTGTTAACCTTCAGCCTGTCTGGTGGATATATCAAGGTGAAAAATTACAGGAATTGTGGGCTGGCTTTCGGTCATAAGACCGACTTCTGCTGCATCCAGCAACCGCACACCAGTATGGCCGATGGATTCTACCTCATGCATCACCTGCTCGAGTACAGAAGGGATAATCAACGCCTTCGCATGTCACCTACTACCAACGATGTCGAGATTATCAGCTGGGCCACAAGCATAGGAAAGACACCAGATCATCAAATCAGAGCTGAGTTTTATCATGCACAGTGTGAACTTGCCCAAGTGATCATGAAGCAGGTCCTTGAACCACCAGGGATGTTCTACCATGGTCCAATCACGCGGGAATATGTCTGAGCACTGCTACTCGCTCAGCGTCTGGACCTGAAGCCTTTCAAGAAGCTCGGGTGCTTCTTCCCTGACTATGAAGATTGGACGCCAACATGAAGGACTGATTGTTGATGACAATGTGTCAGTACTGTCTTTTTCTATGGCAAAACTTTGAATTTATGCACGGCGAAACTATGTGATGTACCTAAACCGTGGTCCTGAATTACCGTAGATCGCTCTAGTTAACTAGTTTGGGTATGAGGAACTTCATCATTTATGTTTACTATTGGTTGCTTGTATTTTGCTAAGTATGCCTCTTTGTTTTCTTAAGTACATTATGTTGCATATTATCGTTCAATTTTCATCAACTCATGATGCAGGTACATAGATCAGAGATGGCAAAGGTGTTGGAAATATGCCCTAGAGGCAATAATAAATTAGTTATTATTATTATATTTCCTTGTTCATGATAATCGTTTATTATCCATGCTATAATTGTATTGATAGGAAACTCAGATACATGTGTGGGTACATAGACAACACCATGTCCCTAGTAAGCCTCTAGTTGACTAGCTCGTTGATCAATAGATGGTTACAGTTTCCTGACCATGGACATTGGATGTCGTTGATAACGGGATCATATCATTAGGAGAATGATGTGATGGACAAGGCCCAATCCTAAGCCTAGCACAAAGATCGTGTAGTTTGTATGCTAAAGCTTTTCTAATGTTAAGTATCATTTCCTTAGACCATGAGATTGTGCAACTCCGGATACCGTAGGAATGCTTTGGGTGTACCAAAGCGTCTGGCGAATCGGGTGGCTATAAAGGTGCACTATGGGTATCTCCGAAAGTGTCATTGGGTTGGCACGAATCGAGGTAGGATTTGTCACTCCGTGTGACGGAGAGGTATCTTTGGGCCCACTCGGTAGGACATCATCATAATGTGCACAATGTGACCAAGGGGTTGATCATGGGATGATGTGTTACGGAATGAGTAAAGATACTTGCCGGTAACGAGATTGAACAAGGTATCGGCATACAGACGATCGAATCTCGGGCAAGTACAATACCGTTAGACAAAGGGAATTGCATACGGGATTGCTTGAATCCTTGACATCGTGGTTCATCCGATGAGATCATCGTGGAACATGTGGGAGCCAACATGGGTATCCATATCCCGTTGTTGGTTATTGACCGAAGAACGTCTCGGTCATGTCTGCATGGTTCCCGAACCCGTAGGGTCTACACACTTAAGGTTCGGTGACGCTAGAGTTGTTATGGGAAATAGTATGTGGTTACCGAAGGTTGTTCGGAGTCCCGGATGAGATCCTGGACATGACGAGGAGCTCCGGAATGGTCCGGAGGTGAAGATTGGTATATTGGACGAAGGGTATTGGAGTCCGGAATTGTTCCGGGGTACGGTGATGACCAGCGTGTCCGAAGGGGTTTGGAGGCTCCGACAAGCTTTGGGGGCTTATGGGCCAAGGGAGAGGGCACATCAGCCCACTAAGGGGCTGAGCGCCTCCCACCCCATCTCACGTAACACTGGAGAGGTGGGGCGCCACCCCTAGGGCAGCCACCCTCCCGGCTTGGGGGGGCAAGTTTCTAGGGGTGGGGCGCCAAAACCCATCTAGGGTTTCCCCTATGGCCGCCGCCTCCCTAGGGAACCCTAGGCGCCTCCCCTCCTCCCTTCCCCTATATATAGTGAGAGAGAGAGAGGGCTGCCGCACCTTCCCTGGCGCAGCCCTCTCCTCCTCAACACCTCCTCCTCCTCCGTAGTGCTTGGCGAAGCCTGCCGGAGAACCACGAGCTCCATCACCATCATGCCGTCGTGTTGTCGGAGTTCTCCCTCAACTTCTCCTCTCCCCTTGCTGGATCAAGAAGGAGGAGACGTCCCCAGGCTGTACGTGTGTTGAATGCGGAGGCACCGTTGTTCGGTGCTTAGATCGGAATCAACCGCGATTTGAATCGCTGCGAGTACGACTCCTTCATCCGCGTTCTTGTAACGCTTCCGCATAGCGATCTTCAAGGGTATGAAGATGCTCATCCTCTCCCTCTCTTGTTGCTAGAATCTCCGTAGATTGATCTTGGTGATGCGTAGGAAATTTTGAATTTCTGCTACGTTCCCCAACAGTGGCATCATGAGCTAGGTCTATTGCGTAGATTCGATGCACGAGTAGAACACAAGTTGTTGTGGGCGTTGATTTTGTTCAATATGCTTACCGTTACTAGTCCAATCTTGTTTCGACGGTATTGTGGGATGAAGCGGCCCGGACCGACCTTACACGTACACTTACGTGAGACAGGTTCCACCGATTGACATGCACTTGTTGCACAAGGTGGCTAGCGGGTGCCAGTCTCTCCCACTTTAGTCGGATCGGATTCGATGAAAAGGGTCCTTATGAAGGGTAAATAGCAATTGTCATATCACGTTGTGGTCTTTGCGTAGGTAAGAAACGTTCTTGCTAGAAACCCATAGCAGCCACGTAAAACATGCAAACAACAATTAGAGGACGTCTAACTTGTTTTTGCAGAGTATGCTATGTGATGTGATATGGCCAAAAGAATGTGATGAATGATATGTGAAGTATGAGATTGATCATGTTCTTGTAATAGGAATCACGACTTGCATGTCGTTGAGTATGACAACCGGCAGGAGCCATAGGAGTTGTCTTAATTTATTGTATGACCTGCGTGTCAATGAACAATGCCATGTAATTACTTTACTTTTTTGCTTAACCGTTAGCCATAGTAGTAGAAGTAATAGTTGGCGAGACAACTTCATGGAGACACGATGATGGAGATCATGATGATGCAGATCATGGTGTCATGTCGGTGACGATGATGATCATGGAGCCCCGAAGATGGAGATCAAAAGGAGCAAAATGATATTGGCCATATCATGTCACTTTTTGATTGCATGTGATGTTTATCATGTTTATGCATCTTATTTGCTCAGAACGACAGTAGTAAATAAGATGATCCCTCATTAAAATTTCAAGAAAGTGTTCCCCTAACGTGCACCGCTATGTAAAGTTCGTCGTTTCAAGCACCACATGATGATCGGGTGTGATAGATTCTAACGTTCACATACAACGTGTGTAAGCCAGATTTACACACGTGAAACACTTAGGTTGACTTGATGAGCCTAGCATGTACAGACATGGCCTCGGAACACAAGAGACCGAAAGGTCGAGCATGAGTCGTATGGTAGATACGATCAACATGAAGATGTTCACCGATGATAACTAGTCCGTCTCACGTGATGATCGGACACGGCCTAGTTGACTCGGATCATGTAATCACTTAGATGACTAGAGGGATGTCTATCTGAGTGGGAGTTCATAAGATGAACTTAATTATCCTGAACATAGTCAAAAAGGCTTTTGCAAATTATGTCATAGCTCGCGCTTTAGTTCTACTGTTTTAGATATGTTCCTAGAGGAAATTTAGTTGAAAGTTGATAGTAGCAATTATGCGGACTAGGTCCGTAAACTGAGGATTGTCCTCGTTGCTTCGTAGAAGGCTTATGTCCTTAATGCACCGCACAGTGTGCTGAACCTCGAACGTCGCCTGTGGATGTTGCGAACATCTGACATACACGTCTTAATAACTACGTGATAGTTCAGTAATGTTAAACGGTTTAGAGTTGAGGCACCGAAGACGATTTCGAAATGTCGCGAAACATATGAGATGTTTCGAGGGCTGAAATTGGGATTTCAGGCTCGTGCCCACGTCAAGAGGTATAAGACCTCCGACGAGTTTCTTAGCCTGCAAACTAAGGGAGAAAAGCTCAATCGTTGAGCTTGTGCTTAGATTGTCTGAGTACAACAATCACTTGAATCAAGTGGGAGTTAATCTTCCAGATGAGATAGTGATGTTTCTCCAAAGACATTGCCACCAAGCTGCTAGAGCTTCGTGATGAACTATAACATATCAGGGATATATATGGTGATCCTTGAGATATTCGCGATGTTTGACACCGCGAAAGTAGAAATCAAGAAGGAGCATCAATTTTTGATGGTTAGTGAAACCGCTAGTTTCAAGAAGAGCAAGGGCAAGAAGGGATACTTCATGAAACGGCAAATCAGCTGCTGCTCTAGTGAAGAAACCCAAGGTTGAACCCAAACCCGAGACTAAGTGCTTCTGTAATAAGGGGAACAGCCACTGGAGCAGAATTACCCTAGATACTTGGTAGATGAGAAGGCTGGCAAGATCGATAGAAGTATATTGGATATACATTATGTTAATGTGTACTTTACTAGTACTCCTAGTAGCACCAGGGTATTAGATACCGGTTCGGTTGCTAAGTGTTAGTAACTCGAAATAAAAGAGCTAAGACTAGCTAAAGGTGAGATGACGATGTGTGTTGTAAGTGTTTCCAAAGGTTGATGTGATCAATCATCGCCTGCTCCCTCTACCATCGAGATTGGTGTTAAACCTAAATAATTGTTATTTGGTGTTTGCGTTGAGCATAGACATGATTGGATTATGTCTATCGCAATACGGTTATTCATTTAAAGAGAATAATGGTTACTCTATTCATTTGAATAAGACCTTCAATGGTCTTGCACCCAAAAAGAATGGTTTATTGAATTTGGATCTTAGTGATACACATTTTCATGCCAAAAGATATAAGATAGTAATGATAGTACCACTTACTTGTGGCACTGCCATGTAAGTCATATTGGTATAAAACGCATGAAGAAGCTCCATGTTGATGGATCTTTGGACTCACTTGTTTTTGAAAAGTTTGAGACATGCGAACCATGTCTATTGGTGTATATGCATGAAGAAACTCCATGCAAATGGACCGTTTGGACTCACTTGATTTTGAATCACTTGAGACATGCAAATCATACCACATGGGCAAGATGACTGAAAGCCTCGTTTTCAGTAAAATGGAACAAGAAAGCAACTTGTTGGAAGTAATACATTTTGATTGTGCAGTCCAATGAATGCTGAGGCACGCAGTGGATATCGTTATGTTCTTGCTTCACGGAATTTGAGTAGATACTGAGTATATTTACTTGATGAAACACAAGTCTGAATTATTGAATGGTTCAAGTAATTTCAGAGTGAAGTTTAAGGTCATCGTGACAAGAGGATAAAATGTCTATGATATGATCATAGAGATGAGTATCTGAGTTACGAGCTTTGGCACGCAGTTAAGACATTGTGGAAATTGTTTCACAATTAATACCGCCTGGAACACCATAGTGTGATGGTGTGTCCGAACATCATAGTTGCACCCTATTGGATATGGTGCATACCATGATGTCTCTTATCGAATTACCACTATCGTTCATGGGTTAGGCATTAGAGACAACCGCACTCACTTTAATAGGGCACCACGTAATTACATTGAGACGACACCGTTTGAACTATGGTTTGGAGAAACCTAAGTTGTCGTTTCTTAAAATTTTGGGGTTGCGACGCTTATGTGAAAAAGTTTCAGGTTGATAAGCTCGAACCCAAAGCGGATAAAATGCATCTTCATAGGACACCCAAAACAGTTGGGTATACCTCCTAATTCAGATTCGAAAGCAATAGGGATTGTTTCTAGAAACGGGTCCTCTCTCGAGGAAAAGTTTCTCTTGAAAGAATTGAGTGGGAGGATGGTGGATACTTGATGAGGTTATTGAACCATCACTTCAACCAGTGTGTCGCAGGGCACATAAAGTTGTTCCTGTGACACCTACATCAATTGAAGTGGAAGTTGATGATAGTGGTCATGAAACTTCGGATCAAGTCACTACCGAACCTCGTAGGGTGACAAGGATGCGTACTACTTCAGAGTGGTACAGTAATCATGTCTTGAAGGTCATGTTGCTAGACAACAATGAACCTATGAGCTATGGAGGAGCGATGGTGAGCCCAGATTCCGACGAATGGCTCGAGGCCGTAAAATCCGAGAGAGGATCCATGTATGAAAACAAAGTGTAGACTTTGGCAGAACTACTTGATGGTTGTAAGGCTATTGGGTACAGATGGATTTTAAAAGGAAGGCAGACAATGATGGTAAGTATCACCATTAAGAAAGCTCGACTTGTCGTTAAGATGTTTTCTGACAAGATTCAAGGAGTTGACTACGGTGAGGCTTTCTCACTCATAGCGATGCTAAGAGTCTGTTGGAATTGGATTAGCAGTTACTGCATTATTTATGAAATCTTGCAGATAGGATGTCAAAACATTGTTTCCTCGACAATTTTCTTGAGGAAAGGTCGTATGTGATACAACCAGAAAGGTTTTGACAATCCTGAAAGACGCTAACAAGTATGCAAAGCTCCAGCAATCCTTCTAAGGACTAGAGTAAGCATCTCGGAGTTGGAATGTACGCTTTGATGAGATGATCAAAGATTTTGGGATTATACAAAGCTTATGAGAAACTTGTATTTCCAAATAAGTGAGTGGGAGCACTATAGAATTTCTGATGAGTATATGTTGTTGACATATTGTTGATCAGAAATGATGTAGAATTTCTAAAAAGCATATAGGGTTATTTGAAAAGTGTTTTTCAATAGAAAACCTGGATTAAGCTGCTTGAACATTGAGCATCAAGATCTATGAGGATAGATCGAAAACCGCTAAATGGTACTTTCAAATGAGCACATACCTTGACATGATCTTGAAGGTGTTCAAGATGGATCAGTCAAAGAAGGAGTTCTTGCCTGAGTTGTAAGGTATGAAGTTAAGAGTTAAAGCTCGACCACGGCAGAAGAGAGAGAAAGGACGAAGGTCGTCCCCTATGCTTCAGACGTAGGCTCTATAGTATGCTATGTTGTGTACCGCACCGGAAATGTGCCTTGCCATGAGTTAGTCAAAGGGTCCAAGAATGATCCAGTAATGGATCATTGGACAACGGTCAAAATTGTCCTTGGAGTAAATAAGGACATGTTTCTCGATTATGGAGGTGATAAAGAGTTCGGCGTAAAGGGTTACGTCGATGCAAGCTTTAACACCTATCTGAGTGCCTCTGAGTAGCAAACCGGATACGTATAGTGGAGCAACCATTTGGAATAGCTTCAAGTGGAGCGTGGAAGCAACATTTACAATATGACCTAGAGATTTGCGAAGTGCATATGGATCTGAATGTTGTAGACCTGTTGACTAAAACCTCTCTCACAAGCAAAACATGATCAAACCCCAGAACTCATTGAGTCTTAATCACATGATGATGTGAACTAGTTTAGTGACACTAATAAACTCTTTGGATGTTGGTCACATGGCGATGTGACCTGTGAGTGTCAATCACATGGCGATGTGAACTAGATTATTGACTCTAGTGCAAGTGGGAGACTGTTGGAAATATGCCCTAGAGGCAATAATATATTAGTTATTATTATTATATTTCCTTGTTCATGATAATCTTTTATTATCCATGCTATAATTGTATTGATAGGAAACTCAGTTACATGTGTGGGTACATAGACAACACCATGTCCCTAGTAAGCCTCTAGTTGACTAGCTCGTTGATCAATAGATGGTTACGGTTTCCTGACCATGGACATTGGATGTCGTTGATAACGGGATCATATCATTAGGAGAATGATGTGATGGACAAGACCCAATCCGAAGCCTAGCACAAAGATCGTGTAGTTCATATGCTAAAGCTTTTCTAATGTTAAGTATCATTTCCTTAGACCATGAGATTGTGCAACTCCCGGATACCGTAGGAATGCTTTGGGTGTACCAAACGTCACAACGTAACTGGGTGGCTATAAAGGTGCACTACAGGTATCTCCGAAAGTGTCTGTTGGGTTGGCACAAATCGAGACTGGGATTTGTCTCTCCATGTGACGGAGAGGTATCTCTGGGCCCACTCGGTAGGACATCATCATAATGTGCACAATGTGACCAAGGGGTTGATCACGGGATGATGTGTTACGGAACGAGTAAAGATACTTGCTGGTAACGAGATTGAACAAGGTATCGGCATACCGACGATCGAATCTCGGGCAAGTACAATACCGTTAGACAAAGGGAATTGCATACGGGATTGCTTGAATCCTTGACATCGTGGTTCATCCAATGAGATCATCGTGGAACATGTGGGAGCCAACATGGGTATCCAGATCCCGCTGTTGGTTACTGACCGGAGAACATCTCGGTCATGTCTGCATGGTTCCCGAACCCGTAGGGTCTACACACTTAAGGTTCGGTGACGCTAGAGTTGTTATGGGAAATAGTATGTGGTTACGAAGGTTGTTGAGTCCGGATGAGATCCGGACATGACGAGGAGCTCGGAATGGTCCGGAGGTGAAGATCGGTATATTGGACGAAGGGTATTGAAGTCCGGAATTGTTCCGGGGTACCGGTGATGACCAGCGTGTCGAAAGGGGTTTGGAGGCCCGACAAGCTTTGGGGGCCTTATGGGCCAAGGGAGGGCGCATCATCCCACTAAGGGGCTGAGCGCCCTCCCACCCCATCTCACATAACACGGAGAGGTGGGGCGCCACCCTAGGGCAGCCACCCCTCCCGGCTTGGGGGGCAAGTTTCCTAGGGGTGGGGCGCCAAAACCCATCTAGGGTTTCCCCTATGGCCGCCGCCCTCCCTTAGGGAACCCTAGGCGCCTCCCCTCCTCCTTCCCCATATATATAGTGAGAGAGAGAGAGGCAGCCGCACCTTCCCCTGGCGCAGCCCTCTCCCTCCTCAACACCTCCTCCTCCTCCGTAGTGCTTGGCGAAGCCTGCCGGAGAACCACGAGCTCCATCACCACCATGCCGTCGTCAGGTTGTCGGAGTTCTCCTCAACTTCTCCTCTCCCTTGCTGGATCAAGAAGGAGGAGACGTCCCCGGGCTGTACATGTGTTCAACACGGAGGCACCGTTGTTCGGTGCTTAGATCGGAATCAACCGCGATCTGAATCGCTGCGAGTACGACTCCTTCATCCGCGTTCTTGTAATGCTTCCGCATAGCAATCTTCAAGGGTATGAAGATGCTCATCCTCTCCCTCTCTTGTTGCTAGAATCTCCGTAGATTGATCTTGGTGATGCGTAGGAAATTTTGAATTTCTGCTACGTTCCCCAACAGAAGGGCTACTACGTCATGTACGTTGGGAGGGTTTCAGGAGTCTACGATCACTGGCCAGCCGCTCAGGCCCAGGTGCACAGGTACCCGGGTGCTAGCCACAGTTGGTTCGACAGCAGAGCCGAAGAGGAAAGTAGTTACTTGATGTGGACACTCCAGCATGAGCAGGGGCGGGACCGCCGGTACTACCTAGTCGCGCTCTTGCTCATGTTGATCGCTCTTCTCTTCTACATCATGGTTTAGATAGAGATGATGAAACTTGTGTGTGTGACATGACCATGCAGTTGCACTTATTCGAGACATGACATGATCGCACTTGTGTATCGCTATTTTTCGAGATGTGATGATATTTGTGTTGAATGATGATGATGATGATGATGGTATGACGAGACTACTGTACGTCTATGATATGATGAGAATAGTGTATGTTTAGTATGATCTGATGAAACTATTGTATAGAGCATGTATAAATACAACACAAATACGTAGGGGGTGCGATTCGGCGAAAGCGGGAACATTAGCAGTAGCGCTGGAATGCACCTAGCAGTAGCGCTGGCTTAACAGCAGCGCTTCCTGTGGACAAGCGCTACAGATAGATATCAGTAGCGCTGGTCCAGGAAGCGCTACTGCTAACAATACATACCAGTATCGCTGCCCATAATAGCACTAGTGCTACAACTTAGCTGTAGCGCGCTAGCAGTAGCGCTGGATCCAGCGCTACTGCTAACAATACATACCAGTAGCGCTGCCCATAATAGCACTACTGCTACAACTTAGCTGTAGCGCGCTAGCAGTAGCGCTGGATCCAGCGCTACTGCTATGCACATTTCAAGTGCTACTACTAGGGTTTTCCCTAGTAGTGTACGTACCGAAGATGGCGGACGACATGATATCGATCTGTTGCTTTAAGCCAGACAACTCGTCAGTCACCGGTTTAAGAGCGGCTTCAGCATCCTCCGCTCTCTTCAGTAGAGCTTCCTTTTTAGTCTCCCAGCCTTCTTTCTCAGCATTGAAGTTTTGCTTAAGTTGTTCAATGTTCTCTAATGTCGTTTTTAACTCTGATTTAGCCTTGGATGTCTCATCTTGCTGAGTTTTAATGTTTTCCTTCAGATCATTCAGCTGTGCATCCTTCTCAACCAGTTTAGCCTGTAATACAAGCAAATAGGGACGGCATTATGATCATAATTATTTGCAAAGTCCCTCGCACAATACAAGTATTATCCTTGGCACTTGGGGGCTAATGTCTATTGCTCTTCAGAAATTTTTTGAAGTCCCAAGCACAATACAAGTATTATACTTGGCATTTGGGGGCTAATGCATATTGCTCTTTATTAAGACAGAATAATCTTGTTGACCCGGACAAATGATGTGATCCGGTTTATAAAGACTAGAGATTGGATTATTGATTTCAAACAATATGATTAGTCTCGGTTTATTCATGACTGATTAAGCCGGCCCTTGGGGGCTACGAATGCAAAGTTGATGCATATTTAACCCGTTCCTTTGCAATGATCCGTGGGGGGAGTGGATGTGTTTTGCTAAGCCGGTGGTCGCGGTAACCCGGCAGAGGATTTTCTTCTGCTGGAGATGTGTCTTGACAATAGAACCAAGTTTGGTTTCAATCTTTGGATGACTCGGCAGCTTGGCATATGGAAAGCTGGCTTCTTTCCTTTTCTGAATTGAAACTCCACCGAGCTCCAAGTTGGGCTCGTTAGTAAACTCTGTTCGACGGTTTAAGTAGTAAAACTCTCTAAACACCTCAACTGTGGGCTCCTCTTGAAGGTAAGCTTCACAGAATACTTGAAAGTTGCAAATATTGGACACACAATTGGGTCCAATGTCTTGAGGGTGAAGTTGGAAAAAATGAAGTATGTCACGGAAAAACTTTGAGCCGGGTGGGCTGAACCCCCGGATCATGTGGTCAGTAAAAACAACCACTTCTCCGTCCTTAGGCTCATATGGGTTTTCTTCGCCAGGGACCCTCCAGTGGATGACCTCCTTCTTGGCTAAGGTGCCAGTTGCAACAAAGTTGTTCAAGTCTTCTTCAGTGACTTGGGATTGGACCCAATTGCAGGCAGTGTATGACTTAGCCATTTTTTCGATGACCTGAAAGGAAGATTATGCCGGTTTATGATTATATGGTTAAGCAGGCGGTTGGTTTGAAAGTAAATAATGATGAAGCATGCATGAAAGGTTGTTAAACCGAAGGATGGCATTAAAGTTAAGATAAGCTATTGGCGACTTAAGAGGGGACTAATGGTGTCTAGCGGGTTACAGTCTATGAATTAAGCCGCCCACACAGTTATTGAGTTGCATATTTGAAGGAAAAATTGCTAAGTGTTGGAAAAATAGATTTCACGTATTGATGCTATGATTTTGGATCTACGACACTTCAGATAATGGAAAATATCTAGACCTAAGTTGCAGTACTTGAGCAGTTCATGTGTCCAGATTGGATTTCTTACGCAAAAGGAGATGCTATAATGGCAAAAATGAGTACCATGACTATTGCCACGTAGGAGGGGTACCAATTTTGAATCAAAAATCACAAGCTACGGTGAAGAACGAAGAAGGGCGAAGATGAACTCCGACGAGCTCAAGGAACCCTAATGGGATCTACGTTAAAAGAAAAGGGGAAAACTCACCAGAGCTGTTGAACAGTGGAGGCGAGCGGACGAACTCTGGTCAATTCAGGTTGATGCAGCGGCCGTTGTCGAGGCAGCGGCAAAGGTCGACGGCGACGGCGGAGCTCGGGCGCTGAGGCATCATGAGGTAGAAGACAGAGACGAGGAGGCAAGGGGGGAAAGTTAAAAGGGAACCCTGGCCCTATTTATAAGGCTGGAAGGATAAATGGCATGTGAGGGAGTCGAGGAGGCTAAAAAATGGATATGTGACAGCACAGACGCCTCGATTTTTGGAGGTTCATTAAAAGAGAAGATAAAATAAGATTTGGGCCTTATGTAATATTAATGACAGGTGACGTCATGGCAGGTTACCACAATCCCAGGGGATGACGTCATGGCGGGTTACAAGATCTCGCAAGAGTGGATAAGGAAGGAATTTTTTCTAAGTGTTGAAGATTGATATGAGCAAGTTCAAATCAACATGGGGCCTAATGTTAGGGATATAACTACTGGGTATGTCCCGCCCAGGAGGGGCCGGGTCATACCACTGACGGTTCATAATGACAAGGCCCATGAAGAGGTTGAAGATGGCGGTTCATGAAGCAGGCTCATTGAAGGCCCAAGACCCAAAGGCGACTTGAGACCCACGGGTATAAACCGCCATACGTTAACTTGTACATTAAGGAAAGTGTATGTTCTGTCACCGAGCCAGACACGTTCTGTATGAGCCGGCCGGGACTCTGTAGGCCGCCAGGCATCAGCCTATGTATATAAAGGGGTGACCCGGCGGCAGTTTAGGGCAAGAAACAAGAGATTGAAAGCTAGGTCAAGCATATTCGCTCCCTGGTAATCAAAACCTAAGAAATGCCACCTCAAACTGGATTAGGGCCTTCACCGCAAGGGGCCGAACCAGTATAAACTCTCTGTGTCCTTTGTCCCGTTTAACCCCTTTAAGCTAACCTAGTTGTGATGGCTCCATGACTAAGTCCTTCTGCTAGGACATCTGTCGTGACAATTCCACGACACTCCCACTCACTTCTTTCGAGAGAAACTCCTTCTCTAGAAAGGACCCATTCTAAGCAACAGATTCTTGCCTTCGGATCTGTGGTAGAAGGTGTACCCAATAGGTTCCTTAGGGTATCCTATGAAGACGCACTTCTCTGATTTAGGTTCGAGCTTATCAGGCTGAAGCCTTTTGACATAAGCATCGCATCCCCAGACTTTAAGAAACAACAGCTTAGGTTTCTTGCCAAACCACATTTCATACGGTGTCGTCTCAATGGATTTAGACGGTGCACTATTTAACGTGAATGCAGCTGTCTCTAATGCATAACCCCAAAAATGATAGTGGTAAATCGGTAAGAGACATCATAGAACACACCATATCCAATAAAGTGCGGCTACGACGTTTGGACACACCATTACACTGTGGTGTTCCAGGTGGCGTGAGTTGTGAAACAATTCCACATTGTTTTAAATGAAGGCCAAACTCGTAACTCAAATATTCGCCTCCACGATTAGATCGTAGAAACTTTATTTTCTTATTACGATGATTTTCCACTTCATTCTGAAATTATTTGAACTTTTTCAAATGTTTCAGACTTATGTTTCATTAGGTAGATATACCCATGCCTGCTTAAATCATCCGTGAAGGTCAGAAAATAACGATACCCACCGCATGCCTCAACACTCATCGGACCGCATACATCGGTATGTATTATTTCCAATAAGTCGTTGGCTCGCTCCATTGTTCCGGAGAACGGAGTTTTAGTCATCTTGCTTACACTACTAGGGAAAAGCCTATACACAAAAAGTTACTAGTAGCGAGGGTTAAAAACCCTCGCTACTTGCTACTTACCAGTAGCGCAGGTTTTTAAACCTCGCTACTACTAAGTTGATAGCAGTAGCGTGGGTTTTTAACCCTCGCCACTACTAAGCGGTCTCTACCGTGCCCCCCAGGACATGCCATAGTAGTAGCGCGGGTTTTTAAAACCTCGCTACTACTAAGTTTGGTAGCAGTAGCGTTGGTTTTTAGCCCCCGCTACAACTAAGTGGTGCCATAGTAGTAGCGAGGGGGTAAAAAACCGCGCTACTACTAAAGGTCCCATTTTCAAACTCTACCCCCCCCCCCCCTCGTGGATCGCCTTTTCAGTTTTAAAAAATAAATAAAAGAAAATGTCTAAAAAATAAAAGAAAATAAGTTTCCCATGTGATATGTGGTCTAGTTGTTGGGAAAATTTGCAAATATGAATTTCGACTTTATTTGCAAAATCTCTCGAGAATTTGTAAAAATGGGCATAACTTTTGCATACTAACTCGGATGAAAAAGTTTTTTATATGAAAAATCATCTACTCGAAAAGTTACATCCAAATTTAACCGGGGGAACCCCGTTAAACATTTTCAAATTCCTCAAAAACCAAAGAGAAAAAAGTTACGGGGCTTTTAAGATCTAGAGTGGAAAAAATCGAAAAAATTTCAAACTGTGTGGTCAAACTGTGGTCAAACAATGGTCAAACTAATTATTCTAGAATATTAGTGTTACTAAATAATTATTTTAGTTTTTTTGAATTTTGGTCAAATCTGGTCAAACTGTGGTCAAACTATGGTCAAACTATGGTCAAACTAATTATTCAAGAAATATTAGTGCTACTAATTTTTTAGAACAATAATTTCAAACTCAAATAGTGAAATGTGTGACTTCATGCTCAAGCTAAATTCACGAGATTAATAGGATTGACATCTTACTATTGTCGGAAAACAACAAGTGCGAACTTGGAAGCGAGGAGAATAGAACCCGGAAGTTAAGCGTGCTCAGGCTGGAGTAGTGAGAGGATGGGTGACCGTCCGGGAAGTTAGATGATTTGGAATGATGAGGGGTGATTAGAGATTAAATTGAGCAGCGATGAGGGGTGATTAGAGATTTGAGGTTAAAATAATTCGGATATTTGAAAATTAGGGGAAAAATCGAAATATTTTTTCGAAAAAATTCAGAAAAAAACCCGCGCTGGTAGTAGTAGCGCGGATTTTTACCCACGCTACTACTAAAGGACGTAGTAGTAGCGCAGGTGGCACCCGCGCTACTGCTATATGTTAGCTGTAGCGCCTTATTAGTAGCGCCGGCCCCCGCGCTACTAATAGGCCCAAAACCCGCGCTGCTGCTAGGCTTTTCCCTAGTAGTGTTATGAGGCATGCACTACTGCAGGAGACCGCTAACGCGACACTACGATCAGAGACCCTTTGCCGAAAAACTGTGTGCGATGCAATAATCGCAAACGGTGGTGTAAAAACCGTCAAAAAAGGTGCAAAATGTTTGCGATGATGGATGCATCAAACACGGTTAAAATTTTAGTTGTGTGTGTGATGCAGGGCATACGGTTAATCCATTCAAATTGTCTGCGATGAGGCAGAACAATAGAAACAGGCAGCCATAACAATGTGTTTGCGATGCAGGACACACGGTTAATCCATTCGAACTATTTGAGATGAGGTAGAACAACAAAAACGGGCAGCCATATCAATGTGTGTGTGATATACAGCATACGGTTAACTCGGACGAACTGTTTTCGATTAGGGAACACAACAGAAACGGTTCAACTTAAAAAAGATGTGTGTGATATGCAGCATACAGTTCACATGGATGAACTGTTTGCGATGAGCCAAAAGAACACAAATGAGTCGTGTAAACAAGATGTGTGTGATACTTGGCAAACAGCCGACTCGGATGAACTGTTTGCGATGAGAAATTACAACACAGACGGTCAACACAGTTACTTCATGTGTGATTCTGTGTGTTCAAAAAACTTTGAAAAATGCAAATAACTAGTTGCTTGCGGTGGCTAGGAGTATCACACACGATGCGTCTGCGAGTACTCGTGTGCGATGATTAGTATGTTACACATACATTTCCTTATGTGAACCTGTGTGTGAATTTGCAATATGGACAGTTAATATGAAAATGCCTTCTGGACATCGGGCACACGCTTAAACTCAATGAACTGTGTACGATACTAATACTTTCCATGAAAATTTATGAACTTGGGTAACAACATTTGAGTAACATATATATATAGTGGTTACACTATTCGACAAAAGGAGGATCTTCGTAACACGGTTTTGACAACCATATGGTCCATATCTACATACTTAACATAGTAACAACTATCACATTTTAAGAGGCTAAGGGCCAACAACCATATGATCCATATCTACATACTTAACATATATAGTAACAACTAGCACATTTTAAGAGGCTGAGGGCCAACAACCACAACTATCCACTGGAAGCAGCTTGATCATGGCGACTCGGCATCTCGTCAATGAAAAGGAAGAGCCCTCCTGTGCCTTGGTAGAGCAGGAGTAGAACAGTGTCTCCAGTTTTCCAATATGGATGCATTGCCACGAGAAGCGAGAACTTTTTAATTTGAATGGTTCCATTTTTGTGGGAAATGCAGTACCTTGCAATCACTTTGGCGTTATTAGCAGACACAAGTGTAATTCGACCATGCCGAGAAATCGATCCAGGAACTGCTATAGGGGGCAATTTCTGTTGACATGTAGAATAAAAAATAATTGTAACATATCATTGAAGATATATATAGTTTATAAGCATCAACATTAAAATAAGACTTTTTACCAACGCTTTGTGCACACAATTGGTCTTGTTCAGTGTGTGCAACATAGGTCTAATTAATCCCATCCAAAATCCAGCATTCATACGTTGTGCTATCTCTGTCAGATTATCAACAAAGTTTAAGACATGCTTCGAGTCCTTCCAGTGAAATTTGGTACGCTTAGTAACATACAGATTGTTCACTATGCATCCAACATATCCTGCTTAAAAGGTGGAAAGGTATTATTTATTCAGAACATGGCAGAAGAATATATAGTGCGCATAAATTGGTAAACAGAATTTGTTACTGCCTAGGAACGGAGTCAGGATATGATATCACAATTGGTTGCTTAAATAGTGATCAATTGGTTGCTGAAATAGTAATATGATAGCAAGGAGAAAGTTGAAAGGACACTAACCTCGATCAGACTTTGATCGGCTGATGACGTTGGGGAAGTAAACATCCATGTTAAATAGAGCAGGTTGTGGTGCACGTAGAATTTTATTGCCAGCTTTCAGTTCATAACACTTAGGCATTTTTCTCCAAAGGTCCGCATTAAAATAGCATGACCATCTTTATCAAGTTTTACGCTAACCGTCATTGTAAATCCATGTTGCGTTGTCAATATGGCATCCTGGGAGTCATCGGCAAAGTAAAGCCGAAGACTTCCTTCTACTCCTGTTCTTGCAAAGCAAGGGATGTACTTCTTGAAATGAAAATTAAGATCGTAAATTAGATATATTGAAATAACCGAGCAAGATGCAAATATGGGAGTAACTGATAGAACATATCCATATATAGATGCAAGCAAAGTACAAAATATAGAATTAAAAATAGATAATGTAACAAAGATTTGATGCAAATATATAGATAATGTAGCAACAGACAGTATATGTTCACAAATTTAGGCCATGCCGACCGTGGTAGGTTGAGATTGAACATACCGAGCGCTCCCTGAAGTCATCCGGAATGGTGAGATAGAACTTCGTTTCCGACTGGCCACGGCCATAGTTGCCCGATTTGTGCTCACACTGTGCACACATGAATGAACACCCACGAATCAGCTAAAACAAAAATGATTCCACGGCGATTTCCGTCGGTTGATTAACAGCGACGGACGGACTGCGATAAGAGATGAGTGAATATTTCGCTAATTAAGTTGATTACCTTCTCCATGAGAAAAATCCCCGGCCCAATCCTGCAGAAAACCCCAGTCGACCAGAGTCTAGAATGTCGGTGCAGATAGGCGGCGGAAAGCGTTGGAGGCGAAATCCGGTGCCGTTTGGAGCGCGACCTGGCCTTCCGCCAACAGCTGTCGAGCTTAGGGTGCAGAGTTGTGGAGGAGTCCGCGGCGAGTGAGTGAGGACGAAGTGGGCAAGGGTTTTCTTTTCCTTTTGCATGTGTAAGTGAACACACACGGTTCGCAGAGGCGACGGAGATGAATTGTGTGTGATAGTAAATCACCGAGATTGAATGGGAATCCAAATTTCCTTTGTCCTTCATCCATGAGTTTTTTTCTATGATGAACATAACCCCTGCTAATCACCATGTTCAAATTTGACACTTTTCTGGGTTCATTTACAATATTTAGGGGATTATGTGCATTTTGTAGGCATTAATGCACGTAATTCAAATTCAAACAATCGGTGCATGAAAGGGTGCACAAGAACGGTCTGGAAAAACCATACTCGTGGTATTTAGTAATGTCTCAAGCCTTTTACAAGGAATGGGTAGAGATTTCAATGGAATGTGTGGCAATAGTCAACCACAAACGCGTCATTTACTGGGTTATCAACTATAGAACAATGAAATATGTGCTTGCAAAACATGACGGCTGGCATGGTGCCATGGTATGGCCTCACCGTGCCATGGTTAAAAGCTGAGAAGGTTTGATTTATGTCGTCATGCACCCCCTTCATAAATCGAACCATCACCGAGGAAGTTCAATGCTTTCGAGAGGGTAATCACCAAGATTGAAGGGGAATCCAAATTTCTGTCCTAGTTTGTCATTCAGTTTTTTCCAACGATCAACATACCGCCTCAAATGAAACGTGTTCAAATTTGACATTTTTCCGAACTCATTTACCATATTTAGGGGATTGTGTGCACTTTTTAAGCATTAATTGTGCACATAATTCAAATTCGAACAATCGGTGCATGAAAAGGTGCACAAGAACGGTCTGGAAAACCATGCTAGTGCTATTTAGTACATTCTCATGCCTTTTCCAAGGAATGGGCAGATATTTACTAGGTTAACAACTATACAAAAATGAAATACATGCTTGGAAAAACATGACGCCTGGTGTGGTGCCATGTTATGACCTCACCATGCCCTGGTAAAAATGTCGTCATGCGCGCCTTTCATAAAACAAACCATCATCCGAGGAAGTTTCATGGTTTCGAGGGGGAAATCACCAAGATTGAAGGGGGATCCAGATTTCCTTTATCCTTTGTCCACGATTTTTTTCTACGATGAACATACAACCTGCAAATCACCATGTTCAAATTTGGCACTTTTCTTGGTTCATTTGCCATATTTAGGGGATTATGTGCATTTCCTAGGCATTAATGCACATAATTCAAGTTCAAACAATCGATGCATGAAAGGGTCCACAACAAAAGGCCTGGAAAACCATGCTCGTGCCATTTAGTAAATTCCCATGCCTTTCACAAGGAATAATGGATAGATATTTCGTTGAAATGTGCGGCAATAGTCAACCACAAATGTTTGTTTGTTGGGTTTTCAACTATAGAAAAAATGAAATAAATGCTTAAAAAACATGACGCCTGGCATGGTGCCATGGTATGACCTCACCATGCCCTGGTAAAAATTTGAGAAGGTTTGTCTTATGTCGTCATGCACGCCCTTCATAAATCGAACCATTACCGAGGAAGTTCAATGCTTTCGAGAGGGAAATCACCAACATTGAAGGGGAATCCAAATTTCCGTCCTAGTTTGTCATTCAGTTTTTTTTCCAACGATCAACATACCGCCTCAAATGCAACATGTTCAAATTTGACATTTTTTCGAGCTCATTTACCATATTTAGGGGATTATGTGCATTTTCGAGGCATTAAATGGACATAATTGAAATTCGAACAATCGGTGCATGAAAAGGTGCACAAGAACGGTCTGGAAAACCATGCTCGTGTTATTTAGCACATTCTCATGCCTTTTACAAGGAATGGGTAGATATTTCAAGGAAATGTGTGGCAATAGTCAACCATAAACGCGTCGTTTACTCGGTTAACAACTATACAAAAAATGAAACACATGGTTGGAAAACATGACGCCTGGTGTGGTGCCATGGTATGGCCTCACCATGCCCTGGTAAAAATTGGAGAATGTTTTCCTTATGTCGTGATGCGCGCCTTTCATAAAACGAACCATCATCCGAGGAAGTTTCATGGTTTCGAGGGGGAAATCACCAAGATTGAAGGGGGATCCAAATTTCCTTTGTCCTTTGTCCATGAGTTTTTTTCTATGATGAGCATACAACCTGCAAATCACTGTGTTCAAATTTGGCACTTTTCCGGGTTCATTTGCCATATTTAGGGGATTATGTGCATTTCCTAGGCATTAACGTGCATAATTCAAGTTCAAACAATCGATGCATGAAAGGGTCCACAAGAACAGCCTAGAAAACCATGCTCGCGCCATTTAGTAAATTCTCATGCCTTTCACAAGGAATAATGGATAGATATTTCGATGAAATGTGTGGCAATAGTCAACCACAAATGTTTGTTTGTTGGGTTTTCAACTATAGAAAAAATGAAAAAAAATGCTTAAAAAACATGACACCTGGCATGGTTCCATGGTATGACCTCACCATGCCCTAGTAAAAATTTGAGAAGGTTTGACTTATGTCGTCATGCACGCCCTTCATAAATCGAACCATCACCGAGGAAGTTCCATGCTTTCGAGGGGGAAAATCCCCAAGATTGAAGGGGAATCCTAATTTCCATCCTAGTTTGTCATTCAGTTTTTTCCAACGATGAAATATTGCGTCAAATGCAACGTGTTCAAATTTGACATTTTTCCGGGCTCATTTACCATATTTAGGGGATTATGTGCATTTTCTAGGGATTAATGGACATAATTCAAATTCGGACAATCAGTGCATGAAAAGGTGCACAAGAACGGTCTGGAAAACCATGCTCGTGTTATTTAACACATTCTCATGCCTTTTACAAGGAATTGGCGGATATTTCAAGGAAACGTGTGCCAATAGTCAACCATAAACGCGTCGTTTACTCGGTTAACAACTATACAAAAAATGAAACAGATGGTTGGAAAACATGACGCCTGGTGTGGTGCCATGGTATGGCCTCACCATGCCTTGGTAAAAATTGGAGAATGTTTTCCTTATGTCGTGATGCGCGCCTTTCACAAATCGAACCATCACCAAGGAAGTTTCATGGTTTCAAGGGGAAATAACCAATATTGAAGGGGGGTCCAAATTTCCTTTGTCCTTTGTCCACGAGTTTTTTTTCTACGATGAACATACAACCTGAAAATCACCGTGTTCAAATTTGGCACTTTTCCGGGTTCATTTGCCATATTTAGGGGATTATGTGCATTTCCTAGGCATTAAGGTGCATAATTCAAGTTCAAACAATCGATGCATGAAAGGGTCCACAAGAACGGCCTAGAAAACCATGCTTGTGCCATTTAGTAAATTCTCATGCCTTTTACAAGGAATGGACAGATATTTCGATGAAATGTGTGGCAATAGTCAACCACAAATGTTTGTTTGTTGGGTTTTCAACTATAGAAAAAATGAAATAAATGCTTAAAAAACATGACGCCTCGCATGGTGCCATAGTATGACCTCACCATGCCCTGCTAAAAATTAGAGAAGGTTTGGCTTATGTTGTCATGCACACCCTTCATAAATCGAACCATCACCGAGGAAGTTCCATGCTTCGAAAGTGAAATCCTCAAGATTGAAGGGAAATCCAAATTTTCTTCGTTCTTTGCCCTGGAGTTTTTTTCTACGACGAACATACACCCTGCAAAGCACCATGTTCAAATTTGGCATTTATTTGGGCTCATTTACCATATTTAGGGGATTATGTGCATTTTCTAGGCATTTAGCGCATATAAATCCAATCCAGCTACAGGTGCCTTTTGGTCTTCTTCGCATCCGTTATTTCTTACCATCAAGTTGGTAAAAAGCCTCGATTTATTGGCAATTGCTAGAATTATCTATGATCTATTTTGGAAATCCTTTTTTTGTTTAGACTGCTTTTTGTTTATGAGATGTCTGGAATTCCTTATTTATATCCCATGCAAAAGAAGAGAATCCAAGGCAAAGGTGAGAACAATAAAATCCAAGGCAAAGGTGAGAACAATAAAATTAAAATTTCTTCCTTTTCGGAGGGATTGCAGGTCTTCTTAATCGTCTATTCGGCACAAGAAAAAGCCTTTTTCTTGTGCCGATTCTTCTTGTATCAAAATAAGAATCCTTTTTCTTCCTAATTCGTCAAAGATTACTATTCCTTCTTTATTCGGGTCTGTCTCTTGGACCTCTTTTTCTTTTGCTTAGGTTTAGCCGAGGTAGTGGACAAACAGAGGGGAAGATAATATGGCGGGGGAAAAACTTCTTGTGATTGTGAGAAAATTGCTTGGCTTGTTTAATTAAGGTGATGTGAGGGACGTAGATTGTTGTTCGATCGCGGCGCATCCAACGGTGCACATGCGCGATTCGTGTGGCTGGGGTTCCGGCCAATCATAACGCAACACACAATAGACTCAGCGCACACTATTTCCGGAAGCGACGGAGAGCTCTCTCCAGGCGTCGTCCATGGCACCGTGGCGCACAGTAACTGGTAAGGAAGCGATGGCTTACCACCGCGATGTGTTCCTCGCCGCCCGCGACAGCACACATGGTAAGGAAGCGATGGCATCTCGCCGCGCCGAGTTCATCGCCGCCGGCGGCCAGACAGTTACATGGGCGGACTTTGAGGCTGCCATGGTCGAACGGGTGGTGGATCTAGAGGTGGCCAAAGCCGCACAGAAGGAGCAGAAAAGGCAGAAAGCAGTCAAGAAAAGAGAGTCCTGCCACCGCAAGAATAAGGAGGCCGCACGCCGTGGTGAGGAGAGCTTGGCGGAGATCAAAGCATGGTGGGTTGCCGCCTACAAGGCCGGGAAGGAGAACGCCGACGTCTGGCTAGCATGCCCTGATGGCAGCATGTCAGAATTAGTTTAAGTTTGTAGTATTAGAACAAATTACCAATAGTACTTTAAGTTTGTAGTATTAACTACCGGATGTGGGGTTCCGGCAAACCCTTAAGGTTCGAACACTGGGGTGCGCACGAAGTCTTTCCCTCCTACCGATCTACGCTCTAGCTCGCTAAGATCTTGCGGACGAACTCGACGAACTCACAACACAGAAAGAGACATGGGGTTTATACTGGTTCGGGCCACCGTTGTGGTGTAATACCCTACTCCAGTGTGGTGGTGGTGGATTGCCTCTTGGGCTGATGATGAACAGTACAAGGGAAGAACAACCTGCTGAGGTTGAGGTGTTCTTGTGGCTAGGCTCTCGATCGGATTGGATCAAGCTAAGATCAGATTGCCCCTACAGTGGAGGATAGCTCTACTTATATAGGCCCTGGTCCTCTTCCCAAATGTTGAGCGGGAAGGGAGCCAACAACGGCGGGCAAATTTGAAGGGGGACAGCTAGTACAAGCTATCCTCACAAAAGCGGTCTTCGCCTGCGAAAAGCCCTGGGATGACGCCGTCTTGGGCTCAACGATCACCTCCGCCTTGTCATCCTTCTGGTCTTGGTCTTGTTGCACCAATAAGGCAACCTTTGCCTGATACCTCGGTACTCTTCGTCTGCGCTTGCCTCCTTAGCACCAAAGAGGAAATGGGGACGCTGTGCGCACTGGCGCCCGCCTAGCACCCGCCTGGCGCCGTTCGTCATGGCTTACGTCACGAGTGCCTCGCGAGGTTTGCCCCGCCTTGATATCTCCGCTCCTCGTGAGCCTGCCTGGCTAGGCTATTCAGAGGAAGTCTTGCATCGTCCGCCTCGCGAGGCTTGGACCCTCGCGAGGGTCTTGGATGCCTTGTTGATGAAGATGGGCCATACGGCCCGCTGCCTAGCCACGCTGTGGGCCGCAGGCAGGCAAGTCTGGGGACCCCCGTTCCCAGAACGCCGACAGTAGCCCCCGGGCCCAAGGCGCGCTCGGGCATGGCTTCACGGCGAAGCCAAGGGTCAAGTTCGGAGCGCCACGGGCCCCAAAAGCATGCGGCCTCGGTCGACGCATGGCGGTTGATTGGACGTGAGCGTCTCCGCTTCCACACGCTGCCTTTAAATCCGCCTGGCTATGCGGCCCATGCGGCCTACACAGTTATTCCTCGCCTCTTGCGCCTTGCTTCCCCAATTCCTCTGCTTCCTTGCGACTCTGTTTCTCTTCCCCAATCTGACTCGCGCTCTGCCTGCTCCATAGCCATGGCGCCCAAGCAAGCTGAGAAGGGGAAGAGCCCTTTGCCTCTTTCGGTCGCGCCTCCGCCCTTCGCGTCGGCGCTCGGCCGGTCTCGTGTGCTCAACGACGAGGCCATGGACAAGGTATGTCCGATGCTTGCCTCCAGCTTCAACGAGTGGGGGGAGACGCTGGCTTGGCCCGCGTCCTGCACTCGCTCGGTTCAGACGGACACTGAGATTCCAATCTTCATCAACGCCCTCTGGGCAGGCCTGATTCCTCGTTTCTCTACCTTCTTCAACGCTGTGCTTGAGCACTATCAGATCCATATGCTGCATCTCGACCCTCAGTCCGTGACACTTCTTGCCGTTTTCGCCTTCGTGTGTGAAGCCATGGTGGGCATTGCTCCTTCAGTGGCTCTCTTCCACCACTTCTTCTCATTGCATCTGGCCGACCCTCAGCAGTGCTCAGGGTGCACGAGCTTCCAGGCTGTGGCTGCGACAGCAGGCGAGGGGATTGATTTCGAGCTCCCTCCATCCACGAGCGATTTCCGGATACGTTGGGTGTTTGTTGATGCTGGTGTGCTCAGTCCTATGCTTCAGGCTCCGTCGAGGCCCGCTGTCCCTAACCCGGGCTGGGGCCATCAGCGGCTTGCAAGCCCCGGCCTTGCCCATGTCTGGCTCAGGTTGAAGTTGCTGAAGGATCTCGGCGTAACTGCACCGATGGTGGTGAAGGAATTTGTGCGAGGCCGGGTCACTCCGCTCCATTGCCATTCTCGCCCCATGTGGACCTTGCTCAGAAGCCAAGACCATATGAGGTTTCAGGAGTCTGGGCTCCTCCTTGGGACGCGAGGAACAGTGCTTAGGGTCGTGACGGGCGTCTCTCTGCCAGCTAATCTGCCCAGAAACAGTTGCCTACTGTACCGTTGCGAAAACAAGGACAGGTTTGTGAAGGCCATGCCTCTTTCGATGAATGGGGGTCGCGACCGGTCGGCCTGGAGGGGCCTCGGGAGAACCCTGTCGCCGTGGTTCCCTTTCTCGCTCCTGATGCTGGGCTCGCCCCAAGTGACGGTGCTGGTGGGCGAGCCCGGGCAGAGATCGGCGGCTCGTGTGCTGATGAGCATGCACCGGGCGGTGATCCTGGGGCATCATCTTCGGGAGCATGCCACACCCCTCCTGAGGCGTCGGTTGCTGAGGAGGCTATAACACCCCAAAAATTTTAACCTTGTTTTGTTAATTAAAATTTTCCAGGAAACTTAAACTTTGGTTTTCTTGATTTTCATTTGATTTCAGAACCTTTCTTCCCTTTATCTTTATGGAGTTTTTACCTCTAGTGAAAAACTTCCCAATTTTATTGGACTCTTTTAACCTCCCAAATAAAACAATTCTTTTATCAGTAGGATTATTTATATAATTATTTTCCCCTGTGCTTTATTTCTCTAATTTGGTTTTTCATACGTTTAGGGTCCCATTTGCACTGCAACCCTTTTATGAATTCATTCAAAAATTCCACCAAATTTTGGAGATGTCATGTGATATCACCAAACCACTTTTATGCAAAAAGATATTTCATTCTTTGGATATTTTGAGTTCTACACCTAATTTTCAAATCTGGTCCAGTGGGCAATTTTACGCTACAACCTATTTAAATATTTCTTTAAAACTTCTACCAAAATTTTGGGATGTCAGTAGGAGCATATTATTCCACTTTATGCAAAAACCCATTGCTGCTCTTTGAAAGATTTGAGTGGATCATCCTCATCTTCATTTTGGTGCAACTTGGTGTTTTGTATTGCAACCATCTTCTAACTTTCTCCTCTACCCATGAGCTTTCTCCTACTTGTAGCACACCTTGCCAAACCCTTAAGTCCAGGAGGTCGGACTCATTGGAGCAATTCTAGTTCATGCAATCATGCCCTGTTCTTTCTGTCCAAATCTGAAGATTTGCAAAACTTGCACTAGCAAGTTTTTTCTTTTGGCAAACTAACCTCACCACCCTCTCATTCATCTAAAGAGACCCCACTCTGGAAGATTTGACCACTCGAAGAAATGCCTAGGTGCATGTGGCATTCTGTCAAACACTTTGTGGGCATGACCAGTTCTGACATGAGTTTTAGTTTGCACTATGAACTTGCTTCCCTTGCCTAACCACCTTGTCCAATAAACTCCCACCTACTCCAAACCTAGGTCTGTTAAACCCCAACTTCACCCGAGACCTCTAGCATGCCTGGCATTTTGTCGAGCACGGCCCTGCATGCTCTGGGCGCGAGCAGAGCACGCGTTTTGCACGTGCCGCGCCCGAGCCGCCGCGTCGCGCCCCTGGTTTTGCCCACTCTGCAGAGCCGCGCCACTCACTCGACTGCTCTCCCGCATCACGCCAAGCAGCCCTGGTGCCCCACAGCACCGCCGACAGAGCCCCTTGGCAGCACGCCAGCGTCCACAATGCATCTCTGCCAGGTCGGCGCCGCCCGAGCCGCTATCGCTCGCCACCTACCCTCTGGAACAGTCCAAGCCTATCCCCTCGCTCGTCTGCAAGCGCTCGTCGCCGCCACGTCCTCCTGCAGCTACAGAACGGTGGTTCGCCGGCGAACCTATCCACGGCCGCCGCAAACCGACCTCGTTGCACTATAAGAAGAGGCCCCCGAGCACGTCCCGTTCCCCAGGCAGCCTCAAAACCCTCCCCTAGTTCCCCCGTGGCAGCCAATCGACCCGGGGAGGTCTTCTTCTCCATCTCCGGCAACCGCAGCCGCCGCCACTGTCCCAGCCATTCCGGCGCCACGAGCCTCCCCTCCCCTCTCTTCACGGGAGCTCCCTCTCCCCTCGTGAGTCCATCCCCGCTTAATTTTGATCGGGACTGCGCGGGAGAAAACCCACTCTGCCCGGGCGGCCACCGTCATTGCTGGCTTCGCCGTCGGAAGCTCCGTCCACCCCAGAGACCAAAGCGACTACTGGAGGGACCGCCTCGACCCCCTGAGCCCACGGGTGACCTCGGTTACTTGATCGGGGCCACCGTTCACCGGCGAGCCTCGCCGGAGTCCCGCCTCCATTCGGGCAGAGGAAGAGGAGGGAGGAAAGAATAGTCAAACCTGACCAATGGGCCAGGCGGGCCCACTGTCAGTGACTCACGCGCCGTCCACGCTGGAGTAAGTGGAAGCGCATTTCCAGAATACGTGTTTGACGTGTACATTTCGAAACGTTTTCTTTTTCTGTTTTATTTTTTAAAAACAGATTTTGACCACAACTTTGACTGTCCATAACTTTTTAAATATAACTCCAAATGAATTGATTCTCTTTCCTACCTTCCTCAAATTTTGTCTAGTATATTTTAAGATTTATTCCAAGATTTTTCAGACAACTTTTTGCTACTGTTTTTAAAACAATATATTGATCCAAATATTGTTTTAAATAGGATTTTTGGAGAGAGGAGAAAGCTTTCAAAAGTTTTGGAGTGCACCCTGCCTTTCCACACCTTGAAGGAAAGCATTCTGAACTCTGGCATAATATTTCGCATGCGTCGTTTGACACGATTATGACACCACCTCTGTACTTAGAGCTCGTTATTTTATGTGATGACATGATCATTTGCATGAATGCTTATTGGAAATTTCCTTGCTGTTGGAAATGGACATGCTTGTGATAATGATCATCCTCGTATGCCTTTCGTGCCTACCGGAAGGAAAACGGGAAAGTCTCCGTCTTGGGCAGACCCGACCTTGTCCCTAGTTCCTCGTCGAGACGAGTGTGTCCGGCATGGCATGAGGAGTATGATGAGTGGTAATTCTGTATGTTGGATGAAATATATTCGTTATGCTAATCATGCAGGAAATACTTAAAACCTCCTGAGTCGACCATAGGTCGAGTCTTGTTCCAGCAACCCCCATACTTGTTTCGTACTACCACTTGGCTCTACAACAAGTAGAGTACAGTTCAGTAAGTCTTCAACCCCTTTCTAGCGCACACCATACAGAGAGGCCATGGTGGAAGATATCGGTTGTAGCCGGTAGGCAAGCCACCTGGTCCGGGGGCATGGGTGTTTCCGGTTGAGACCGAGAGGGGAGGCCACCCCTTAGAGCGCGCATTATAAATTTGATCCCATGCTACGCGAGGTTGTAGCCTCCCCAGTGAGAGTTTTGCTTGACAGGCGTCGTGGGTGATTCCAGACACCGGTAATTTAAGCTGGTGTGTGCAAGTTAGGTGTGTTTTCAACTAAAAGGCCGTAGACGGAATTAGTCCCGATGGACTAAAGGAATCCGTTACTCGTGGGTAAAGAGTACACCCTCTGCAGAGATTAAACCTATTCGAATAGTCGTGTCCATGGTTAAGGATTACGATGCAGGATGGGTCAAGTGTTGGTCTTAGTGTCGGTCTCGGAGGAGAAACGCTAAACCGAACTTGAGTCCGACTTGTGACTTGTGAGGACTATGATTATTATTTTGTTATGGACTAACTGTTATATTATTTGAATTATCGAGCATCCCTGGGATGGTCCTACCTCCTGGATATTCACTATGTTTATTTATAAGCCCTTTATGCGGAGTCACTGAGACGCCCGACTGTGGCATGCTTGATTATTTATTTACCTTATAAGCCCTTTATGTGGTGTCGCTGAGATGCCCGACTGTGGCATGCTTGATTACTTATTTACCTTATATGCCCTTTGTGTGGTGTCATTTGAGGCCTGGATCGTGGTGTATACTTGTTATTTATTTACTTTATAAGCCCTTTATGTGGTGTCGCTCGGGCCTCGATCGAGGCATGCTTGTTATTTACCATCAATTGAGGCCGCATCGGACATCCGAATGGTGCATTTATTCCTACTCTGTCATTACATATTCATTTTACTTATTAATAACCTGCTTGCATGCATCAAGGATTTTATTTTTATGACTGACGTTGTGATCATAGAATATTTTTAGAGCATGGTTATTGGTTGTTATATTATACCTGTGTTCTTAATGTTTGCGAGTACATTCAAAGTACTCACTGGCTTGTCCCTGACTATTGTCTTGGCCAGATTTCTTGCGCGGAGAGGAGCGACCGTGATGACAGCCCCGGAACCTACGCAAAGGTGATAGCGGCCTCGCGAAGATAAGAGTTATCCTGGTCAACTGTTCCTGTGGGAAATGGAGTCCCATAGACACTGATGATTCACAAACCGCTTCCGCCATCAACCACCAGAAACCATTTGTTGTACTCACAGGCCAGAATGGTCTTGTACTACATATTTTGTATTTTGCTTGGAATTTCTGTATCAAGTTGGTGCCTCATCACTTCTTGATAATCACAGGGGCTGGGGAGCACAACGGCCATTTTCTGGAATTTATTTCCCGAAAAACCGGTCGTGACAAACTTGGTATCAGAGCCAGGCTGACCATTGGCTAATCCTATCTTAGCCGGGTCAATGAACCTAGGTAAGCCAAACCACCAGACCTTAACCTAAACCCATCCAAGCTTCTCGTGCAAGATAGCCACACAGTGACCTCGACACTTTTGGCAGTCGGTGCCCAACCTATCAACCTAGCCTGTCGATCACGCGCCAGTGACCGACGCCTATAATGTGTCATTCGCAAGCGTGCGAAGGAAGACTTCGTTCCCTTTTTTCTCTATAAAAAGGGCACGCGCTCAACCTCAACCCAACGGCGGCAGCCTCTACCCCAAACCGAGCCATAATGCTGGCCCGTAGTGCACAATGAGACCACAAACAACCAACCTTGGAGGTTTTGTGACCATACTCCATAAACCTCACCCGTCGTGCCTATCGTTAGAAGAGCCCCGAATATGTTGTGTACCAAGGGTCCATGGCGGTGAGAGCCGTCAATTCTGGGCCATTGTGCACATCTACGGTGAGGGGTGCATGCCGCGTAACGCCTTGCTGGTTCACCGAAGGACAACTTCCTTCGAGCCACAAGCCATCCAGCTAGCTGCTCGAGAGGCTATAGTTCAACTCCGGCAGTTGTCGCCCAGAGTTAACTGTCGCTCGTTCTACTACTACCCTAGACGTGAAGGGTATGGTAGACCACCCCAAGTTATCACGAGACGGATCCTGCGTTGTTGCACCTAGTGCGCTATGTAGGTGCACTAGAGGAACTGTTCGATCAAATCACCATTGATCTAATCGCAGCTCGTGGAGAGCTGGTTCGTCGAGTCCCGGCGAGAGGAGAAGATGAGCTCGACGCTGATAGCCAAGTCGAGCTGTTCGGACAACCAATCGAGACCTTGAGGTCCGCCCCAGCCATCAACCAAGGTGCTTTGATGACCCCAGAAGTGCTTCGTCGCCTTTTGGGAGCACACTCCAACGGGATTGTGGCCAACACTCCCCGTGATAGTCATCATCGCCACCCCGACCCTGCAGCCCCTCAACCATCTCCAGCTAATCCCGATGGTGAGACCCGTGGAGAAGCCTCGACGTCCTCAAGGCAGGCTCGTTTAGATATAAACGAGGTAGACTAAGTCACCAAGTAGTGCCAAGTCTCAGTGTATCCTCGCATTGTAATCGTGTGACCTTGTAAATGAACGCAGCCTGTTGTTGTGCCTCTATTTTAATTGTCACCTTGCATAATTATGTCAGCATGCAGTTACATATTTTCCGGGCACAGCTACCAAAACCACCCCGACAACTCCCACAGCGATACGTCACTTTGGTGAGATATGTATCTGTGGCTTTGACCCCAACCCTTGGAGCTGAGCTGGCAAATTAATTACCTTTCACCACAGTAAAATGACCCAGCTCCGGTGCTATAAGAAGGCCACCTCATGACCTTGCCAAGCACCCCTCACCTCGTGCACCATTTCTTGCCATGCTGAGCCCTAGTATTTATCTGAGAACCCCAGACGCAACCCCGGGTAGCTTTGTCAAAATATTGTGGGACTTTACCTGCAGTACCATGGGTTCTACCCAGCCACCCCAGTACGAGTTGTTCAAATCGAGAATCACCCCATCCACCTCGAAATATTGGGCAGTAGTGCGCATCCCTCCCGTGAACCCAAACCAAGACCCAACGGAAGTTTCCTTCGTGGGGAAATCTATGTCGACCCCTCATATGGCCATAGAAGCGGCTGCACATGAAGCACTTGCTCGCCTTCGATTCACGGTATCCTATGCCAGTGAAAGAGGATATTATTACTTTCCGAGCCGTGCAGCACCCGGAGGAGTAGCATCTTTTCCCGGTGGACGGATTGAGAGAGACCCAGTACTGCCCAACCTAGTCCAGTACGTCATCGCTCAAGAACGTTTGACCCAGCGAGAAATGGGTTATCTCCAGAGTCTCGCGGATTTAAATCCTCAGATCGCCATCAACAGACCACTGAGGCACAACCAGGAGAGACACATTCATCGGCTAGTCAATCCGCTTTCCCCGATAGAAGGGGAGTGCATCCCAGTACCAGAGACGTTTTCTCGGGACCCCGTCCAGCTACCGTTTGCATTATAGACTTCACTGCCGTGTTTATTATTGCAACATTTATTTATGCGTTGTAACTTATGCGTGGTACTCCGAGTTTGCGCGGCAAGTAGATTATTTAGTTTCTATTAATGTGAGTAGTTCTGTTGCGGTTTGACTCTAATATATTACTATTTTCTCTCGCGAAAAATCCTGGAGTGAGATTTCTTTCCCCTGAGTTGCTGCATCGTATATCTTCTCATGACATGGATTGTTTTTATTCACGCAGCACCACAGCTACTCGAACACATGCACTGCCTGCAAAAACACGTAACCGTGGAGTATTTGTTTTTTTTTTCAATACAACTCTTAACAAATTTCGAGGACGAGATTTTTTCTTAAGGGGGGTAGTGTTGTAACACCCCAAAAATTTTAACCTTGTTTTGTTAATTAAAATTTTCCAGGAAACTTAAACTTTGGTTTTCTGGATTTTCATTTGATTTCAGAACCTTTCTTCCCTTTATCTTTATGGAGTTTTTACCTCTAGTGAAAAACTTCCCAATTTTATTGGACTCTTTTAACCTCCCAAATAAAACAATTCTTTTATCAGTAGGATTGTTTATATAATTATTTTCCCCTGTGCTTTATTTCTCTAATTTGGTTTTTCATAAGTTTAGGGTCCCATTTGCACTGCAACCCTTTTATGAATTCATTCAAAAATGCCACCAAATTTTGGAGATGTCATGTGATGTCACCAAACCACTTTTATGCAAAAAGATATTTCATTCTTTGGATATTTTGAGTTCTACACCTAATTTTCAAATCTGGTCCAGTGGGCAATTTTACACTACAACATATTTAAATATTTCTTTAAAACTTCTACCAAAATTTTGGGATGTCAGTAGGAGCATATTATTCCACTTTATGCAAAAACCCAGTGCTGCTCTTTGAAAGATTTGAGTGAATCATCCTCATCTTCATTCTGGTGCAACTTGGTGTTTTGTACTGCAACCATCTTCTATCTTTCTCCTCTACCCATGAGCTTTCTCCTACTTGTAGCACACCTTGCCAAACCCTTAAGTCCAGGAGGTTGGACTCATTGGAGCAATTCTAGTTCATGCAATCATGCCCTGTTCTTTCTGTCCAAATCTGAAGATTTGCAAAACTTGTACTAGCAAGTTTCTTCTTTTGGCAAACTAACCTCACCACCCTCTCATTCATCTAAAGAGACCCCACTCTAGAAGATTTGACCACTCCAAGAAATGCCTAGGTACATGTGGCATTCTGTCAAACACTTTGTGGGCATGACCAGTTCTGACATGAGTTTTAGTTTGCACTATGAACTTGCTTCCCTTGCCTAACCACCTTGTCCAATAAACTCCCACCTACTCCAAACCTAGGTCTGTTAAACCCCAACCTCACCCGAGACCTCTAGCATGCCTGGCATTTTGTCGAGCATGTCCCGTGCGTGCTCTGGGCGCGAGCAGAGCACGCGTTTTGCACGTGCCGCGCCTGAGCCGCCGCGTCGCGCCCCTGGTTTTGCCCACTCTGCAGAGTCGCGCCACTCAGTCGACTGCTCTCCGCATCATGCCAAGCAGCCCTAGTGCCTCACAGCACCGCCGACAGAGCCCCTTGGTGGCACGCCGGCGTCCGCAGCGCGTCTCTGCCAGGTCGGCGCCGCCCGAGCCGCTAGCGCTCGCCACCTACCCTCTGGAACAGTCCAAGCCTATCCCCTCGCTCGTCTGCAAGCGCTCATCGCTGCCACGTCCTCCTGCAGCTACAGAACGGCGGTTCGCCGGCCAACCTATCCACGGCCGCCGCAAACCGACCTCGTTGCACTATAAGAAGAGGCCCCCGAGCACGTCTTGTTCCCCAGGCAGCCTCAAAACCCTCCCCTAGTTCCCCCGTGGCAGCCAATCTACCCAGGGAGGTCTTCTTCCCCATCTCCTGCAACCGCAGCCGCCGCCACTGTCCCGTCCATTCCGGCGCCACCAGAGCCTCCCCCTCTCCACTCTCTTCACCAGGAACTCCCTCTCCCCCTCGTGAGTCCATCCCCTGCTTAATTTTGATCGGGACTCGCCGCGGGAGAAAACTCACTCTGCCCGACGGCCACCGTCCGCTGCGGAGCTCGCCGCCGGCGAGCTCCGTCCACCCCAGAGACCAAAGCGACTAATGGAGGGACCGCCTCGACCCCCTGAGCCCACGGGTGACCTCGGTTACTCGAGCGGTGCCGCCGTTCGCCGGTGAGCCTCGCCGGAGTCCCGCCTCCATTCGGGCAGAGGAGGAGGAGGGAGGAAAGAATAGTCAAACCTGACCGGTGGGCCAAGCGGGCCCACTGTCAGTGACTCATGCGCCGTCCACGCTGGAGTAAGTGGAAGCGCATTTCCAGAATACGTGTTCGACGTGTACATTTCGAAACGTTTTCTTTTTCTTTTTTATTTTTTAAAAACATATTTTGACCACAACTTTGACTGTCCATAACTTTTTAAATATAACTCCAAATGAATTGATTCTTTTTCCTGCCTTCCTCAAATTTTGTCTAGTTTATTTTAAGATTTTTTCCAAGATTTTTCAGACAACTTTTTGCTACTGTTTTTAAAACGATATATTGATCCAAATATATTTTTTTAAATGGGATTTTTGGAGAGAGGAGAAAGCTTTCAAAAGTTTTGGAGTGCACCCTGCCTTTCCACACCTTGAAGGCAAGCATTCTGAACTCTGGCATAATATTTCACATGCGCTGTTTGACACGATTATGACACCACCTCCGTACTTAGAGCTCGTTATTTTATGTGATGACATGATCATTTGCATGAATGCTTATTGGAAATTTCCTTGCTGTTGGAAATGGATATGCTTGTGATAATGATCATCCTCGTATGCCTTTCGTGCCTACCGGAAGGAAAACGGGAAAGTCTCCGTCTTGGGTAGACCCGAGCTTGTCCCTAGTTCCTCGTTGAGACGAGTGTGTCCGGCATGGCATGAGGAGTATGATGAGTGGTAATTCTGTATGTTGGATGAAATATATTCGTTATGCTAATCATGCAGGAAATACTTGAAACCTCCTGAGTCGACCATAGATCGAGTCTTGTTCCAGCAACCCCCATACTTGTTTCGTACTACCACTTAGCTCTACAACAAGTAGGGTACGGTTCAGTAAGTCGTCAACCCATTTCTAGCGCACACCGTACAGAGAGGCCATGGTGGAAGATACCGGTTGTAGCCGGTAGGCAAGCCACCTGGTCCGGGGGCATGGGTGTTTCCGGTTGAGACCGAGAGGGGAGGCCACCCCTTAGAGTGCTCGTTATAAATTTGATCCCATGCTACACGAGGTTGTAGCCTCCCCACTTAGAGTTTTGCTTGACAGGCGTCGTGGGTGATTCCAGACACCAGTAAGTTAAGCTGGTGTGTGCAAGTTAGGTGTGTTTTCAACTAAAAGGCCGTAGACGGAATTAGTCCCGATGGACTAAAGGAATCCGTTACTCGTGGGTAAAGAGTACACCCTCTGCAGAGATTAAACCTATTCGAATAGCCGTGTCCATGGTTAAGGATTACAGTCTAGGATGGGTCAAGTGTTGGTCTTAGTGTCAGTCTTCGGAGGAGAAACTGCTAAACCAGAACTTGGAGTCCGACTTGTGACTTGTGAGGACCATGATTATTATTTTGTTATGGACTAACTGTTATATTATTTGAATTATCGAGCATCCCTGGGATGGTCCTACCTCCTGGATATTCACTATGTTTATTTATAAGCCCTTTATGTGGTGTCGCTGAGACGTCCGACTGTGGCATGCTTGATTATTTATTTACCTTATAAGCCCTTTATGTGGTGTCATTTGAGGCATGACTATGGCATGCTTGATTATTTATTTACCTTATAAGCCCTTTATGTGGTGTCATTTGAGACGCCTCGATCGTGTGGCATACTTGTTATTTATTTACTTTATAAGCCCTTTATGTGGTGTCGCTCGGGCCTTGATCGAGGCATGCTTGTTATTTACCATCAATTCGAGACGTCGCATCAGACATCCGAATGGTGCATTTAATTCCTACTCTGTCATTACATATTCATTGTTACTTATTAATAACCTGCTTGCATGCATCAAGGATTTTATTTTTATGACTGACGTTGTGATCATAGAGTATTTTTAGAGCATGATTATCGGTTGTTATATTATACCTGTGTTCTTAATGTTTGCGAGTACATTCAAAGTACTCACTGGCTTGTCCCTGGCTATTGTCTTGGCCAGATTTCTTGTACGGAGAGGAGCGACCGTGATGACAGCCTCGGAACCTACGCAAAGGTGATAGCAGCCTCGCGAAGATAGGAATTATCCTGGTCAGCTGTTCCTGTGGGAAATGGAGTCCCATAGACACTGATGATTCACAAACCGCTTCTGCCATCAACCACCAGAAAACATTTGTTGTACTCACAGGCCAGAATGGTCTTGTACTACATATTTTGTATTTTGCTTGGAATTTCTGTATCAAGTTGGTGCCTCATCAGCTAACAGTAATCCTGGGGCTGGGGAGCACAACGGCCATTTTCTGGAATTTATTTCCCGAAAAAACGGTCGTGACAGAGGCGCTAGGTGCGACTCCGGAGCCAAGGCTCCAGAAGCCTCGGGAGACCGTGGTGAAATGGTGCCCGGCTGTTCGCCGCTACCGAGCACCCCTGAAGACATTCTTCCGAGCACTTCTTCGGTCCCCCCGCACTCTGGCCGCCATGTTCATTGTTTCGGTCGCCTTTGCATGGACTTCGAGGAGCTCCGCAAGAGGAAAGGATCCCCCAGCGGCAGCAACGTCTTCAGACCGCTGAAGCGGAGGAAGTACTTCGCCATTGACGTGTAAGTATCACGCGGTCGTGGCTCTCCATGTGCTGCTTTCTTCTTCTGACGCCCGTATTTCAGGGCTCCATCATCTGAGGCTACTGGATCTCCCGATAAGCGGCCTCCTCATTCGCCAACTACCCCGCCAGCCGCGGGCACCCCGAGTCCTGCCCCTGGGGCAGAATTGGTCAAAGGGGCACCCATGCCTTCCTGGCATGCTGATCCCACGGCCCCGTCACTTCTCCCCACTGGCCTGGCGTGGAGCTTGGCAGGCGTGCCCAAGGCTCCTCCGCTGATCTTCGGTGGTAATTTGTTGGCTTCGATCCTCGGCTCCTCCTCGAGCAGCAAGCCCCAGCAGGCTTGGGCTTCTGGCGAAGACAGGCTAGTGTCTGGTGCGGCGCCAGCCCCCAGCCTCCTGCCGAGGGGTGGTGCGCCACGTGGCGCCCCGCCTGTAGCCCCCGAGGCGGAGGATGAAGAAGGCCAGGCGTTCGGGCTTGAGCGCGGGCGGAGCATGGTTCGCCATGAGCTTTTCCAGGAGGCGATGAGCGCGATGAGCCGGCTTGGTGGAGAGCTCGCGAGTGTTGACTCGCGTCTTGAGGCTGGAGGTCTTCGGTTGCTGGAGGAGCGGCGCAAGCTGAAGGTGGCCATCAGCCTCGGCCGCTATCAACGTGACCTTGAGAACGCAAAGGCCGAAGCGTCTCTCAAGGCTTCCTACGAAGCCCGCTCACGAGCCTTGGAAGAGGCTCACGAGGCCGATCGCCGACGCGAGGCTGCGGAGAAGCGCGCTTGGGAGCTCTAGGCCTGGGGCGAGTCTCTTGAGCAGCAGGTGGAGGCGCGCAGGGCCGCCCTTGCACCGCTGAGGGGGACGCCCGCAGAGGAAGAGGAGGTCCGGAAGCGTGAGGAAGCGTTGGCTTTGGATGCCATGGAGCGTAGCCGCGAGCTCGAGCAACTGGAGACGAGGGAGCGTCAAGTTGCCTAAGCAGAGGATGCTTTAGGAGCTCGTGAGGCTGGAGTCGAGGAGGAGGTGAACCGCCGGGTGGCCAAGGTTCGCGCGGACCTGGAGGGCAGGTACAACCTGAAGCTGAAGCTCGCGGGCACGGAGGATGAGGGCAGGGCCGCTGCCCTCAGGCCCAGGTTGGACGAGGCTGAAAGGTGTGCGTAAGCCACGGCCGCAGCCCTGGTCATGACGCAGGCGGACTTGGCCTCAGCCCGCGCCAAGCTGCGCTCCCTCCGGGGACGAGTTGATGATGCAGAGGCCATCGCGAGGCAAAACACGGAGGAGGTGCTCCGACGCCGAACGCTGGAGCGCGAGCACGCCCCTGTGCTTCAGGAGCTTCGGAACGGGGCCAATATCGCCCTGGGCCACATTTGTGATGTGGAGGCGCCGACTCCTCAGTCAAACGATTACGCAAGCCACCTGACCTTCTTCACCGAGGTGGTGACGCGCCTGGAGGCTCGATCTGCCCAAGCTCGCCAGCTTGTGGAGGAAAGGGGGCGTGGCTTGCTTGAGCGCGCTTTCTCGCGCGTCTTCAGCCATCTCCTGAATGCCGACCCCAACTTCGACTTTGACGCTGCCATCGCCCCGTACCCATGGCTGTCCGGGGCGACCAGGCGCGCTGGGTCGAGGACCATCTGGACACGTTGGTCAGGGCCTTCGCTTCGGAAGATGATGCGGTGGTGGTGGTCGCAGACGAAGGCGGCGTGGTCGACGATGGCGACGGGGGCACCGCCGATGATGGCAATGAGGCCGATGAAGACGACGACGAGGCGAGTGACGCGTCTGCAAGTGACGCAGCGAGCGATGTCTCCGGCTGATCCCTTGTTCTCCTGTCATTTCTCCCTGCGCATAAACTCGGGCATGACCCTTGGAAACTTGTAAGATCATTTTGAGAGGGGGAGCCCCTCATGTAGAAAAATCGCAGTTTTTATTTTTCCATGCGGTGTGAGTTTGTGTCCTCGTGAACTTGTGAATCTTGATGCGAGTTTTCTGCCATGGTTTACCTTAGTCAGCGCCAGCCTTGAGCTAGGCTGTGACGTGCCGAGTTTCTGAGAGCCTTGCGGGCTCGCCGCCCCTGGAGGAGGGCCCCGTGGAGTGGGCAGCAGTTGCAGGCCAGCGCTCGAGGCGCGTGCTACGTCTGATCCCGCTTCGCGAGGAGCTCGTGAGGGGAAGGTGACGGACATGAGTCCCGAAAAAAGCGAGATCCAGAATGCAAGAAAAATTGCTCAAACGAGAAAAGGCTCCCCCCGCGTGCATCGATAAAAACTCAGCTTCAACTCAAATCCAAATCCAAAAGGCAAAGCTACAGAAGGAAAGATCCAAAGCAAAAGGCCGCGTCCGGCACCTAGTCTAGTCTTCTTGTCTTCAAGTCTTCTCACCAGCGCAGAGCTAAGTGCTGCCACTAGGCTTGGGAGGGAGACCCAGGGCCTGAGGCCGGCACCCCTGAGACTCTGGGGCGTGTACAGCCCCAACTCATTATTATGTGAGAGTGCCACGGGCGGCGAGCTTCACAGGCACTGGGCCTTCTTCACAGGTACCGGCCTTGCTTCATATCGCCAGATGAGGGCCCCGCCTTGCGCCGCTCTCGACCTTCTCTAAGACGACCAGAAACCAGGACGAAACAGAGGAGGGAAAGAGGACGCCAGCGGTTCCCTCGACGACCACAAGTCCTCTGCCTGGGGAAGGGTTGGCGAGGCCTCCCAAGTAGAGGGCCTACCTCCGCGTGTCGTCAGTCGTCGCGTGCCGCGGGGAGGGGCCTTGCTCCTGGCTCCCTCTCGGTGGCCCCCATCGCGTCTCCCTTGCCGGAGCGGGTGTCGCCGCGCCTGGGTCGTCGACCGACGCGGCAACCTGGTTCATCTGTAGCCCATGGTTAGCGTAAACCTGTTCTTGAGTGACTAGTGGTACCCTGTAATTGCCGCTGTTGGCGCGATCGTTGTGGTTCTCCGTTGGCTCCTAGAAAGCTTCCGCTCCTAGCGCCCCTTCTCCCCAATCTTCTCCAACGAACAAGCCGATGTCGTCCTCTGGTGCGTATTCTTGGTCCATCATGCGGGGCACGTAGGCTTCCGGGGCCGTCACCCTGAACACCTCGCCATGGTGCCCCATGCTCCACGTTGCTCCGCCCATGACAGCATCCTGGGGAGGACGGTACGGCACCCGACCGGAACCGTGGGGGTGACGCTTGTGCTTGTTCTCATCGAGGGAGGCATGGGGGGATTGGAGCCCCTTGCGCCGCTGGCCGTGCTGATGTTGACGAAGCCCCCGTGCGTAGTTGGTGGTGCACAGACGTGGTGATGCTCGCCGCGCGGCCCTGCAGTGGCTTGGGGAGGGAGTCGATGGCAGAAGGGTGGTGCTCCCGACGCCGCCGCATCCAGCAGCTCAGCGACTCGCTCGAGTAGCGTGTCCCGGCCGCTCTCCATCAGCCTGCATCGTAGTAGCTCTCTTGCCACCGTAAGTGCCGCTCGAATGTTCGCTTGCTCCCGCCGCGAGTGCGGCGCCGTTGCTGCAGCGTGGCTCGCCTCTCTCGCCACCGCCCGTACTTGCCGTGGGGTGAGGGTGGATGACGCTTGACCGCGCTGTCCGCACCCAGCGGAGCCTGGTGGCGCCCGTGCCGCTTGGGGTGCGGGGTCGAGATCTCCATGGGCAGGCGACGTCATCCGGGCCGGCAAGGCTAACCAGCGGTCGGAGCCGGCCCTTGGGTCGCCTGCATCACTGCTGATGAACGTCGAGGGGCTGGTAGGCGGAGAAGAAGCTCCGGCACACCTCTACCTGGCGCACCAAATGTCGGATGTGGGGTTCCAGCAAACCCTTAAGGTTCGAACACTGGGGTGCGCGCGAAGTCTTTCCCTCCTACCGATCTACGCTCTAGCTCGCTAAGATCTTGCGGACGAACTCGCCGAACTCACAACACGTAAAGAGACAGGGGTTTATCTTGGTTGGGCCACCATTGTGGTGTAATACCCTACTCGGTGTGGTGGTGGTGGATTGCCTCTTGGGCTGATGATGAACAGTACAAGGGAAGAACAGCCTCCTGAGGTTGAGGTGTTCTTGTGGCTAGGCTCTCGATCGGATTGGATCAAGCTAAGATCAGATTGCCCCTACAGTGGTGGCTAGCTCTACTTATATAGGCCCAGGTCCTCTTCCCAAATGTTGAGCGGGAAGGGAGCCAACAACAGTGGGCAAATTTGAAGGGGGGCAGCTAGTACAAGCTATCCTGACAAAAGCGGTCTTCGCCTGCGAAAAGCCCTGGGATGACGCCGTCTTGGGCTCCACGATGACCTCCGCCTTGCCGTCCTCCTGGTCTTGGTCTTATTGAACCAATAAGGCAACCTTTGCCTGATGCCTCAGTACTCTTCGTCTGAGCTTGCCTCCTTAGCTCCAAAGAGGAAATGGGGATGTTGTGCACACAGGCGCCCGCCTGGCACCCACCTGGCGCCGTTCGTCATGGCTTACGTCACGAGTGCCTCGCGAGGTTTGCCCCGCCTTGATATCTCCGCTCCTCGTGAGCCTGCCTGGCTAGGCTATTCCAGAGGAAGTCTTGCATCGTCCGCCTCGCGAGGCTTGGACCCTCGCGAGGGTCTTGGATGCCTTGTTGATGAAGATGGGCCATACGGCCCGCTGCCTAGCCACGCTGTGGGCCCAGGCAGGCAAGTCTGGGGACCCCTGTTCCCAGAACGCTGACATTAACGTACAATGTCGGTAAGAGCATCCTTTGAGGGCTTTCAGCGTTGATTAGCATGTGTGTCTGTGTGCATTTTTTGCATTAATCATTAGAAGATCACAAAACACACAGTTTCTATGTCGTACCCGTCTGCGTTTTTTGTGTTAATGACCCATATGTCAGTTACCTGTGCGATATTTCCTAATAAATCAGGCGTACCATTGACGAAAAAATCAAGTACGTGTACATTTTTTTGGAGCGGGATCTGCCAACTTTCTTTTTCTCGCTTTACAGTATTTTATGCGCCGTCTATGTTGTGTGTTTCCCGCCCAAGTTTCAAGTTTACTTTTGAAATTTTCATTAGGCGCGATTTCAGAATTTATTCCTCAACCACATCCCTTCCCTCAGTATCCCCCACCCTCCCTCGCCTCCCCTACCGGCATCTCAAACCGCCCTTTGCCGCAACCACAGGTTCAACCACATCTATGTTCTGCTCGGATCCAGTCAGGCAACCCACCGATCTCTATCACATCATCGGCCTGATTGCTTAAATGGCGCCTGCAAAACATCATCATGCCTCCAAATCCCCCCCGCCAGGAGCTGATGGTGGTCCATGGCGTGATGCCGCTGTGTGTGACCCGGAGGAACACCTCGCCTCCGCCGCCGCCACCGACATGGTGCAGGCTCTGGCCCAGATGAAGTTCCCCAGCGACTACCCCCAGGACTTAACAGGTAAGATCTGACCAGCTAAATCTTACCAATACCACTTGCAACGGCTATGATTTGTACGGTTGATGTATTAGGCATGTTCGTTCCTTGTTTATTTCAAGATTACTACACCGTGTGATGTTTAAATATTACCGTGTCAGCTCAATTTCACCAATACCAGCAACAAACTTACAATACATGACTCAGGATATCACTAGCGATGCTGCCCATTTGCTATTTTTAGTGGATGCTAACCTGTTGCATAACATGCCTGTCCATGTACTTACGCGAGGTCATAACGGCCGATGCTTTTGTTTGCCGTCGAGGTGAGCTGCATCCCATGTCTTACAGTATTTCACATAATTTGTGCAATTGTAGTTTAACTTCTACACATTTATTGGTTGCCTATAGGTACACATGTCAGTGGCACTGATCCATGCTTCGACCTGGAGGAATAGCTCGCCTCCGCCGTTGCTGACTTTGGGCGAGCTCTGGCCAAGATGAAGTGCCCCAGCAACTACCTCTCAGGACTTACCAAGTATGTACTCACCAGTTCTATCTTACCAATACTAGTTGCAATTAATGGCTACGTTCTGTACGGTCGATGTATTAAGCATGTTCTAGTAAACATGCCTAACACGTTTTTGCTACTTTCCCTACCTTTTTATAGACATTTGGGCCATTCTCTGCTCTGGCAGCACCTGCCTTGTGATGTTTAACTATGCCAATTGCATTTTTATCAGTACCAGTTTCAATGTCTATTAAGCATGTTGCAATTAACAGTTGAATCCATTTTTAAACAGTTGCATTTCAATGGCTACAATCTTACAAAACATGACATAGGATGTTGTTAAGCCTGTTGCAATTAACAGTTGTATCCATTTTTTAATCTGTCCATTTGCTACCATGCTACTCTCCGCAATGAAGATATACTAGAGATGCTGCCCCATTTGCTATTTTTGGTGGATGCTAACCCTGTTGTACTTAACATGCTTGTCCATGTACTTACATGAGGTCATAACGGTGATCTTTGTTGTTTCTTTGTCAAGGTTAGCTGCATCCCATGTATTACTGTATTTCACATCATTTGTGCAATTGCAGTTTAACTTCTACCATTTACTGGTTGCCTGTAGGTACACATGTCAGTGGCACTAATCCACGCTTCGACCCGGAGGAATAGCTCGCCTCCGCCGCCGCTAACTTTGGGCGGGCTCTGGCCAAGATGAAGTGCCCCAGCAACTACCTCTCAGGACTTACCAAGTATGTACCCACCATTTCAATCTTACCAATACCAATTGCAATTAATGGCTATGTTTTGTACTGTCGATGTATTAAGCATGTTGTAGTAAACATGCCTAACACGTTGAGCTATTTTCCCTACCTTTTATAGACAAGCGGCCATTATCGCTCGGCAAAGACTGCCCTATGATGTTTAACTCGCCAATTGCATTTTTATCGATGATCGGTTTCAATGGCCATTAAGCTGTTGCAATTAATGATTGTATCCATTTTAAAGAGTTGTATTTCAATGGCTACAAACCTACAAAACATGAATTAGGATGTTGTTAAGCCTGTTGCAATTAACAGTTGCATCCATTTTTTAATCCGTCCCTTTGCTACCGTGCTACTCATTCAAAATGAAGATATCACTACAGATGTTGCCGTTTTATTACCATTTGCTATTTTTGGTGGATGTTAACCCTGTTATAGTTAACATTGGCTTTCCATGTACTTACATAGGGCTAAAATGGGCGATGTTGTTGTTTGCCGTCGAGGTTAGCTGCATCCCATGTCTTATACACCATCTATTCCTAAATATAAGCATTTTTAGAGATTCCAATATAGACTACATAGGGAGCAATATGAGTGAATCTAGATTCTAATCTAAACTATATCTATAATTCTATATACATCCGTATGTAGTTCATATTGAAATCTCAAAAAATACTTGTACTTAGGAACATACATACTTGTATTTTACATCATTTGTGCAATCTCAGTTTAGCTTCTAACATTTCTTTGGTTGCTTGTAGGTACATATATGAGGGTACTGATCACGCTTGATCCCTTTTGCGTATGGAGCAATGAGATATTCATGAACAAGCGTCAAGTGAGGAAACTAAGAAAGATTGTTAGGCGAAAGAAACGGGTGATTGGAATTAAGCTCTTTATTTACACTTTGTTGAAGACAACAGTGAACTTTAGGATGGTAAGTAATGTGTTGCCTTTTCCCCTGCCCACAACAAGTTACTCTATTAGACCTCGATATCTTATATTTTCTCTTTTAGTGGTTTCTGAAGCTATTTACTGATGATTACCTTGCAAACTACATGACCGGAGTGGAGGCAACTAAAGTTATAGTATATAATTCATGCTACCATGATAATGCTCTAGAAGTCTTCCTGAAGGCGGTGAAGGATGGGTGGGTGATCGTCACAAGGGGTTGGACAAAAGTGGTTCGTGCCTATGGCATGTAGGAAGGCACATTATGGGCATTCCGCTTCTTCAACACCGTCGGCAGTCAAAATGATTTACACTTGTCTCTTCACCTTTACCGCCTTTCAATACTGTGGTTCATCATAGTTAATTGCTGCCTAATCCTGTAATTACTGAACATATTGTACTGGCAATTTTATTTATGGATTCATTGTTGAACCATTGTGCTGAGAATTCGAATTGCAAGTTTCGTATTTCAAAATTTCCAATTAGAATAATAAATTACAGGCAAAAATAAAAAGAGAACAGACGGTCATGGAACTTTGCAAACTGTTCTGGTAGTAAAAGCGCTTGTGATGGATAGCCCAATGCCACATAGTTTTCTACATCAAATCGTGTGTGATGTAGTTAATGAAAGCAAACAGTTAACCAAGGCAGAGCGTGTGTGATAGTTACACCTTTCACACACGAGTGTATACATAAAACCGCGTGGGATGTACATCCGAACGGAAACGTTTTCCCTGGATTAACAGTGTGGGATGTACATAAGAACGAAAACATATTCCTTGGATTGACTGTGTGTGATATACATACGAACAGAAATGTTTTCTGGGATTCACCGTGTGGGATGTACATACCTACGGAAATGATTTTCTTGGATTACCGTGTGGGATGTACATACCTACGGAAATGATTTTCTCGGATTACTGCGTGGAATGTACATTGCGTGGAATGTACATTGCGTGGAATGTACATACCTATGGAAATGATTTTCTCGGGTTACCGTGTGGGATGTACATACCTACGGAAATGATTGGGTTTCGATGCCTCGCCCGATCACACACGGCCCCAGCCTGGGTCCAGGAGGGCCTATCCTCGACGATTTCTGGGTCATGTGGGAAGGACACCCTATCGCACACACTCACTTGGCGACGGTTCCAAATGCCGTCACGGGAAGGGGTTAAAAACCGTTTGTTTAGGACCGACGCGTACCAGTGATGGTTCGCAAGTATCAAATGATTCGTAATCAAGTGATTCCAATAGTCCATCTGCATGGAGTTTCTTCATGCGCTTTACACCAATATGACCTGAACGGCAGTGCCACAAATATGTTGCACTATCATTATCAACTTTGCATCTTTTGGCATCAATATTATGAATATGTGTATCACTATGACCGAGATTCAGTAAACCATTTACATTGGGTGTATGACCATAGAAGGTTTTATTCATGTAAATAGAAAATAATTATTCTTTGACTTAAATGAATAACTATATCGCAATAAACATGATCCAATCATATTCATGCTCAACGCAAACACCAAATAACATTTATTTAGGTCCAACACTAATCCCGTAGGTAGAGGGAGTGTGCGATGGTGATCTTATCAACCTTGGAATCACTTCCAACACACATCGTCACCTCGCCCTTAACTAGTCTCTGTTCATTTTGGCAACTCCTGTTTCAAGTTACTAATCTTAGTAGTTGAACCGGTATCAAATACCCAGGGGTTACTATGAACACTAGTAAAGTACAAATCAATAATATGTATATCAAATATACCTTTTTTCACTTTGCCATCCTTCTTATCTGCCAAATACTTGGGGTAGTTCCGCTTCCAGTGACCATTCCCTTTGCAGTAGAAGCACCCAGTTTCAGGCTTAGGTCTAGCTTTGGGTTTCTTCACGGGAGTGGAAACTTGCTTGTCATTCTTCTTGAAGTTCCCTTTCTTTTCCTTTGGCCTTTTTATTGAAACTAGTGGTCTTGTTAACCATCAACACTTGATGCTCTTTCTTGATTTCTACCTTTGCCGATTTCAGCATCTCGAAGAGCTCGGGAATCTTTTTCATTATCCCTTGCACATTATAGTTTATCACGAAGTTCTAGTAGCTTGGTGACAGTAAATAGAGAACTCTGTCAATCACTATCTTATCTGGAAGATTAACTCCCACTTGATTCAAGCGATTGTAATGCCCAAACATTCTGAGCACATGCTCACTAGCTGAGCTATTCTCCTCCATCTTGTAGGCAAAGTTCTTGTCAGAGGTCTCATACCTCTCGACAGGGGCATGAGTCTGAAATAGCAATTTTAGCTCTCGGAACATCTCATATGCTCGGTGGCGTTCAAAAACGTCTTTGAAGCCCCGACTCTAAGCTGCAAATCATGGCGCACTAAACTATCAAGTATTCATCATATCGAGCTTGCCAAACATTCATAACGTCTGCATCTGCTCCTGCAATAGGTTTGTCACCTAGCGGTGCATGAAGGACATAATTCTTCTATGCAGCAATAAGGATAATCCTCATATCATGGACCCAGTCTGCATCATTGCTACTATCATCTTTCAACTTAGTTTTCTCTAGGAAGAAATCAAAAACATAGGGGAGCTACAATGCAAGCTATTGATCTACAACATAGATATGCAAATACTATCAGGACTAAATTCATGATAAAATAAGTTCAATTAATCATATAACTTAAGAACTCTCACTTAGATAGACATCCCTCAAGTCATTTAAATGATACGTGATCCAAATCAACTAAACCATGTCCGATCATCACGTGAGATGGAGTAGTCATCAATGGTGAACATCTCTATGTTGATCATATCTACTTTATAATTCACGTTCGACCTTTTGGTCTCCAGTGTTCCGAGGCCATGTCTGTACATGCCAGGCTCGTCAAGTTTAACCCGAGTATTCCGCATGTGCAAAACTGTCTTGCACCCGTTGTATTTGAATGTCTATCACACCCGATCATCACGTGGTGTATCAACACGACAAACTGTCGCAACGGTGCATACTCAGGGAGAACACTTATACCTTGAAATTTAGTTAAGGGATCATCTTATAATGCTACCGCCGTACTAAGCAAAATAAGATGCATAAAAGATAAACATCACATGCAATCAAAATATGTGACATGATATGGCCATCATCATCTTGTTCTTTTGATCTCCATCTACAAAGCATCGTCATGATCTCCATCGTCACCGGCTCGACACCTTGATCTCCATCGTTGCATCGTGGTCGTCTCGCCAACTATTGCTTCTACAACTATCGCTAACGCTTAGTGATAAAGTAAAGCAATTACATGGTGTTTGCATTTCGTACATTAAAGAGACAACCATAAGGCTCCTGCCGGTTGCCGATAACTTTTACAAAACATGATCATCTCATACAACAACGTATATCACATCATGTCTTGACCATATCACATCACAACATGCCCTGCAAAAACAAGTTAGACGTCCTCTGCTTTTTTGTTGCAAGTTTTACGTGGCTGCTACGGGCTTCTAGCAAGAACCGTTCTTACCTACACATCAAAACCACAACGGTGATTTATCAAGTTTGCTGTTGTAACCTTCAACAATGACCGGCGCAGTCAAATTCGTTTCAACTAAAGTAGGAGAAACAGACACCCGTCAGCCACCTTTATGCAAAACTAGTTGCATGTCTGTCGGTGGAACCGGTCTCATGAACATGGTCATGTAAGGTTGGTCTGGGCTGCTTCATCCAACAATACCGCCAAATCAAAATAAGACATTGGTGGTAAGCAGTATGACGATCACCGCCCACAACTCTTTGTGTTCTACTCATGCATATCATCTAGGCATAGACCTGGCTCGGATGCCACTGTTGGGAAACGTAGCATGCAATTTCAAAATAATTCCTACGTCCACGCAAATCTATCTAGGAGATGCATAGCAACGACAGGGGGAGAGTGTGTCTACGTACCCTCATATACCTTAAGCGGAAGCATTTGACAACGCAGTTGATGTAGTTGAACTTCTTCTAGCTCCGACCGATCAAGCACTGAACGTACGGCACCTCCGAGTTCTGCACACGTTCAGCTCGCTGACGTTCCTTGCCTTCTTGATCCAGAAAGACGTCGAGGTAGTAGATGAGTTCCGTCAGCACGATGGCGTGGTGACTGTGATGGTGAAGTGATCCACGCAGGGCTTCGCCTAAGCACTACAAAGATATGACCGTGGGAGTAAACGGTGGAGAGGGGCGTGATACGTCCATTTTGCGTCATGCTTTTATATCGATATTTATTGCATTATGGGCTGTTATTACACATTTTGTCACAATACTTATGCCTATTCTCTCTTATTTACAAGGTTTACATAAGGAGGGGGATGCCGGCAGCTGGAATTCTGGGCTGGAAAAGGAGCAAATATTAGAGACCTATTCTGCACAACTCCAAAAGTCTTGAAACTCCACGAGAGTTACTTTTGGAAATAATAAAAAATATTGAGCGGAAGAAATACATCAGGGGGGCCTCCACTTGGCCACGAGGGTGGGGGCGCGCCCCCTGCCTCGTGGGCCCCCTGTTGGCCCTCCGGTGCCCATCTTCTTGTATATGAAGTCTTTCGTCCAAAGAAAAATCATAAGCGAGCTGTCGGGACGAGACTCCGCCGCCACGAGGCGGAACCTTGGCGGAACCAATCTAGGGCTCCGGCAGAGCTGTTCTGCCGGGGACACTTCCCTCCGGGATGGGGAAATCATCGCCATCGTCATCACCAACGCTCCTCTCATCGGGAGAGGGCAATCTCCATCAACATCTTCACCAGCACCATCTCCTCTCAAACCCTAGTTCATCTCTTGTATCCAATTCTTGTCTCATAGTTTGGGATTGGAACCTGTAGGTTGCTAGTAGTGTTGATTACTGCTTGTAGTTGATGCTAGTTGGTTTATTTGGTGGAAGATCATATGTTCAGATCCATTATGCATATTAATAACCCTCTGATTATGAACATGAATATGCTTTGTGAGTACTTATGTTTGTTCCTGAGGACATGGGAGAAGTCTTGCTATTAGTAGTCATGTGAATTTGGTATTCGTTCGATATTTTGATGAGATGTATGTTGTCTATCCTCTAGTGGTGTTATGTGAACGTCAACTACATAACACTTCACCATTATTTGGGCATAGAGGAAGGCATTGGGAAGTAATAAGTAGATGATGGGTTGCTAGAGTGACAGAAGCTTAAACCCTAGTTTATGTGTTGCTTCGTAAGGGGCTAATTTGGATCCATATGTTTCATGCAATGGTTAGGTTTACCTTAATACTTTTGTTGTAGTTGCGGATGCTTGCAATAGAGGTTAATCATAAGTGGGATGCTTGTTCAAGTAAGAACAGCACCCAAGCACTGGTCCACCCACATATCAAATTATCAAAGTACCGAATGTGAATCATATGAACGTGATGAAAACTAGCTTGACGACAATTCCCATGTGTCCTCGGGAGCGCTTTTCTCCATATAAGAGTTTGTCCAGGCTTGTCCTTTGCTACAAAAAATATTGGGCCACCTTGCTGCACTATATTTACTTTTGTTACTTGTTGCTTTTTACCAATTCACAAAACTATCTGTTACCTATTATTTCAGTGCTTGCAGAGAATACCTTGCTGAAAACCGCTTATCATTTCCTTCTGCTCCTCGTTGGGTTTGACACTCTTACTTATCGAAAGGACTATGATAGATCCCGTATACTTGTGGGTCATCAATACTCTTTTCTAGCACCGTTGCCGGGGAGTGAAGCACCTTTGGTAGGTGGAATTTGGTAAATAAAAATTTATATAGTGTGCTGAAATTTACTGTCACTTGTTACTATGGAAAGTAATCCTCTGAGGGGCTTGTTCGGGGTATCTTCACCCCGACCAGTAGAGCAAAGAGTTGCTCCTCAACCTACTGAACCTACTGAAAATGAAAATGTTCCCTTTGAAATTCCTTCGGGTATGTTAGAAAAACTGCTGGCTAATCCTTTTGTAGGAGATGGAACAAAACATCCTGATGAGCACCTAATCTATGTGGATGAAGTTTGTGGATTATTTAAGCTTGCAGGTATACCCGATGATGTTATTAAGAAGAAGGTCTTCCCTTTATCTTTGAAGGTAGATGCATCGACATGGTATAGGCTATGTGATGATACGGGATCATGGAACTACAAACGATTGAAATTGGAATTTCATCGGAAATTTTATCCTATGCATCTTGTTCATCGTGATTGCAATTTTATATATATATATATATATATATATATATATATATATATATATATTGGCCTCGCAAATGAGAAAGCATCGCTCAAGCTTGGGGGAGGCTTAAATCAATGTTATATTCATGCCCCAATCATGAGCTTCCAAGAGAAATAATTATTCAAAGTTTTTATGCTCGGCTTTCTGATAACAATCGCACCATGCTCGATACTTTTCGTGATGGATATTTTATGATGAAGACTATTGAATTCAAATGGGATTTATTGGATATAACTAAATGCAACTCTGAAGATTGGGATCTCGACGAAGGTAAGGAGTCAGGTATGACACCTAAGTTTGATTTTGTTAAATCTTTTATGGATGCCGATGTTTTCGTAAGTTTAGCACTAAATATGAACTTGACTCTGAAATAGTAGCCTCTTTCTGTGAATCTTTTGCTGCTTATGTTGATCTCCCTAAGGAGAAGTGGTTTAAATATCATCCTCTGATAGAAGTAAAAGTAGCTACACCTGTTAAAGTTGAAGAAAATACTATCACTTATAATGATCCTATTGTTCCTACTTCTTATGTTGAGAAACCACCTTTCCCTGTTAGGATAAAGGATCATGCTAAAGCTTCAACTGTGGTTTGTAAAAGCAATATTAGAACTTATACACCTCATGAGCAAGTTAAAGTTGAACCTAATATTGCTATTGTTAAAGATCTCTTGGCTGATAATATTGATGGGCATGTTATTTATTTCTGCGGTGAAACTACCAGAATTGCCAAACCTTGTGCTAAAGATAAACATAGACCTGTGGTAGGCATGCATGTTATTTCTGTTAAAATAGGAGATCATTGTTATCATGGCTTGTGTGATATGGGTGCTAGTGATAGTGCAATACCTTATGACTTATACAAAGAAATTATGCATGATATTGCACCTGCTGAGTTAGAAGATATTGATGTCACAATTAAACTTGCCAATAGAGATACTATTTCACCAATGGGAATTGTTAGAGATGTTGAAGTCTTGTGTGGGAAAACTAAATATCCTACTGATTTTCTTGTTCTTGGTTCCCACAAGATAGATTTTGTCCCATTATATTTGGTAGACCCTTCTTGAACACTGTTAATGCTAGGATAGATTGCGAAAAGGATGTTGTTACTATCGGTTTGGGTGATATGTCTCATGAGTTCAACTTTTCTAAATATGGTAGACAACACCGTGAAGAGGAATTACCTAGTAAGGATGAAATTATTGGTCTTGCTTCTATTGCGGTACCTCCTAGTGATCCTTTAGAACAATATTTGCTAGACCATGAAAATGATATGTTTATGAATGAAAGAAGGGAAATAGATGAAGTATTCTTTAAACAGGAACCTATCCTGAAACACAATTTGCCTGTTGAAATCTTAGGGGATCCCCCTCCACCCAAGGGTGATCCCGTGTTTGAGCTTAAACCGTTACCTGATACTCTTAAATATGCTTACCTTGATGAGAAAAAAATATATCCTGTTATTATTAGTGCTAACCTTTCAGAGCATGAAGAAGAGAGATTATTGAAAACTCTGAAGAAGCACCGTGCTGCTATTGGATATACTCTTGATAATCCTAAGGGCATTAGTCCCACTCTATGTCAACACAAAATAAATTTGGAGGAAAATGCCAAACCAGTTCGTGATCATCAACGACGGTTGAATCCTAAGATGAAGGAAGTGGTAAGAAAAGAAATACTAAAGCTCCTTGAGGAAGGTATAATTTATCCCGTTGCTGATAGTCAGTGGGTAAGTCATGTCCATTGTGTTCCTAAGAAGGGAGGTATTACCGTAGTTCCTAATGATAAAGATGAATTGATTCCGCAAAGAATTATTACAGGATATAGGTAGGTAATTTATTTCCGCAAATTAAATAAAGCTACTAAAAAGGATCATTACCCCTTACCTTTTAGCGATCAAATGCTAGAAAGATTATCTAAACATACACATTTTTGCTTTCTAGATGGTTATTCTGGTTTCTCTCAAGTACCTGTGTCAGCCAATGATCAATCAAAGACTACTTTTACTTGCCCTTTTGGTACTTTTGCTTATAGACGTATGCCTTTTGGTTTATGTAATGCACCTGCTACCTTTCAAAGATGCATGATGGCTATATTCTCTGACTTTTGTGAAAAGATTTGTGAGGTTTTCATGGACGATTTTTTCATCTATGGATCCTCTTTTGATGATTGCTTGAGCAACCTTGATCGAGTTTTGCAGAGATGTGAAGAAACTAATCTTGTCTTGAATTGGGAAAAGTGCCACTTTATGGTTAATGAAAGTATTGTCTTGGGGCATAAAGTTTCTGAAAGAGGTATTGAAGTTGATAAAGCCAAGGTTGATGCTATTGAAAAGATGCCATGTCCCAAGGACATTAAAGGTATAAGAAGTTTCCTTGGTCACGCCGGTTATATAGGAGGTTCATTAAGGACTTCTCAAAAATTTCTCGGCCTCTGACTAATTTATTACAAAAAGATATACCATTTGTATTTGATGATGATTGTGTAGAAGCATTTGAAATACTTAAGAAAGCATTGACCTCTGCACCTATTGTTCAGCCACCTGATTGGAACTTACCTTTTGAAATTACATGTGATGCTAGTGATTATGTTGTAGGTGATGTTCTAGGGCAAAGAGTTGATAAGAAATCAAATGTTATTCAATACGCTAGTAAAACTCTAGCCAATGCTCAAAGAAATTATGCTACTACTAAAAAAGAATTCTTAGCAGTTGTATTCGCTTGTGATAAGTTTAGACCTTATATTGTTGATTCTAAAGTAACTATTCACATGGATCATGCTGCTATTAAATATCTTATGGAAAAGAAAGATGCTAAACCTAGACTTAATAGCTGGGTTCTCTTGCTACAAGAATTTGATTTTCATATTATTGATAGAAAGGGAGATGAGAACCCCGTTGCAGACTGTAACATCCCAAATTTTGGAATGTTAATATAATTAATTGAATTGTTTGTTTGTTTGCTTGAGTGAATTAAACTTGAGTGAAATTTGAACCTTTTCAAAAACTTTTGAAAGAGAGGGAATAAAATGACTTTCCCCTTCTCCGGTAAATTCAAATTCACCCTATTAAAATCAATGAGAGAAGATGACATGACTTCTTCAACTATAAAGAATTTGAGCGGAGTTTTGCAATTTAATTCTTTCAAATATTTGCACTTGCTTCTCTATTTTTCTTCCCAGAAATACCCGAAAATAAATTCTTGCAAGCAAGAAAGAGCGGAGGAAAATGACCCTCCAAAATCAGGGCATTTTGAAAATATTTGAGCCAAGAAAAACCAAAGTTTTATTTAAAAATTATTTGCAAAAAGAAATAAAGCCTTTAGGGATTTTCTGAAAAACATTTTTCTAAGTTCTTATTTTGGCCGTGGAATAATGCTCATCATCTACATTTTATTTTTCTGATAATTTTAGTATATAAAACTCTTTATTCGAATTGATTTGATTTCCTTTTTATTGTTTTAGTTTCCTAATTTTAAAAATAGGAATGGAATCGTTTTATTAGGAAAAACCTGCTGGCCCATTAAGCACTTTCCTATTCTAGCCCAACAAGAGATCATCTCCTTCCTCTGTTTCCTCTCACTTTACACAAGCTTTCCATATCCATGGAGACAGAATCTCCACCTTCCCGATCTCCTCGTCTTTCCATCCCAGCGCCTCCCGAGACCGCCTATAAAACCCTCTCCTCTCCTTGTTCCATTTTCCCCATCACCACGCCCCTCCCTGCCCGTAGCCTTCTCGCCACCGTCCTCCTTTTCCTGCCTAGAACGCTCACCGGAGCTCTCCTGGAACCTCCCATCGCCCAGCGCCACCTCCCCAGCGCCGACCCCTCCTCCGCCACCCCCACCTCGGCGACCTCGCCCCCTCGCCGAGCAGCCCTCCACATCGCCGTCTCCTTCCTGCCATCTCTACCTCACGTCTGAGTAACTCCGTTTTCGTTTTCAGATTTTATATCCGTAACAGATTTAGTTCCGTTCTTGTTTAGCTTATAACTTTTGATCTAGAAGTCCAATGATGCTGATTCTTTTTGCGTTAGATCACAATTTTCTTGTAGTTTCAAAAATATATAATTTGTCTATGTTTGGATTTATAAAATTGAGTTAGATCAGATTTGAATTAAAGCTTGTTTTGCCTATTCCGGGAGTTTCATAATAGATTTTTATTTAATTCTTTTTGCTCCTAGTTGCTTAATGAAATATTTTCTGTTTAGTTAACATAAAACCATGATTAGGTTATGTTAGAAATTTTTTTATTATATAAAACTAGTTCTAGTTGTTGTTTGAAGTAGGAAACTTGAGTTGATTTTCTTTGAGTTTTCCATTTGGGTTTTGATTTGGTTGTTTTGATGTGTTATGTTGCTATTGCTATGCTATTGTGTTATGTGGTCCTATGCTATGTGCTTATTGTGATTAATTGTTTGTCTCGGTAGAATTTTCCGGAGTGCGAAGCTTGCTACTACGAATCCCTAGTTTTCGAAGATCGACAACAAAGCAAGTTCACTTTGACCATGCTCTTCTTACCTATGTTTTATTGCATTTAGTGGCACCTTTGCAACCACCCCTCAGTAGTGTTATTGAAATTCTTGTAGTTGAGTAGTATGCATGAGGTAGGAACCCAGCACCCTGTTACCAAGCCCGGGACGTTATTTTATTCTAATGCTACGCTGTAGTAGACGGGGTTTGGTATGAGTGTTCGAGTGGTGTGAAGGAGGACTCTCGTCAATGGCGACAACTCCACGATGGAATCTGCAAGGACTGCATCTCCAAGGCCTCAAGACTTCAAGACTCAAGACAGAATTCAATACACACTCTGGGTGAAGGGCGGTTGACGGGCACCTGGAGAACCCAGTGGTTGGCGGGATGCATGGAGAAGCGCCATGACATCTTGCGGAAAGCTTCACCCAGACTCAAAGAGGCGGAAGAATGCTTCACGCCCGAAGCTTACTGTGCAACCGCAAGTCATTATGGGCTCGCTTGGTTGACCTTAGTTGTGACTCTGGCTGGGACGGTACTAGCAGATGTAGAACTACGGTAGGATTGGATGGGTACCGGACAGTGGTCGAGGAACTCTTTGGAAGACCATGTTTGGTCATCTTGTTCTCAAACACTCTGAAGTGCGAGAGCGTAAAGAGAGGATCGAATCTTGCGGGTAAAGTGTACAAACCTCTGCAGAGGGTTTAAACCTAATCGATTAGCCGTGTCCCGTTACGGACAATTTGAGCATCTGGACTTGGATCTATCTCGGAACTCTCAACACGGATTGATAACTTAATTGTGGGCAACTTATGATGATTTTGGGCTATGAGACATCGGTTGGCGGAACCATGTCATGATAGAGAACTCTATAGTGCAGACTTCATTTATTCCTTTGATGTAGGGAAAATAAAACCAGCTTTTACGCAAATAAAACTCAGATCTGAGCCACAAAGCCCCACTGCATATAGTATAGTTTTATCACCTGTTTTCTTTTATTGTGATCTTGCGGTACATTCAATGTCTTGACCTACACGGTTGCAACGTATCATGTTGCAGATATTTCCTCGACAGTAAGAGTTACGATCTGAGGTTACGGTCTACACTCAACCTGCCGATGGCGTTGATGGGACTCCACACCCGTTTGATTGTTTCGCTGAGTATTATGAGGTATATATCATTTTCGTTATTTGTACATGTGATTGCACTTGATATATACATTGATGTACTGTGTGTGCCAATCTTGATCCGAGGATGGTACAAGAACACGAGGCTTGACCGTCCGAGGTCGGGTCGCTCTGAGAGATGGTATCAGAGCACATGTTGGCTGTAGAACGTGACCCTAGAAAATGACTTAGTAATATGAAGACCGCAATAGGAATGACCCTTGTTTTGTACTACTCTCGTAACACCTGATTCCTTTTACTGAACCTTCCTTATTCCACACTATAGATAGAGAGCTACATTCTGAACAAAAGAGAACACTACGAGAAGGTTCTTGGAGGCCCCTTCCTTGTGGAGCTAGTCAGGCTGCTGAAGTTACCGATACACGAGATCAAGGCAACTAAGAGGGCGCCCAGATCGTGGGGAGTCAAGACCCAAGTTTTTGGTCGTAAAGAAGCCCCCAAGACTACAGACATCAGCTTCGGAACTATAAATGGTGACTGTGATATGGGCATCAACACTGCCGTCCATGATGCTATTGCACGTTTATGCTATCGTCATCGTGTTGCACTAAACCCACACTTCTTTGGAAGGATGGGATGGCAGAAGTCTGATGGAGCAACTATTGCCTTGACGGAAGCGCAAAAGATGAAGTTCTCCCCACTTTTAGTGTACAATCAGGATCTGGAACAATACGTCAAGAATCTTCAGATGGACCTCTGAAGAATCCTCGAGGAGGATAAATGAATAAAGTTGGAAGTAATGCCTGACCATACCAAATCATGTGGGTGGCAGCATTTGTAACAAAGTACTTTTTGGAATTTGGATTTACGAAAATGATTAAGGATGTAATGAAAGATAGCTATGAAAATAATGAGATGTTATGGATAAACTTGTGCATTTATTTCGGTCATAGTACTCTGTAAAGCCACAAGATCAATGAAGAAAGAAATGTGTTATCCATGACGGTCCATAGAAGGAAGCTGGACAAAATAAGTTGGAATTTTGCTTTCGATATGATGGTATGAAGAAACAGAGCACTACTGGATTTAAAGGAGGTGTAACAAGAGAGTTACTCCAAGGATGAGTTAAAGCTGCACTAGTGTTGAAGTGGGCCATAACCCACAGGCCCAGGATTTTTGAAAGGAAACTGATATAACCTTGATAAAGGAATAAATTGGAGGAATCAGCAGTCCAATCAGCATACGTTCCGTAGGAGGTTACGCAAAAACCTAAGAGTGGTGAAGTAACGATAGATGTTTTGTTTGGCTTGCAGAAACCATGGATTTACTCGAAACCAGTTCGGGAACAAGAGAAATTTCTGTAATGCTGGTGAGAATGCCCAAGTGTTAGAATACGTGATTCGATATTTACGTATGTGGTAATGGTTCAAGTACGGGATGGATTGGCCCCCATACCGGAGACTTCTATCATGAACTATCATATGTTGATGGAAAATCAGAGAGCCTTGAAAAACTTAGAAGAGTGTCGACGCGATAAGCCATAAAACCATAAAATGGTAGGACGATGGAACCCCATTTCAGGCAACCGTTGCCAAACGTAGGTTATATGGTGAGGTTCAACCCAGACCCGTTTTCTGCAGGAGAAAACCATAAATTGTAGACCACCATGAGTGTTTCGATAGTTGTTTAGAATGGACACAGACCCATCAGCTAAGAAGATCCAGTCTCGGACGAACTTCAACTTTGACGAACCGACCCAAGCTTTTGAGGAAAACTCTATGCTTCTGACAGAAGAGCTTTAATGAAGGAGCTATTGTAAGATATGTGAAGAGACATACATTGTCAGCCCACCAGAGGAAATATCTGAGTTTATTGGAACCATGACCTTGTTTTTAAGTGTGGTAGCACCCCGACCTTCGACCAAGACATTTGCTAGAAGACCCCAACCCTAACCTTTTCTTGTTAGCCTCTTGAATCTCGAGGGCGAGATTCATTTTAAGTGTGGTAGGTTTGTAACATCCCAAATTTTGGAATGTTAATATAATTAATTGAATTGTTTGTTTGTTTGCTTGAGTGAATTAAACTTGAGTGAAATTTGAACCTTTTCAAAAACTTTTGAAAGAGAGGAATAAAATGACTTTCCCTTCTCCGGTAAATTCAAATTCACCCTATTAAAATCAATGAGAGAAGATGACATGACTTCTTCAACTATAAAGAATTTGAACGGAGTTTTTGCAATTTAATTCTTTCAAATATTTGCACTTGCTTCTCTATTTTTCTTCCCCGAGAAATACCCCGAAAAATAAATTCTTGCAAGCAAGAAAGAGCGGAGGAAAATGACCCTCCAAAATCAGGGGCATTTTTGAAAATATTTGAGCCAAGAAAAACCAAAGTTTTTATTTAAAAATTATTTGCAAAAAGAAATAAAGCCTTTAGGGATTTTCTGAAAAACATTTTTTCTAAGTTCTTATTTTGGCCGTGGAATAATGCTCATCATCTACATTTTATTTTTCTGATAATTTTAGTATATAAAAACTCTTTATTCCGAATTGATTTGATTTCCTTTTTATTGTTTTAGTTTCCTAATTTTAAAAATAGGAATGGAATCGTTTTTATTAGGAAAAACCTGCTGGCCCATTAAGCACTTTCCTATTCTAGCCCAACAAGAGATCATCTCCTTCCTCTGTTTCCTCTCACTTTACACAAGCTTTCCATATCCATGGAGACAGGAATCTCCACCTTCCCGATCTCCCTCGTCTTTCCATCCCAGCGCCTCCCGAGACCGCCTATAAAACCCTCTCCCTCTCCTTGTTCCATTTTCCCCATCACCACGCCCCCTCCCTGCCCGTAGCCTTCTCGCCACCGTCCTCCTTTTCCTGCCTAGAAACGCTCACCAGGAGCTCTCCTGGAACCTCCCCATCGCCCAGCGCCACCTCCCCAGCGCCGACCCCTCCTCCGCCACCCCCACCCTGCTTGGCGACCTCGCCCCCTCGCCGAGCAGCCTCCACATCGCCGTCTCCTTCCTGCCATCTCTACCTCACGTCAGGTAACTCCGTTTTCGTTTTCAGATTTTATATCCGTAACAGATTTAGTTCCGTTCTTGTTTAGCTTATAACTTTTGATCTAGAAGTCCAATGATGCTGATTCTTTTTGCGTTAGATCACAATTTTCTTGTAGTTTCCAAAATATATAATTTGTCTATGTTTGGATTTATAAAATTGAGTTAGATCAGATTTGAATTAAAGCTTGTTTTGCCTATTCGGGAGTTTCATAATAGATTTTTATTTAATTCTTTTTGCTCCTAGTTGCTTAATGAAATATTTTCTGTTTAGTTAACATAAAACCATGATTAGGTTATGTTAGAAATTTTTTATTATATAAAACTAGTTCTAGTTGTTGTTTGAAGTAGGAAACTTGAGTTGATTTTCTTTGAGTTTTCCATTTGGGTTTTGATTTGGTTGTTTTGATGTGTTATGTTGCTATTGCTATGCTATTGTGTTATGTGGTCCTATGCTATGTGCTTATTGTGATTAATTGTTTGTCTCGGTAGAATTTTCCGGAGTGCGAAGCTTGCTACTACGAATCCCTAGTTTTCGAAGATCGACAACAAAGCAAGTTCACTTTGACCATGCTTCTTACCTATGTTTTATTGCATTTAGTGGCACCTTTGCAACCACCCCTCAGTAGTGTTATTGAAATTCTTGTAGTTGAGTAGTATGCATGAGGTAGGAACCCAGCACCCTGTTACCAAGCCCGGGACGTTATTTTATTCTAATGCTACGCTGTAGTAGACGGGGTTTGGTATGAGTGTTCGAGAGTGGTGTGAAGGAGGACTCTACGTCAATGACGACAACTCCACGATGGAATCTGCAAGGACTGCATCTCCAAGGCCTCAAGACTTCAAGACTCAAGACAGGAATTCAATACACACTACTGGGTGAAGGACGGTTGACGGGCACCCTGGAGAACCCAGTGGTTGGCGGGATGCATGGAGAAGCGCCATGACATCTTTGAAAGCTTCACCCAGACTCAAAGAGACGGAAGAATGCTTCACGCCCGAAGCTTACTGTGCAACCGCAAGTCATTATGGGCTCTGGCTTGGTTGACCTTAGTTGTGACTCTGGCTGGGGCGGTACTAGCAGATGTAGAACTACGGTAGGATTGGATGGGTACCGGACGGTGGTCGAGGAACTCTTTGGAAGACCATGTTTGGTCATCTTGTTCTCAAACACTGAAGTGCGAGAGCGTAAAGAGAGGATCGAATCTTGCGGGTAAAGTGTACAAACCTCTGCAGAGGTTTAAACCTAATCGATTAGCCGTGTCCCGATTTACGGACAATTTGAGCATCTGGACTTGGATCTATCTGGAACTCTCAACACGGATTGATAACTTAATTGTGGGCAACTTATGATGATTTTGGGCTATGAGACATCGGTTGGCGGAACCATGTCATGATAGAGAACTCTATAGTGCAGATTTCATTTATTCCTTTGATGTAGGGAAAATAAAACCAGCTTTTACGCAAATAAAACTCAGATACAGAGCCACAAAGCCCTACTGCATATAGTATAGTTTTATCACCTGTTTTCTTTTATTGTGATCTTGCGGTACATTCAATGTCTGACCTACACGGTTGCAACGTATCATGTTGCAGATATTTCCTCGACAGTAAGAGTTACGATCTGAGTGGTTACGGTCTACACTCAACCTGCCGATGGCGTTGATGGGACTCCACACCCGTTTGATTGTTTCCGCTGAGTATTATGAGGTATATATCATTTTACGTTATTTGTACATGTGATTGCACTTGATATATACATTGATGTCTTGTGTGTGCAAAGATACCGATCCGTGGATGGCACGGTAATACGTAGGCTTGACCGTCTGAGGTCGGGTCGCTACACAGACAACCTGTCTAGGTTAGAAAATGTTCTTGATGACCCACTACCTATTGATGATAGTTTTCCTGATGAGCAATTAAATGTCATAAATGCCTCTCGTAGTACTCCGTGGTATGCTGATTATGCTAATTACATTGTTGCTAAATTTATACCACCTAGTTTCACATACCAGCAAAAGAAAAGGTTTTTCTATGACTTGAGACATTACTTTTGGGATGACCCACATTGAACATATAAAGGATAAGCTAGTGCGCCCAACTAGCGGCACCAGCCACGTCTCCTTTTATTCAGCGAGCGGAAGCATAAGCGAGAGAAGGAGCGAGCGAAGGAATCCACGTCTGTGCGAGCGAAGGAACGAGGCGAGTCCCTCCCCTCCTCCCAAGCGAGCTCGTGTTCCCTCCCCTCCTCCCACCTCAGAACCCTAGCCGCCTCCTCCTCCTCCCTCCCATCGCAGCCACCTCCCCCCCCCGCCGCATCTCGTCCGCCCGGATGCGGAGGCGAGCTTCCAGTGGCGGTGGCGCCTGCTCGAGGAGGCGGCGATCGCGGGTCAGTTGGATCGAGGCGTGGGAGCGGCGGATGCGGCGGCGGCGGCGTCGACCTATGAAGAGGCGAGAGGAGCGGTGGTGTCGGCGTCGAGCTACGAAGAGGCGCCGCTCGGGCTCGAGACCACGGAGGCGGGAGCGGCTACTTCGGGCCCCGATCTGAGAGGGTACGAAGCAGGGAAGGATGGCATCATCGCCGTCACAGGTCTTCCTTCAGTCCCTTTCATTCCCTCTCTGGTTCATCCTCTTCCCATCCCTCGTATTAGGTAAGTTTTATTAGGATCCGGTGGCACCGTGCGCCATGATTTCAGATTGGCCTGCCTGCTACCCCGAATGGATGCGCCACCCAGTCAGCCGAGTGATGGCAGAATATGCTTTTGTAGAACTGCATATCTATTTGTTATGAATCTAGAGTCTCAAAGCAAATAAGTTGCTAAATCATTGACTGGTTGTTTCCATGTTTGTATTATGCGCTTCTCACTCGGCGAGGGGAGCATTAGACCTCCTATGGTCTGGATTTCTCCAAATGATTAGGCTTTGCAAAAATTGTGTACGCATGTCTTATAGCCTAGGTATTGCTCTTCTAGATATACTCTATTATTTTTGTTCACTTAATTATAATGAGTATTTAAACTTCTTCAAGCATATTGGACTTTTGAATCTATGTAGCCAGCTCTTTGGAATTTATCTAGACATGTATTTTTGGTAATGATATGTATTTGCAAGCTTCTCAGTTTTTTCTATTGTTGGGTACATATAGATAATTTTGTTGGGTATCTACAAAGTACATATAGATAATTTTCGACCATTTGTGACTGAAAGATTTTTGCCATAAGAAAATTAACTCTGTCGAGCAGTGCTCGTTGTCAAGGAAATGACGGGAAAATGCTGAGCCTTATTGATTGGAAGAGGAATGATAATCCTACAAATAGATCTATAATGAATTAGACTTGAGAACAATCAACAAATAATAAACAGTCCCAAACTTGTAGATGTTGTTTGATTCAAATACCGACTTAAGCATTTGGCGCATCTAAAATTCATCAAAAAGGATGCGTGATTTTCTGCCTAATCACTTAGTGTATTGTTTGGTAATCAGGTTATCCTGGACCTCTTTGGGGACAACAAGTTTTCTTCTTAATGCACTGCAAGTTAAAAAAAGACAGTGACTAATGACTCTTCGTATCTCTCTATTCACCCATGTGCTTAGCTGCAAAAATTCTAAAAAGATGCGCCTAATGAGGGGTGGCGGATGTGCGTCCTCTAGGGCCTCGTCAGCCAGAGAAGGAGAGGAGGAGCGGTTGCCGACGAGCGAGGTGGCTCTGTTTGGACCAGCCATGGTGTTGGCTGTTGACTCCCACCGGTCTTGTCTCCCCCAACCCTTCCATGGAGCTCACTTAGCCACCGGCCGGCACATCTTCTTCTCGCTCACAGCACCAAGTTAGGCAAAATTTCTTTCTTTTTCCCATGATGTGATTTCTTTTGCTTGGATGGATTACAACTGGTTGGAGTAGCGGATGTGTGAAGTTTTGCATGTAATCTAAATTCTGTATTTTATCTAGCTAAGTTAAGCAAAAGCTTGTTCTTTTACAATGACTAAAGCAAAATCATTCTCTTGCAGGCCATGTAGCTTACATTTTAACTGTTATTGCTGATTGGAGCCATTGCTATTGGCTATTTATACATAAGATGGAAGGTGAATCGAGATTTTTGTGAGGGGGATTGGATTTTATCCAGATGGCTTGCTTCTCGTGATGAGACTGATACTAATGAACTAATGAAGACATGAAGGTTGCATCTTATCCCCATTTCCCTTTCTACATTCGCCATTTAGTCAATTAACATACATTGTACTATTTCCCTTTCTACAGTTGCCATTTAGTTGATTAACATAGATTGTACTATTTTCTGTTAAGCACACTATGGGTCAATGAATGTGGAATTGGCTACTTTTTATATCCCTGGACCATATATATTACATGCATCAGTACTTGATGCATCTCTGATATGCTTTTGCTTTTTACTGTTACCCTTAATTAGTACTTTTCTATGAACCCAACGTTTAGGTTGCAGGCTCAACTGCATATCTATTTTCTCTGTATGAATTTTTTAGCGAGCTTTGAAGTGAATGTGGTGATCAAGGCTCTAATATGTATTCTTTATTTGCATGAATGTTGTGTGCATATAGGTACTTGCAATGGAATATTTTTCTCATAGACGAGAAGTACTTTGAAAACAAATTTTAAAAATTGATATAATTTTACAAGTGTGCAGATACCTGACAAGGCAACAATGCTATTGTTCAAATGTAGTCGAGCCGGGCTTTTGGTGTTTTCGGTGCTATTGTTCAAATTTTTCTTTCTTAGATTCATTGCAACCAAAAGATTTGGTAATATTTTTTTTCTGGAAACATAGATACACTTGTTGGTGTTGTATACTGGAATCTGTAAGTATTGTCATAGGAATTTTTTTATCCTAAGGATTCACACAGATTGGAGGGGAATTAGTATCTAACATCTTGTTAAATGTACACAAACTGGTATATCTTCATGGCTTTTAAGCTATATAATTGTAGACGATAATGTATGCTTTGATAAAGTAATATCTTACTTCTCGGTGCTTGGATAAAATAGTATAGTTTGCTGAAAATATGTTCATACTGTACAAACTGACAATCAGCCTATGGTGAAGTTAAAAGAAGCAAAAGTATTGTGTGTATAATCATTAGATTTGTTAAGGTGAATCAGATTTATTTTTGCTGCTATATGTAGAATGTAGTTTTATTTTAATTCCTGTTGCTGCGTTTGGCCTTACATGTCGATGGGTGTGGCCGATCCCTTGTTAGTTTGTTGCTCGATTTGGTTTGGTCCAAGGTAGGCTGTGTGTTGTCTACGTCTGTATATTCGTTGGCTGGATAAGAAAATTTTGCAGGTTTTTCTCTGGTTTGGTTGCTTCTACTCTGAGTGCAGGTTCCTATGATTTCTAGACAATGTATTGGTTCTAAGGATTGCTCGGTTAGTTTAAAAGTGCTTTGATTTCCTTCTTGTCTTCACGCACAGACCTTCAAGATGGCTAGGTTTGCATGGGCATGGGGTTTGGTACACCTATCCTCTATTTAGATTTTTTTTAATAAATTCAGTTTATCACGAACACCATAAATGTGTTATCAGTTTACTATATTGGCACATGAGCTATTTTTTAGTCAATGCGTGCCGAGTCCACTTGGAACTGAATATGTAGTGTTTTCTTTGAAACTGAGTAACTGTGGTTGAAATTTAGTTTCATTTGGACGAACTACCCCAAGTATCATCAATTCATGATGGCTAATTTGTTTTGGTTCTTGATGAATCGGCCATGGTCCTGATTTAAGAGTTTTTATGTTATTTCTCAGCCTATTTGAGTTGTTATCGTTTCTGTTTAACACACACAATTGTAGCTACCCTTTTTGATTCAGAAAAATGATCTTCATGTCTGTGGTTTGGTTAAACATTTTCTCAGCATATCTCTATTCATCAGTCTTAACTCGCATAACATCCAATATAGTTTGTCTGATCCAGACTAAATGTTGGTTGTTGCTATGTTTTGTGTGCAGTCTATTTCTCTTCTATCTTGGTCATTAAAGATGTGACAAGAAAGAAATTTCAAAAGGTTTGATAATCTAGAATGCTCATATGGAGTTATTTGAACCAGTTCTTTTAGTTGCTGCTGAGACCAGATGTATTGAAAAAATTTAAAATATACCAACAGTAGGGTTGACCAATAATGCTGAATTGATTCATTCTTCAGGCCTTATGCACAATTTCCACAATGTTAAGATAATATATGCTTTAATGCTCCTATGCACTACTTTAATGCTTCTGCTTGTTTGTCTGAATCTTGTTGTTGTTCATTAATTTCTTGCCGCCTGTTGTTGCCCATGAGGGGGAGTCGGATCCATCATGGATAACCATCCCTGATGAGCTTTTAATACATACTGATGGTGACAAAATTGATGCCATTGTTCACGTTGTATACAAAGATGTTCCTACTAGGTATTCTGACGTTGATTATCTAAAAGAAAGAGCAATTCTAACACCAACGAACCAAGTAGCTGAAAATTATAAACGAGTGTGTTCTATCTTTAGTGCCTACCAGTGAGAGAGTAACTAAGCTGTGTCAAGTGTCCATGCATATGTTTTATATGCAAATACATTTCCTCTTTTGCACAAACCATGCTTCATGTACAATGATATTTAATAGCAGCAAACTAAACAGGTTGGTTAGGAAACTGAAGCTGCAGCTACTGAAGAGCCAAAGAACATTCTTGTTGAACAGGCTAAAGCCAAGAGGTAAAGACTCATAGTCTGTTACATCCAACCAGTTCAATGTAAGATATGGCGTGCCGCCTCTTGTTCTTCCTTTACCTTGTCTTATTTGACAACCAAAGCATCCTTCTCTGCGGCTCTCAAAAATGCTTTCTTCTTCACACGATGCATGTTATGCCATTTGATCAAACTACTTTTCTGCCACAGCTATATTCAAATAGATCATAGGCCCAATAAAACATCATTTTACTTCAAAATCTAATATAAATTTATTTATTTTCATGTTGCATATACAGGCAACTCTTCCTGTTGCATCAAAAGTAACTTGCTTCGTACATGCAAACTAATTAGCCATATAGTTAAATTAGCTACGCATTAACATTCAGTACATCTACTGCTTATTTATGTTGTGTTCTATTTGCTATGTCCAATCTTTATGCGCTTGTTATTTTTATCACACTATAATCAAGCTTCTGTTGTTATAGCAATACGAAATCCTATGCATCAAGCTTCTGTTCTTATAGCAATTACAGTTTTGATACCTCTGTTTCTTTATATCATCTTGTTGGGTTTCTGTTTCTCTTCATATTGGATACAGATATGTGATTCTCATGTGGTCCTTTCGCTGGAAACCTGCTAATCTTAGGGGTGCTGCTACTGGTGTAAAAACCATTTTATCAAAAAGAACTAGTGTAGTAGCTAATCCAAGCATTGAAGAATTGACGCAGAGGTTACGCTATATTGGCATGAAGTGAGAGTAGCGCGTGAAGACTACATAAGATAGTTTCTGGTGACCTTCAGTCTATATGTCCTAACCAACAACAGCCACCTTTTATTTCATATCAATCGATCCAGTATCTTTCCCCTTTTGGCATTGCTCTGAGCAAGATATGTATAGCCTTTAGATTTCCATTCGTGTATGATACTACATGTACAGTTTAGACCTCATTACTGTCTCTGTGGTCAAAAGAAGTTTGTGATCACTTGTTCTATATATGTAATCAAATACCCTTCTACTAATATTTTCAGAAGATTATTTATGTATGTTTACACTGGTTAGAGAAATCATCACACTGCCAGCAGCAGTTTTTATTTCCATATGTTTCAATAAGATCTTCTGACCAACTCATCTGTCTCTAAATATTTTTATGTGTACTCTTTCAATACTTGGCTTGCTCTTGGCCTTTGCGCCATTGGCTCAACGGGTCATCTAGTATTTATAAAGAAGGAGCAGATGGTGTTATTAGACGTTGTGTACCTGAGCATGAACAGGAACAGATCCTACGCAAGTGTCACTCCGAGGCTTATGGAGGACACCACACCTGGAGATAGAACCGCACATAAGGTATTGCAATCCGGTTTTATTGGCCTACTCTCTTCAAGGATGCTCGTAAGTTTGTCCTATCTTGTGATGAATGTCAAAGAATTGGTAATATTAGTAGACGTCAAGAAATGCCTATGAATTATTCACTTGTTATTGAACCATTTGATGTTTGGGGCTTTGATTATATGGGACCTTTTCCTGCCTCTAATGGATATACACATATTTTAGTTGCTGTTGATTACGTTACTAAGTGGGTAGAAGCTATTCCAACTAGTAGTGCTGATCATAACACATCTATTAAAATGCTTAAAGAAGTTATTTTTCCGAGGTTTGGAGTCCCTAGATATTTAACAACTGATGGTGGTTCACATTTTATTCATGGTGCTTTCCGTAAAATGCTCGCTAAATATGATGTTAATCATAGAATTGCATCCCCTTATCAACCACAGTCTAGTGGTCAAGTAGAATTGAGTAACAGAGAGCTCAAATTAATTTTGCAAAAGACTGTTAATATATCTAGAAAGAATTGGTCCAAGAAACTTGATGATGCATTATGGGCATATAGAACTGCATATAAAAATCCTATGGGTATGTCTCCGTATAAAATGGTTTATGGAAAAGCATGTCACTTGCCTCTCGAACTAGAACATAAGGCATATTGGGCTATTAAAGAGCTCAATTGTGATTTAAACTTGCCGGTGAGAAGAGGTTATTTGATATTAGCTCACTTGATGAATGGAGAACCCAAGCTTATGAAAATGCCAAGTTGTTTAAAGAAAAAGTTAAAAGATGGCATGACAAAAGAATACAAAAGCGTGAGTTTAATGTAGGTGATTATGTATTGCTATACAACTCTCGTTTAAAATTTTTTGCAGGAAAACTCCTCTCTAAATGGGAAGGCCCTTACGTTATCGAGGAGGTCTATCGTTCCGGTGCCATAAAAATCAACAACTTCGAAGGCACAAATCCGAAGGTGGTGAACGGTCAAAGAATTAAACATTATATCTCAGGTAATCCTATAAATGTTGAAACCAATGTTATTGAAACTGTAACCCCGGAGGAATACATAAGGGACACATTTCGGAATGTTCCAGACTCTGAAAAGGAATAGGTATGTGGTACGGTAAGTAAACCGACTCCAAAACAGTTTTTAAGGCAATATTTCTCCGTTTTGGAATATTTAGAAAAATAGAAAAATAAGAAGCAGACCGGGAAGGACACGAGGCCTCCACGAGGGCGGAGGGCGCGCCCTACCCTACTGGGCACGCCCCCCTACCTCGTGGGCACCTCGTGTGCTCTTCGGACTCCGTTTTCTTGCACGTTTCGTATTTTGGTTGGTAAAAATTCATTATATATCCTCCCGAAGGTTTTGACTCCCGTATCACACAAATATCCTTTGTTTTCTTTTCGAGTTGTCCCGCTGCAGATAAGAGCAACATGTCGTCCCAGGATTCTGAAGGAGAAAGCTATGTGGCTGATTACCTTACAAATCCTAAGGTCTATGGAGATGTGGAGCATTGTGGTTGGACTACGGAAGAAGAAGAGGACTATGAACCCAAGAGGAGGGAGGAGACGAGCTCAGATGAAGATGAAGTCCCATTACCTCAACCTGGGGACATGCATGTGGAGTTTAAAAAGTCAAGCCTCCCTGAAAGAGCAAAGAAACTTAAGATCGAGTTTATCCCTTTTCGTCTCTTGCAGGAAAACAAGGTGAACTATGCAAAAGATATTAAGCCCGAGCGGAGATTGATGACCTGAGGGATCAAAATTCTGTCCTCAAGCGCAAATTAAGGATGAAGCCTACACCATCATCTCCACCATCCCCGAAGAAGGAGACATAATCACATGGGTATGGGCACTCCCCTTGGCAACTGCCAAGCTAGGGGGAGGTGCCCCGGTATCGTATCACCATCACACTCCTATCTTTACCGTTTTTCTTAGTTCGATCCTATTTAGTAGTATCTTGATCTAGTAGAATAAAGTTTATGGCATGATCTAGTTTGAGTTTTGCTTTATGATCCCTTTATGTAATTGAGTCCCTGAGCTATATAATAAATATTAGTGTTGAGTCAAGGGCTTGATTATCTTGCTATGATCTTGAGTGAATAAAACAAAAGAGAAAAGAATAAAAAGAAACAAAAATATCATGTTGATCTTATTAAGGGTAATGATTTCACATAGAAAGAGTATGATGATTAAAAGTTGTTGAGAGTTGACAAACATAGCTTTGGTCATCGTTGCAATTAATAGGAAGTAATAAAGAAAGAGAGGTTTCACATATAAATATACTATCTTGGACATCTTTTATGATTGGGACCACTCATTAAAATATGACATGCTAAAGAGTTGATGTTGGACAAGTAAGACAACGTAATGGATTATGTTTTCTTATATCTGAGATAAAGTATATTGTCATGGATCATCCAACATGTTGAGCTCGCCTTTCCCCCTCGTGCTAGCCAAATTCTTAGCACCAAGTAGAGATACTACTTGTGCTTCCAAAAACCCTTAAACCAGTTTTGCCATGAGAGTCCACCATACCTACCTATGGATTGAGTAAGATCCTTCAAGTAAGTTGTCATCGTTGCAAGCAATAAAAATTGCTCTCTAAATATGTATGATTGATTGGTGTGGAGGAAATAAGCTTTATACGATCTTGTGATGTGGAAGAAATAAAAGTGATGGACTGCATCATAAAGGTTCATATCACAAGTGGCAATATAAAGTGACGTTCTTTCGCATTAAGATTTTGTGCATCCAACCCTGAAAGCGCATGGCAACCTCTGCTTCCCTCTGCGAAGGGCCTATCTGTTACTATTATCCTCTACCTTATGCAAGAGTCATGGTGATCTTCACCTTTCCTTTTTACATTTTACCCTTTGGCAAGCACAGGGTGTTGGAAAGATCCTGATAGATATATCTAATTGGATGTAAGTTAGCATGAGTTATTATTGTTCACATTACCCTTGAGGTAAAAGGTTGGGAGGCGAAACTATAAGCCCCTATCTTTCTCTGTGTCCGATTAAGACTCCGTAACCACAAGTATTGCGTGAGTGTTAGCAATCATGAAAGACTAAATGATAGTTGAGTATGTGGACTTGCTAGATAGCTCTGACATAGACTCTTTCTGAAGTTATGATAAATTGCAATTGCCTCAATGACTGAGATTATAGTTTGTTGGTTCTCAATAAAGTTTCTGATTCATACTTTGCATTATGAATAGATTATTACTTGAGCATAAGAAATCATATGACAATATCTATATTTGTTGCTGTTATGAGAATAATCATGATGCCCTCATGTCCGTATGTTATTTTTATCGACACCTCTACCTCTAAACATGTGGACATATTTATTGTTATCGGTTTCCGCTTGGGGACAAGCGAGGTCTAAGCTTGGGGGAGTTGATACGTCCATTTTGCATCATGCTTTTATATCGATATTTATTGCATTATGGGTTGTTATTACACATTATGTTACAATACTTATGCCTATTATCTCTTATTTTACAAGGTTTACATAAGGAGGGGAATGCTTGCACTGGAATTTCAGGATGGAAAAGGAGCAAATATTAGAGACCTATTCTGCACAACTCAAAAGTCCTGAAACTCCACGAAAGTTATATTTGGAAATAATAAAAAATATTGAGCGGAATAAATACATCAGGGGGGGCCTCCACTGCCACGAGGGTGGGGCGCACCTAACCCCCGGGCGCCCCGCCTCGTGGGCCTTTGTTGGACCTCGGTGCCCATCTTCCGTATATGAAGTCTTTCGTCCAAAGAATAATCATAAGCAAGCTGTCGGGACGAGACTCCGCCGCCACGAGGCGGAACCTTGGCGGAACCAATCTAGGGCTCTGGCAGAGCTGTTCTGCCAGGGACACTTCCCTCCGGGATGGGGAAATCATCGCCATCGTCATCACCAACGCTCCTCTCATCGGGAGAGGGCAATCTCCATCAACATCTTCACCAGCACCATCTCCTCTCAAACCCTAGTTCATCTCTTGTATCCAGTTCTTGTCTCATAGTCTGGGAATGGTACCTGTAGGTTGCTAGTAGTGTTGATTACTCCTTGTAGTTGATGCTAGTTGGTTTATTTGGTGGAAGATCATATGTTCAGATCCATTATGCATATTAATACCCCTCTGATTATGAACATGAATATGCTTTGTGAGTAGTTGCGTTTGTTCCTGAGGACATGGGAGAAGTCTTGCTATTAGTAGTCATGTGAATTTGGTATTCGTTCGATATTTTGATGAGATGTATGTTGTCTATCCTCTAGTGGTGTTATGTGGACGTCGACTACATAACAGTTCACCATTATTTGGGTGTAGAGGAAGGCATTGGGAAGTAATAAGTAGATGATAGGTTGCTAGAGTGACATAAGCTTAAACCCTAGTTTATGCGTTGCTTCGTAAGGGGCTGATTTGGATCCATATGTTTCATGCTATGGTTAGGTTTACCTTAATACTTTTGTTGTAGTTGCGGATGCTTGCAATAGAAGTTAATCATAAGTGGGATGCTTGTTCAAGTAAGAACATCACCCAAGCACCGGTCCACCCACATATCAAATTATCAAAGTACCGAACGTGAATCATATGAACATGATGAAAACTAGCTTGACGACAATTCCCATGTGTCCTTGGGAGCGCTTTTCTCCATATAAGAGTTTGTCCAGGCTTGTCCTTTGCTACAAACACTACAAAAAAATACACTTCCATGATGATACGTGTTTGTCACAGTAGGTCGCGTTTTTTGTCATGCATGTACACCCATGACAAATTTATGATGTAATCAAGATAGTCATACATGTGTTTGTCAGAGAAGTGTTCCATGACATTACCAAAATTATCATCACGGAAGTGTCCACTTCCATGACGATAAATCGTGCGTCCACGAAGTGCTTTCGTCAAGGGTGATCGACACGTGGCATCCACCGTAATGGAACGCCGTTAAGCTATCGGGTCGGGTTTTGGATCTGATAACCCGTTAACAGCCCCGACCAATGGGGATTTTCCACGTGTAAAATCATCATTGGCTGGAGGAAACACGTGTCTGCTCATCGTTGGGACAGATGTCATCCACTCATTGGACGGAAGGCGCCTATGATACGTCGACATGTGGCACGGCCCAACAGAGGCCCATTCTTGTGAAAAGGCCGGCCCATTTCACTTGGTCAAAATGTGGCGGGCCGGCCCATAGAAAGCATGTTAACGGCCTGTTCGCATATAGCCCATTTACAGCCCGCTAACCCAAGGCCCGTTACGCCCTATCCGAATTAGGCCCAAGAGTGTCATCTGGCCACCCAATATGATTCCAGCTGCGTTTTCGCTTCGCCCATGTATGGCCCATGACGCCTTTCGCCATATGAGGCTCTATGTAACTCTTGGCCTATTAATGGCCCGTGGTGAAATCGCCCGTAGTGATAAAGATATCACTTTACACCCATTAACGGCCGTGGTGAAACCGCCCGTAATGAACAAAGGTATCACTTTATACCCATTAACGGCTTGTTATTCCATTGGGCCGTTTCCAGCCCATGTTATCTTTCGGCCTTCTCGGAGCCCATTTATTCTTGGGCTCATTTACGGCCCGTTACTGTCATTTTCTGCTTGTGGGCCAAATTCAGCCCGTGGTTATAGTCGGCCCGTTTGTGGTCCGTTAATACGTTGGGCCGTTTTCATAGCGTCATGAAATACGGCCTATTGATGGCCCGTTATGGTCAGCCCATGAACGGAAGATTCCAACTCTAGCCCGTTTACGGCCATAATGCGGCATGTTATTGGCCATGTTATCATACTGCCCGTATAAGGCCCATTGATGATACGGCCCGTAGAAAGCCCATTGTTTCTACGGCCCTTAGAAGGCCCATTGTTTCTACGGCCCGTAGAAGGCCCACTGTTTCTACGGCCCGTAGGAGGCCTAGTGTCACTACAGTAAATATTAGCCCATGTTTATTGTAGCCTAGTTTTTAAAAATAGGTTATTGCGGCCACTAGCAAACCGCGGACAAAGAACTGCAATGACTACAAGCAAACAAATAAACAAGACAACAAGGAAATAAATAAGCAAGCAACTTACGCTAGGCTATCACGGCTATCACATATTACATCAACTGGGCATCAAAGTTCGCCACTAGTGCAAATAAACGCGCCGACAAAAGAATATACAAAATTGAGAGCACTTCAGAAGGCACTAGGCCTGGCCAGGAAGGGCCCCCCAAACAGCTGAAGAAGCTGAGTAGACCTCAGTTGTGTCAACGGTAGATGCATCAACACTAGATTTAAGGCTTGATGGTGCGCACTGCAATCCTCTGACATCTTCATTGCATCTTTGACTTCAAGTCAAAGCTGAGCTGAAGCAAGCCTTTCCGCTTTAAGTTGAGACTGAAGAAGTCGAACTGATCGAGGCAGCGACGCGCAGAGGTTGTCTCACACCTGCCGGTGAGTAGCTTCAACTCACTGTCTTCATCAAGACAGACCTTGGGGTCATCTCGCTGTCCACAAGATGGTTTGGCTCACTATCTTCCCTAAAGTTCTGCTGGCGTGAAGAGATAGGACTCAAAGAGAAACAAGGAGACACGTAACAGGTTTCACAATTATATAAGCAAATAAATGGATCTGTTTCAGATAAGGAACATGTTTTTACAACTACAATTTGGCGGTAGTTGTTGCAAACATCCAATCAGATGTAAACAAGCAAAGCAAACAGCAGTGGAGGAAATGATGCCTATCCAAATCTATACTAGAACAAGGTTTGAAGGCTTGAGAAGGATGAACTTACATTACATGTTAACACGGGGTGGACAAAGCCCTTCTCCATGTTGATTGAAGGATAATTCAATAAATTCCCCAAAGAAAATTCTTTATAAGCGTTGGCATTATTTTACATTTTGCAAAGAGTAAATATAGATCAAATAATATTGAAGAAACCGAGGATAATGAAGCTCAAAGTGCATCGATGATACATAATCAAATAGCAATTAATTAAGTACAGTGTTACAAGGCAAAAGGCGAGAGGTATCGACGAGAGCAATGCAGAGCCCATTATTGTTTTGAGATCGTATGATCCTTTGAGCAAGGAGATTCATCTGAAATTAGTTTTCATACAAGAGAGAAGGTAAGGCACAAGCAGAAATTTAGGAGTTCAAATTTTGAATTGATATCATAGACAAGATACGACGCTGGGCTCCAAAGAATTTAATAGGGTTTGGCCACCGGAGTAGGGGTAAAGTGTGGTGCAGTTGGGCCTGTATTTTACGTGGCTGCCGATCTATCTAATTTAACAGGTATCACTACCTTTTCCAAATACATAGTTTGTACTCCTTGAGGATCTGCACTCACCCTCTTCCTTTTGGACATCTATTACGAAAGAACAACATTTGACTGGAAAAAGATAGTGTGACGACACATGGAATAGGTACAGAAAATGGATAGGTATGGCATATAATCATATATGATGCTTAAACTAAGCAGATGGTGTAACAAAGTTGTGACGCCCGGGTAATTAAGCTACAGTAATCCGCACTAATGATGCCACGTCACCTCGGTTACTGTTGAAAATCTCGCGTTAGTTCAAATCCGATTCAAAATTCAAATTCAAACAAAGTCAAACAATAAAAATTTTCAGATATTAAAACTAAAGTGTTCGGGTGGTTCCAAATAATTCATAAGTAATTATGGTGGAGGAACCACACTTTTATAAAATGTTTAGATACTCTAAAATGAATAAAACAGAGCAAATGCAATTATTTAAGTGCTTTAAAATTAATAAACATTGTCAAGACTAATTTGTTATAAGTAATAAACTATTGTGGCAAGTGGCATAAATTGTAAATTCTATTAGGTGCCACTTTAGTAAATTGCTAAAACTAAAATAAAATAGAAAAGTAAAAAGGTAAAATAAATAAAAAGGAAAACAAGAAGAAAAATAAAATGCAAAAGGACCCTCCTCCCTCGGGCCGAATGGCCCATTTAGCCAAGAGAGCCATCAGCTAAAAGGCCCACTAGCCCACCCACGCTCCCCGATCCTCGAACCCCAAACCCTAACCCACCTGCTCCCCACTCGCTTCCCCACGCCTCGATCCCATCCGGATGGGATCGATCCCCCACCCTCGACCTCTCTTCCTTCCCCGTCCGGATCGAGGCAAGGACCCCGACCCCTTCGCCTCGCCGGCCCCGCCGCCCGACGCCTCTTCCCGCGGTCGTGCCCCCTTCCCCCGCTGCCTCGACGCCACCAACCGCCTCCATCTCGCCCTCGTCTGTCGCCGAGCCGCCAACCGACGCCACAGATCCAGATCCTCCTCGGCTCCTCCTCGTCGGACTACCTCACCGCCTGCTACCTCCTCCCCATCGGATCGCCTTCTCGTCGCGGTCGTCCCGTCTTCCTCCTGCGCCCCATCGCCACCCCTATGGCCCAAAGTGAGCACGCGTCCCTCTTCCTCTCCGTCCCGTCGTGCGTGGTCACCAGCCTCCCCACGCCGCCCGCCCGCCTCCCGGCGATCGGTCGGCCGACTCGCCGCGACTGCCTCGCCTCGCCTGACGCTCTTGGCCTCGCCCGCTTCCCCTCAGTTGGCGCCTTGCCCGCCCAGCAGTTTAGTCCGTGGGCGCGCCTGCCCGCCACTTCGGCCTTGGCCGGCGCGCGTGCCTTTGCACGACCGTTCGCCGCCTGCTTCAAGACGCCGCCCTACGCGGATGCCATCGGCCGAGGCCATGGCCTCGACGACCTCAAGGCGAGCGCCGTGCCTCGCCTCGACAACCCGAACCCACTAGGCCTCCACAGGGCCAATGACATGGGCCTAACCCGTAATAAAAACAAAAAGACAAAGAAAATAAATAATTAAAATAATAACTAAAATGTTAATTAATTAATTAATTAATTAGAGAATTAATTAACTTAATTAAACCTGATTAATTAAACTTAATCGCTAATTAAACTTAATTAACTAATTAAACTTAATTAACTAATGTTAATTAACTTTGAATAGGTTAATTAGATATTAGAGAATGACATGCGGGACCCACTGTCAGGTTGACTCACCAACCTCGTTGATCGCCGACGTCAAGATGACAAAGATGTCGATGTCATAAATGCATTTTCGAAATTAATTAAATAATTAATTAAATTCTAGAAATTAATACAATCTTTTAAAAATCATATCTTTTAATCCGTAATCCGGATTAAAATATTTCCAACATGAAAGTTGCTCGTAACGACGAGACGAATCCGGATCACGCAATCCGCTCGCCCACCACACGCCTCTAACCTATCGAACCTGCATACTTTCCTCTCCGTTCATCGTCGACAGACGTCGAACCGGAAAACTTCCTGATGTTTTCCCCTAACCAAGACCCCCCTCATACCACGTTAGGGCACGCCTAGCATCGCTTCTTGACATATCATGCATCGATATGCATCTGCTTACTTTATATTCATTGTTTCTTCCCCTCTTCTCTCCGGTAGACTACGAGGCCGACGCGGTGGCCGGTTCGACCACGGTGTTGACGACCCTCTCTCTTGCTGAGCAACCAGCAAGCCCCCCCCTTGATCACCAGATATCGCTTACTCTTATCTACACCGCTTGCATTAGGGTAGCATAGCATGTTACTGTTTTCGGATACTCCTATACCGCTGCATAGCTTCGTCCTTGTAACTTCGTTGTTACCTTACCGCAATCCTATATGCTTAGTATAGGATGCTAGTACTTTCATCTGTGGCCCTACTTTCTTGTCCGTGCTGCGTGCTATACTATCGGGCCGTGATCACTCGGGAGTTGATCACGGTATATACTATATACTTATACATGATACATGTGGAGTCTAAAGTCGGTCGGTGATGGAGCACCCATGAGTGGATCATTGTGGCGGAGGCGGCAGGCAGGTTGAGACCGCTTAGAGAGAGGTGGGCCTGGCCTCGTTCGGGCGCTCGCGGTTACTTAACACGCTTAACGAGGTCTTGGTATTTGATCTGGGTTGGCTACGAGCTTATACGCACTAACCATCTACGCTGGAGTAGTTATGGGTATCCCGTCGTGGTATCACCGGCATACTTCAGACGTCACGACGAGAGGCGCGCGCGGATTGGACTGGAACGCTGGCTGGGCTAGGTCTGCTTCGGCAGCGTCACGAACGTCGGTGTGTGCTCGAGGCGATGGGCCTGCACTGCGGCGCTTAGGTTTAGACCGGCGTGTTGGCCTCTGTTGTGCCTAGGTGGGGCTGCGGCGTGTTGATCTTACGCGGCGGGCATGACCCCGGAAAGTGTGTCCGCCAAATGGGATCAAGCGTCTTTGGGTAAGATGGTGCACCCTGCAGGAAGTTAATCTATTCGGATAGCCATGATCTTGATAAATGGACGACTTGGAGTAGTACCTTGAGCTTATGGCAACTAGAACCGGATACTTGATAAAACACACCCTTCCAAGTGCGTGTACAACCGGTGGTCGCTCTCGCTCGAGGGTTATGAGCAGGGATTGCCGGGTAGGATTATTGCTATATGATGTTACTTGGAGGACTTCCGTTGTCCTCTTCATGCATGCAAGACAGTGTCCGAAGCGTAGTCTTCGTTAAGACTAGCTACCCCTCTTATTCGGCATTTCGCAGATTCGGTCCACCGATATGGCCTTTACACATATATCCATGCATATGTAGTGTAGCTCCTTGCTTGTAGTACTTTGGATGAGTACTCACGGTTGCCTTGTTCCCCTTTTCCCTATCTCTACTCGATTGCTGCAACTGCACGATGGAGCCGAGGCGACGCCACCGCCTATGACGACTACTACCGGAGGTGCCTACTACTACGTGCAGCCCGGCGGCGACGACACTGTGAGTAACCTAGGAGGATCCCTGCAGGAGGCCTGCTCCTCTTCGATCTGATCCCGCTTTGTGCTAGCCTTCTTAAGGCAAACTTGTTTAACTTATGTACTGTTCTCAGATATTGTTGCTTCCGCTGACTCGCCTATGATCGAGCACTTGTATTCGAGCCCTCGAGGCCCTGGCTTGTATTATGATGCTTGTATGACTTATTTTATTTGTAGAGTTGTGTTGTGATATCTTCCGTGAGTCTCGATCTTGATCGCATACATTTGCGTGCATGATTAGTGTACGATTGAATCGAGGGCGTCACAAGTTGGTATCGAGCCCATCGCCTCGTAGGAATCCCCTTCCAACTCCTTGGTCAAGTCGAGTCTAGACATTGCAAAACTTTTACTAACACGGCTGTGTGTCTTATGGGCACACGCCGCCATTGGGTGGTATTAGGATCTTTTACTCCTCGATCTTTACTCGGGATTCGAACTCTCTTCTATTCGGGTTAAACGATTTTGCTAAAAACAAAACTAACTTTAGGTTCTCGCAAGTACTTTCTCCCGAGAGACCTCACTTCAGATGATAAATCGCTAATCGAAGATTCCAAAGATACTCTCGATGTTCTCTCGAGACTTTGTGCCCATCACTTTTGCTATTTCTGATCACCGATAAATCCGTAGGGATAACTACTTGCACTTGCCGCTCATACGATCACCCCCATTGATCTTGTTATTACAAGATACCCCAAGTTTTCTATTGTTCCGAGAATACTTTGTGCCTACTGCCTAGCAGTTCCTTACTACATGAATACCCTTCAAATAAATACTGCACTTGTCGAGTATCCGCTCATCCTGTTGTTCATGTGTTACACAAAATTCTTCAAAATACTATTCGATCTTCCGAGAATCCTCTGGAGCCTTTGGCTCTTGAAATTTTGCTTGCTTGCATTATGGTTAATCCCATAAGTCCCGTAGTCATATTGACATTCCTTGTCATTATCATTTTGAGTCCGTTGACTCAATATGTTTCTGAATACCGCAATCATCATTGATCCTTATAAATTACCTTCCGCTGAGCTGCCATTCTTTAATCGGAATTGGTTCTCGACCAATCCAATTGCCGCTGATTGTACCCTAAGGCTATTCAACTTATCCCTCCCTAATCGAGCATTGCTTCGATCCCTTGATTTGGGAATCATAATTCCTTTACATTTGACAATTGAGTTAGTCATTGTTTCTATAATTTGATCTCCTTGCATTCTTCTACCTCTAGTTGAGTCTCGATGCTCACATCAGATCCCTAGTGGACCAACAGATCCTTTGTTGGATTTTATCTGACAACGCCCTTCATAGGCAATAACCTTGTGAGCCTTTCCTCTGATACATAATGCCTTTGGTAAATTGTATCCTCTGCTTTCCCAACCATGCTCCGCTTTCGAGCTAGTGGTATTTACTATTGAAGCTTGTGGTATATGTTTCCGTGATACCCTGCCGGGTTGAACCTATGCCTTCCTTTATATGTGTGAACTCGGAAGTTTACACGAGTCATACTCATCGGTATTTCACCGGTACAACTTTCAACACTAATGCCTTTATCGAGCGAGAAGTGAATGGAAGGTTATACATTGAAGAAGTGGAGTCGACCTTGAACTTGTGTTCATGCCCATGGACACGATGTAGATCTTATCATTAAAGCTTCTCTTAAATTAATTATTCCTTTGGTATAAGTTCATCTTATATCAGGGATCTGGCCTTTTGCAATCGTGGTTCTGGCCATGATTGTTCTTCTTTGATCTCATTTCTCGGACAAGTTAAAACAATTGTCTTCTATGGATCAATACACCAGTCCAACCTTTACTTTGATCTTGTGTCGAGTATTACCCCCTGGTATCTCGAGATTATCATGGAACTGCATAAATTTTTATGAGTTCTACGTCAAGCGCTACCTCCCCACTGATTCCAATTTTTCGCGGGCTCTGAGTTATTAAACACTCAATGACACCGATAACTGAACCGAGTCCGCTTTCACGGTTCAACAACTCTTCAAGAAGCTTCTATAAGCACGAAGTTTGTACCCGACCACGCCATTCCTAGCCTGTTTGGCTATATCATGGTGGTGATGTTTTTAACCGTGCTAACCGGTCCTTCTTCTCGAGCACAACTTTCGACGATTGAGCTAAGCTTACGTCGATTTCCTTGTCTTATCGCTCCATCTTGAACAACAAACTTGATCTCGAGTTTGTGTCAGAATCTAATGGTTCCAATAACCTCTTGCTTCATCATTCCTTTGACTTGATGTCGCCACCGATTGATTACATCTGCATGAAATCTCTCGACAATTGTATCGTGATGATCATCAACCTTATGAGCTCTTCCAGAATTCAATTGAATTCATGATGGGTAATACCATCCTTCCCCTCGATGATTCCTGTTCTCATCGACCACTTTATTGCCTTCCGCTCAACACAAGTTGTTCGTGTTTGGTGTAAACCTTGAGATCCCTGCTATCCAGCATTTGTTCTTCTTTACCTTGGAGTATTACCATCTGTTAATATCAAGGATGTTGTGAGGACTGCTCCACCTCTTAAGAAATTCTTGGTATTGAGATGCTTCTCACCATCACCATTCTTTCTTGGTCCCGTGTTGCTTCCAACCGGTGTACCAACAAGTGAACGATGCTGTTTGAATTCTGCCCTTCTAGCAAGCCTCTTGCTTTGAAGTGAAATTCTTAGACTATCGATTATTAAATCACTATTCTCGACATTGGTCGTGCAACCCAACCCATCGGGCGACCTTTCAACCAATGTTTACTTGTGAATGTTTTCCTCGAGCATACTTCCTTGTATCATTTGATCCGACAAACGTTATCTCCTTGTTCATTTAAATGTGGGAGTCTATCTTTTGGGAGTCTCGGTGAATTGCCGTTGAGTTCACCAGAAACCTCCTTGTCCTCTCCTTGGGTTAATGATGGACCCTTGTTAACGGAAATCACTCCATAGTTCATTTCCCCGGTCATCTCGTCAATTTGCGTCGCACCTTTTCTTCTCAGGTATCCTGAGTCTGAGGTATCTTTACACCAATCGGATCTGAATCTCGGTCAGATATGATGGTTGGGACAACTTTCCAAGATTTATGTTATTGGTCCTTTGATGAACCGGTAGCAGGATGTCATGCCTAGCACCCCCGGCTGGAGGACCTATCATTATAGTTTCCTTTTCAGCAGGGTTATCCTTTCATCCATGAGGGAATTGTAATACTGTTTCTACAAGTTATTCCTGATGGATCCTTCGTGATTCCAAAGTCCGATCTTCACCTGAAGACCATGCCAATGCTATCTCGGAGCATGTCTGTGATACTATGAATGTCATCAAGAACATTCGAAGCCCAATGCTATATGTTCTTGCTCAATTATCCAAACACCGTTGTATGGGTAATGTCATGAAATTTCTCTCCCCTTACCTAAAGGGTTTTCTACATTATCTCCTGTCGTGGATATCTTGCTCTGCTTGTCCTTGGGAAGGATATAACCTTGAAATATGTGTTTAAACATATTTTCCTTTCCATTGTTCATTTAATCGATGATCATATTTTCTATCCATTGGTTTGTTTAAACCTTTCCTATGATCTATATGATATAAGCAGTAATAATCCACCGCTTATGCAAGCACCTTGTGTTACAACACCGCCAAGAAGACCCTGTTACTATTGTTGGTGACATTTGGTAACCACCGACGGACGAGAACCTTGCCTATTGGTCCGCCTCGCTCAACGAAAGGCGGGAAAATGGTTCTCTTCGTCCCTCGCCCTTGGTGCCTATGTTGTTGCCGACATGACCTCGACTCTCCTCGACATGCCTTGCTTACATGATCGTGCAAGATGTCACCAACCTTCTACTTTAAACCACATGGTGGGCCCATAACCCACAGTTCCACAGATCGAAACCTGACTGTCCCTGTACACCCCGATTCCAAAGTTATTCCTCGACGTGGCCTCGTATGTAATTCACGGGCCACCGCCATAGTGATCTATTCGGTATCGACGCGATACTTACTCTCGCTACTCTGAACCCCTTTCTCACTCTGGTTGGGGCTTCGAGCCGCTACCTACCCGCTTGAGCCTATTATGGTACCTTCGTACCTTACTCGAGGTATTCCATATGTTCAACTCGAGAGATAATCTTATACTAATTCATGGGTTAGCCCAGATTGTTTCCCTTAAGAGCATTATGTCGAGTGAGCTGCCCTTATCTTTCGTAAATACGATGGAGTTCCCAAGAAATGATGACCATTATCATGATGCGTCGGAATAAAGGATTGAAGACATCAACGAAAGGGATTAACTTCTTCGAGAGGATCCGTTAGATTATCGTAACAGACCTTTCCCCTTGTTCTCTTAAATCTCGGGACGAGATTTCTTGTAGTGGAGGAGAATTGTGACTTGGGTAATTAAGCTACAGAATCCAAGACTAATGATGCCACGCCACCTCGATTCTCGTTGAAAATCTCGCTAGTTCAAATCCGATTCAAAATTCAAATTCAAACAAAGTCAAACAATAAAAATTTCAGATATTAAAACTAAAGTGTTTGGGTGGTTCCAAATAATTCATAAGTAATTATGGTGGAGGAACCACACTTTTATAAAATGTTTAGATACTCTAAAATGAATAAAACAAGAGCAAATGCAATTATTTAAGTGCTTTAAAATTAATAAACATTGTCAAGACTAATTTGTTATAAGTAATAAACTATTGTGGCAAAGTGGCATAAATTGTAAATTCTATTAGGTGCCACTTTAGTAAATTGCTAAAACTAAAATAAAATAGAAAAGTAAAAAGGTAAAATAAATAAAAAGGAAAACAAGAAGAAAAATAAAATGAAAAGGACCCTCCTCCCTGGCTGAATGGCTCAGTTAGCCAAGAGGCCATCAGGCCAAAAGGCCCAGCTGGCCCACCCACGCTCCCCTGATCCCTGGAACCCCGAAACCCTAACCCACCTGTTCCCCACTCGCTTCCCCCACGCCCGATCCCATCCGGATGGGATCGATCCCCCCCTCCCTCGACTTTCTTCCTTCCCCGTCTGGATCGAGGCAAGGACCCCGACCCTTCGCCTCGCTGCCCCGCCCTCGCCCGACGCCTCTTCCCGGCGGTCGTGCCCCCTCCGCTGCCTCGACGCCACCAACCGCCGCCTCCATCTCGCCCTCGTCTGCCGCCGGGAGCCGCTTAACCGACGCCACAGATCCAGATCCTCTCGCTCCTCCTCGTCGGACTACCTCACCGCTGCTACCTCCTCCCCACCGGACTGCCTCCCGTCGCGGTCGTCCCGTCTTCCTCCCCGCCCCATCGCCACCCCCACGGCCACAAAGTGAGCACGCGTCCCTCTTCCTCCCGTCCCGTCGTGCGGCGTGGTCACCGACTCCCCACGCCGTCCGCCCGCCTCCCGGCGATCGCGTCGCTGACCGCCGCACTTTGGCCTCGCCCGCTGGACGCTCTTGGCCTCGCCCGCTTCCTCGGTTGGCGCCTTGCCCGCCCGCAGTTTAGTCCGTGGCGCGCGCCCGCCACTTCGGCCTTTGGCGCCGGCGCCGTGGTTTTGCACGCGCGCCCGTTCCCTCGCACGCCGCCCTACGCGATCGCCATCGGCCGAGGCCATGGCCTCGACGACCTGTTGGCGAGCGCCGTGCCCTCGCCTGAGCAACCCGAACCCACTAGGCCTCCAGGGCCATGACATGTGGGCCTAACCCCAGAATAAAAACAAAAAGACAAAGAAAAATAAATAATTAAAATAATAACTAAAATGTTAATTAATTAATTAATTAATTAGAGAATTAATTAACTTAATTAAACCTGATTAATTAAACTTAATTGCTAATTAAACTTAATTAACTAATTAAACTTAATTAACTAATGTTAATTAACTTTGAATAGGTTAATTAGATATTAGAGAATGACATGCGGGACCCACTGTCAGGTTGACTCACCAACCTCGTTGATCGCCGACGTCAAGATGACAAAGATGTTGATGTCATAAATGCATTTTCGAAATTAATTAAATAATTAATTAAATTCCGAAATTAATAAAATCTTTTAAAATCATATCTTTTAATCCGTAATCCGGATTAAAATATTTCCAACATGAAAGTTGCTCAGAACGACGAGACGAATCCGGATACGCAGTCCGTTCGTCCACCACACGCCTCTAACCTATCGAACCTGCATACTTTCCTCTCCGGTTCATCTGTCTGACAGACGTCCGGAACCGGGAAAACTTCCCGGATGTTTTCCCCCCTAACCAGTACCCCCCTCATACCACGTTAGGGCACGCCTAGCATCGCTTCTTGACATATCATGCATCGATATGCATCTGTTTACTTTATATTCATTGTTTCTTCCCCCTCTTCTCTCCGGTAGACTACGAGGCCGACGCAGTGCGGTGGCCGGTTCGACCACGGTGTTGACGACCCTTCTCTCTTGCCGAGCAACCAGGCAAGCCCCCTTGATCACCGGATATCGCTTACTCTTATCTACACTGCTTGCATTAGGGTAGCATAGCATGTTTCTGTTTTCGGATACTCCTATATCTGCTGCATAGCTTTGTCCTTGTAACTTCGTTGTTACTTTACCGCAATCCTATATGCTTAGTATAGGATGCTAGTACTTTCATCTGTGGCCCTACTTTCTTGTCCGTCTGCCGTGCTATACTATCGGGCCGTGATCACTCGGGAGTTGATCATGGGTATATACTATATACTTATACATGATACATGTGGAGTCTAAAGTCGGGTCGGCTGATGGAGCACCCGCGAGTGGATCATTGTGGCGGAGCGGCAGGGCAGGTTGAGACCGCCTAGGAGAGAGGTGGGCCCGGCCCTGTTCGGCATTCGCGGTTACTTAACACGCTTAACGAGGTCTTGGTATTTGATCGGGTTGGCTACGAGCTTATACGCACTAACCATCTACGCGGGAGTAGTTATGGGTATCCGCGCCGTGGTATCACGAAATACTTGAGACGACGTCGACGATGCGAGCGGCCGGATTGGACTGGAACGCCTTTGGCTAGGTCTGCTTCGGCGTCACAGACGAACTTGCAGTGTGTTTCGAGGCGATGGGCCCTGACCCTGGGCTTAGGTTTAGACCGCGTGTTGGCCTCTCTCACAGCCTAGGTGGGCTGCGACGTGTTGATCTTACTGTGCCGGGCATGACCCCGGAAAGTGTGTCCGCCAAATGGGATCAAGCGTCTTTGGGTAAGATGGTGCACCCCGCAGGGAAGTTAATCTATTCGGATAGCCGTGATCTTCGTAACAGTGACGACTTGGAGTAGTACCTTGAGCTTATGGCAACTAGAACCGGATACTTGATAAAACACACCCTTCCAAGTGCCGATACATAACCGTGGTCGCTCTCGCTCGGGGTTATGAGCAGGGATTGCGGGTAGGATTATTGCTATATGATGTTACTTGGAGGACTTCCGTTGTCCTCTTCTCATCTATGCAAGACAGTGTCCGAAGTTTAGTCTTCGTTAAGACTAGCTACCCCCTCTTATTCTCGGCATTCTGCAGTTCAGTCCACCGATATGGCCTTTACACATATATCCATGCATATGTAGTGTAGCTCCTTGCTTGCAGTACTTTGGATGAGTACTCACGGTTGCCTTGTTCCCCTTTTCCCTATCTCTACTCGATTGCTGCAACTGACGATGGAGCCAGGAGCGACGCCACCGCCTATGACGACTACTACTGGAGGTGCCTACTACTACGTGCAGCCACCGACGGCGACCAGGAGTAACCTAGGAGGATCCTGTGCGGGAGGCCTGCTCCTCTTCGATCAGATCCCAGTTTGTGCTAGCCTTCTTAAGGCAAACTTGTTTAACTTATGTCTGTTCTCAGATATTGTTGCTTCCGCTGACTCGTCTATGATCGAGCACTTGTATTCGAGCCCTCGAGGCCCCTGGCTTGTATTATGATGCTTGTATGACTTATTTTATTTGTAGAGTTGTGTTGTGATATCTTCCCGTGAGTCCCTGATCTTGATCGTACACATTTGCGTGCATGATTAGTGTACGATTGAATCGAGGGCGTCACAAAAGTAGAAGTAATGCAAGAGGTCAGATGCAAAATATGTGCGACCAATACAACTTTGCAAAGCTAGAGCAAGCACCTTGATGGGTGAATAAGATAGGCCATCCTCCACCATGCCAAGTTTGTTAGCCAGTGGATTGTTCCGCAATATTCCTCCCGTGCGCCCACTCTCATATTCATTTTGATAATGTTCAATATCTGACATGCATGAAAACATAAAAACAAGTGAGATTTTCTTTGTAATGCGTAGTGATTCTAATCCAATCGCCTCCTGTAAACCCCTTTGTGATATCTCTCGTAATTTTTTAAAAGATGTCATGCATGCTGTAATTTGTTGTGTGCATTAATATAATGTGGCCTACTACTCAAAATATGAGAGCTCCGTATGATGACACTTCGCAGATGATAGCTTCAACATATAGTAAAGAAGAACAAGTCGACTGACCGACAGATTCAAAATATACTAAGGAGAACAACTCGACCGACCGAATAATCGCAAGAGAAGAGTATCATCTTAAAGAAGAGCGGAAGAGCAATCAGATTGAAGATATTACAAGTCTTTAAATACAATGTCGGTTGGCCACCCATGATGAACCAGAGTGCACAGAGAAATACTATTCTTTCCGGTCTCTCCATATGTGGCTCACATGCATTTCGAAACTAAAGTAGGAACATTTAGCTCACCAATTAAACATCTCTCAGTTTTACTAATATCAGCAATAATATCATATATGAATTTGTACAACTAAGCTTGTTTAGCTCGATGGGTGGAGCAGTGCTATTACGACACGAACCACGTAGGCTTATTGTGGTCATCATAAAATGGGGAAAACATAAGCATGATGAGTACGGTGTTGACCGTAGCAGTGGGATGGCAGATCTGAAGCTGCAAACCGCGCAAAGGGTAGTTAGCAACCGATGTTTGCTTTGAAATAACAACTAAGATTTTGTATGGACAAGAAAGTACGGTCAACAAGTGACAAAGAAATGCAATTATGTTGTCTCTCTATATGTCGCGACATGCATTTGGAAACTCAAGTGGGACCTTTAGCTAACCAATTAAATGTGTCGGTTAACTAATATCAGTATCATATCACAATCATATTTGAACAACTAAGCTTTCAAATTCTGAGTGTTGTGTTGTTTAGCTTGAAGGGTGGAGTAATGCCAGTACGACAGAAAGCACCTACGCAGATCATAGTAGAGTAGATAAAAGGGGAAAACCCTAAGCATCAAGAGAAAAATCAGGAAAGTGAAACTAGCTGGACCAGTGGGTGGCGCACATGCTTTTCAAAACAAATATAGGAACATTAGGTGACCAATTAAACATTCTTTGTTTTAGTGATATGAGCATCATATCAGATTCGTATTTCAACATGTAAGCTTTGGGTTGAGGTCTTGAGGAGCAGTGCTAGCACGACACGAAGCACCTACGATGATGGTAGTGAATATAAAGGGGGGAAACCATAAGCTTTACGAGTATAGTGCTCGTGCCATGGCGGATCTGAAGGTGCAAACCGGACAAAGCTACTTCGCAACCAATGTTTGCTTTCAACTAGCCACTACGATTTGGTACGGACAAGAAAAGTACAGTAAACAAATTACGATCGAGATCAATAACTTAAGCACATATGGAAGAGTACCACCTCTCTTGCAACGCCGTGTAGGCCTATGCTGATATGTTGAGGGTGTTGCGGGTGCGATGGCTGTCGGCGGCGGGGAAGAAGACTTTAGACGGCAGACGGCCGGGTCGGGGGATATATCATGTTGCCGTGGACGACGCGGTCATAGGAGCGGCAACGGCAAGGTGGACGACGGCGCCGATGAAGCGAGAGGAGGCGATGAAAGGATCCTGGTCCAGCACCATGGATGAGAGACGTCCATCTCTTGCAGTGGACGACGGGGTAGGGGTAGCGGCTACGGCAAGGTGGAGGATGGGGTGGCGGACGGAGGAGGCTGGCCGCAGTGCGGAGGTTGTCGTGCCGCCGATGGTGTATGAATGGGGAAATGGAGGGGAGGAGGATCTCAAACTTTGGGACGCACTTCTCTGAAATGGGGGAAAGTTACGAACTTATCCCCCGTTTAAAATTTCGGACATCGCGTCGGTTGGGGATAGGAAGGTAATCTCGCATCTCCCAAATATTTGCCGGTAACTATTTTGGGCGAGGAGAGGGTGTTTTGCCGCCCACGGTTGGCACCCACGGTGTATGAACGGGGCTGACAGGTAGGGCGGTTGTGTCACGTCTGATGGAAGTTACACATCTGCCCCTATTTAAAATATTAGCCTACATCGATTTCGGACGAGGAGAGTTTTTTTGCCACCCACCGTGTATGAATGGGGAAATGGAGGAAGAGACACATGTCTTTCGGACGAGCTTGAATCAAATGTGTTTTGCCGACCACGTTTGGCGCCCACCGTGTCTGAATGGGCTCAGAGGCCATCGTGTCACGTCTGATTGAAGTTATTAGTCTACCCCTATCGACAGCAGTGTAAATACGGTCGATAAGGATGTACTCAATGTCAGGGGTAGACAGTAATTTCCATCTTGCAAACACTTGCTTTGGGCAGCCCACAAATTATAGTGGGTGTTTAGCCGCTTCGTTCAAAACTTGGGAGAATTAGCATTCACGTTTGCCCTGGGACCTGGCAAATTAAATTCAAATCCAATTTGTATTCGATTACGAATATCCACAGATAATTATACGTTTTGTTATTTATTTCTTCAACACCACAACAAAGATTTATTCCACCTTTATATACGATTATGATTTAGAAATGTCGTGATCTTTGAATTCAGTAGGTTGGATACACTCTGATTCAAACACTTATTTCATCCAATACAATATGCTCATACGAAAAACAGTTCACCTTATGTCAATCATACAAGTACTGAGGATTACCTCGCCTAAAAAATTCGGATCATTACAACACATGGACAACATGGAATTCCAGACAATATAGGGGGTCTTGCAACATAATCCATTCAGAGACATGACACAACATGCAAGTACAATAATCTAATGACAATTTCAACTGGTATCTAAAGAAGAATCGGGATTACCTTGGGCTTGGATAGCGAAACAAAGAGACCTCCTCCGTCTTCAAATGCAACATTCTTACTTCCTCCAATTCTTGGGTTGCTTACATAATGTGTGCCGCTAATTCCATAATTTCCAGCCTCAAGATAAAGATTACCTCATTCATGGCAGCCACACCATCTCTTTCTGCCTCTAGTAGAGCCTCAAGCACTATAATATCTGTGCTCAGACTGCTCTCCGCGGTGTTGCCTCCGAACTGCTACCATCTAGTAACATGGATGGCGATCGCTTCCACAAATAGATTCTCGGGGTTGTACATTGTGTCCTAGTGTGAACGGCATCTGAAAGGTTTCACTGGACATAAGTAAGAGATAGTTATCGTATGATCCAGGCAGTAAGCTTACATGGTAAACGACGGATGAATTATTGCCGAGCATGGCAAACTATATTTGAATGGTTCAAAGCAGCATCAGCCAAAAAGAAATTAAAATGGTAAGATGAAACTAGGGATGTAAGTGGCAAATAAACGACATCCGCCAGTCCCATCTAGTTAGTTTTTGCTACCTCCCTAGTTCATTTTCCTCAAAAAACTAAAACTCTTCTGAACTATCATACCACTATTGGAATTTAATTGGGATTAAACGGGACCCAGTTGACATCCCTAGTTGAAAGGGAGTGTACAACCGCTATATTTAAGTTGCCAAGGCATCTAAGCAGTTGAAATAATCTGAGAAAGCACTTAACAGTGTGGCCTCATATAAACTACGAAGACAGTCTTGTGATGAAGTTGAGAGGAAAAGTTAAGGAATCAAATGAAATAGGCATGCATTTCTTTACGATAGTACAACAGCAATCGCGACATATTGGCCAACTCAGGTATAGCGTAACAACAAACAAGCATTGAATCAAGCAATACAGCAAAGCGGCATAACTGAACTATTTGTAATTCGGTAGGATTACACGTTGAGGGCACAAGCCAAGAAAGCAGCCCACTCGCATTACATTTTACATGTACTAAAACACATTGGCTTACCATATGTTTTTGTGAAGCCTAGCTGCTGTTGCAATGTTCTTTGAAAATATCATCAAGATCCCGTGGTTGCAAATCTAGTTGTTGTAGTTTATTCGCACCATCTATTTAGGTAAAATTAATTTTAATCGCATGCACTGGTCCGAATTGATCATCAATGGTTCATCTAAACTAATGAAAGAAGGGTGTGTGCATACACGACAATATATCTGCTTCCCTCTATTTTTATGCTTGTTCGAGGTGCTGGCCCCAAAATAACAAATATTTTGCTTGATGGGGTTGGCAGCTCCATAATTAATAGAAGCATAAAATTAGTCATGCAACTTGGGAAGATCAAGAACACACAAACAAGTAATGACAGAGGCTCGGAGCAGTGATGTAATAGCTAGCATCAGAATATGTAGGGTAAAACGAACAAAAAGCAGCGGAACCACATGCTAGTTTGCTGATGTGTAATTAAGCATAGAGAACATTAACGATCGATGAACCAACGGTGGCATCGTAACAAAACTAAAGCATATTAACTATATGTGCTTCGGTATGTAATTTAGCACATGTAACATGTTCAACGCCAAGTATGGCCCTACAGGTGCAAGCAGAATAACGTGTCTCATGAAAAACTGAATGATGCCCTGAAGAAATTCAAAGGTGCGGTGCTTATGCTAGGAAAGTGAACGTAGGCGCCGGCTGTTGGATGATAGTACCTGATTCTCGGCGGCGCATGGGTATCGTTGTCATACTTGATAGCTAAGGATCGTCGATGGTGCTCGTGTTGCGGTTGAGTTTGGGCCGGCTGTCGCCGTCGCTAAAGCGGCTCCGGTGCTACGGTTTCGACGCCTATCGACATACAAGAAAGCTCATCTGTGGTAAGTGAACAGTAGCACGATAAAGAGAAAAACCGAAGGAGTATAAATTGAAATAACCTGACGAGGCTGCGGCGTCGGTAAAGCAGGGCCGATGGAGTTGAATATGGCGTCCGTGGAGCGGCTCCGGTGCAGTGGACGAAGGCTTCGGCGGGCGCGTTGTACAGTGCTTTCGATGAGGCGGATCTGTTGCCGAGGACGAGGGCTTGTATGAAGGGCCAGCGAAGGGGCGGACTAGGGAGTCCGTGAAGGGCCTACGCTGTGGTGGACAAGGGCGCTGATTAATCAGATCCGGTGCGGTGGACCATGATGGCGGTCAAGGAGATCTGGAGCGGTGGACAAGCCAGTCGCTGAAGCGGCTCCGATGAAGTGGTGAGTTGGCAGTTGGGGGTTCCAAGGTGCGGAAGGTAGATCCGGCGGGGTGTGAGGTCCACCGCTGCGGCGGAGGACTAGATTCGCAGCTTGCCGTGGTTGGGGGTCGGGGAGGGAAGGAGGGGCTCTGGGGAAGAATGTTGGAGGCAAAGAGGGGAAAACAATGGAGTTACCAAAGCAGCCCTTTTCCGTTCATGTGGCAGGGTAAAACAGGAATATCGCGAGGCTAAACTTTGGTAGCGTGATATTTCGATGTGAGCGGAAGTTTGAAAGCTTTTGGCGCCTAAAATTATAAGTATTCTACTCTCGTCACGGCCGACTATGATATCATGGCCGACAATTTGTTTGTTTTGCATAAAAAAATGTGCAAGTTTTGAAAATCAATGTCTCCAACTCGAAACTTAGATTGTCCATTCAATTCAAATATGGATCATTGAGCTACTACAAGCAAATACCATCATACGGTCCAATTCAAATGAAATTCCAAATGTGTTTATCCTAAATATGATGACAAAAGCAAAAATGTGTATGTGTATGAATAAAGTGAATGATTATAAAGTTTGAACATGCCCGTATGTGTATATCTCTAGGTTTGATATATGAATTTGAAATCACGAAATTCCGGCTTAAAAATGTACCTCCGTTTAAATGAATTACAAAAGCTAATGATGGAGTCGAATTCCAAAATTCCAATCTTAGGTTTGTAATTCTAGTACATCAAGGTATATCACGCATGTTCAAAAGTATCGTTATCTCATAGTACAAACTGTGAAACAAATTGATCAACCATGAGTGCACAATATCTCAATTACGCTAAAGTCCCTCAAATATAGACACCTCACTCTTTATCCAAGTCACCCCCCAACCACCACCACACACACACACACATAGAGAAGTCGTTCTCTCCCCTGCACACCAACACACGAGCACATTAACACCCTCTCTCTTGTAAAGTCCGGACCCCAACATAGGTCTCTATCACTTTGTCTCCTGGGCATGCACACATCTCTTCCCTCACTCTCTAGGTCTCCCGCTATCTCTCTTACCCAAGAACACGCACTATGTAGAGTGTATATTTCCCATACACACAAAACATCGCCCCCAAACGATATCTCCCTAGTTATGTGGTTCTCGCAAGACTCACCTCACACACCACCCCCACTGCAAACAAGCACACTTTGTCTCCTTGTGCACCACTCTCCTCTTTCTATCTCTCCCACATGCGGACCCGCCCAGCTCCTTCCCTGAATACATATATGTCGTGACTCTTTGCATAGCTCCCTAATGTATAATCGTTCTCGATTTCGCACATTGTTCTCTACACCATCTATTCTAGATCTCTCATGAAGTCCCTATCACACACACGATGACTCGCTTCCCCTGCGTCTCCGTTCATAGGCCAATTTCGGACAACATCAACATTGTCTCCCTATCTATACACCATTTATGGACACAAACGACCCCTCTCTCGCCCCCTCTCTTCCTCTCTCTCTCTCTCTCTCTCTCTCTCTCTCTCTCTCTCTCTCTCTCTCTCTCTGCTAGCTCTCTCTCTTTCTCTCGCTCTCACACCCCTCTCCCACACACACACTCGATGTCTCTTCCAAATAGTCTGCTCCCCCCGCCCGCACCCGTGCTATCTCGCTACTACACATGTCACACCATTCCCCCTTCCCTTATACTAGGTTTACATCATCTGGTCTCTCTACTCCACATACTCTCTCCCTGTCACACACAAATGCGTGCACAAACACACAGACACGCACAAACACCCATTTATCTGGATCCTCATCTCTCCCCATGTCCGCATGTGTATCTCACACACTCACTCTCTAATTATGTATATGTGTCTCCACGTTACACAACACAAAGCCCCATGTACATGTCTCTCTCTATCCTCCACACACATAGACACAAAGAATCTGTTATCATTGCCTCAGTCTCTAACATATCGCACACGCACACTGTCTCTCTCTCTCTCTCGCAAACACGCTCAACAAGGGTTTCCCCGTGAATAACTTACCGTCTACTCATCAACAGATCGTGGCAGACGGCGAACACGAGATGTGAAAAAGAATAAATCTACGTGCTTAGACCACCTAGTATGACTACTAGGACTAGAGCAAGCCAAAAGCGCCGCCGTCACCCCCTCCTTGTCGGCGACGGAAAATCTTTGTTTTACACAATGAGAAGTCATTGTGCTAAGGCCCCACATGCCGAGGCGTTGAATAGAATGTAGATGCTAGTTTACGGAAGCAAGTATCGATAATACGCTTGTATCTCCATACTTATATTTCTTCTTTATAAAAACCGAGTTGGTGATGATGGTACGTGTGCCATCTTGCAATATAGACCGTCGATCTATATATCCGACGGATGGAAATTAAACTAAAAGATACCCGCACCCTCTCCACATTTTCAGACAAGGCCTTCCCTCGTTCATCCTTATCTCCAACAAACCTCATTGTTGAGCAATTAAGAAAGGAAGCCTCTGGAACAACTGGCCTAGTGGCGCTGCGCGTCGTCAATCCCCATGCCTCCGCGGTCCACCACCAACCACCAGCACACCCAAATCCTCTTCACCGTATCTCATATTTCTCGAGATATCATTAGTTTTTACAGATGGGATTACTCCCGCAAGGGTCAATCACAACAAGTGTTTTTATAAAAAAATGCATCTTGATGTTCCGTTAAGTACTCCTACACAAGACTAAGTTGGTGATGCTGGTGTGTCTGCCATCCGTCGTTTCTGACCATTAGATCTACATCTAACGACTGTGAGGTAAGTTGTTGCCTTTTCTCACCAACATCCCACTTGTCTACCAATTTGCAGAAAAACCCATAATTAGTATCTTAAAACCAACCACATCCATCCCTGACCTCACCAAAACAGCCCAAGGAATATATTATAATTGAAACATAATATACATATGTATATCAAAATTAGGGTGTTTTGTACCAAGTTTGTGAATAAGTATTATTCTAATTATGCTTCGTTGCAACGGACATGAACATTGCTAGTATTTCCAACCATGTATTTTTTCTAGTATTCCATAGTTCGAGTTTTCCATCAAGATATTAGTCACTCATGGTTGATATTTACTTTCAATCATGCACACATATGCACTATGTAACTAGCCTTGCTTATTGGCTTCCAAAGCTTAACTTTCACTCCTACTTACAATATGTAGAGTATTTAACAAAAAACTACCACTTTCAACCAGCCCTAGGAAGAATATATTGTACAAAAATAGCAAAAACATACCCAAAATTTCTTAATCCACGCTTAAAAACTACTACTATTTTCCATTTCAGTTTACAAGTCTTATACAGATACCTAGGTTGTCAATTTTATCACCCTAATATAAACTATATAGCACAAAAATTATACCTTTTGAAAGTAGAAACCCATAGTTTATGTTGGTATATTTTTGTAATATATGACTTGTATTAGGTTGGTCAAATTGACGACCTAGGGTACGCCAGATGCCGTAAATCGAGAGAGAGGTAGTACTACCTAGTACTCCTACCGATTAGGTTCGTTTAAACCCATTTTTATGACTGGGTTGGCCCACACGTCCGTGCTGATGAGGCAGCTTAAACCAACACATTTTGTTTGACCGTTGACACGAGGGACCCACATCGACCTTCTATCCTGTTATTCCCTCAAATCATTATTTTTCCTGAAAATTACTTCAAACAAGATCGATGCGTGTTCGTCGGTGGCGCCGGTGATGAGCAAGTTGGCCGCCGCTCCGCCGGACGGGCGGACGCGCTACTGGCCTCCGCACGCAGGTTGGCAAGCTGGCCCGAGCATGACTCACGAGCGCGAGCAAGCCGCCGCTGGCCTTCGCCGAGCCAGATGGCTGCTTTGGCGGCGGCGGCGCTGCTGAAAGCAAGCCGCCGCGCTGCCGTGCCAATCTAGCAGGCAAACCTTGCAGACAAGCAGCTGGACGGAGCTATCTTGGCTAGCTAGCGGCCGTGAGCGCCGGACGAAGCTGGCATCCGGGCTGCCGCAACATGGGCTCCGCACCGCCGGCGGTTTTGACCTCGCCTTCTGCCGCCGTCGGTAGCTGCATCCCATGGCCGAGGATGACTAGGTGGATGGGCCGGAGGTAGGAGGTCACTCGAGGATTTTGGTTGGTAAGAGCATGTACAATGGTTGATAAGGTAGTCTTATCTTAAGTCTGCCGCGTATGCAAGTGGTAGTAGTTTCTTGGCATTTTAGTGGTTTCTTGCATTATTAGGGGTTTCTTGTAAGGAACAATGTACGTACTACTAGCGACAAAAGGCGATTCTAGGTTGCGTTGTACTCCAACGAGTACTACTAGTGGTCGCGGGAGTGTATACCTCGTTTTGTGGGTTCGATCCCGGCCGAACGCACGGCGGCCTTTTTTTAAAAAAATAGTACTAGTACTACACTTTGCTGCGAGCCAATATTTTACACGGGTAGTTTGAGTTTTGAAGTCAAACGGACGTGCGGCCCCACAATCTGGGTGCACTGGACAGCCTAGCCACGTGAACGAGTTTTCCTTCCCAGCATCCCGTGGCTCTCGTGCTCACCCTAGCCGCACCTCGCTTGCAGCTTCCTCATCAGCTAGTAGTAGCATATTTAAACTAGCGCCTCCCAATTAAGCCCGAGGAGCTGGAAAAGCCTGGCGGGGCATTGGGAACTATGCAATATGGCTCTGTACTCTATGTAAAGTGTTGTACTACTAGTACTCTATAGCTTGTGGCGTTGCACGCATGGACTTCACTCCATTATCGGCTCTACTATAAAAGAAATTCCTCTCGACGTGTGTTTTTTGAAACGGAGGCAAAAGCTTTGCTTCATCTCATTCATAAAGAGGGAACTACTAACAAAGTTCGACGAGATCCATTACACCTCCACAAATGGAAGCGAAAAGCCTAGTCTCGCTATATCAAATAACTCAAATGTTCGCGCCTTGCAGACCGCAAAGAATCGTCGCTGATAAATAGGCTGCTAGTGTGTGCATGAGAGGAGCGGCTGAGTAGGCCAGCTACTCCTACGTGAGAGGAGCGGCTGAATATAGCACCGAGAGTACCCACTAGGCCACTACGCAGGTGTACTTCCCCTGCATTGATGGTACAACGATGGTTCTAGAGAATAGTAGTACCCTCCACTTCCAACTGTAGCTCCTTGGCCGTGAGATTCAAGAGTTCAAAACTGGTGCACTATACTAGACTAGACTAGACTAGAAGTACAAGACATCGCACTAATACTCATAGTTGAGAAAAGTAGTACTGGTATGCTACAAGATGCAAGCACGTACTCCTCCATCACATAATGTAAGATGTTTTTTGACACTAGTTGGCGTGTACAAAAAATGGAAAAAACATACCCAAAATTTCTTAATCCACGCCAAAAACTACTACATAGTGCCAAAAATTTCTTACTAATGCTATTATTTATAGTATAATGCAATCCCATAACGTTCCATAATGCTAGTACTAGTAGTAAATAATAGCCTCACCCCTTATTTGAGGAACGATCTACAGTTGGAAGGACGAGGCCCATGGTTACTACGCTCTTATCTCCTCCTCGCCAGTTCCCCTCCCCCCCAAAGAGAAGGCAGTTCGTCGCTGCTCCCATGGATTCGCCAAGCGGTTCTCCTCCTCGTCTGGGCTAGGAGACCTTGGACGACGATCCTCTGGGAGAAATCGCACGCCGCTCCGACGTCCTCACCGCCGCAAGACTCGGTGCTTCCTGCACCAACTTTTTCAAGACGCTGCTTAAACAGGTTTGGGAAAAGGCCATGCTTGTTGGTCTTCCATGCGTCCTCGAGGAGAAGGTTCTTCTATGGGACAATCCTTCAAACAGTCCACCGCTCCCTGGCCATGGTTGCACGTTGACTCCGATAGAGTTGCCGACGTTGAGAGGTAGTCGGATTTTGTCCGATGAGCAGGTCAGTAATGGAGTTTGATCATGTAGTACTTAGTTATTCCATTTCCATCCCGTAATTTCTCCGCTGCCCACCGTCTTATATATAGGTCTGGGTCGGTGCCAACGAAGATTGGCTTGCATACCTCCGGCCGGATACCACCATCATTTTGCACAACATCCACAGCAGTGCGGCCGTTCCGGTAGACCCCTTCTCCACCATTGGGGTCGGACTTCCGGACTGGCTGGGCTTGAATACGTATGATGATGCCTACATGAGTTGAAGAAGATAGCAATTGCGGACCCGCCGACAAAGCAACGCGGCTACGACGATTACTATCTCATCGCGGTGTTTGACATAAGGATTGCCATCAATGCAAGACGCAGTAACGGCAGAGGCTGGAGCATGTTGGCGGCAGATTTGTACCCTACACGTTCAAGATGCGCGCGCCATCTAGGCCGCATCTTCGCGGTGACAAGCCGGGGGACTTGTTTCATCTGGTTGCCATCCTATGGTACGGGAGATTACAAATGGAATGGACAAACCATCATTTGCATCCCTAACGGTACTCCATTATTTTGCAGGGACCAGTCATCCCCCAATCAAAATAAGATCGCCGATCTGGATGTGCATTTGCATCCGCGATTCGGTCTAACACGGAACCTTGTAGCTGACTTTGGCATATTGGGATCAACTATCTTAGCGATCGTTACCCATGGTACCACCGATGTGCAACATGGTCACACAATCTACCACGATCGGACCGTCACCATCTACCTGTGTATTCCATTTTTAACCCTCTCGCCTTCTCTTTCATTGTTGTACTAGTAGTATACTTTGTACTACTAGTAGGAGTACTTTTACCTTGGAGGACGCCAGCGTATAGCTAGCTGGGCCCTTGAAGACTTGAACCCACTAGCTACCACCATTTTGTTTTTCCATGTCTTACTATCTCATCCATGTAGCCAAGAGTGGCTATATATAATAAGCCGGTTATTTTACTTCCTCTATACGGAGTAGTACTATTTGCTGCACAAGACATCGACCGCCATATTTGAGCACAACATTATTATGCATGGACCTTGACTATGTACGTCACCATGTGTCTAGATCTGGGATGCCGCGTGTACCAGATGAACGGCGCCGAGTTCGACCCCCGTGATGCTACGTGGGTGCCGAGGAACACTCTTGGAGAGTACTTGCTTTTCATCAGGGACAGCTACCCCATTGTGAAGTGGATGCCACCTTCCGTGCACGACACGGAAGGCCTGCCGTTCATGAAGCATGGTTGTGTCTTCATTGCGCATCGCCGGATGAACGACATGCTGGGACACGCTATCCCTGATTTATGCCGCTTCAGCTTGGATGAGTCTCCATCGTGTGGAACCGGACTAGAAAGTTGTGACAATGATTCCCGTTGCCCACCGCTATGGATCGTGCCATCCATGAAGAACACACTGGACTGGAACACGGAGGAGGACATGCATGTAGCCCATCTATAACGTGTAAGTGGAGTACGGTAATTGTGAACGGTAGCGCTATGAATATATGTAGACTAGTCATGCACAAATTTATCACATGAATTGGAGATGAACTTGTGTGGCATACTGGCATTTGTCCTTTAGAATTTATTACTAGTAAATGTGTTATGTGTATGTGCAACTTGTGTGGTTGTTGCACGGGCTCCAAACACGCTCTTTGAGAAAAAAAGGTGGCACAGCTTTGGATATACGTGACGTGGCGGCATCATACAGTAGCATCATTTGCTATAGTTGTAGTACACTCCTACTAGGACGAAAACTCCTATAAAACCTTGCGCTTGGCTCTTTGCCTCTTCGAGAGGTTCAACAGTTCGTACTCGTGTGAACCTTACACTTGCCTCTTCGCCTCTTCGGAAGGTCCAACAATGATGATACTACAGTACAATATGCGTCTGGCAATCTGACACCGATTGAACTGCTGCACATCCACCGCGAGGGCGAGGGCGAGGGCGAGGGAGAGGAAGAGGGAGAGGGCGTTGTAGTCAAAACCCTCTCCTCGTCCTGCGAACCACCGCGCGCGTGGGCGAGGGAGAGGCGTAGTAAGCAAGCTTCTCCTCGTTCGGCAAGTTGACGGGACACATCAAAGCAGTACTGGTACTAGTAGTAGTCCATACTGCGTCCTTTCCGATTAATATGGCTTAATTTGAAACGAGAAAAATACTTTGGCGGTCAGCGTATGTAACAATACGCTCTTTACGGTCACTATATATAGTTTTGCGTCGATTATCGATCACTAGCTCATCGAGAGCACCGTATTGCACCCTCTTGACCGGCCACATAGTCGACGTGGCACTTTGTTGACTAGTTAAATTGTCACCTGGTTTCGGGTCCCACATGCCGGTTGGTGGAGCAAAGAAATCAGTTAAACAAAACTTTACGCAGCGCCACACGAGTCCAACCCTTGCGCCCGAACCGCCTACGGCTGTGTATGTGAGTGCATGCACGTGTCCTCCCTCGGCCTTCCAACAAAGAGTGTACATCGGCTATAAAACAAAGAGTGTAGTAGTACATGATGTACATCTACACTTCCAATGCATTTAGCCTTTAATCTAAATCGATATTGATTGACTAATGCACCAACTTGTGCTGTAGGTATAGGCTACATGTCTATCATTAATTACAGCATGCAACGGTCTTCATTTAATCTTCTTATCTCAATGGTTGCATGCGCACATAAGTCTGCTACTTTTGGGCGTTAATTATACCCTAGTCAATGTGTAAATCTCTAAATGTATAGTCTTTCACGGACGTAGGGAGTAGGTTGAGCACTTGAGCGTGAGCGTGTGTGTTTTGTCGTGTGCTGTATGCCGCATGGGGTGCGTGAGTGTTGCGTGCGTCCATGTGGAGTACGTGTGAGTGTTGCATGTTGCATGCATGCATGCATGCATGCATGGGGCTTACTCCCTCCCATTGACATGTTCATATTTCAAACTTCCTCTGTTCCCTCCATATGGTGATACTCCCTCTGTTCCCAAATACTCCAGTACGGAGAAAAAGCCTCCCTCTGTTCCCAAATATGGAGTATTTGTCTTTCTACAGATTTCAACAAGTGACTAGGTACGGAGCAAAATGAGTGAAGTGAGCATAGAGGCATAGGGATACTGTAGAAAGGTAATCCTCGCGATCCATCATTCCCCATCTCGGTCAGAGAGAACTATTCAACTAGTCTTCACAGTGAAGCGACAAGACACGCTGCAGCAGATGGGACACGTAATTAATAAGCTGAACCAGCGTGTTGGTGTTACTAAATCAGCCTTACCCAGTACTGCATCATGTTTGCCAAGAGAGCACACTTCCACAAATACGCCACGCACTTTGTGTCCTCCATTAAGCGACATATGGGCCCTCTTGTGGTAGACCCACATGTCATCGGTGTAACTATTTACACTCCGGAGGACGGTGCCTATATCTGGTAGTAGTACTAGTAGAATTGAGATTTAATGCACTTTCTTCCCGTCTTCCACTCTTCCTCCTCTCTTCTTCTTCCTCCTCTCTTCCCCATCGTCGGCTGCACACCATTTACCCCCGCTCACTGCTCGCCCGCCCGCGCCATCTTCCTTGGTAGCTCGCGCGTACAATATCCCCCCGCTCACTGCTCGGCCACACGAGGAGAAGCTTCTTCAATCGCCCGCCCGAATCCACTCCCCGCTGGCTCGCAGGCACCGAAAACCCCAATGGCAGAACCGACTGACACACAGAGCCGCGATTGGAATTCCCTCCCTGATGTTCTCTTGGAGCAGATCTGTAGTCGTATGGACCTACTCAGCACCGTCCGTCTGGCCGCATGCTCGGTGTCTTTGTACCGTCTACTCGTATGCAAACGGCCGGCTCTTTTCAAGACACCTGCTTGCGATGCCCGATCCTCGCAGGTGGCCCGGACACCGACTTGCGATCCCACGGAGGTTGCCGTGGTGCCCTCGACATGCTACCACTACCGTCCACCTGTCCTTCATGCGGCCACCATCGGGCGGGCATGAAGGCCAAATGGATCGTCCTCATCCACCACACCGGTAGTCCGTGGCGTCTCGTGGATATCTACACCCAGCGAGAGATCACCCTTCCATCGTTGGATACCGCCGACATCGAGCCTCGCGGCCCGCCGGACATTCCTGCCTACTACGCACGAGACGCGTCAAGCTTTTGGCTCGACCTCTGTTTGCGGAAAGTTGTAATCTGCGAAGTGCCCACACCATTAGAAGACTACATGGATTACAAGCTCATTGCCTTGTTCAACATGGGATTAGTCTATCTGGAATCCGGTCGCCATACATGGTTATGGCTCATCATCAATCCTGTTGAGGCAACATTTACATGCGATGCTATAGTGCATGATGGCATCGTTTACGTGGTCGACGCACGATTGGCTGCCTATCTTTGGTGGAATCTATCGTCGTGTAATTGTTCTATCTCATCTCATCTTTACCTTATGAATACATTTGCTGTTCATTTGTTACAAATTTAGAATGCATAGCATGTCTATAACCACATCATTGCTATATGTTCCTCTCATTTCCTAGATTTTTATGACCACACATGTTATTGTTAGAGTTGATATGAGAACAATTGGCATCTAATGATTTTTAGAATACATATTATGAGCATAACATCATTATTGCTATATGTTACTCTCGTTTACTAGATTTTTATAACAATGCATGTTATTGCTTAGAGTTGATATGAGAATAGTAGTAGTAAGTGCTATGGTAGAATATGAGTAGGCGTTGTCATAGCTGTTTTCCTCTCATTGTTACATGATGTTTGAACCATGACATATTGCTAGAATATGAAAGCCATTGGCTTATTTTTTTTACTTGGGGTATGATTATGACCACGGCATTGCAATTCTCTGTCTATGATATGTGTCACTGTTATAATAATCTTAATTCCACACATACTATGAACATGATTGTTTATTTTGTCCTTTTGGTCTCCAATTTGAATTGTTGCAGATTTAAAATCGCTGGCCTTCATGATTCGGGACTGGAATCATACCAGCCGATGGGTGCTGGTTTATCGCTCGTTTAGCTGACGGCGGTCATTTGATGCTCATTCGCACATACCAAATTGACCAAACCATTACATCAAACCACATGCAGTACAATGCATGGGGCGTTCGTGACATTGATGGCTATGGCTGCTTCGTGTTCGAGAAAGATCCCAGCTCTATTGGGCCAGGCGTATTCAACTGGAGGCGGGTTTACAGCCTCGGCAACCACTCCTTGTTCCTCGGGCTCAATTATCCGATCATCCAACCAATCATCGATCATATCACCGACGATGATTATTGTGCTATGCAACTTCCATTCGCGAGGGGGGGCTATGTTTACACATCATACCATGGGTTTCATGAATCACCATATCCAGAGATTAAATCGACACGCTTGTTGCCGGGTAATCTTGATGTGTGAAAGGCATCAAGCTTCCATGCGATGGATGGCTTTTGCAAACCCAACATGCGGCGATGTGGTTCATGCCAACAGAAAATATGCACAACTTGATTCGTGCTGATATCTAGGCGAGCCATGTATTCTACTGCTGTAGTACGACCCTCTTTTGTTGGATATTATGTATCGTTGTTAGTTTGAAGCACTCCTCTGGTTTGAAGGATAGATACCTTCACGGGATCAAGTGCATCCTAACTCACTGCGTAGGATGTCTTGATAATGATGATGGAGATGATGTGCGAAGCCATATATATATACATATATATCAGTTAGGCTTCAAGTGTGTACTTGTTAGTTAAACCTATGTATAAATTGTGACACTAAATACGACTAGTAAGTAGTACGATAGCAGTACTAGTATCGTCGGTCAAATTATTCATCATGTCCACACATTGAATTGGCGTGACAACACGCTGCGTGAGGTGACACAAGAATCCGGTGGCGTGTTCGGTATTTCGGACTTCAGATTTGAGTACCACTTATCTCGTCAAATCTTTTTTTCAAACGGAGGCAAAAGATTTTCCTCATCCATTAAATAAGAGGAGAATAGAGTTTAGAGTTTTACAAGCGCCCTTGCAAAATGGCATGGCAATTACTCTCGTACAACTATCGAAGAAGCGAAGTTTTACTCGTCGAAATCTTTCATCATTCACTTAAAACAATCGATTGGTCATACATTGAGTACCATATAACTGGAATTACCGATGCAAGTCGAAGAAGGATTGGCGGTGCTGCCGGTTGGCGTCAAGTTTGATCCCATGGATCAGAGCTGATCGAGCACCTTGAGGCCAAAGTGAGTGTTGACAATAGCGAGATTTCAGTCTCTCATCGATTTGTTCATACCAACCATCGACAATGAAAGCACGGCATATGCTACACCCAACCCGAGAAACTTCCGGGTAAGACACCGATCGGCCGTCTACTTGCACAAACATATTCCTTTGTTTATAGCTCTATTTTTCTTTTTAGACGCAGACCTGGTGAAACAATTACAATTTGACAGTTAATAAAAAGTGAAACAAGTGAGCGCAACATGCCAAAGATGTTATGAAAAGGCCAACTAGGTTCACTAAAACATGTATTCCACAATCTGCGGGTATCACATCGAGTGGCCTAAGGAAGCATTTCTTCCAGCGCAATTCAGGCGTTCAAAAGGGCACGTGGACGCGTCGCAAGATACTGATCGGAGGCGGCACGCACGCGATGTGGCACAAGACCGCAATACCTTGCCGGTGATGGTCAACGGCCGCAGACGGGCAGCAAAAAGGTTCTAGTGCTGCACACCAACAAGAACTTCGACCAGCAGAGGACCAATCGGGTGATGCACCGGTACCACATCGGGACACGGAGCAAGAGAAGGAGCGGAGCTAATCCTCCGCAAGATTTTCTACCGCAGCGAACACTAGGGCCGGGAGTAGTTTGGTATTGGTAGTTGTACTACCTTGTCGTCCATAAGTTGGTATTGTTGTTAACGATCTTTTGGTATGAACTTGCATTTGCTTCCAACCATCATGCCGAGGGTCGACGTGGATATAAAGCTGAATCATTTGTTTCGAAACGAATTCTTAGGCACCTGATTTTTATTTGATGGGTAGCATAAGCACCCGTCGTTCGAATTCCCAGTTCTGCAGCTTTTTTGAAACAAGTGCATGCACTTATTATCATGATAAAAAAACAATATCCGTGTTGTGTCCCAGTTATCAGTCTGTGCTTGCAGAATTCTCTCGTTTATTGAGCATGTATATTGTTTTTTAAGGTCGAGCAAGTTTCAACTGGGCTGTAGACTGACCAGGGTTGGTTTATTTTTAACAGGCCCAGCCCATGGCGACAACGGGCACAAAGATCCAGAGGTATCTCATCGGCTCGCCCGCCCTTGGCGTTAGTTATATTTTGTCTTACAACATCCGCACGCAGTTTTGTTACTAAATTCAAACACAGAGCCCAGTTCTATTTTCCTCCTGAAACGCATGTCCTACATCCATTTTCTAATCTCTACCTATAGTTTTACTAGTTCATATACACGTATCATTATATTGAAAACACATAAAATTCCCTTTTCATATTTACATCCTTACTTTTGTTGTTTTTCCCCACCCAGCGCTGATTTTTTACCACTGGTTTTCCCTTAAACCAACTCAATTGTCCCACGTCTTATTTGCTTACAAAAACAAAACGATTTTTTTGGAAAATCAATAAGTTCTTAAAAAAATGTTTATCATTTCGGGATTACAACAGTTTGGACTCCACCGAAATATGCAAAATAAGGTTGAACTTTTTGACCGTGGTCCTGGGCAGAAAACGGCTGCAAATTATAAAAAATAGCAAATGGGCTGCAAATTGTAAAAAATAGCAAATGGGCTTTATGTTGTCTGCCACAGATTTGGAGGCTGACTTGTGGGCCTACTAATTTCATGCATACACAAGGTTTCTTAAAAAAGAAACTTAGTCGACTCTACCAGCGTCAGACCGTTAGATGTCAATCTAACGGCAATCGTGCTTCTTCAGTCTCTGATCTTCCTGCCCCAGACGACCAAACCAGCGCCGTCGGAACCGCCTGCTCCCGCCTCTCGTGGCCGGCAGTGCTGCCGGGCAGGCCTCACGGCCCCATCATACTCGCATCCCTGGCCTGTCTATCCCTCTACTCACCCACACCTCCTGTTATTTTCCGGCGACGGCAGCCAAACCAGTCAACCCTCGTACTCTCCACCGCGTGGGCAGCCACTGCCGTGTCTTCGCCGGCTCCCTATCATTCCCTTCGTAGGCCTCGCCGTCGTCCACCGCCCTTGTGCTCTCGGCGCGGCATGGTCAACGATGTCCATCCAACGGCCGTAGTGCTTCTTGAACCTCTGGTCTTCTTGCCCCAGCCGCCCAAAGCAGCGCCGGTCATGCCGCATGCTCCTGCCTCCCGTGGCCGATTGTGCTGCCGCGGAGGCCTCACCGTCCCCATACTACTCCCACCGCTGGCCAGGCCATCCCTCCACTCACCCACTCCCCTGTTATTCTATGGCGACGGGAGCCTCACACCGCAGCCGAACCAGTGAACCCTCGTACTCCTCTCCGCGTGGGCATCCACTGCCGTGTCTTCCCCGGCTCCGCGTCGTCCCCTTCCTAGGCCTCGCCGTCGTCCACCGCCCTGGTGCTCTCGGCGCGGCGTGGTCAATGTGGTCAACGACCGACTTCCATCGGAAGAGTACTGTACATGGAGAGGCTGACAGCTGGGTCCACTGCAGCCGCAAGGAAGTGCCTCCTTATTACGCGTGAAATAATTATTCCTCCACCTGACAGCAAGGACCCACCGGACGGGCTGTAACACCCCAAAAATTTTAACCTTGTTTTGTTAATTAAAATTTTGCCAGGAAATTAAAACTTTTATTTTCCGGGCTCCCTTTTGATTTTTTTTTGAAACATTTCCTTCCTTTTTATCATGGAGTTATTTCCTTCAGCGAAAACTTTTCAAATATGTTATTGGACTTGTTTATCCTCTCAAGAAAAATCTTTTCTTTTCATCAGAGGAATTAATTATATAATAATCTCAATAATCTTCATTTTCTTGAAAAATGGTTTCCCATGATTTTATGGTCCTTTTTGAACTGCAACCCTTTTATAAATTCTTTCAAAAAATTCACCAAAATTTGGAGATGTCATGTGATGTCACCAAACCACTTTTATGCAAAAAGATATTTCATTCCTTGGATATCTTGAGCTCTACATCTTATTTTCAAATCTGGTCCAGTGAGCAGTTTTACACTACAACCCATTTAAATATTTCTTTCTAGCCTTCACCAAAATTATGGGAGATCAGTGGTAGCATATGATTCAACTTTATGCAAAAACCCAGCTTTGTTCTCTGAAAAATTTGAGTGGATCAACCTCTTTTCCATTCTAGTCCAACTTGAGGATTTGTACAGCAACCACCATTTTAGTTGCTCCTCTATCCATGATTCCTTTTCCTACTTGTAGCCCTTCCTGCTAGAACCTTAAGTCCAGGAGTTTGGACTCATTGGAGCAATTCTAGTACATGCAATCATGCCCTGTTCTTTCTGTCCAGAACTGAAGTTTTGCAAAACTTGCACTAGCAAGTTTCTCCTTTTGGCAAACTAACCCCACCACCCTTTCTTTCATCTAAAGAGACCCCACCATGGGAGATTTGGACACTCCAAGAAATGCCTAGGTGCCTATGGCATTTTGTCAAACACCTTGAGTGCATGAACAGCTTTGACATGACTTTTGTCATTGCACTGTGAACTTGCACCTCTGGACAAACTGGCATGTCCACTAAACTCCCAGCTACTCCTAACCTAGGTCTGTTAAACCCCAACCTCACCCGAGACCTCTAGCACGCCCTGGCATTTTGTCGAGCACGTCCCGTGCGTGCTCTGGGTGCGAGCAGAGCACGCGTTTGGCACGTGCCGCGCTCGAATCGCCACGTCGCGCCCCTGGTTTTGCCCGCACCGCAGAGCGCGCCGACTCTCCTCTCACCGCATCACGCCAAGCAGCCCTGGTGCCTGCAGCACCGCCGACAAAGCCCCTTGGTGGCACGCCGCGTCATGCAAGATCTCGCCGGTCGGTGCCGCCCAAGCCTCACCTGCTCGCCACCTGCCTCGAACAGCTCAGCCTCATCCTCTCGCGCGTCCTCTAGCTCTCGTCGTCGCAACGACGCCCTGCCGCTACAGGGAGGCGGTTCGCCGGTGAACTTATCCACGGCCGCCGCAAACCGACCTCGTTGCGCTATAAAAAGAGGCCCCCGAGCACGTTCCGTTCACTAGGCAGCCTCAGCATGCTCCCCTAGTTCTTCTATTGCAGCCAATCGACCCGGGGAGGTCTTCTTTCCCACCTCCGGCAACCGCAGCCGCCGCCACCGTCCCGGCCATTCCGGTGCCACCAGAGCCTCCCCCTCTCCACTCTCTTCACCAGGAGCTTCCTCTCCCCCTAGTGAATCCATCCCCCTGCTCGATTTTGATTGGGACTCACTGCGGGAGAAATATCACTTTACCCGACGGCCACCGTCCGCTGCGAAGCTCGCCGCCGGCAGCTCCGTCCACCCCAGAGACCGTAGCGATTACCGGAGTGACCGCCTCGATCCCATGAGCCCGCGGGTGACCTCCGTTTCCCGAACGGTGCCGCCGTTCGCCGGCGAGCATCGCCGGAGTCCGGCCTCCTCTCGGGGCAGAGGAAGAGGAGGGAGGTCGACTAGTCAAACCTGACCAGTGGGTCCCGGGCCCACTGTCGATGACTCACGCACGCCGTCCACGCTGGAGTAAGTGGAAGCGTAGATTCCAAAGTACGTCTTCGACGTGTACCGTTTCTTTTTTTCTTTTTGTTTTATTTAAAAACCAGATTTGACCACAACTTTGAATGTCTATAACTTTTTAATGATAACTCCAAATGAATTGATTCCTTTTCCTACCTCTCTAAAATTTGATCTAGTTTATTTTAAGATTTATTTGAAAAAATTCAAGACAACTTTTTGTGTTGTTTTAAATTTGTGTGTTAATTCAAATTTATTTAAAATAGGACTTTGGAGAGAGATAAGCAAACTTTCAAAAGTTTTGGAGTGCACCCTGCCTTTCCACATATTAAAGGCAAGCATTCTGAACCCTGGCATAATATTTTGCATGCATTGTTTGACACGATTATGGCACCACCTCAATACGTGGAACTCGTTATTTTATGTGGTGACGTGATCGTTTGCATAAATCTTATTTGAAATTTCCTTGCTGTTGGAAATGGTCATGCTTGTGATAATGATCATCCTCGATGCCTTTTCGTGCCTCACCGGAAGGAAAACGGAAAGTATATGTCTTGGGTAGACCCGAGCTTGTCCCTAGTTCCTCGTCGAGGCGTGTGTGTCCGCATGGCATGAGGGGTATGATGAGTGGTGATTCTATACATTGGATGAAATATATTCGTTATGCTAATCATGCAGGGAATACTTAAACCTCTGAGTCGACCGTAGATCGAGTCTTGTTCGAGAACCCCATACTTGTTTCAGACTACCACTGTCTCTACTACAAGTAGGGTGCAGTTCGAGAAGTCGTCAACCCCTTTCTAGCACACACCGCATGGAGAGGCCATGGTGGAAGATACGGTTGTAGCTGGTAGGCGAGCCACCTGGTCCGGGGCATGGGTGTTTCGGTTGAGACCGAGAGGGAGGCCACCCCTCAGAGCGCGCGATATAAATTTGATCCCATGCTACACGAGGTTGTAGCCTCCCCACTTAGAGTTTTGCTTGACAGGTGTCGTGGGTGATTCCAGACACCGGTGAGTTAAGCTGGTGTGTGCAAGTTAGGTGTGTTTTCAACTAAAAGGCCGTAGACGGAATTAGTCCCGATGGACTAAAGGAATCCGTTACTCGTGAGTAAAGAGTACACCCTCTGCAGAGATTAAACCTATTGAATAGCCGTGTCCATGGTTAAGGATTACGATGCAGGATGGGTCGGTGTCGGTCTTAGTGTCGGTCTTCGGAGGAGAAACTGTTAAACCGGCGGGATCGCGACTTGAGACTTGTAATGATTATGAATATTATTTTTGTTATGGACTAACTCGTTATATTATTTGAATTATCGAGTATCCCAGGATGGTTCTACATCCCGGTATTCCTTGTGATTATTTATAAGCCCTTTATGCGGTGTCATTTGACGCCTTGATCGTGGCATGCTTGTTATTCATTTACTTTATAAGCCCTTTATGTGATGTATTTGAGAAGCCCGACTATGGCATGCTTGTTATTCATTTACTTTATAAGCCCTTTATGTGGTGTATTTGAGGCCTGATCGTGGCATGCTTGTTATTCATTTACTTTATAAGCCCTTTATGTGGTGTCATTTGAGGCCTTGATCGTGGCATGCTTGTTATTCATTTACTTTATAAGCCCTTTATGTGGTGTCGCTGAGATGCCCGACTGTGGCATGCATGTTATTCATTTACTTTATAAGCCCTTTATGTGGTGTCGCTCAGACGCCCGACTGAGGCATGCTTGTTATTTACCATCAATTCGAGACGTCGCTTCAGACATCCGAATGGTGCATTTTATTCCTACTCTGTCATTACATATTCGTTGTTACTTATTAATAACCTGCATGCATGCATCAAGGGTTTTATTTTTATGACTGACGTTGTGATCATAGAATATTTTCAAAGCATGATTATCGGTTGTTATATTATACCTGTGTTCATAATGTTTGCGAGTACATTCAAAGTACTCACCGGCTTGTCCACAGCTATTGTCTTGGCCAGATTTCTTGCATGGAGAGGGCGTTGCGATGACAGCCCGGAACCTAAGCAATGGTGATAGCAGCCTCGCAAAGATAGGAGTTATCCTGGTCACCTGTTCACTGTGGGAAATGGAGTCCCATAGACGCCGATGTTCCACAAACCGCTTCGCCATCAACCACTAGAAACCATTTGTTGTACTCACAGACCAGAATGGTCTTGTACCACATATTTTGTATTTTGCTTGGAATTTCTGTATCAAGTTGGTGCCTCATCACCTAACAGTAATCCAGGGCTGGTGAGCACAACTTGGCCATTTTCTGGAATTTATTACCGGAAAACCGGTCGTCACATCGGCCACCAGATTTGTGGAAAAACCTTTCCCCGACTGTTGTGACCCACGGACGGGCCATCGATTTCATGAAAAAACGTTTGCCCTCGACTGCTGGGACCCACGGACGGACCACCGTATTCGTGAAAAAACATTCCCCATTGTCACTCGGACCCACCGGAAGTGCCTCCTTATTACGCACAGAAAAATGAATACTCCCCCTGCTAGCTGGGACCCACCGTGGTGGGGGCTGACTTGTGGGCCTACTAAGTTGACGGGGACAGAGGGCTTTGTCAACTTAGTCAATATGAACGATTCTAGCTCCATTGACCCTACGATGTCCATCCAACGGCCGTCGTGCTTCTTCAATCTCTACTCTTCCTGCTCCAGCCGCTCAAACAAGCGCCGGCGGGACTGCGTGCTCCCTTCTCCTCACGGCCGCTGTGTGTTGTCGCAGCAGCCTCACCGCCCCACCGTACTCCCATCGCTGGCCTAGCCATCCTCTACTCACCCACACGGCCACACTGCTGTTATTCATTGGCGAGGCAGACGAACCATAAAACCTCGTCAGATCGTACTCCCCTCCTCGTGGGAAACAACTGCCGAGTCTTCCCTGCCTCCGTGTCGTTCCCTTCCTAGGCCTCGCCGACAACCACCGCCCTAGTGCTCTCGGCGCGGCGTGGTCAACGTGGTCAAGGAACGGCTTCCATCGGACGTGGATGTGACGTGGAGAGGCCGACGGTGGGTCCAGGGCGCAGAAGGAAGTGCCTCGCTATTACGCATAAAATAATTATTCCTCCACGACATCCGGGACCCACCGAAGGGCCTCTGTATTTCATGAAAAACGTGCCCCGGCTAACATGTCGGACCCACCAGCTATCTTCGCACACAAGGAAGTGCCTCCTTATTACGCACAAAATGAATACTCCCCGCCGGTGGAACCCAGATAGTGGGAGGCTGACTTGTGGGCCTACCAAGTTGACGGGGACGGAGGGCTTTGTCAACTTAGTCAATATGAACGATTCTAGCTCTTGTTACCGTACGATGTTCATCCAACGGTCGTAGTGCTTCTTCAACCTCTGGTCTTCTTGCTCCGGCCGCCCTAACCAGCTGCTGGTGCGTGCGCTGCTGCTCCCGCCTCCCGTGGGCGGCTGTGATGCATGAGGCCTCACCGCCCCTACTACTCCCACCGTTGTTCTAGGCCATCCCTATACTCACCCACACAGCCTGTTATTCTGCGACGACAGCAGCCTCACACCGGTCGAACCGGTGAATCCTCGTACTCCTCGCGGCATCCACCGCTGCGTCTTCCCGGCCCGAAGTCGTCCCTTCCTAGGCCTCGCCGTCGTCCACCGCCGTGGTGCTCTCGGCGCGACATGGTCAACGTGGTCAAGGAACGACTTCCATCGGACGTGGACTGTATGTGGAGAGGCTGACAGCTGGGTCCACGGCCGCCGCAAGGAAGTGCCTCCTTATTACGTGCAAAATAATGATTCCTCCACCTGACAGCGAGGACCCACCGGACGGGCCACCATATTTCGCGAAAAAACGATTCGCCCCCCTGACTGCTGGGACCCACCAGCTACATCTTCGCACGCAAGGAAGTGCGTCCGGGCAAAAAAAATTGATCCGCCCCCCTGACTGCTGGGACCCACCAGCTACATCTTCGCACGAAAGGAAGTGCCTGACAGTCGGGACCCACCTGGTCGAAGCGTATGTAGCATTGTCATTCTGGTCGCGAACGTGTACGTACATACTGGTCGATGTAGAGGCGCGCATGTGTCGTAGATGTAGAGGCGCGCACGTGTCGTAGTAGAGGTGCGCACGTAGCATGTACACGTACGTACAGCGGCGAGGGTGCAAGAAAGAAAATACGGCCACGTACGTACATACGGGCATGGTCTCTAACGCCTACCGTGCATACGTACATGGCTGGGTCAGAACGGAGAAACAGCGTCGTCGTCGTGTTCATGGGGAGCCAACCGGCTGGGTCGAAACGGAATGCGTGGTTGTGTTCATCGGGAGGGCTTGGACGGAACAGGCGATGGAAACGAGGCCTGGCGTACCGCCCAACGGAGGAAACGGCCTTGTGTTCGACCGGCCACGTTCGAAACGGGGTCCTGTTGATCGGGAGGGGCCTGGCGTACCGCAGAACGAAAGAAACGGACCTCCTACGGTCGAAACGGGGGTCCTGTTGATCGGGAGGGGTGTGGCATACCGCAAAACGGACGAAACGGACTTGTGTTGGAGTGCTACGGTCGAAACGAGGGTCCTGTTCATCGGGAGGGGTGTGGCATACCGCAAAACGGACGAAACGGACTTGTGTTGGAGCGCTACGGTCGAAACGGGGAGGGTGTGGCGACCGCAAAACGGACTCCACGGATACTGTTCATCTCCACCGTCGACCTCCTCCCGCCTCCACGGGGGCCCTGCTCATCCAGCCTCCACCGCGCTACTCCACGGCCATCGCTCAACGACCCTCCACGGGCACCCTCCACCATCTCGCTCATCCAGCCCTCCACACCACGGGTCCTATTCAACCACCCTCCACGGCCACCTCTCCACCGTCTCATCGCTCATCCAGCCCTCCAAACCACGGGCTCCTGTTCATCCAAAGGCAACGCCACCACTCACTGCTCATCCACCCCCCCCTTCCCCGCAACACTCTTTGTTCATCCCCCAGGCAGCATCGATGGGCTTGATTAGCAGCGATAGCGAAGAATAGCTCCATCGGTTCGATTAACAGCCATCGATCGATCGCTCGGGTTCGAATGCGTAGCCTACAAAGGCAATCGCCGGGTTGATTAGAGCCCAACGCCTCGCTTCGGCTTGATTAGAGCCAACGCCGCGCACACACGTGCGTACGTACGAGAGAAACGTGCATCGCTCCGCCCCCGACCTCCCATCGTAACCGGCAACTCCCCGAAATTTTCCTCTCCCTCGCTTATACCACGGTTTTTTCCGTCATGGACGGCCCAAAGAATGTCATGCAGCTACGTCTCCGGCCCGCCCAGGACGAAAAGCCCATTTTCTGTCATGATTTTTTGTCATAGAAGTAGGAGCCTACCACATCTATGATGATACTGGGTTTTGTCACAATTATCGTCATAGAAGTGTCATATGTATGACAGAAAAAAATTTGTTCGGCCCAAAATGTCACGGATGTGTCTTTTTTTGTAGTGAAAAAGGATTGGGCCACCTTGCTGCACTTTATTTACTTTTGTTACTTGTTGCTTGTTACCAATTATCTTATCACAAAACTATCTGTTACCTATTATTTCAGTGCTTGTAGAGAATACCTTGTTGAAAACCGCTTATCATTTCCTTCTGCTCCTCGTTGGTTTCGACACTCTTACTTACGAAAGGACTACGATAGATCCCCTATAGTTGTGGGTCATCAGGGCGCCGCACACAGCTATGCAATAGTCTAAGATGTGCTAGAGGCGCCCCCCCCCCCCCACACACACATATATAGGTGGGGGAGAGGAGGCAGCCAAGGGGTGCCCTAGTATTGGCCGCCGCCCCCTACAGGCCCTGCCTTGCCCTGTGTCGCCCCTTTCCATGTATGCATGAAGGGGAAGAAAAGAGGGGGGTGAGGGAAGGAAGTGGAATCCTAATCCACACTTTCCTCTCCCTTCCCCCCTTTCCTTCTCCTCCTCCTATAGCCTTATAGGGTGCACCAGCCCCTTGTGGGCTGGTGTGTTCCTTCACAAGGCCCATATGGCCCATAGGATTGCCGGGGGTACCCGAAACACCTTCCGGTGACCCGATAAGTACCCGATACCCTTCGGAACACTTCCGGTGTCCGAATACCATCGTCATATATATCAATCTTTACGTCTCGACCATTTTGAGACTCCTCGACATGTTCGTGATCTCATCCGGGACTCCGAACAACATTCGGTCACCACATCACATAACCATACAATACTATATCGTCATCGAACGTTAAGCGTGCGAACCCTACGGGTTAGAGAACTATGTAGACATGACTGAGACACCTCTCCAGTCAATAACCAATAGAGGAACCTGGATGCTCATATTGGCTCCTACATATTCTACGAAGATCTTTATCGGTCGAACCGTTATGACAACATACGTTATTCCCTTTGTCTATCGGTATGTTACTTGCCCGAGATTCAATCGTCGGTATCTTCATACCTAGTTCAATCTCGTTACTAGCAAGTCTCTGTACTCGTTCCGTAATACATCATCCTGCGACTAACTCATTACTCACTTTGCTTGCAAGGCTTCTTATGATGTGTATTACTGAGAGGGCCCAGAGATACCTCTCCGATACTCGGAGTGACAAATCATAATCTCGATCTATGCCAACCCAACAAACACCTTCGGAGATACCTGTAGAGCATCTTTATGATCACCTAGTGACATTGTGGCAATTGATAGCACACAAGGCATTGCTCCGGTATTCATGAGTTGCATAATCTCATAGTCGAAGGAATATGTATTTGACATGAAGAAAGCAATAGCAATAAAACTGAACGATCAATATGCTATGCTAACGGATGGGTCTTGTCCATCATATCATTCTCCTAATGATGTGATCTCGTTCATCAAATGATAACACATGTCTATGGTTAGGAAACTTAACCATCTTTGATTAACGAGCTAGTCTAGTAGAGGCTTACTAGGAACACGGTGTTTTGTCTATGTATCCACACATGTATCAAGTTTTTGGTTAATACAATTCTAGCATGAATAATAAACATTTATCATGATATAAGAAAATATAAATAACAACTTTATTATTGCCTCTAGGGTATATTTCCTTCAACAATAACAGTCCATAATGCAATAAATATCAACATAAAATCATGACGCAAAATGGATGTATCAACTCCCCCGAGCCTAGACCTCGCTTGTCCTCAAGCGAAAGCCGAAATCGATAATCATGACCACATGTTTAGAGATAGAGGTGTTGATACAATAAAATACGGACATGAGGGCATCATGGTCATCTTTAGGACAACAATATATTGTCATATAACTTCTCATGCTAAAGTGATAATTCATTCACAAAGTAAAGTATGAACCAAAAACTTCATTGAAAACTAACAAACTATGATCTCAGTCATTGATGCGATTGCAATTTATCATAGTGTCAGAAAGAGTCAATGTAAGAGCTTTTATTTAGCAAGTTCACATACGCAACCATCTTTTAGTGTTTCATAGTTGCTTACACTCACACGATACATATGAGGTCAAAGCTTCAATCAGACGCATAGAAAGATAGGGGCTTATAGTTTCGCCTCTGAACCATTTACCTCAAGGGTAATGTCAACAATAATAACTTATGATCACCTATATCTGAGTGGATATGTATGGCTGGATCTTTCTCCAACACATAGTGCTTGCCAAAAAGAGAAAAATAAAAGGAAGGGTGAAGATCACCATGACTCTTGTATGAAGATAGATATTAAAATAAAAGATAGGCCCTTCGCAGAGGTTGTCATGCGCTTTTTATTTGGATGCATGAAATCTTAATGCAAAATATGGCTCTTTATATTACCGCTTATGATAGAGAACTTTATTATGTAGTCTGTCGCCTTTATTTCTTCCCCATCACAAGTCTGTATAAAGCTTATTTTCCTCACACTAAAAGATCATACATATTTAGAGAGTAATATGTCGCTTTTATTTCTTGCCTAAACGTTGTACTAAATACGAGAGGGAGGTTGTCGAAGTTTCATATATCACGTAAAAATTAAAACACTACCAACATAGTATTTGTGAAAATCTTCCTCTCATATTTTCTTCCGCTGCTACTTTTTTAGAATAACTTTGGCTGCTACTTGTGGAAGGGATTTGGGCTGGCCCGGGGAGAAGGAGAGAACGGGGATAGATCCCTGGTTCTCCAGGCAGAAGCAAGCGCATGTAGCCACCACACCACGCTACTGTTAGCATTAGGTAAAGGGGGTGCATCCTACTTGAAGCGAGTCAAGCCGGGTTTTCTCCGTATTTTTGTTTTTTCGTTTTCTTTTGTTTTTTCTCCGGGGTTTTTTCATTTGTTTCTTCAGTTTTTTTTCCTTTTCCTTTTCCTTTTCCTTTTCCTTTTGGTTTATTTTGTTTCTTTTTCGGGTTTCATTTTTTGTTTTTCTTTATTTCTTTTTTCCATTCTACATTCTTATACACATGATCAACATTTTTTCAAATACTTGTTCAACATTTTTCTAATACTTGTTCAATATTTTTCTAATACTTGTTCAACATTTGTATGTAAATTATCAAAAAAAATTAAATACTTGTTCAATATTTTAAATACTTGTTCAACATTTTTAATACATTATCAACAATTTTTAAATACTTGTTCAATATTTTTATATACGTGATCAATAATTTTTCAAATACTTGTTCAACATTATTCAAATAATTGTTCAATATTTTCAAATATTTTTTGTAGAGTTTTTTATAATATATATATATATATTTAGAATATTTTAAAGTATAACAAAAGTACAAAAATAAAAGTAAAAAAGAAAACCCAAAACATAAGAAGAATAGGAAAAAGAGGTTGTGGCCTCCCGCGCTCGTGCGCTGGCCCAGCTCGTTCGCCCCTTCAGCGAGTTCGAAGCCAGACTCGCTAAAGGCGAGATATATACGAGCCCGTGTCTCCTTGTTGGGGACGCCCAAGATAGAGCCCATTTCATACCAGAAAATCTCATGTATAAACAAGGCTTGATTTTGGCTGTGATATCTATATCTCTATATCTATATCTACTAGTAGAATGCCCGTGCGTTGCCATTTGAAATATTTTGTAAACATAATGCATGCTTTGACATGTGCCGATTTAATTAAATCACCTAAATATTTGGTCATTAAGAATTCAGAATCACATCGTATATGTGAGATCACCTTCCTAAAAGATGCATATAAGATATTTTCCAATAACATTACAAAACAAAATATTCCTTGATAACAAATTGCATATCCCACGCACTACGCCATTTATAATCTATCATTATCTCTAATATTGAACCACAATCACAACTTTCTTAATACAACAAAAGTCAATATTTTTTTTATCTGACCAAATTAGAACAAAAGCTAACCATCTCACTACTTACGAAATTACAACAGAAATCATAATTTCCGATTCAATTAATAATGCTATGCAATGGTGAGTAGAGGGAATCCGACGATGAAAAAAATGGCACCTCCCCCCTTTCATTCTATCTTATGATCCCCAGATACAAAACTAAAAAAATAAACAAAGCTAGACAAAACCAACAATAAACAATTGTGATCAAACACAGGGGATCAAGGAAAACATATCTTGCACTCACAAAACCCTAAGATGTGTTATGTAGTAATAATCTCAAATTATGGAAAGCTGAGGAAATTTAAAAGATTAGTATATAATTTGAAAACATGGGATGTTTACAAGGTATAGTATATAGTTTGAAAACAGGGGATATTTACAAGATATTGTAAACGAGATAAAGTAGCAAAAGTCGCTCCGACAGTAAGGTTCTAAAAAAGGGTTTCCACGGTTGATCAATGTGTACTCACTGAATAAATATTGAGCAAAGGGAACCTTTTCTCCATGTTGTGCGAAGTCTACTCCTGATGCATGAGAATCCAAAGCAAGACAGTACTCCATTTTCTCATAAACATCTTCAAAGGAGTGAGTTGAAACTAGGTGTGTTCTTACTTCAACACTAATCACAGGGCAATCTCCAAATTATCTTGCAAATAGGCTTGAATCAACTGTTGCAAACATAAAGTTAAAGCAACAAGAAATATATAGGGAGAAGCCATAAGCATATAGGGAGAATCCATCATATAGGGAGAATCCATATTGCATCCTTTAGTAATTTCTTTTGTCACATAAGCATACGATCAGCCTACAACTAATACAAGAAATATATTTTTTTCTTGTGGAAAAATAAAAGAAACAAAATATGCCATTAGTAGTAATCAAAACATTTGAACCATAAATCAACTTTCAGCTTTTATTATAAGTGCACCTTTTAGCCATCATTTTTCTTAGTTCTGAACTAACAAAAATGAAATAGAAAACAATTTCTGGGAAAAACAAATCTGCGGTTATCTATCAAATATAAGAATATACAACAGATTAGCAAAGAGATAGGATGTGGCATCTTGCTTCCTGCCTTTAATATGCAATAATGGTACATTTACAACAATCTAAGGTAAGGGTTCCTTATTTTCATCATTATAATACTGTACAAGAATAGATGTGCAAGAATGGTACGATTGCAACCCTGGATATTTATTTCTTTAAGAGATCATAAAAAAGTCTAAATGTTGCTAATTTACTGTATAAGAATAGTGTAGTTCATTTGGATGTAAAAACATTGACTGCAGAAAGGAGTGATACAAAAATGAATTATCGCATCTATGGATAGACCCAGAATCCATTGTTAAAATACATGAAAGATAATCTTGTCTATCACTGACTTGCTGAAAGTTCGCTCCAGCTTGCTTCTTGTCGTCAGCAGACTGCATGTCAATGAACATGGCGGCACCACACAGTGTAGGGTGCTACGTCTTGAGCTTGCGTTGGTTTTCCCCGAAGAGGAGAGGACGATGCAGCAGAGTAGCGTAAGTATTTCCCTCAGTTTTTGAGAACCAAGGTATCAATCCAGTAGGAGGCCACGCGCAAGTCCCTCGTACCTACACAAAGCAAATAACTCCTCGCAATCAACGCGAATAGGGGTTGTCAATCCCTTCACTGTCACTTACGAGAGTGAGATCTAATAGAGATGATAGATAATATCTTTGGTATTTTTGGTATAAAGATGCAAAGTAAAATAAAAGGCAAAGTAAAAAAGCAAAGCAATAATAAAGCGTAGAAAGATTAATATGATGAAAATATAGACCCGGGGGGCATAGATTTCACTAGAGGCTTCTCTCAAGAGCATAAGTATTTTACGGTGGGTGAACGAATTACTGTTGAGCAATTGACAGAATTGAGCATAGTTATGAGAATATCTAGGTATGATCATGTATATAGGCATCACGTCTGAGGGAGTCCTGGATTAGGGGGTGTCCGGATAGCCGGACTATAGCCTTTGGCCGGACTCCTGGACTTTGAAGATACAAGATTGAAGACTTCGTCCCGTGCCGGATGGGACTTTCCTTGGCGTGGAAGGCAAGCTTGGCGATACGGATATGTAAATCTCCTACCATTGTAACCGACTCTGTGTAACCCTAACCCTATTCGGTGTCTATATAAACCGGAGGGTTTTAGTCCATAGGACGAACAACAATCATACCATAGGCTAGCTTCTAGGGTTTAGCCTATCTGATCTCGTGGTAGATCTACTCTTGTACTACCCATATCATCAATATTAATCAAGCAGGAGTAGGGTTTTACCTCCATCGAGAGGGCCCGAACCAGGTAAAAACATCGTGTCCCTTGTCTCCTGTTACCATCCGCCTAGACGCGCACGATTCAGGACCCCCTACCGAGATCCGCGGTTTGACACCGACATTGGTGCTTTCATTGAGAGTTCCTCGTGTCGTCATCTTTAGGCCCGATGGCTCCTCCGATCATCAATAACGATGCGCTCCAGGTAAGACTTTTCTCCCGGACAGATCTTCAGATTGGCGGCTTTGCTGCGGGCCAATTAAGCAGCCATCTGGAGCAGATTAAGCTACGCCCCGCCATCAGTCAGATTTGGAAGTTTCAACTACGGCCGGCGTCCACGGAGACTTGATCTTTGACGGGTTCGAGCCACGGACAAGCGCGCCGCCCGTCACGAGGGCATGATCTAGCTCGCCGGCTGAAGCGGTGTCCTAGAGGCGCACCGATGCCGGCCCGACCTTTAGCTCGGAGCCGATTGCGCCGATCGAGGGCGGGTGGCTGGACACCGCCTCGGGGCTGCGATCTCTACGGCGATTGAGCCGTACACCTACCCCGTCCTTTGTGAAGCTCGTGACTCCAAGGTGCCGGACTCCTCTCCGGACTCTGAGCCTTCCGCGCCCCCGCTAATCGAATCCGATTGGGCGCCGATCATGGAATTCACTATCGCGGACATATTTCAGCACTCGCCCTTTGGCGACATCCTGAATTCAATAAAGTCTCTCTCTTTATCAGGAGAGACCTGGCCGGATTATGGTCAGGAAGGTTGGGATGCGGACGACGAAGAAATTCAAAGCCCACCCACCACCCACTTCGTAGCCACTGTCGATGATTTAACCGACATGCTCGACTTCGACTCCGAAGACATCGACGGTATGGACGACGATGTAGGGGAGGAGCATGAACCAGCGCCTATAGGGCACTGGAGAACCACCTCATCTCACGATGTATACATGGTGGACACACCTAAAGGAAGCGACGACAAGGAACAACGGGACACTACGAAGGATCGCTCCATCGAAAAGCAGTCAAAACGGCGACGTAAGCGCCGCTCAAAGTCCCGTCTCGACAAAGAAAACAGCATACGGACCCAGCTATAGAGCAGGGTGAACCGGTGGACGACGAACATGTTGTCGAGCAACCGTCCGAATAGGACAATCTGGATAAACAACCCGTCCCCGGCAAAGATAACAGTTCGGACGATCTCACGCCGGACAAGTTCTTTGGAGCGAAGAACCTCCACAAAAGGCTCGTCGCCACAAAGACGTAGCCTGAAAAAGCGAAGCGAAGCTCAAAACAGCGGAAGATGCACTCAGAATCAGATGGAGCAAAGTACTCAACACCGCAGACAAATACGGCTGACGATCGCCGAACAAAGAGCTACCAAAGCGAAAACTACTGCCGAATTTGATGAGGAGGCCGAGAAACCCCACAATCAAAAAACAAGGAGGCCACCGGTCGGATGGGCGACCCCATGGCAAACAGAGAGCGCGAACGGCGCCGCACACAAGCCGCACGCGATCCGCAAGGATTCGCATCAAAAGATGGCCCGATTAGATCTATCTACGGGCCAAGAAAGCAAGCTCTAGTAAGCAAGGCAACACATCAAGTATCCGAACATCACGGTACACCTAAATATAGGGTGCCGCACACCCCTATGTTTCACCGATGAGGTCTTTGGATCATGAATTTCAGGGATTCAAGCCCATAAATATAGAGGCATCTGACGGAACAACAGACCACAGAGTGCGGATTGAGGATTACATCCTCCATATACACATGGCTAGAGGAGATGATCTCCACGCCATAAAATACTTACCCCTCAAGCTCAAAGGGCCAGCCCGGCATTGGCTTAAAAGCCTTCCCAAAAACACCATTGGAAGTTGGGAGGAGCTCGAGGATGCTTTTCGGGCAAATTTTCAAGGGACCTATGTCCGACCTCCGGATGCCGACGATTTAAGTCACATAGCTCAACAATCCGGAGAGTCAGCCCGGAGATTTTGGAACAGATTCCTTACTAAAAAGAACCAAATAGTCGACTGTCCGGACGCCGAAGCCTTAGCAGCTTTCAAACACAACGTCTGAGACGAATGGCTCGCCAGACACCTCGGCCAAGAAAAGCCAAGAACAATGGCCGCATTAACAAGCCTCATGACCCGCTTTTGCGCAGGAGAGGATAGCTGGCTAGCAAGATGCGGCACCAGCGACCCAAGTACATCCGAAGTCAGGGATGGAAACGGGAAACCACGACGCAGCAAGGACCAGCGTCGGACCAAGGGAAACAGCCCAAAGAGCACGACACTCAACGCCGGATTCAAAAGCTCTCAGCAGAATCATAAAAAGTTGTCCCTTAAGGATAATAGGGACGAGCTATCTAACTTAAACAAAATCTTGGAAAAGATATGCCAAATCCACAGCACTCCCGGGAAGCCTACAAACCACACCCAGAGAGATTGTTGGGTCTTCAAGCAGTCCGGCAAACTCAACGCCGAACACAAGGGGCTCGACACACCAAGCGAGGACAATGACGAACCCCCAAAGCAGAGCATCGGAAAACAAAAGAATTTCTCACAAGAAATCAAAACAGTGAACTCACTTCACGTGACAAAAGGGAAAAATAGAGCGGCGCCCATAGAGGTACGCGCCAGACGGCCTATCCCGGAGGAGTCCTGCCACTGGTTGTTAAAACCAATCACCTACAACCATCGGGATTACTCTAGAAGTATACGGAACGCAGGTTGGACTGCCTTGATATTAGATCCGATAATTGGCGGACTCCAATTTTCACAAGTCCTAATGGACGGCGGCAGTGATCTAAACCTGCTATATCAGGATACAATCCGCAATATGGGGATAGACCCAACCAAATTTCGCCATAGCAACACTTCCTTTCAAGGGGTAATGCCAGGCCCATATGCCCATTGTACGGTCTCTCTACTGCTAGAAGTTGTGTTCGGCTCACCCGACAACTTCCGCCGTGAAAAGTTAACCTTCCACCTTGCCCCATTTACAAGTAGCTATCAAGCACTATTGGGACGCGAAGTTTTCGCCCGCTTTAACGCAATACCGCATTATGCATCTCTTACACTTAAAATGCCCGGTCCACGCGGCATCATCTCATTAAAGGGAAACATCGAGGGTTCCTCGAGTCCAGAAAATTGTGCGGATGCCTTGACAGCCCCACAATAAACCGGCTTCACCAATATAAGCACTTAGGCAGGTCGTCCAGCCCCCGGACACGGCTGGACGAGTCCGGCGTAAACATACAAGGGCTCGCTAGACGCATACCCCCGTACAAGGGGCTCCGCACATCCACAACAAGAGACAATAAAGCTCAGTTTTGTTCATTCTTTGAATTGTACCTTGTTTATTTAGTATAACATACATTTTCGCACGATCTTTTTCAACTAAGTTCCTCTCTTTTACAGATGAACACCGTGCTACACCCGTCCAGGATACGGCACAACAGAGACACAGGCGCAGACGTGTAGTAGGGACCCGTTGCAAGGATTCTTTTCAGATTAAGACCCTGTGTAAACCTTTTTCACTGTCTCTTGTTGATACACATCCCCCGGTTTCTTGCTATAACCAAGGAGGAGGCTGGCGTTTTGGCATAGGCCACGTCAGAATTTCGCGCGTACCTAGACACCAGGGGCTTTTTACCAAGGGCGATTGTTCGACCCGTTTTCATAAAGACCGAATACCTTAGGGAGTGTTCGGCGTCTTGAGTTAGGCCTTATATGCATCAGCTCCGAATCATGTCTTTGGTCAAATGTTGGGTTTGCCCGGCTCCTGTGTTTAGTTGCCTTACGTTCCGCTCAATCGGCTAATGCGGCACCAGGAGAACTACTGCGATTGTGCCCCCGGTTCGGCCAGGGGAGCACCTCAGTAGAGAAAGCCGAAAACTGACTGTCATGATATAGCGTGAGACTGGTCAACCACTCGATGACCCGCTAGAATCTTTAGAATTCCTCCGCATTGACGAAGGGCCGTTTCCCGGGCAGGCACATACGCGCCCCAAATTCGGGTGAGCGCGGTGCCCGTAGCCCCACTGTAGAACTCCTATGGCTAAGTGAAAGTGATAAAGCATTATAGTCCGGTTGCCTAATTTGCTGCGCTATCACCTCCTTTGTAGGACCAAGACGTTGGATCAAGTGTGAAAACGCGTTTTCTGCAAACACCCCCGCATTATATGTGTGGGGGCTGAAGCCAAAGACTACCATCTTTCAGGTTATATACACATATACATTAACGGCCGCACAGGAGGTATTTTTAATTCTTGAAGGCACAAGTATAAAAAGCTTTTATATTCCATCGAAACATTGTTTCGCAATAATACATGTTATTCGAACCTAATATCCTTCGAGCACTGCGTCTCTATTAAACGAGCGCCCTGCAGAACTTCCTGAAAATAGTGCTCGACAGGTACTTGGCTTCCGTCCGAATCTTGGGATGCAACATCGGTGGCCTTCATCTCCGCCCAGTATGTCTTGACACGGGCAAGAGCCATCCGCGCACCCTCTATGCATGCTGACCGCCTCATTTCCTTGATATGCGGCACCGCACCAAGGAACTGCTGCACCAAGCCAAAATAACTCTTCCGCTCGGGCCTTGTCGGTCACAAATGAGTCACGACATTCTTCATGGCAAGTCTGGACAACCTATTCAGCTCCGTCCATTCGGCCAAACGATCGGTTAATGGAAGTGGATGCTCTGGACTACGGAACTGCGACCAAAAAAGCTCTTCCATCTCGTGATCTTTTTGATCTCCGAAGTGTTCGACCGCGTCCGCGGCACTCGCCGCCAAGTCCAGATAAGCATCCTCACTACTCCATAGCCGGTCCAACTGAGCATATTTAGGATCTGTGAACTTCCTCCGCAGTAGAAAAGGCTTTCCAGCCGTGATATCTCCGGCTTGACGTAGCTCCTCCTTCATAGCTCTCATCGCAGAGCGAGCATCCTTGGCCTCTGTGGTGGCCTTCTTCAGGTCCTCTTGCTCCACTCGACCTTCTTTTTCAAGAAGCTCACAGCGGTCGGTAGCATTCTTCAACTTCACGGCCATTTCGGCCATTTCCTTTTTGCTTCGTCAGTGAGCAGCATGTTCGGCTTTTAGCTCTTCGGCCACCTTTAAGGCAGCCGCATCACTTCAGCCTGCTCCTTGGCTCGGGCAAGCTCACCAAGATTCTCCATGGCAGCGGCACCATCGCATCAAGCATACATGTTGTAAGGCACGGGCATCAAGCTCCCTTACTAGGTGTCCGCGGAGAAACTACATACCTTGTGACTCGTCCAGCCGCTTATTGACAAGCGCAATGTCGGCATTCGCCACGTCAAGTTGCCGCTTTAGTTCGGCAAATTCATCACCGTTATGCCGGACGATCCGCCACCTACATAGGAAGGCGACATATTATAGCTGGGATTATGATCCTCGCACGCCGTCATTTTGACAACGCACCGAGTCTCGGGGCTACTATCTACAGGCGCATCTTATATATGCGGAACCGTCAAAAGGTACATCATTGCACGTACCTCAAAACCCGTCAGTAAACTCCTGGCGGCCTCGTACAACCCACTTTCCGCGGATGAAATCTTTTCAATCACCGTACCCATCAATGCACGGTGATCCTCTGAGATAGACACCCGCCCGAGCAGACCCTTCAACTCCTCCTACCGTGCACCAGGAGGTGCCGGACTCGTCTGATGGCCTTTTTCGAAGGCCGGACACGGAGGGCTCTGGGGGGCCCTACGACCGCTCTCCACCCCTACCGGATTCGGTGAAACCCTCCACGACGACACCTCAGGATCGTCCGCCTCGCTTGGTGGTACGGCAGGGGGAGGCGTTCCGCCCTCCATCATCTCCAGACGAAGATCCCCCGAAGACGAGCTCTGCTGAGAAGGGCTGAGATCCGAACTACAAGGTAAAATTTCGGTCATCTTCAAAGATAAAACAGGGATGTCTCTTATTTTAGGAAAAACTCCCCTCTCTACTTACGGCTCGCTGGAGGGCTGATCTCCTTGGGGAAATAATGTGGCCGGGGCATCTTCCACCGCAGGACCCTCTGGCGAGGATTTCTTCCCGCGCTTTGAGGCCTTGGTCTCCGGATCTTCAGAGGCGGTCCTCTTCTCCCTTTGGATGGAGGGATTCTCGATCCCTCCTTGCTTGATAACCTCCTTCGTGGAGACAGTAGCTTCCTTGTTCCCCCCTTCGCCTTCTTCTAAAGGCGCAGCCTCCAGCATCTTGGTTAACACGGGATCCGGCGTGGTCTCAGGGAGGGGGGCCGGACACCTGATCAGTTTTGCTTTCGCTATCCACTCCTGTTTAGGGGACAACTCTTTTAAGGGCAAGTTTATGATAAATATACGGATAGCGTGTCCGGGTACGGGACTACTTACTTGAGCATCCTGGCGATTGCAGCTCAGACCTGCGTCCTCGGTCAAGTCCGGACACATTGCTTGTGATCTGAAGAACAGTTTGTACATCTCCACGGGCGTTGCGCCCATAAAATGTTGGAGAGCTCGTGGTCCCTCCGGATTGAACTCTCACAGGCGAAGGGGGCGACATTTGCAGGGAAGGATGCGGCGAATCAGCATGACTTGCGCTACTACGACCAGATTGATCTCTCTCTCTCTCTAGGAGATCTCGAATACGGCCCTGCAACAAGGGCATGTCCTTGGACGGCCCCCAATCAAGCCCTTTATTGACCCATGACGCCAGCCACGGTGGAGGACCCGAGCGAAAGGCAGGTGGCGCCACCCATTTGGTGCCCCTGGGAGCTGTGATATAAAACCACTCTTGTTGCCATAGGCTGAGCTCCTCTTGAAAAGAGCCCTTGGGCCATGGAGCGTCAGCATTCTTGCTTATAACAGTCCCTCCGCACTCTGCCTGTTGCCCCTTGATCATCTTCGGCTCCACCTTGAAGGTCTAGATCCATAATCCGAAGTGAGGGGTAATGCGGAGGAAGGTTTCACACACGACGATGAACGATGAGATGTGGAGGATGGACTCCGGAACCAAGTCGTGAAATTCCAGCCCGTAATAAAACATGAGCCCCCTCACGAAGGGGTCCGTCGGGAAACTTAGCCCCCGAAGGAAGTGAGACGCGAACACCACGCTTTCACCGGGCTTGGGAGTGGGAATAACCTGCCCTTGAGCAGGCAGCCTATGCGAGATTTCACCGGTTAGATACCTGGCATCTCTTAGCTTTTGGACGTCTTCTTCCGTGACGGAGGAAGGCATCCACCGGCCTTGGAGGTCGGAGCCGGACATCATCGAAGGTCCGAAGCGCCTGAATCTGGAGCTTTGGGTGTTGGAACTCGAAGCAAGGGGCGGATTCGATGGAGATTGAGAAAAGGGTGGGGCCTTGGTCTCATTATAAAGAGGTTGAATACCGAGAGCCCTCCCGTGACCGTTCGGGACTCGCCTTTGATAGAGGCGTGCCAGCACGGCACGATTGGGTTACCCACGCCCGTACTGATGAGAATCCCGGAATAAGGGGACACGATCTCTGCTTTCACAGGACGTGCCAAGGAAACCGCCTCGCTAAACGTGCTGAGGTTGGACAGTAAAAATGATTCGAAAAAAGGCTTGGTTGTGGTGTGATGTCATGCTGCGGAATACGTCAGCAGATTGAACTTGTTTAAATATTATTCTCTCTACGGTGGTATATGGAACTTATTTTGTAGAGCCGGACACTATCCTTGTGTTTAAAATCTTCTATGAAGTATTCGGAGGAGGAACCCGCCTTGCAATGCCGAAGACAATATGCGTGCCGGACTCGTCGTCATTGAAGCCTGGTTCAGGGCTCTTGAGGAGTCTGGATTAGGGGTGTCCGGATAGCGGACTATAGCCTTTGGCGGACTCTGGACTTTGAAGATACAAGATTGAAGACTTCGTCCCGTGTCCGGATGGGACTTTCCTTGGCGTGGAAGGCAAGCTTGGCGTCACGGATATGTAGATCTCCTACCATTATAACCGACTCTGTGTAACCCTAACCCTATTCAGTGTCTATATAAACCGGAGGGTTTTAGTCCGTAGGACGAACAACAATCATACCATAGGCTAGCTTCTAGGGTTTAGCCTCTTTGATCTCGTGGTAGATCTACTCTTGTACTACCCATATCATCAATATTAATCAAGCAGGAGTAGGGTTTTACCTCCATCGAGAGGGCCCGAACCCGGGTAAAAACATCGTGTCCCTTGTCTCCTGTTACCATCCGCCTAGACGCACAGTTCGGGACCCCCTACCCGAGATCCGCTGGTTTTGACACTAACAACGTACCAGACAAGTAGACCGACTCCTGCCTGCATCTACTACTATTACTCCACTCATCGACCGCTATCCAGCATGCATCTAGAGTATTAAGTTAATGAAAACAGAGTAACGCCTTAAGCAAGATGACATGATGTAGAGGAATAAATTCATGCAATATGATAAATACCCCATCTTGTTATCCTCGATGGCAACAATACAATACGTGCCTTGCTGCCCTTACTGTCACTTGGAAAGGACACCGCAAGATTGAACCCAAAGCTAAGCACTTCTCCCATTGCAAGAACTACCAATCTAGTTGGCCAAACCAAACGGATAATTCGAAGAGACTTGCAAAGATAACTCAATCATACATAAAAGAATTCAGAGAAGATTCAAATATTGCTCATAGATAATCTTGATCATAAACCCACAATTTATCGATCTCAACAAACACACCGCAAAAAGAAGATTACATCGAATATATCTCCACGAGAGAGGGAGAGAACATTGTATTGAGATCCAAAAAGAGAGAAGAAGCCATCTAGCTACTAACTATGGACCCGAAGGTCTGAAGTAAACTACTCACACTTCATCGGAGAGGCTATGATGATGATGTAGAAGACCTCCATGGTGGAATCCCCTTCCGTGAACTCCGAACAGGCCCCAAGATGGGATCTCGTGGATCTGAGAAAGTTGCGGCGGTGGAATTAGGTTTTGGCTCCGTGTCGATCTGTTGGGAGTGCGAGGTATATATAGGAGGAAGGAGTACGTCGGTGGAGCTTCGGGGCGGGGGGGCACGAGGCAGGGGGGCGCGCCCTCCACCCTCCTGGCCGCCTCCCCCTTTCTTGACCGAGGGTCCAAGTCTCCTGGATCTTATATGATGAGAAAATCATGTTCCCGAAGATTTCATTCCGTTTGGACTCCGTTTATATTCCGTTTCTTCGAAATACTGAAATAGGAAAAAAAAACAGCAATTCTGGGCTGGGCCTCCGGTTAATAGGTTAGTCCCAAAAGTAATATAAAAGTGGAAAATAAAGCCCAATATAGTCCAAAACAATAGATAATATAGCATGGAGCAATCAAAAATTATAGATACGTTGGAGACGTATCAGGCATCCCCAAGCTTAATTCCTGCTCGTCCTCGGGTAGGTAAATGATAAAGAGAGAATTTTGATGCGGAGTGCTACTTGGCATAATTTCAATGTAATTCTTCTTGATTGTGGTATGAATATTCAGATCCGAAAGATTCAAGACAAAAGTTCATATTGACATAAAAATAATAATACTTCAAGCATACTAACTAAGCAATTATGTCCTCTCAAAATAACATGGCCAAAGAAAGTTCATCCCTACAAAATCATATAGTTTAGTCATGTTCCATTTTCGTCACACAAGAATTCTCTCATCATGCACAACCCCGATGACAAGCCAAGCAATTGTTTCATACTTTAGTAATCTCAAACCTATAAACTTTCACGCAATATATGAGTGCGAGCCATGGACACAGCACTATGGGTGGAATAGAATATAATGATGGGGGTTATGTGGAGAAGACAAAAAAGGAGAAGGTATCACATCAACAAGGCTAATCAACGGGCTATGGAGATGCCCATCAATTGATGTTAATTCAAGGAGTAGGGATTGCCATGCAACGGATGCACTAGAGCTATAAATGTATGGAAGCTCAACAAAAGAAACTAAATGGGTGTGCATCCAACTTGCTTGCTCACGAAGACCTAGGGCATTTGAGGAAGCCCATCGTTGGAATATACAAGCCAAGTTCTATAATGAAAAAATCCCACTAGTATATGAAAGTGACAAAACAAGAGACTCTCTATCATGAAGATTATGGTGCTACTTTGAAGCACAAGTGTGGTAAAAGGATAGTAACATTGTCCCTTCTCTCTTTTTCTCTCATTTTTTTTCTTTTTTTTGGTGGGCTCTTTGGCCTCTTTTTTTATTTTTATTTTTTATTTGACCTCACATGGGACAACGTTCTAATAATGATGATCATCACACTTCTATTTATTTACAACTCAATGATTACAAATCGATACTAGAACAATGTATGACTCTATATGAATGCCTCCGGCGGTGTACCGGGATATGCAATGATTCAAGAGTGACATGTATGAAAGAATTATGAACGGTGGCTTTGCCACAAATACTATGCCAACTACATGATCATGCTAAGCAATATGACAATGATGAATGTGTCATGAAGAACGGTATGGTGTAAAGTTGCATGGCAATATATCTCGGAATGGCTATGGAAATGCCATAATAGGTAGGTATGGTGGCTGTTTTGAGGAAGATATAAGGAGGTTTATGTGTGAAAGAGCGTATCATATCACGGGGTTTGGATGCACCGGTGAAGTTTGCACCAACTCTCAATGTGATAAAGGGCAATGCACGGTACCGAAGAGGCTAGCAATGATGGAGGGGTGAGAGTGCGTATAATCCATGGACTCAATCATTAGTCATAAAGAACTCACATACTTATTGCAAAAGTTTACAAGCCATCAAAAAACAAAGCACTATGCACATGCTCCTAGGGGGATAGATTGGTAGGAAAAGACCATCGCTCGTCCCGGACCGCCACTCATAAGGAGGACAATCAAATAACACCTCATGTTTCAAATTTGTTACGTAACGTTTACCATACGTGCATGCTATGGGACTTGCAAACTTCAAAACAAGCATTTCTCAAATTCACAACTACTCAACTAGCACGACTTTGATATTATCACCTCCATATCTCAAAACAATTATCAAGCATCAAACTTTCTTAGTATTCAACACACTCATAAGAAAGTTTTTATTATTTTTGTATACCTAGCATATTATTATTAAGCAAATTACCGTGCTATTTAAGACTCTAAAAATAATCTAAGTGAAGCATGAGAGTTCAATAGTTTCTTTAAAAAAAATCCACCACCGTGCTCTAAAAGATATAAGTGAAGTACTAGAGCAAAACTATAAAGCTCAAAAGATATAAGTGAAGCACATAGAGCAAAACTATAAGGCTCAAAAGATATAAGTGAAGCACATAGAGTATTGTAACAAATTCCAATTCATGTATGGCTCTCTCAAAAGGTGTGTGCAGCAAGGATGATTGTGGTAAACTAAAAAGAAAATATGCAAATAATAAAAGACGCTCCAAGCAAAACACATATCATGTAGTGAATAAAAATATAGCTCCAAGTAAAGTTACCGATGGAAGTGGACGAAAGAGGGGATACCTTCCGGGGCATCCCCAAGCTTTGTCTTTTTGGTGTCCTTAGATTATCTTGGGGGTGCCATGGGCATCCCCAAGCTTAGGCTCTTGCCACTCCTTGTTCCATAATCCATCAAAAAAATTCACCCAAAACTTGAAAACTTCACAACACAAAACTCAACAGAAATCTCGTAAGCTCCATTAGCGAAAGAAAACAAAAGACCACTTCAAGGTACTGTAATGAACTCATTATTTATTTGTTTTGGTGTTAAACCTACTGTATTCCAACTTCCCTATGGATTATAAACTATTCTACTAGCCATAGATTCATCAAAATAAGCAAACAACACACGAAAAACAGAATCTGTCAAAAACATAACAGTTTGTAGTAATCTGTAAATAACGCAAACTTCTGGAACCCCATAAATTCAGCAAAAATAAAAAGACCTAGGAAATTTGTTTATTGATCAGCAGCAATTGGAATCACTATTTTATCACGTTCTGGTGATTTTTAACAATTTTTTTCGTGAACAGAAAGTTTCTGGAAATTACAGCAAGATCAAATAACTATTATCCAAGAAGATCCTATAGGTTTAACTTGGCACAAACACTAATTAAAACATAAAACCACATCTAAACATAAGGTAGATGGATTATTTATTACTAAGCAGCAAGGAAAAATATTGGGTTGTCTCCCAACAAGCGCTTTTCTTTAAAGCCTTTTTAACTAGGCATTGAGATTTCAATGATGCTCACAAGAAAGACAAGAATTAAGGCACAAAGAGGGCATCATAAAACATGTGACAAACACACTTAAGTCTAACATAATTCCTATGCATAGGCATATTATAGGAAAATAAATTATCGTAGCAAGCAAAAACTAGCATATGCAAGGAAGCGGAAAGGAACAATAGCAATCTCAACATAACGAGAGGTAATTTAGTAACATGAAAATCTCTATAACCATATTTTCCTCTCTCATAATAATTACATGTAGTATCATAAGAAAATTCAACAATATAGCTATCACATAACATATTCTCAACACGATCCACATGCATGCGAAGTTGACACTCTTCCAAAATAGTGAGATTATCATTAACTAAAGTCATGATTTTTCCAAGCCCACTTTTATCAAAAATATCATAAGATTGAACATACTCCAAATATGTGGGATCTAAAGTTGACACTTTTCCAAGCCCACTTTCAATATTATTGCAAACAATATTATCAATCTCATATTCATCATGGGGATTAAATAAATTTCCAGGATCATAAGAAGAATCACCCCAATCATGATCATTGCAACAAGTAGTAGACATAGCAAAACTAGCATCCCCAAGCTTAGGGTTTTGTATATTATTAGCACAATTGACATCAAGAGAATTTATTGTAAAATCATTGCGATCATGCTTTTCATCGAAGGAACTATCAAGTGTGGGTGCAATAGCAACGATCTCATGTTTAACATAAGGAACTATAGCAAATTCATCTTCATAAATATTGGCATCATGGCCACAAGAATAGCAAGCATCCTATTCATCAAGGGATATTTCAACCAAATCAACGGAATCATCATTATCTATAGATTCATGCATATCATTATTTTCTTCCAAAGCAACGGCCATTCTTTCAATAAATTCTTGGACATAGACATTATGAGCAAGGTTTTCATTGCAATATTTAAGTATGACGGAATTTTCAGATTTGTTGAGAGTAAAATCATACTTTTCGATCAAAGAAGCAACTTCATGAGCACCCGTAAAAATGACAAATTCTTCAATTTGTTCGATATCATAGTAACTATAAACACCCTTTGCATAAGAAGACAAGATTTCATTATCATTGAACTCACATAGGTAGGGAAGGTGTTTTTTAGGGTTCTTAGAGCAACAAGTAAAATCACACATTTCACAAAGATTCCAAGCATAGCATAGCAAACTATTTATGTGATACCATAAGAGCTTCCCTTTTTCAGACAAACGATGACGCACAAAATGAGCATGCTCATCTAAAGATTTCCATCAACTAGGCTAGTTGGGGTTTCAAAGACGACGGCATAAGGATCGAAGATGATCCAAATAGAACACTTTAAGTGGATCCATATCAATAGATTTTCAGCAAGCGAAGATGCAAGCATATAGAAGGCACAAGGAAACACAAACAAAGATACATACGGGAAGAAGACGGACGAAAAAGAGAGGGCGAATAAAACGGCAAGGGTGAAGTGGGGAAGAGGAAAACGAGAGGCAAAAGGCAAATAATGTAATACGGGAGATAAGGGATTGTGATGGGTACTTGGTATGTTGACTTTTGCGTAGACTCCACGGCAACGGCGCCAGAAATCCTTCTTGCTACGTCTTGAGCTTGCGTTGGTTTTCCCCGAAGAGGAGAGGATGATGCAGCAGAGTAGCGTAAGTATTTTCCTCAGATTTTGAGAACCAAGGTATCAATTCAGTAGGAGGCCACATGCAAGTCCCTCGTACCTACACAAAGCAAATAACTATTCGCAACCAACGTGAATAGGGGTTGTCAATTCCTTCACGGTCACTTACGAGAGTGAGATCTAATAGAGATGATAGATAATATTTTTGGTATAAATTTGCAAAGTAAAATAAAAGGCAAAGTAAAAAAGTAAAGCAATAATAAAGCGTCGAAAGATTAATATGATGAAAATAGACCCGGGGGCCATAGATTTCACTAGAGGCTTCTCTCAAGAGCATAAGTATTTTACGGTGGGTGAACGAATTACTGTTGAGCAATTGACAGAATTGAGCATAGTTATGAGAATATCTAGGTATGATCATGTATATAGGCATCACGTCCGAGACAAGTAGACCAACTCCTGCCTGCATATACTACTATTACTCCACTCATCGACCGCTATCCAGCATGCATCTAGAGTATTAAGTTAATGAAAACAGAGTAACGCCTTAAGCAAGATGACATGATGTAGAGAGATAAATTCGTGCAATATGATAAATACCCCATCTTGTTATCCTCGATGGCAAAAATACAATACGTGCCTTGCTGCCCTTACATCCTTTGGGAAAGGACACGCAAGATTGAACCCAAAGCTAAGCACTTCTCCCATTGCAAGAACTACCAATCTAGTTGGCCAAACCAAATGGATAATTCGAAGAGACTTGCAAAGATAACTCAATCATACATAAAAGAATTCAGAGAAGATTCAAATATTGCTCATAGATAATCTTGATCATAAACCCACAATTCATCAGTCTCAACAAACACACCGCAAAAAGAAGATTACATCGAATAGATCTCCACGAGAGAGGGGGAGAACATTGTATTGAGATCCAAAAAGAGAGAAGAATCCATCTAGCTACTAACTATGGACCCGAAGGTCTGAAGTAAACTACTCACACTTCATCGAAGAGGCTATGATGATGATGTAGAAGCCCTCCGTGGTGGAATCCCCTTCCGGCGTGAGCTCCGTAACAGGCCCCAAGATGGGATCTCGTGGATCTGTAAAGTTGCAGCGGTGGAATTAGTTTTTTGGCTCCGTATCTGATCTGTTGGGGGTATGTAGGTATATATAGGAGGAAGGAGTACGTCGGTCGAGCTTCGGGGGGGCCCACGAGGCAGGGGGCGCGCCCTCCACCCTCGTGGTCGCCTCCCTCCTTTCTTGACCGAGGGTCCAAGTCTCCTGGATCTTATCTGATGAGAAAATCACGTTTCCGAAGATTTCATTCCGTTTGGACTCCGTTTGATATTCCGTTTCTTCGAAATACTGAAATAGGCAAAAAATAGCAATTCTGGGATGGGCCTCCGGTTAATAGGTTAGTCCCAAAAGTAATATAAGAGTGGAAAATAAAGCCCAATATAGTCCAAAACAATAGATAATATAGCATGGAGCAATCAAAAATTATAGATACATTGGATACGTATCATAGGGATATCTCCAATTTGGCGCCAGTAGCAGAACATCAGGACGACACTGGTGCCAGGTCATGTACAACAAGTTCCCAAACAGCAAGACGCAAGGGGATGTATTTTGGTTTGTTCAATTGCAAATCATTAAAATTTGACCATAGCCTTCCTACACAGGGATCATTTTGCAAGTTTACAAATGGATATAGACAGAGAAAAAAAAATTGTTGGTATACTTAATTCAAACCTACAGGGGTTGAGGTAATCCTGGTTGCTGGAGGAGTGGCCTAGGAAGCATGTGTGATCGGGTGTTGTTTTGATTGGTGGTTCGAGCGTCAAACTTTTGTAACCATATTGAAAGAATACCATATGCTGGATTGATGAAAGGGGATAGAATGGGTGTGGGGAAAGTTATTATACAACATATGTGGGTAATGCCTTTCAGTTCCGATGATAATAAGTTAGTCGTCACCATTTTTCAGTCTTCCATAGCTTAACCACTTCGCAATCATGCTGCTCACATGTACGTTACAATATATGATTTGCCCTTCCGGCGTGAAAATGACGGCTAATAGATTAAAATATTCCAGGATCGCAAGCAAGAGCAGCTATGCCTATGTCGGGTAGGACGAGGAGCCCCATCCAGCTAGCCCTAGAGAGACAAGGGAAGATGGACCAATGCTCACTTCACCTTGTGATGAAATAAGTTCCAGGTTCAAGTCTTTACTTTCCTCATGCCACTTGATATGTCAATTATCGTGTTAATTTCACCTAAATATTACCCTTTAGCCAAATAGAGCTACAAGATATACCCATCGATATGGACAACTGTTGGGGGCATCCCTGTTATCTAATCAGCTAGAGAAGGCCATGCAACGTTGTAACATCCCAAATTTTCAATTTGGAATGTTATACATAGGTCATTCATGCATATCATATTTTATTGCATTTTCATTCCGCAATCCTCGAAATCCTAAGCAAATCAAGGACCCTCGGAGAGAGTTGGGGATTTTCCGGGTTTCATATTTGATTTTTATCGAATATTGAAACGAGGATTTTTGGTTTAATTATTTTTCTCTCTGAAAAATATTTCATATTAAAAATAAATGAGAGGAGATAATATGACTTCTCCAAAACAATTGAAATATTGGAGGAAAAATATTAAAATCATTAATTTGATTTTATTTGAATTTTATTTGCATTAGAAAAATTGCACGTTTTAAAAAATGCATTTTAGGGCAAAGAAAATGTTCATCTCGTTCTAAATATTTCATTTAGAGGTGAAAATTTGTTTTGGCATTTTTAGGTTTTTATTTTATTTTATAGGATTTATGTTTCTGTTCGACGGAATTATTTAAAAAAAACTTCCCCGTGCCCGACTAGGCCCAAGGCCCAGCCGAGACAGTGAGCCACCGCCCGCCGCCTCCAGCTGGCTGCTGTCGTCGCCCCGCTTCGGACAGAGTCCGAGAAGGACTCCGCCCGCCGCGCTTGCCCTTCCCAAGTCCCCCTCTTTATAAGCCGCCTCACGCCCCAAACCACCATCGCCACCACCGCAGCCGCCGCCGCTTGCCGCCGTGCCGAGCCCCGCCGCCTAACCCGCCTCCGGAGACCTCATTGAGGTACCGCGCCGGATCCGTCGCCGCCGTTTTTTTAAAAACCATTCGGTTTTTTTTAGAAACCCTAGTTTGGTTTTTTTCGGTTCGCCGGTTTTCCTCGGTTCTTCTAATTTGCGTACATTCGTCCGTACATTCGTTTTAACGAACGGTAGTTCGTCCGTTAGTCTGTTCGTCAGTTTTCTTTTTATCGAATTTATCTGCGATTATTCTCGATCGTGATTTCTGATCCGATCTTAGTTTCTGTTTATCTTTTCGCTCGTTAGTCGGAATTAGGAGATTCAAGCGCCTAGATCTTTGTCTCGAGACCCTCTTTCTGTTTAATCAACTTAAACAAGATTTTGGTACTATAAAATTTGACCTTAGTTCAGATTAGTAAACGGATCTTGTTTCTTTCGCCGTTTGAGTTTCGTTGCTCCGTTTGGTTTGATTCTTTTTGCGAACCGGAGTTCTTAAGTTGAACTTTCTGGTCAACCTCTTTTATTTGAGTTTTTGCTTATGCATATTTGCTTGTTGCTTATGTATGTTATTGTTTGTTTGCGATAGAATTCCCGGAGTGCGAAGCGTGTTACTACGAGTCTCTAGGATTCGCGGATTGTCAGCAAGGCAAGTAACACATTGATCATACTCTTTTCAAACCCAGTTTTATGCATTTAGTTCCAATCCTCAAACATTGCATGATTAGGATGTCATTAACTTGTGGGTTGGGAAGTAGTTATTGAGGTAGAACCTATTGCCCTGTTACTATCAAACCCTTGGGAGTTACTTCTACGCGTTGCTTATATTGCTATGCTATGCTCGTAGACGTAGTTGGGTTTGAGTGAATCCATGACAGATGTGAGATTGTTAATTAATGGTTCAACTTAAGGTGGCAACTTAAATTAACATCTGGGTGGATTGAGGCACCTGGGGAACCCAGTGTTGTCTGTTTTTTTTTGGAAATCCTGGGGTACCCGTGTGATCTTCCTACGGACCGCCACCCAGGCTCAAAGGGAACTGAGATGATTCATGCTAGAAACTTCCGTGTGCAGCCACAAGCTATTATGGGCTCTAGCATAGTTGAGTAGGTTACATGAAGCTCTTGAAGAGGCAGATCAGCAGGTAATGGGTTTTGTAGGTTTGGTATGGTCTACCCGGAGTAGAGAGTTAATGTTTCTGAAAGACTGTGTCTCGGTCATCCGCTTCTCAAACACCATGCAGTGCGAGAAATCAAAGGAGGCGATCGAGTCTTGTGGGGAAAAGTGTGCAAACCTCTGCAGAGTGTACAATCTAATCATGGTTAGCCGTGTCCCCGGTTATGGACAATCTTGAGTATCTAGTACTTGGGTTATCACATGTATCTCATCATTCTTAATTAATATTGTTGGGATGTTAATTACTTTAATTGGGATTGAGTTGGGGTTATACCTTCTCAATGTTTCAACCACCATGATAGTTAAATTAAAATCTATCCCATTGTTGTAGGGAAAAATTGGCTTTTCGCAAAACATAAACCATAGAGCTTTCCACCAGCCAAATATGCATGTAGTGATAGCATTATTCTGTTCTTGCTCTACTGTGTTATATTGCCAGCATATTCCATGTGCTGACCCGTTCTCGGGCTGCAACGTATTATGTTGCAGACTTTTCAGACGAGGAGTAAGGTTTGTTAGGTCGTTGCCGTGCAGCTCAGTTATGATGTTGGAGTTGATTGACTCACTTTATCTTCCAAGCCTTCCGCTGTTATTGCATTAGATGGCCTTAAGCCAAATTATTGTAATAAGTTCTCTTTTGAGACATTCGATGTAATAAGTGTGTGATTGCTACTCTGTTATAAATCCTTCGAGTACTGTGTGTGTCAGCATTACTAATCCAGGGATGACACCGAAGCACAGAGACTTGACCATCTGAGGTCGGGTCGCTACAAAGCCTACTACCCTCATTATCTAGCAAGTTGCAGTCCTCAAAACAAATTTTGACTTAGTAGTCTCCTCGGTCATTTTAGATTGGTACAAACATGTTCTATTATGTCCTGTACTGAGAACAAAGATGAACCACCAAGGTAAAGCAAAGTTTGTTCCAATGCAAAATTCTAAAGTAACAAAAATATTTTTTTAAGTGATATGTTATTTGGTATGTATTTGTCTGAATGGACCAAGAAAAAATTTGTTCTATTCTTGCTGGTGATCTTACTAATTGTTTCCCACTTATAACACTAAGTAATCAGGGAATCGGGGAAGATATAGCATATTTATGAGCTTTTCTTCCTGTTTCATTGAATTAATCTAAAGTTTCTTTTTAGGAGATTATGGCATTCTTCAGTTTATACCTTTCTTAGCATACACTTCACTGTCTTTTCTATTCACTACTCATGAAAAATACTGATGTACATAGATATTATAAAATTCCTCATGTTCTACTTTTCTATTAAAAGAAAGGTCTAAAATAATTGACAAATAGAAAAGGTACACACATCAAGAACTAACATGCTACTATGTCAATCTTAAACGACAGTAACGAAGATACATATGCGTATTTTTCTTCAAAAAGGCTAAAAAAACATACAAAAATAAATTGCACAATAGGACTGATTATGAAAAGTTAGTATAATATGGGTAACAAGCATATACATGATAACTTAATTACATATATATTTATATATCAATGAGAAAACCAAATATACTTAATACAGAAATATATTTGCAACATACTCATATTTGTGAATGTGCTCACATTTGGTTTGAAAAATTCTAGCCCGCACATCAGGCGGGCCACCCTGCTAGTTGTACTAAAGGTAGAAAAGTTTAAATGGTGTAAGCAAGTGCTACAACAAGGAACTAAATCTGTGGGTGAAGGTACCTACCACACAACTGAGGGAGGATGATGTCCAGCTACTGCAACATACTCTACATCAATAGAGTACCAACTGCAGATCATGGCATTTCTGTATGTTAGGAAACTCAAATAAGATAATGTATAAAACTATTTCTGTATAGTGCCAATCAGCTACACATAAAAGCTAACAAACTTCTAAGGCATTGTTAGCATTACTGCAGAATTTTGGGGCTTAAATATAGCAGATAACAATTTATGTGCAGAGCAACATGCCCAAGTTACAGATTAGCACGGAATCTTTGGGCTACGTCGTGCACAAACAGACATGAATTAGTTGAGTTTGCTATAGTAAGTAACTACAAACTGGTTCCCTTGTACTTATACAACCTAAGAGTGGAATGATAATGTTCTTTGTACAGTCATGCAGCACCTAGAACACAGCAAACGAATGAACCCACCTGAAATTTGTGACACGAACAGAGCGAATGCCAGCATATTCAGCTGCCGTACACACCACCAGAACGACATCTGAAACCTCCACAAGATCAACACACGACATAATTCTTATTTCAGACGTTATAGGCATGTATTCGTGAAGACCCTAGATGTCATATAACAGTAGAAACCAACACCGTTAAAGGGGAGTTGTTGCTATTAAATGAAAGACAAGTGCCTATAGAGAAATCAACACGAATAACTGTGGAAGCTAGTGTCATGCTCACGAGGAAATCAAGCAGGGGCTCCAGGTAATCATGTTGCGGAACAAAAAATAAAGACAAGTGACTATAGAGAAACTGCTATTCAATACCAGAGCCCACACTACAACATTATGTGTATTATGGTCATGTAATGTTGGCTCGGGGCATTCAGATAATCCATTTGTTGTATGTTCTGTTCATTCCAATGAACTTTTCCATTCTCTTCCTTTAATCTCTCTATGAAGATATTAGGCCAAGACCTTCGACATTTGGAAAGAGATTCCCCTTCTTATGCATTTATCTTGTTAGTGTACTCATAGGCGAAGGGATGGACAAAATGCAACAGTGGCAAAAATAGAAGGAAAAAACTCACCATAATAATTTACCAATATATTTCATCAGAGAACAACATGACAACGTGCTCCAGTTAGGGACAGTCACACAACAGAAGTATTGTGCAAGAGACAACACATTTAATCCTGCAAACAAATACACAATTACCAGAATTCATAAAAAGAGTAAACAAAGTCATATCAAATAAAGAACCCATAAAAGACACCTGGAATAGTTCTCCGTGCTAATACAATGGTGAATATATCTGAATATGATTGCTCAGTTTACAATAGTGCAGAGTGATATTGTAACAAAAAATTACTTTGTTCGGTTCTATACAAATAAATGCAACAACTAATAGACAATCCCGCTGGCCTTTTTCCGTAGTTGTACCACGACCATTGTCGCCCCTCTTGCATTTGCTTCACTCCATTCTCCCCATTCATCACAGCGTGGCCAACTCGTGTTGTGTGAGTCAGCAACCAACCAAACACACAAGAGGAAAAAATGTTGAATAAAAAGAAAAACCACATTTTACTGCTCAGAGATCATATGAACCTAATTTAGGTTCGTATTTACCACTAATTAAGCTTACCTTGTTCTACAATCTGCATGATAAATCTACAGCTGCTAAAGCCATCGCACTAACGACCCCTGAGGCCTTGAGCTGACTCACCTCAGGCACATTGCTGCACGAGCTACGGGCCAGGCCGTGGATCAACGCACGCAACACCACACTGCCTTGACATTGCTACACGGGGAGGAGATGGCATCTTTGGCGGTTGGCGACGGCATGTCAGAATCCGTAGAGGACGCACAACGGCAACAAGGGCCGGGAGGCCGAGGCGACGTGAGGAGGAGGTCGAGCAGGTGCGCGGTTACATACCGCGTCGTCGATCTGGGGAATGGGGGCTGTTTTCCTCCTTCATTTGAAAATGACAGTGGTGTTCCTCCTCAATTTGAAAATACCTGAGCTCCTCCTCGATGTTGGGCACGGCCTTGCGCCGCTTCTTGTCACGCCCTGCCCTGCCCCAGAGTTCCGCGGCGGCGGCGGTGTTCCACAAGTCGTAGGCTTTGGATCTCGGCAGAGGCGGCAGATGGGAGTGAAGGGGAACCGGATGGCGGCGGAGGAAGAAGACTGCCCGCAGTGCGGGCACGCCCTGCCCTGCCCGGGGTTTCGCGGCGGCGGTGGAGGAGGCAGATGGCGGCGGAGGTGGAGGAGGAAGACATTGGCGGCGGAGACGGCAGCCGGCCGCGGAGGAGGAAGATGGCGGCGGAGACGGGAACCCTAGGGAAAGGATCGAGGGCAGATGGTGAACTTTAGTGCGATGCCGATGCAGAAAAACCAGTGCGGGAGCGGTGGTGGTGGGAGGAGTGGACGAAAAAACCCAGCGAAAATAAACCATGGATACTATTCATCAACTCGTCCATTAGGAGTAGAGATACCTACTAATAAAGCAAGGTGCGTTTCGCCAATTTTTCATTCAAGATGGTACTAAATTCTTATGCGTTCATCTGCTACAAAATAAAGCTTTTCCAAAATTTCGCACGTGTGCCACGCGTTGTGGCCCTGCGAATACAGCCCACTTATTTGTTTGCCAACGCAGCCAGAAAAATCTATTTACCGCACAGGGTGACAAATAGTCGGAGCTTCGCACAGGACAACTGATAATGGGCTGGTCCAATTTTATTTGTTTCTGTTTTAACTTCTATTTTTATTCTCCTTCTCCTATCTCATTTTTGTCTTCCAAGTTTATTTTTCTTATAGAATTTATTTCATAAATTCAAAATTCTCAAAAAATAGTCAGAATAAAAATAAATCAAATTAGAGAAAATGTGCGGCATTCCAACATTTTCTTGCTATTTTGAAAAATATTCGGGACTTGAAAAAGTTTCCCATTTTTTCAAAAACTTTTATTGTTTTTCAAAAAAAATCTAGATTTCTAAAAATAAAATAGAATTTTAAAAAATGCTCCAAATTCTAAAAATATTCTTGTTTTAGTAAAATTTTCACAACATAATGTTAAAAGTTACACATTTTCAATAATCTTATGAATTTTCAACACATGTTTCCGTGCTACAAAATGTTCGCAAATTCAAATAATGTTCATGTTTTTATAAAAAAAGTTAGTGTTTTAAAAATGTTTGTGAATTTTAAAATATTTTCATGTTTCAAATTGTGTATATTTTTTCTACGATTCAAACTAATGTTAAAAGATACACAGTTTCAAAAATGTTATGAATTTTCAAAACATGTTCCTGTGCTAAAGAAATGTTCACAAATTCAAATAATGTTCATGTTTCTATTAAAAATAGTTGGTGTTTTTCAAAAAATGTTTGTGAATTTTAAAAGATGCTGCTGTTTCAAATCTTGTTCGTGTTTTTCTGAAAGTATACATAATTTTTTTAAAACTGTTCAGGATTTAGAAAATGGCTCATGTCTCCTAATTCAGAAACTTCATACCTTAAAATCTCCTTAATTGAAAGAAAAAATAGATTAAATAATTCATGGGCCTTCTCTGGCGTACGATGACGTAATAAAACTCTTAAATGCCCTTGATCAATGAATGAAAAAGGAGCGGATTGATTACTTCACACCCAGCGAAACCGAGAAACTAAATATTCCTTTTTCACGTGCACACAGGGTTTTGCTTGCACATATAATTCTCACTAATTTTATATGCATGCTATTTTTTCTCCCGTTGCAACGCACGAGCATATGTGCTAGTGACAACAAATGTGATATGGCTAAGGTGACGGGCAAAAACTATAAATTTGACCTATGAACAAAAAGAATTCACAAAGTGAACTGTTTGTGAAAAAAATTCATCTGTCTGACCCTTTTGTGTAGCGTCCGACAGCAAGGCGCTATACTATACTGTGCAGCGTCTAACTAACAGGCGTTACATGCTTGGCCAACATCGCACTCTAGACTGTCTAAAAATTACTAAGTCAGTGTGCAACGCGTAAGAGTTAGGCGCTACACTATACAGTTTAGCGCCTAATGCATAGGCGCTGCACTAGTGTCTGTGCATTGTGCGAGTCCAGTCCCCCGACACCCGCAGTAGTTTTCAATTCTTCGGCCAGTTTCTGGGAACATCGTTGCAGACTGCACTGTTTGCTTTTTCCCTGCGTCGGCTCGTACGGCACCAAAGACACGACGTGCTTAGTAAAACATCTGTTAACTACTACCTTCGTCAGTGTTTTTTAGGCCGGCCAGTTGATGCGCGGCGACCAAGGCATCCACAATTAAGGCCTCATTCGGTTTGGAGGATTTCTATGAAAAAAAATAGGAACAAGGATTCCGCGGGAAATTTTCCTATAGATGCATTCAGTTTGTAGAAAGCGCGTACGAAAAAAAATAGGAATACTATACATTTTCTATGTTTTTGGAGGAATATACACATCAACTCAAAGCTCATTTTGTGCGTACGAACGAGGCAAGACAATTTCTTAGGATGGCAAATGACATCCTATATATTTCCTATACTACTCCTAGTTCCTACATTTTGGTTTCCTCCAAACCGAATGAGGCCTTAACTAGCCGAGCTACTAATCCGCCAACTACTAGTAGCATGCAACACGCACCATTACTTAGCCAATCAACCGGTTTTCCTGCAGCGCATTAATGCCTAACACCGCTTCACTTTTCTCGCATCCAATCTGCTATGTTGCATGCAACATTTTTCTCCAGCGGGCCTTCAAAAAGCGGACGTGCGCCGCCGCAACAAACTACGGGCGTGTTTGGTTGCAGTTTGCAACAGTAGTTGCATTGCATGTCCATCTTCAGCCAGCCTGATTTTTAAAATGCAACCTCATATGCAGCAGATGTAACCTATTTTGATTGCCTGCATCGCATAGAGGGACACTTACCCCTGCTGTTTGGTTGTTGTTTTTGTGCTTAAGGTGTGAGTAGATGCAAACTTTAGCTGTTTGGTTGCAAACAACGTTTGTATTCTGCTCACCCCATTCAAATGTGGTGGCCACCACATGATCAGCACAACAGTAAGCACATATGAGATCAAACAAAGCAAGCAACCAAATGAAATCAAACAAAGCAAGCAAGGAAATAACAGCAAACTACTTAACTACATAGTATAAGTCTAGATTAACAGCAGGGGCATCCTCCTTCCCTGCTCCACGCTAGGGTGCTGCTCCTGGCCAAAATATGAACAAGTTCCCAGCACAAGTACCCATAAGTCTCGTCACACACCATAAAAGTTTAACACTAACACCTTACTTAACTTAACTACATAGCATGCTCAATATCACCAACGCAGTTGTGCCTGCTGCAACAAAACTTGCACATGACCGAGGAGTCATGGTTGAAGATCTGAACCTTTAGTCCGAGTACCAAGATGCGCACAACGGCGAGGTCGCCGGGGACGATCCGGTGGCGGCGGCAGAAGTAGTTCCAGCCCCGGCCAAGCACCATGTGCCCCTCGAAGTTCTGGACCTGCACCCAGAACATGCACCGCTTGTTCACCGACAGCCTGACCACGCGCGGGAGCCGCTTAATGACCAGCCAGATGTTCATCACCTACACGAACTTGCGAGGGATGACGATCATGTCGAGGTCCTCGTTGTCCTTGATCTACTGGTAGAAGCGCAGCGGCTCCCGGGCCCCCTCCTCATGGCCCCGCTCGAGATCGCCCCTTGAACGAGGCAGCTCATGAAGGCGATCGCCAGCAGGTCCACCGTCCCGAGCCACTGCTCGTGGGGATGAAATCCTCGGCGCCCTCAGCTCCGGCCACCACCTGAGCTCCTCCACCCGCCACATCTCAGTCAATCTTCAATATCTTGTCAGGTAAGATGACAAGTATTAATGCACAAACTCTTCGCAAAATGGCACTGATCAGAGACATTTGCTCAAGAGAAAACGCCACTGTCAGTGCACAAACTCTTTGCCAAATGCCACTTATCAATGGCACTTGCTGTTAGCAAATGCCACCGATCGCTGGCAACATCAATGCCAGCGATCGCTGGCATTTGCCCAACAGCAAGTGCCATTGATAAGTGGCATTTGGCAAAGAGTTTGTGCACTGATCAGTGGCATTTTCTCTTGGGCAAGTCCACTGGTCAGTGCCACTGATCAGTGGCATTTTCCCAACAGCAAGTGCCATTGATAAGTGGCATTTGCTCATGGGCAACTACCACTGATCATTGGCACTTGCTGTTGGGCAAGTCCACTGATCAGTGTCATCTGCTTTTTTGCAACTGCCACTCACCAGTGCACTATCCTAAGCATGGAAACATCTAAAAATAGCAACAACAAGTGCCAATAGCACCCATGCACATTTGGCAGCATCCTAAAATGGTCCTACTACATGCACGTATAACAATCAACACAAACCCTAGCTTGAACATGTATGTAGTAGCATGAACAACAACATGAACATGATCCTAGCTTGAACATGAACATGCCGTTTGCATGAACACATATCCTAGCAAGACCCTACCATGAACATAGATCCTAGCAAAGCACACTACCATTGGGGATTCTAGCATGAACACGACTACTAGCATGAACACAGATCCTAGGACACACTAGCAGTAGAAAAGAAAATTATCCTAGGACACACACTGTACGAAACAAGAACAGATCGGTCCGATTGGATTCGATTGGGATCGCATCCAATCGGATCTACTCGACTCCTATCTAATCCTATCGAATCCACTAACTACTAGCACATGCCTAAGAAATAAACCCCTAATCTACATCTACGAGCAAGCATTGAGGGGGTTTGACTCACCGAGCACGCAGCTGATCATGTAACCGAGGCTGGGTGAAAACCCCATGGAAGGAGAGAGGTGGCGGAGCAGACGAGGAGCCGCCCCTGGCGACGGCCTGCGGCATCGGCCCCGTGCTCATTGCCATGCCGGAGGTCGAGGAGGATGACACGCTGACAGGAGAAAACCCTTGGACGAGGGGTCAAGAAAACCCCCTGCCCAATGGGGTCCCAAGAAGAGGCGGCTCCGTGGACAGCGCCGGGGCCGAGCCTAGGACCATGAGGCCCGGAATTGACGGCGGAGAAGGAACAACCGGCGCCCGTGGTGGCCGGCAGCAGATGGGGGACGGCGCTCGCAGCGCCGACGCCAGGTCCCGGACCGATTTCTGGAGCCCGGCCAGCCAGCGCTCCTGGATGCTGGCGATGCGCTGGTCGACGAGGGTAAGAGGACGGCGCAGCGGTGGGCGAGGCCGAGCCATTGAAGGAGAGGAGAGAGAGGGGCGGTGAGGGAGAAAGTGAGTGGTGCGAACAGTGTGACTGGGGTTGTGACAGGAGAGTGGGGGTGGGGGAGTTATGAGACGTCCCCTCCGTCTTCCGCGCTGCCCGAGGCGTGCAACTCCCTCAAGACGCATGGCGCCACACAGCTGCCAAGCTCATGAGAACCGCCGATTCGGCGGCTGCCGCCAAAGCATATTCTGATCGACTTTTAAGGTCCGTGTGAGCCACAAACGCATGTAGCCCAGTAACCAAACAGGCCGCGACATCCCGCAGACGGCCTGGTTATTGAATGCGGCAACCAAACACGCCCTACGTGACTCCATGTGGTTGCTACTTCATATAGTGCGGCGCCTATGCGCTACACTATACAGTGTAGCGCCTAGCTTTTAGGCGTTGCACACTGGCTTTCTAATTTTTAGGCAGTCCGAGATGCGACACTGGGCAGGCATGCAGCGCCTGTCAGTTAGGCGCTGCACAGTGTAGTGTGACGCCTAGCTGTCGGGCGCTACACAAAAAGGTCAGCGGGATGAAATTTCTTGGTCAACAGTTCATTTTGTAAATTCTTTTCGTTCACACGTCAAATTTGTCGTTTTTGCCTCTCAAACACGGATGTTATCTGTCTGCGCGGCTTTTTCTCAAAAAAAGAAAAACAAATCTGTCTCCGCGGCTGAGCGAATGACCTCCGGCACAGTGGCGGTCGCGGCGTTTCACGGGGAGCCATAGAGGCGACCGGCGCGCCGTCGCCGGCCGCGACTGCGGCGGTGCGGCCACCGCAGAGCCCCTCGCCCCCCTCTCCCTCCCACGACACCAGGATGCCTCGGAGCGCCTGCCCCTCACACTGCCTCCGGTGAGTTCATGTGTGGCCAACGCTTGGTTTTGTCCTCTGCGCTCTGACTCCTTTCGCCCGTGCGTTTCAGGTTTCGAGTGGGGAGGGCGCCGCTGGTCGACGGCGCCGTGCCGCCATCGTCCGCGCCGTGGGTATTTCAGGCGGGGGCGCATCGGAATTCGGAAGCGATGCCGGAGCCGGAGCTGCTGGGCGCCAACTGAACTGTAAGTGACTGCCACTGCCTAACCGGTACGAATTCAGTTCGTTGGCTGGACGGGCCATCAGAGATTCAGAGTGCTGTCTCGTACCAGCGCAATTCCTGACCTGATTTTAGTGGTGATGCACAATGTGTGGATGGGCGTCGCGGCATGTCAGGGGGGCTGGGATTTCTGACGGATTAAAAATCTGAGAGGGCCTGGCAAGAATTCGGATGAGAGTGAAGTGTCGGCGACAGTGGGAGGCACAGGGTGAAAGATTTCACTTGCACTTGGGTTGGGCTGGGGAGCACGCCAGCATGTGCTTGCTGAGTAGGTGCGCATTCATGCTTCTCTTCGCTTTGACTTTCACCTTTAAGTTTTTCCTCTGAAATATGTTGGGACTTTCGTGGTCTGCCATGACCAGGATAATTCTGAAAACTTCTCCATCAAAGCTTATTGTATAATAATGTTGTTCGAAGTCGGCCAACAGAATCGTGATTTGCTTCTATTATCCGAGACTACCCCCACCCCCCAATAGAAAAAATAACAGATGGATAGTCTTCAAGGGGGGCTTATTCAATTCTCCAAGAACATGTTGTATTTGACACAACCACGTTCTGAAAGCACTACACCTACCTCAAAAGAAAAAGAAAAAACACCACACCCAACTGCACAGACATAACATTCTGGAATCTCATGGCTAGGTGGTTTTAGTTGCGTGTGTCCTCTTTGGGCTGAGCACCCCTCTTCCCTCTGCTTCGGGCACAATACTCACGCCTTCTTGCGTTCGTGTAGTGTGTTGTACCCTATTCTGTATTTTCTCTATCATCTTCTATCAATGAAAAGATACGCAAGCTTTGTGTATTCGCGAAAACATTCTGGAATCTGGAACACGAGGTTTTATTGTAAGAATTTGTGCGGGAGTCATGTTTTCCCTGCAAAACTCATGTGAAGTCCGTGCACTCTATATAGGCCCTAAATGAAGCTTGTTCAAATTTGGCTAACAGAATCGTGTGATTTGTGTCTATTATTATAGACTCCACCTGCCCACCAGAAAAAAACACAAAGGGATGGTCTTCGGAGGGGACTTTATCGTACAGAAGAACCACACTTGACTATTTATTTGAATCAGTACAGAAGTATTCTTGGTTTTGATGCTCTTTTCTGTTTCTTCCCAAACATAATATTCTGGAATCTGGAACACGAGGTTTTGTTGTGGAATTTCTGCGGGCGTCATATTATTCTCTGCAAAGTTGATGTGAAGTTTCTGCACTCTATTTAGGCCCTAAATGTTGGAAATGTAGGCCGAAAACACACGTAAAGCTACTTACCTTTGAGAAAAAACCTAATATTCTACTGCTTTTCACCTAGCATCTTCTGCTACAGGTCTGGTAACTTTACCATTAAAGAATATCTAATCATGATCACCTCTTTGCTGCTACAGCCTCCATCAACTTTGGCTAGCTTTCATTGCTTTATTTCTATTATCTTGTTAGCACATTTATTTTAAGAAACTGAGCACATTTTTCATGTCTTGTGCTATTTCTACTGAGGAACACACTTCATTTACCCTCTCTTTGATATGCCTCTAGCTTTCACAGAGAGCTGATTTATATTGATGACAACTCTGGTGGCCGGATATCTCTGGGAGTGGCAACTTTTTTGCTATCTGCAGGTCTGCATCCTTCCTTTATAAAGGGAACTATCCTGTAATATTAGTAAATGTAACCAAGTTCCACTTCCATTGACAGAGAGAAATTATATGCTATGCAATGGGAATGCTGAATGAAATAGCTCACAACTGTTTTTTTACATAATTTATATGTTTTCTTTAATGCAACACAAATGCATGCTGTAGCTTTTAGCTATGACCAATGTGATACTGAGCTGATAGGTGTGGAAGTACGCAACTGACACTTGTGGCAATGGAGATTTACTTTTAGAATCTTGAGGAAGATACATGGTGGACCACCCGAAGCAACTTTAACAGGTTGAGAAGACTCAAGAGGATACCATGAGGGAGACCACTGTGTCATCTCTTGCGTTACCTCACTGGAGTGCTTTAGAACTGATCAATTTCAGATCTAAGTGTTGGAAAACTTAAATTATGCTATATGTTTGCTGATGCTCCGCTCTTCATTTCTAAGAACAGATAACTGTATATGTTAATTTGGTACATCCTTTGCATGAACGATACTTGGAAAACTGACTGGTTCCCTAGTCCACGCTCCAATGGCAAGAAGTGCATGATACAATATTCCAAGAATATTAACAAAATTCATGGATGTAAATGTAATACATAAAAATGCTAAAGTTTGATGGCAAATTCATCCTGATATCAAGGACCAGAAAAGGCAGTTATTCTTACACTCTTCATTTCCGCCAAGACTGTCAACTTGTGTTTCTGTATCTTGAATATTTGATGTCAGGAACGAATATGATACTGATCCTCTGGAATTTTGAAACATTGTATCGTGATACTTTATGGGACTTTCACAACAACGACCTGATCCCCACTGGACAAAAAATGCTTATTCCTTACATTTTCGTGGGACTGATTGGTGTTTTACTTTTGGCACAAAACTTGTATTTGTCATTGTTAAAGAATTAAAAGAGAATGATTTTTCAAGTGCTTACGTTCGCGATCTTTCAGGCAATGTGCTTTATATACTTGGCCTGGCACCTTTCAAGAGCACACCCATGTGGTTTAAATACTAAGCGGTTCCTTTTTCAGCTGCTTTGATTTAGATAATGCAGTTGAACGACAAATAGTGAAATTCTTCTTATTGCAGAAAACATATGTTATATTATTTTGGCACTCATTATTTGATATGATCCCACCAGATGTAGAATAGGAAAATTTAGTGGAACGGTGATTTTTTATGTATTAGCTAGGGCTAGCTGCAACAAGGTAGCAGAAAGCTTTATGGTTGGCACATTTGTTGGGTGCAACAAACTTTTGTTATCATCAGACTGGAGACATCACATAGTGGGTACTGTCATTATTTTTTAAAAGATGAGGTTCTGGCCACATATACAGTCTTCTGCCATCATTCTGCTTAGTGCAGGTACGTAATGATTTGAATGAAGCACATAGTTCACAATTATGCTTCTTATTATTCAAACTTTTACAATTTATTCATGTTGGGACATACTTTTTATTCTGAAAGTTTTGTATATGTGCTCTAACATAGTGGGAAGTGTAAGTTTTTTTATTCTATCTAACAGTAATCAGGTATGATTTTCCTCGTTAAATTCTCACTTATGTTGTTGTTGGATGCTGCGATTGTGGGCCTTTGTCTGTTTTACTCTCTACATCATTGCATGACATCTAATCAACATAAAATTTTGTGTGTGATATATGTTCCATCACATCTTAAAACGAGTGTAAACCGCATTGTATGCTGGGTATGTTGAAACAGCAAGCTAGTAGGGGTTAAGGTTAACATTATGTATCTTGGATACTCATCGAGAGTTTTGATTAGTGATTACTTCACTCGTGTGTTAATTATTGTCAGTACTCTATTTGACATGATGCTATTAAGGAGCGCTTATGCCACAATTGGGGATTGAAGCCAGGTCTCTCAGCTGCGCACTCCATGTTCCCACCACCCCAACTGACAAGGATACCATACTGGCAGTAACTAATATATGTTGACTAAATATTTATTATTTTCGGAAATTTAGTCATTATATAAGTCGGATTTATAATTTACTGTACTGGTTTATTCACATTATTTGTTAGGTTACAGTTTCCCTCTAGAACATTGCTTGGCTGTTGAGTATTTATACATTTTCACTCCCGTAATGTATAATTGTATATAGTTTCTAGCTAGCCAGTTTTCTTACCTCTGTTATCTTCGGATTCATGGATATACACTACGACAGTGTGATAAAAGTTGAATATTTTTATTGCATCATGACATCACACAAATTTTGCGCGTGCAATCAAGAAAGAAGAAAGTACTAGCCTACCTTTAAAGATATTTGGATTGTATAATCCAACGAAAAGAGCAATAGACTGCACAGAAACATGTGTTCAAAAGTCTTGGTCCTATAAATATCCTAGTTACTAACATGTGTTCAGAAGATGGAACAACTTCACTTGTTCCCTGCTTTTTTGCATGGCTGCTGCATGCATTTGTGATGGGCGTCTTTCCTTCCTTAATCTCTGGGACATGTATCCTTGGATCCTCAGGCTCTTGTGCATATCTGTTATTGAGAAATCAAACATACATTGTACAGATCCGCTTTGCCGCCCTTGCAACTCCAGTCAGTGCTTTTCTTGCATTTTTTTTCTCCCTTCTTTTTGAGAGATGGACATCTAGTCAGTTATCACAAGAAAGTGCTCTGCTAATGCCAACTTCATGCACCACCCTTGTCTTTAAAAGGCAAGGTAATGAACACGGTCTAGTCCAACAGCACTACTAGTTTGTGATGGACACCAGTACTCCTCCAAAGTCTGGGACGAGCTTCCTCAAAACTTGCTTCAATGGAGTTAACGCCCTCTCAGGTTTCTTCCATTCTTTCTCTGTTTTTGCTCAAGCATGAGATTGGAGAAATCATGCTATATCTGTTTACTTACTCTGCTGCCTCATATGTCCTCTTTAACCTAGCTAACTTGCAGTATTAACTTTCTATCTTGCAGGGGTTGGAATACTATCGATTCCTTATGCATTGTCTCAAGGAGGATGGTTGAGCGTGCTTATGTTCACAACTATAGCAATAATCTGCTTCTACACTGGGATTCTCCTACAGAGATGCATAGATTCAAGCTCACTTGTTAAGACCTATCCTGATATAGGTGAACTGGCTTTTGGCCGGAAAGGAAGAATCATAGTAGCAATATTCATGTACCTGGAGCTGTACCTTGTGGCAATCGATTTCATGATATTAGAAGGTGATAACTTGGAGAAATTATTTCCAAGCGTCGACTTCCATGTTGCTGGGCTCAAGATTGGAGGCAAGCAAGGGTTTGTTCTGATTTTCAGCCTGTTGGTTCTGCCAACGACATGGTTTCGGAGCTTAAGTGCGCTTGCGTATGTCTCTGTTGGAGGAATCGTGGCCTCCGTCATTCTCATCGCGGCTGTTATCTGGGTAGGAGCATTTGATGGTGTTGGTTTCCACGAGAGAGGCGTGCTTGTCCACTGGGCTGGTATTCCAACTGCCATGAGCTTATACTCATTCTGTTTCAGCGGCCATGCGGTTTTCCCCATGATATACACTGGAATGAGCAACAGAAAGATGTTCCCAACAGTAAGTAAAGCAGAAACCCTTTCACTGATCTTTTGTGTTCTTTGACCAATAAGCAACTATAACTGTAAACGAGCCTGCCCCAACTATTATGGTTAAATCTTGCTTTACATGCTCTGAGTCAATGCAAAATAGTATAACCTTTTTGACTGATAGGATAAAATACATGTAGCAGCACTCCAGTTCTGGAAACTGGAATCCTGTCAAAACTACATAAAGCTGCAGTACTAAGGAATCACGTTTGTGCTTAACCCCTCTTCTCCCTTTTCCCAATTTCAGGTGCTGCTCCTCTGCTTCATCATCTGCACTCTCAGCTACGGACTGATGGGCGTCGTCGGGTACCTGATGTACGGCGAGTCACTGAAGTCCCAGGTGACGCTGAACCTCCCGTCGAGGAACCTGAGCTCCAGCATCGCCATCTACACCACGCTGATCAACCCGTTCACCAAGTTCGCGCTGCTGGTCACCCCGATAGCGGAGGCGATCGAGGACACCCTCCACGTCGGCAAGAACAAGGCCGTCAGCGTCTCCGTCAGGACCTCGCTGGTCGTCAGCACGACCATCGTGGCGCTCGCCGTGCCCTACTTCGCCTACGCCGTCGCGCTCACCGGCTCGTTCCTGAGCGGCACCGCCACGATGCTGCTGCCGTGCGCCTGCTACCTGAAGATCAGGTCCAGGACCTGCAGGAAGGTGGGGTTCGAGCAGGTGGTCTGCGTGGGCATCATCGTGGTCGGGGTAGGGCTTGTGGTCGTGGGCACCTCCAGTTCGCTGAAGCAGATCATCCAGAGCTTATGAAACGTATGAGGAGCATGGATGTGGATGAACAACCATAGGCAGTGGAGCCTGTTCTAGTACGGCGCAATCATGCTTGTACTCTGTAGTCTGTACCTATGTTCTGGCAAGATATTGATATTAGAAGTATATTTACGTTTAAGATAGAGATAAGAGATAGAGATAGGATAGATTTAACTTGTCTTCTACTTCAAGTCTCTCTTCCTTCATTATATCTCTATATATAGATCAATATAATACAATATCCATCCATCGTACAATTTCTACGTAGTATTAAAGCGGTTAGTCTCACGACACCGATCCTAGGTTCCTCTACCACTTCCGCAGCGCGCCGCCTCCGAGGAGATTGATCTTCTCTCCCCGAAGACGCGGCATCCTATTTGATCAAAGATTAGATCGGTTCATAGATTAATTAGGTCAACTCAATTTTTGAAATTCTATTAGATTAGATTTTCTTTAGCCACCAAATAAATTTTTAGATCTTCACAACCTCTTATCCGGTGGAAACCAGCGCAGATTCATCCTTGACGGCGAGCGCTCCAAGCGACGCCGAGGCGGCCAGGAGGCGGTAACAACCAGGCGAACCAGCTAACAGCGGCCAAGATAACGCCTGTCTCGATGACGGGAGGGCGGACTCTCGCAAGCTGCTGATCTCTCAACCTCCAGGGGCGGGCTCGCACGCACATGCCCATCAAGCAGCAGCCGCTCCTGCGGCAATCTACTCCAACGCGGACTGGTGCAGGTGGTCCGGACTCCATGCAAATCAATCTCTTTTGAGAAGATGCACGCATCAACGTTCAGTGTGTCTCCGATCACCGGCGGCCGAACTCCAATACACGCGGCACCGTCAACACCGAGGCACCGAGCGGCTGATTTGTAGCTGCATCAGCCTTACATTTTCGACAAAGGATGGATTTTATTACTCAAAATAAAGCATCAAGATAATACAAACATAGTGAACACACACTCGACCTCTGCATAGTTAGGATGCACACAGCCAACACTAACGCACACACACAAAATACCACCGGCAAATAGCAAAGTCATATAAGACCAAAGCTATGCCTAAGCGAAAAAAAATACCCGCCCTGAAGCGTTCTAAATCGCGATCGACAAACTATAACAATGACCATATCCGCACCAATCATCTCATGACACCACAAGGACATCAAGATTCTTCAACAGCAACGCCTTCAGCAAGGGAGCGATGCTTGAGCACCGCCGTCACTAGGACCAACCACCAAATGGCAAAGTCCAGGTTTTCACCCTAAAGAAACTGTCCGAGCATCTCCGAGCAATGCGTTCAACAAGGTAACGACGGCGAAACATCGTCATTGCCCGGTATAACTGACATGGGCCTGACCTAGCTAGGTTTTCACCCCAGAGCTCAAGACCGGTACTCCAAAAGCACCGCCATCGAAGTCAAGCATGTGTTGTCGCCATCACTTTTCTACGATCCTAGCAGCTACATGTGCTGGGTTAGAAACCAACAGCCTCCGCTGCGCAACCATATCCTCTGTGTCAAGAAATCATCCATAGATTGCATAACACTACCGAAGCAACCACCTGATCTTGGAGGGTATCACTCACAAAAACCTTTCAGTCGCCCCCGCAGTCCGCCGTGAGGCTGCTGCCACGCCGGAGTGTCACTAGTAGAAAACAGGGCAATGGTCCAGGCTCGACCAGCCCATTAGTCCCGGTTCAATCCAGAACCGGGACCAATGGGGGCATTGGACCCGGTTCGTGAGCCCCGAGGGCGGCCGCCACGTGGGCCATTGGTCCCGGTTCGTCTGGACTTTTGGTCCGGTTGGTGGGACGAACCGGGACCAATGGGCCTCTCCTCGCCCACCACCATTGGTCCCGGCCAGGGACGAGACGGGACCAAAGGCTGCTTCGTCGGGAACGTAGTAATTTCAAAAATTTCCCACGTACACGCAAGACCATGGTGATGGCATAGCAACGAGAGGGAAGAGTGTCCGCCCACGCACTCGTGAGACCGAAAGCGAAGCGTTATAACAACGCTGTTGATGTAGTCGACGTCTTCACGATCCGACCGATCCAAGCACCGAACGACGGCACCTCCGAAGTTACGCACACGCTCAGCTCGATGACGATCCCGGACTCCGATCCAAAGCAAAGTGTCGGGATGAGTTCCACAAGACGACGGCGTGGGACGATGATGATGCTCCACCGACGCAGGGCTTCGCCTAAGCTCGCGACGATATGACTTCTCCGCGCAGGCTTCGCCCAAGCTCTGCGACGATATGACCGAAGTGGAATATGGTGGAGGGGCACCGACACGGCTAAGGAACGATCCGTAGATCAACTTGTGTGTCTGGGGCCCCCCGCCCCAGATATAAAGGAGCAAGGGGGTGCGGCCAGCCCTAGGGAGGCGCTGCCGAGGAGTCCTACTCCCACCGAGTAGGACTCCCCCTCTCCTAGTTGGATTAGGATAGGAGGAGGGGAAGAGGAAGGGCGCCCCCTCTCCTGTCCTATTCGGACTAGAGGGGAGGGGGGCGCGCCTGCCCTGGCCGGCCCTTCCTCTTCTCTCTTATGGCCCATCAAGGCCCATAGACCCCGGGGTTCCGTAACCCCGGTGTTCCTGAACTTCTGTTTTCATCCGAACCTTTCCTAAGTCCAAACATAGGCTTCCAATATATCAATCTTTATGTCTCGACCATTTCGAGACTCCTCGTCATGTCCGTGATCACATCCGGGACTCAACAACCTTCGTACATCAATACTTATAAACTCATAATGAAGCATCATCGAAACGTTAAGCGTGCGGACCCTACGGGTTCGAGAACTATGTAGACATGACCTAGAACCATTCTCGGTCAATAACCAATAGCGGAACCACGGATGCCCATATTGGTTCCTACATATTCTACGAAGATCTTTATCGGTCAAACCGCATAACGATATCGTTGTTCCTTTTGTCATCGGTATGTTACTTACCCGAGATTCGATCGTCGGTATCCAATACCTAGCTCAATCTCGCTACGGTAAGTCTCTTTACTCGTTCCGTAATACATCATCTCACAACTAACTCATTAGTTGCAATGCTTGCAAGGCTTATGTGATGTGTATTACCGAGAAGGCCCAGAGATACCTCTCCGACAATCGGAGTGACAAAACCTAATCTCGATTCATGCCAACTCAACATATACTTTTGGAGACACCAGAGTACCTTTATAATCACCCATTTACGTAGACGCGTTTGGTAGCACACAAAGTGTTCCTCCGTAAACGGAGTTGCATAATCTCATAGTTGCAGGAACTTTGTATAAGTCATGAAGAAAGCATAAGCAACATACTAAACGATCAAGTGCTAAGCTAACGAAATGGGTCATGTCAATCACATCATTCTCCTAATGATGTGATCCCATTAATCAAATGACAACACATGTCTATGGTTAGGAAACATAACCATCTTCGATTAATGAGCTAGTCTAGTAGAGGCATACTAGTGACTATCTGCTTGTCTATGTATTCACACATGTATTATGTTTCCGGTTAATACAATTCTAGCATGAATAATAAACTTTTATCATGATATAAGGAAATAAATAATAACTTTATTATTGCCTCTAGGGCATATTTCCTTCATCTCCCACTTGCACTAGAGTCAATAATCTAGATTACACAAGAATGATTCTAACACCCATGGAGTCTTGGTGCTGATCATGTTTTGCTCGTGGAAGAGGCTTAGTCAACGGTCGCAACATTCAGATCCGTATGTATCTTGCAAATCTCTATGTCTCCCACTTGGACTTGGTCCCAATGGAATTGAAGCGTCTCTTGATATGCTTGGTCCTCTTGTGAAATCTGGATTCCTTTGCCAAGGCAATTGCACCAAGATTGTCACAGAAGATCTTCATTGGTCCCGATGCACTAGGTATGACACCTAGATCGAAATGAACTCTTTCATCCAGACTCCTTCATTTGCTGCTTCCAAGCAGCTATGTACTCCGCTTCACATGTAGATCCCGCCACGACGCTTTGTTTAGAACTGCACCAACCGACAGCTCCACCGCTTAATAAAAATACGATCCGGTTTGTGATTTAGAATCGTCCGGATCAGTGTCAAAGCTTGCATCGACGTAACCATTTACGACTAGCTCTTTGTCACCTCCATATACGAGAAACATATCCTTAGTCCTTTTCGGTATTTCGGGATGTTCTTGACCGCTGTCCGATGATCCACTCTGGATTATTTTGGTACCTTCCTGCCAAGCTTACAGCTAAGCATACGTCGGTCTGGTACACAAGCATTGCATACATGATAGAGCCTATGGCTGAAGCATAGGAACATCTTTCATTTTCTCTCTATCTTCTGCTGTGGTCGGGCATTGAGTCCGACTCAATCTTACACCTTGTAATCTGGTAAAAACCTTTCTTTGCTCGATCCATTTTGAACTTCTTCAAAACTTTATCAAGGTATGTGCTTTGTGAAAGTCCAATTAAGCGCCTTGATCTATCTCTATAGATCTTGATGCCCAATATGTAAGCAGCTTCACCGAGGTCTTTCATTGAAAAACTTTTATTCAAGTATCCTTTTATGCTATCCAGAAATTCTATATCATTTCCAATCAACAATATGTCGTCCACATATAATATCGAAATGCTACTGAGCTCCCACTCACTTTCTTGTAAATACAAAGCTTCTCCAAAAGTCTCAGATAAAACCATATGCTTTGATCACACTATCAAAGCGTTTATTCCAACTCGAGAGGCTTGCACTGCACCATAAATTGATCGTTGGAGCTTGCACACTTTGTTAGCACCCTTTGGATCAACAAAACCTTCTGGTTGCATCATATACAACTCTTCTTCTAGAAATCCATTCAAGAATGCAGTTTTTACATCCATTTGCCAAATTTCATAATCATAAAATGCGGCAATTGCTAACATGATTCGGACAGACTTAAGCATCGCTACGGGTGAGAAAGTCTCATCGTAGTCAACCCCTTGAACTTGTCGAAAACCTTTTGCAACAAGTCGAGCTTTGTAGATAGTTACATTACCATCGGCGTCAGTCTTCTTCTTAAAGATCCATTTATTCTCAATGGCTTGCCGATCATCGGGCAAGTCTACCAAAGTCCATACTTTGTTCTCATACATGGATCCCATCTCAGATTTCATGGCTTCAAGCCATTTTGTGGAATCTGGGCTCACCATCGCTTCTTCATAGTTCGTAGGTTCACCATGATCTAGTAGCATGACTTCCAGAATAGGATTACCGTACCACTCAGTGCGGATTTTATCTGGTTGATCTACGAAGTTCAAAGTGACAACTTGATCTGAAGTTTCATGATCATTATCATTATCTTCCTCGCTAATCTGGTGTAGGTGTTACGTAAACTGATTTACGTGATGAACTACTTTCCAATAAGGGAGCTGGTACTATTACCTCATCAAGTTCCACTTTCCTCCCACTCACTTCTTTCGAGAGAAACTCCTTCTCTAGAAAGGATCCATTCTTAGCAACGAATGTCTTGCCTTCGGATCTGTGATAGAAGGTATACCCAATTGTCTCCTTTGGGTATCCTATGAAGACACATTTTTCCGATTTGGGTTCAAGCTTATCAGGTTGAAGTTTTTCACATAAGCATCGCAACCCCAAACTTTCGAAACGACAACTTTGGTTTCTTGCTAAACCATAGTTCATAAGGCGTCGTCTCAACGGATTTTGACGGTGTCCTATTTAACGTGAATGCGGCCGTCTTTAAAGCATAACCCCAAAACGATAGCGGTAAATCGGAAATAGACATCATAGATCGCACCATACCTAGTAAAGTACGATTACGACGTTCGGACACACCATTACGCTGTGGTGTTCCCGGTGGCGTGAGTTGCGAAACTATTCCGCATTGCTTCAAATGTAGACCAAACTCGTAACTTCAAATATTCTCCTCCACGATCAGATCGTAGAAACTTTATTTTCTTGTTACGATGATTTTCAACTTCACTCTGAAATTCTTTGAACTTTTCAAATGTTTCAGATTTATGCTTCATCAAGTAGATATACCCGTATCTGCTTAAATCATCTGTGAAGGTGAGAAAATAACGATATCCGCCACGAGCTTCAATATTCATCGGACCACATACATCTGTATGTATGATTTCCAATAAGTCTGTTGCTCTCTCCATACAACCGGAGAACGGTGTTTTAGTCATCTTGCCCAAGAGGCACGGTTCGCAAGTACCAAGTGATTCATAATCAAGTGATTCCAAAAGTCCATCAGTATGGAGTTTCTTCATGCGTTTTACATCGATATGACCTAAACGGCAAGTGCCACAAATAAGTTGCACTATCATTATCAACTCTGCATCTTTTGGCTTCGACATTATGAATATGTGTATCACTACTGTCGAGATTCAACAAGAATAGACCATTCTTCAAGGGTGCATGACCATAAAAGATATTACTCATATAAATAGAACAACCATTATTCTATGATTTAAATGAATAACCGTCTCGCATCAAACAAGATCCAGATATAATGTTCATGCTCAACGCGGCACCAAATAACAATTATTTAGGTCTAAAACTAATCCCGAAGGTAGATGTAGAGGTAGCGTGCCGACCGCGATCACATTGACTTTGGAACCATTTCCCACGCAAGATCGTCACCTCTTCCTTTGCGGTGCTCGTCTATTCCAGTAGTCCTGCTTTGAGTTGCAAATATTAGCAATGTAACCAAGTATCAAATACCTGTGTGCTACTACGAGCTCTAGTAAGGTACACATCAATAACATGTATATCACATATACCTTTGTTCACCTTGCCATCCTTCTTATCCGCCAAATACTTGGGGCAGTTCCGCTTCAAAGTGTCGATCGCTTGCGGTAAAACACTCGATTTCAGGCTTAGGTCCAGACTTGGGTTTCTTCTCTTGAGCAGCAACTTTCTTGCTGTTCTTTTGAAGTTTCCTTCTTCTTCCCTTTGCCCTTTTCTTGAAACTAGTGGTCTTGTTGACCATCAACACTTGATGCTCTTTCTTGATTTCTACCTCCATGCTTTTAGCATTGCGAAGAGCTCAGAATTGTCTTAGTCATCCCTTGCATATTATAGTTCATCACGAAGCTCTTGTAGCTTGGTGGCGTGATTGGAGAATTCTGTCAATGACACTATCATCCGGAAGATTAACTCCCAGCTGAATTAAGTGATTATTATACCCGACATTTTGAGTATGTGCTCACCGACGTAACTATTCTCCTCCATCTTGCAGCTATAGAACTTATTGGAGACTTCATATCTCTCAATCCGGGCATTTGCTTGAAATATTAACTTCAACTCCTGGAACATCTCATATGCTCCATGACGCTCAAAACGTCGTTGAAGACCGGTTCTAAGCCGTAAAGCATGGCACCTCGAACTATAGAGTAGTCATCGCTTTGCTCGCCAGACGCTCACAACTTCGGCGTTGCTCTGCAGCAGTTCGCACCCAGCGGTGCTTCGGGACGTAATTCTTCGTGCAGCAATGAGGATAATCCTCGTTACGGACCCAATCCGTAATTGCTACCATCATCTTTCAACTTTGCTTTCTCAAGAAACGCATTAAAATTCAACGGAACAACAGACGAGCCATCTATCTACAGTAAACATAGACAAGCAAAATACTATCAGTACTAAGTTCATGATAAATTTAAGTTCAATTAATCATATTAAAAACTCCCACTTAGCAGATATCTCTAGTCATCTAAGTGATTACGTGATCCAAATCAACTAAACCATAACCGATCATCACGTGAGATGGAGTAGTTTTCAATGGTGAACATCACTATGTTGATCATATCTACTATATGATTCACGCCGACCTTCGGTCTCCGTGTTCCGAGGCCATATCTGCATATGCTAGGCTCGTCAAGTTTAACCTGAGTATTCTGCGTGTGCAAAACTGGCTTGCACCGTTGTAGATGGACGTAGAACTTATCACACCCGATCATCACGTGGTGTCCGGGTACTACTGAACTTTTAGCAACGGTGCATACTCGTGGAGAACACTTCTTGATAATTTTAGTGAGAGATCATCTTATAATGCTACCGCCAATCAAAGCAAGATAAGATGCATAAAGGATAAACATCACATGCAATCAATATTAGTGATATGATATGGTCATCATCATCTTGTGCTTGTGATCTCCATCTCAAGCAACCGTCATGATCACCATCGCCACCGGCGCGACACCTTGATCTCCATCGTAGCATCGTTGTCGCCTCGCCAACTATTGCTTCTACGACTATCGCTATTGCTTAGTGATAAAGTAAAGCAATTACATGGCTTTTGCATTTCATACAATAAAGCGACAACCATATGGCTCCTGCGATTGCCGATAACTCGTTACAAAACATGATCATCTCATACAATAAAATATAGCATCACGCCTTGACCACATCACATCACAACATGCCCTGCAAAAACAAGTTAGACGTCCTCTACTTTGTTGTTGCAAGTTTTACGTGGCTGCTACGGGCTGAGCAAGAACCGTTCTTACCTACGCATCAAAACCACAACGATAGTTTGTCAAGTTGGTGCTGTTTTAACCTTCGCAAGTACCGGGCGAGCCACACTCGGTTCAACTAAAGTGAGAGAGACAGACACCCGCCGGTCACCTTTAAGCAACTAGTGCTCAAGCGGTGAAACCAGTCTCGCGTAAGCGTCACGCTGTAATGTCGGTCCGGGCCGCTTCATCTCACAATACCGCTGAACCAAAGTATGACATGCTGGTAAGCAAGATGACTTATATCGCCCACAACTCACTTGTGTTCTACTCGTGCATATGACATCAACGCATAAAACCAGGCTCGGATGCCACCGTCGGGGAACGTAGTAATTTCAAAAATTTCCTATGTACACGCAAGACCATGGTGATGGCATAGCAACGAGAGGGAAGAGTGTCCGTCCACGCACTCGTGAGACCGAAAGCGAAGCGTTATAACAACGCTGTTGATGTAGTCGACGCCTTCACGATCCGACCGATCCAAGCACCGAACGACGGCACCTCCGAGTTCTCGCACACGTTCAGCTCGATGACGATCCCGGACTCCGATCCAGCAAAGTGTCGGGATGAGTTCCACAAGACGACGGCGTGGTGACGATGATGATGCTCCACCGACGCAGGGCTTCGCCTAAGCTCCGCGACGATATGACTTCTCCGGCGCAGGCTTCGCCCAAGCTCTGCTGACGATATGACCGAAGTGGAATATGGTGGAGGGGGCACCGCACACGGCTAAGGAACGATCCGTAGATCAACTTGTGTGTCTGGGGTGCCCCCTGCCCCTCAGATATAAAGGAGCAAGGGGTGCGGCCAGCCCTAGGGGAGGCGCTGCCGAGGAGTCCTACTCCCACGGAGTAGGACTCCCTCTCCTAGTTGGATTAGGATAGGAGGAGGGGGAAGAGGGAAGGGGGCGCCGCCCCCCCTCTCCTTGTCCTATTCGGACTAGAGGGGGGAGGGGGGCGCGCGGCCTGCCTGGCCGGCCCTTCCTCTTCTCTCTTATGGCCCATCAAGGCCCATAGACCCCCCGGGGGGTTCCGGTAACCCCCCGGTGTTCCAGTAACTTCCTGTTTTCATCCGGAACCTTCCAAGTCCAAACATAGGCTTCCAATATATCAATCTTTATGTCTCGACCATTTCGAGACTCCTCGTCATGTCCGTGATCACATCCGGACTCGAACAACCTTCGTACATCAATACTTATAAACTCATAATGAACTGTCATCGAAGCGTTAAGCGTGCGGACCCTACGGGTTCGAGAACTATGTATACATGACCTAGAACCATTCTCGGTCAATAACCAATAGCGGAACCTGGATGCCCATATTGGTTCCTACATATTCTACGAAGATCTTTATCGGTCAAACCGCATAACGATATCGTTGTTCCTTTTGTCATCGGTATGTTACTTACCCGAGATTCGATCGTCGGTATCCAATACCTAGTTCAATCTCGTTACGGTAAGTCTCTTTACTCGTTCCGTAATACATCATCTCACAACTAACTCATTAGTTGCAATGCTTGCAAGGCTTATGTGATGTGTATTACCGAGAAGGCCCAGAGATACCTCTCCGACAATCGGAGTGACAAAACCTAATCTCGATTCATGCCAACTCAACATATACTTTTGGAGACACCTATAGAGTACCTTTATAATCACCCATTTACGTTGTGACGTTTGGTAGCACACAAAGTGTTCCTCCGGTAAACGGGAGTTGCATAATCTCATAGTTGCAGGAACTTTGTATAAGTCATGAAGAAAGCATAAGCAACATACTAAACGATCAAGTGCTAAGCTAACGAAATGGGTCATGTCAATCACATCATTCTCCTAATGATGTGATCCCATTAATCAAATGACAACACATGTCTATGGTTAGGAAACATAACCATCTTCGATTAATGAGCTAGTCTAGTAGAGGCATACTAGTGACTATCTGTTTGTCTATGTATTCACACATGTATTATGTTTCCGGTTAATACAATTCTAGCATGAATAATAAACTTTTATCATGATATAAGGAAATAAATAATAACTTTATTATTGCCTCTAGGGCATATTTCCTTCATGCCCTTTAGTCCCGGTTCAAGTCACCAACCGGGACCAATTAGTTGCCTATATATACCCCTCGCCCGCGAGCAGAGCACTACCAGTGCTCTGTTTTTCGTGGCTGGCGAGGGGAGAGCTTTATGGTGCTCTAGCTCACCTCCTATGCACACGAGGTGTTCGATGGAATGCCCGAGCCACACTACTTAAGCTTTCTCCTCTCCAAGCTCGATCTCCAAGCTCCATTTTCCTTAATATTTGTCTAGGTTTAGCGGTCCGTCACGTCCCGTCCCGTCCTCGTCTTCACCGCCGTCGATCGCCCGCGCCGATCTCGTCGCTGGCACCACCGTGGTGAGCCTCTTGTTCTTATCTTCTTTCTGAAAGGAAAAAAAATTCTTACTTGTATGTTTATATAGATACTTGTATAATTTTCTTACTTTTATTATTGCATCTTATATAGTGCGATGGTTTTGGTATCCGCCCCCGTCGGCCCTCGTCCTGTGTATGATTCGGATGTGGTATATATTATCTTTTCATAAATATTGGTTCATTTATTGTTTATGACAATGATGCCGACCAACGTGACATAGATTTTATTTATCTAGGAGGTTGTTGAACCAGAAATTCCAACCGATCCTATTGTCGAGAGGTTAAATTTAGTTGAAGAAGAAAACAATTTGTTGAAGGAAAAAATTAGAAAAATTGAGGAGGAGAAGATGATATTGGAGTTGCATGTTGCGGATGTCGTCGATGATCACAAGATCAAGATGGATGCAATGCGCTTGAAGATTAGAAAGATTAGAAAATATGCCATTCATACCGAGGCTTGGTATCATTATGCCGTTGGATCAGTTGTTACATTGGTTGCGATTATGATCGCATTTGTTTTCGCATTGAAATGTTTTACATAGTTTGATGTATGGTTTAATTAATTTAGATGCTCTGCAGAGCTTTATGTTGTTAGATGAGAACTATGTATGTACTTTGTTTTAATGTGATGATGAACTTCTATTAATTTGGTCACTTAATTATCTATTCATGATGTTCTGTAATGATTTTTGACACACTTAATTATATATAATGCACGCAGATTAACCGGAATGGATGTACGGTTCAAGACACACCTCCGAGTATATTAAGGCGTGCATGATTTTCTCAAGTGGCTGAGGCAAACAAGCAGAATGGTTTTATGTGTTGTCCATGCCCTATATGTGGGAATCTGAAGTCTTACTCGACCGGAAAATCCTCCACACCCACCTGCTTTACAAGGGTTTCATGCCACACTATAATGTTTGGATGAGGCACGGAGAAATAGGGGTTATGATGGAAGACGAGGAAGAAGAAGAGTACGATGACAACTATGTGCCCCTGAATACGGTGATGCTCTTGAACATCAAGAGGAACCAGACGATGTGTGCGATGATGTCTGCAACGGGCTAAGCTGCTGAAGATCAAGAGGAACCAGACGATGTGCCCGATGATGATGATCTCCGCAGGTCATTGTCGATGCAAGGACGCAATGCGAAAGTCAAAAGGAGAAGGTGAAGTTCGATCGCATGTTAGAGGACCACAAAATGGGTTGTACCTCAATTGCGAAGATGGCAACACAAAGCTCGGTACCATCTTGGAATTGCTGCGGTGGAAGGCAGAGAATCTTGTGCTCGACAAAGGATTTGAGAAGCTCTGAAAATATTGAAGAAGAAGCTTCCAAAGGATAACGAATTGCCCGATAGTACATACGCAGCAAAGAAGGTCGATGCCCTCTAGGATTGGAGGTGCGGAAGATACATGCATGCCCTAATGATCTGCATCCTCTACGCGGTGCGTACAAGGATCTGAACGCATGCCCGGTATGCGGTGCATTACGGTATAAGATCGACGAGATGACCACGGTGATGTTGACGGCGAGCCCCCGGAAGAGGGTTCTGCGAAGGTGATGTAGTATGCTCCTATAATACCACGGTTGAAACATCTTTTCGAAACGGAGAGCATGCCAAGTTGATGCGATGGCACAGTGAGGACCGTAAGAAAGACGGAAGTTGAGAGCACCCACGACGGGTCGTGATGGAGAAAATCAAGAGAAAGTACTAGGATGAGTTTGCAAGTGAGCCAAGGAGCGTATGGTTTGCTTTAAGCGCGGATGGCATTAATCCTTTCGGGAGCGAGCAGCAATCACAAGACCTGCCCGTGACTCTATGTATGTATAACCTTCTTCCTTGGATGTGCATGAAGCGGAAGTTCATTATGATGCAGTTCTTATCCAAGGCCCTAAGCAACCCGGCAACGACATTGATGTGTACCTAAGGCCATTAGTTGAAGAACTTTTACAGCTGTGGAATGGAAACGGTGTACGTACGTGGGATGAGCACAAACAGGAGGAATTTAACCTAAATGCGTTGTTGTTCATGACCATCAACGATTGGCCCGCTCTCAGTAACCTTCAGACAGACAAACAAGGGATACCACGATGCACGCACTGTTTACTTGACACCGATAGTATATACCGGCAAGCTGCGGGAAGAATGTGTACCTAGGTTATCGTCGATTTCTTCCGACCAACCATCCTTTGTCGAAAGAAAGGCAATCATTTCAAAGCGAGGCAGATCACGGAAGAAGCCCGCCATGCGTATCGGTGATCACGTACTTGCTATGGTCAATGATTTACACGTAATCTTTGGAAAAGGTCGGCGGACTAGCTGTTCGAATGACGCCGAGAATCACGCACCCATGTGGAAGAAGAAATCTATATTTTGGGACCTACCCTCTGGAAAGACCTAGAGGTCCGCTCTTCGATCGACGTGATGCACGTGACGAAGAACCTTTGCTTGAACCTGCTAGGCTTCTTGTGCGTGTATGGGAAGACAAAAGATACACCGAGGCACGGAGGACCTGCAACGCTTGCACAAAAAAAGAGGGCATGCCTCCAAGCAAGATGAAGGTCCCGCCACCACGCTCTTACGAAAGAAGAGAAAGAAATCTTCTTTGAATGCCTGCTCAAGATGAAGGTCCCGACCGGCTTCTCGTCGAATATAAAGGGAATAATAAATATGCGGAGAAAAGTTCCGAACCTAAAGTCTCACGACGCCACGTGATTATGACGCAAGCGCTTCGGTTGCATTGAGGGGCTTCTACCGAAAACGTCCGATTAGCCATTGTGAAGCTATGTGCATTCCTCAATGCAATCTCTCGTAAGGTGATCGATCTAGAAATCATACCAAGGCTAAGGAGTGATGTGGTGCAATGTCTTGTCGGTTTGAGCTGGTGTTCCCACCATCCTTCTTCAATATCATGGCGCACGCCCTAGTTCATCTAGTTGACGAGATTGTCATTACGGGCCCGTATTTCTACACAATATGTACCCCTTTGAGAGGTTCATGGAGTCCTAAAGAAATATGTCCAGTAATCGCGCTAGGCCGAAGGAAGCATCTCCATGGGCCATCAAGCGAGAGGATGTCATCGGGTTTTGTGTTGACTTCATTCCTGGCCTTAAGAAGATAGGTCTCCCTAAATCGCGGTATGAGGGGAGATATTTGGAAAAGGCACGCTTGAAGGGACTCAATAATATGCAGGGATGGATATTCTTGGTCTCAAGCACACTACAGTTCTGAGAACTCTACCTTGGTGACCCGTATGTCGATGAACACAAGAACGATCTGCGCTTCAAACACCTGGCGGTCAGCGATGGATTGGATTACATGTGAACACATTAGGACTTTCAACAGTTGGTTGGAAGCACGTATCAGAGGTGACAACACTGTTTGTGATGAGCTGTACTTGTTGTCCAGGGGACCATCTTTGACTGTATTGATTTTGAAAGGATACGAGATAAATGGGAATACATTTTACACGATTGACCAAGATCAAAACAGCACCAACCAAAACAGCGGTGTCCGCTTTGATGCAACAACCGAGAGGGGAAAGGATACATATTATGGTTACATAGTGGACATATGGGAACTTGACTACGGACATGATTTTAAGGTTCCTTTGTTTAAGTGCAAATGGGTCAATCTGTGGGAGGCGGGTCTGTGTAGACCCACGAAGACGGAATGACAACAGTGGATCTGAAAAATCTTGGGTACACCGACGAACCGTTCGTCCTAGCCAATGATGTGGCACAGGTTATCTATGTGAAGGACATGTCTACCGGACGAGAAAGAGAAAAGATAAGGAAGCGAATACATCATACGATGAGCCAAAGCGCCACATAGTTCTTTCGGGAAAAGGGACATCGTGGGAGTGGAGGACAAGGCAGACATGTGTGAAGATTATGAAAAGTTTCATGAAATTCCTCCTTCAAAGTCAAGGCTGACCCAAAGATCATCACGATAAACAATGAAGATTATCCATGGTTATGGCGCAATAAGGAAATGACACAAGCGAAGAAAAAGTGAAGACTTTCTCCGCAACTATTATGATGATACCATGCCAACTTTGTGGCCGCGAGTATGATACCATGCCAACTTTCAACTTTTTCAGAGTTTATTTGAAATGCTTTAATGTCTTATGGTTCGGCCCTCGTAATAATTAAAAATAGCAACAACAAGTTTTTTGTTGTAAGTAGAAACAAAATAAAATAAATAAAGCAAGAAAGAAAACCAAAAAACCAAAAAAGTGTTTTCAAATTTAAAAATAATGGCACTAACAGAAAGTTTATAATTTTCCTAAAACTAAAAGCAAAAAGAATTGAAAAATAAAGCAAAAAACAAAAGAAAATAAATAATGCAGAAATCAAAACAAAAAACAACAATAAGTATTTTGTTGTAAGTAGAAACAAAATAAAATAAATAAAGCAAGAAAGAAAACAAAAAAACAAAAAAATGTTTTCAAATTTGAAAAGTAATGGCACTAACAGAAATTATATAATTTTCCTAAAACTAAAAGCAAAAAGAATTAAAAATAAAGCAAAAACAAAAGAAAATAAATAATGCAGAAAACAAAACAAAAAACTGGAAATAAAAATAAAATAGCAACAATAAGTAAAGAAAACAAAAAACAAAAAATGCCTCCCATCGGGCCCCACGGCTGAAATCGACATGAAACCCTACTATGGGCCAGATTCAGCCCGCAGAGGCCCAAAAGGCCCATCAGGCACATCAATAGCAAGTAGGCCCAAAGCCTGGGGTGGAGAGGAGCTCGAGAGGGTGCGGCGGTGGGGCTTATAAACCATCTGCGCGCCTCTCAACTAGCGAGTGGGACTAAACTTTAGCCCCGACGCAGGCAAAGCACGGTGGTTTATGGTCCCGGTTGGTGGCACCAACGGGACTAAAGGGACATTGGTACGGTTCGTGGAACCAACCGTACCAAAGGCCGCCGCTTCCGCCCTTTGGGCTGCCGAAAAAGAGGTTTGGTCGGTTGGTGGCACCAACGGGACTAAAAATGCATTAGTCCCGCTTGGTTTCATGAACGGGACCAATGGCTTTGCTATATAAGCAAACACTTTGCAAAAATTCAGAATCTCATCGCCATTGCTCTCGACGACGCCGACCTCCTCGACGCTGCCAGGCTACTCCACTCGCCGTCGCCGCCGCCAAGGCCGTCGCCTTCAACCCAGCGCCGTCCTCGTCGCCCGGCCTCCCGAGCCAGCGCCCGTCTCCGCCCGGCGCCGCCCGAGCCCCTGCCCGTCGTCCCGCTCCGCATGCTGCCTCGCCGCCCCACCGTCGCCATCGTCATCTAGTCGCCCATTTGTGAGCAGCTTGCAGACCACCGGCTCTTTTTTTTTCATTTTATTAGTTTAATTTTTTGTTCATATATATATATATATATATATATATATATATATATATATATATATATATATATATATATATATATATATATATATATAATATATATGTATGTATGTGGCTATGTGTATGTAGATGTTCAAAATGTATAAAAATTGTTCAGAGCATGTTTTTCTTCATATATGTATTTTTGTTCATATGTGTATTAATGTTTTCATATATGCAAAAGATAGATTTTAGAAAAATTAGGTTTTTTTTCTGTTCATAGATTTTTTGGTGATATTAATTATTGTAGAAATATGCAAATGTTTGTATATTCATATGAACAATGCATTAGGCAAAACCTTTGTTTTTTTTCGAAATTTTCTATTTGAACATTTTTTTAAAACAAGCAATACTAAAAGAATGAGAGGAAAAAGGAAAATAAGAAGAGGAAGAAAGGAGAAGAAGAGGAGAGGAAGAAGAGGAGAAATAAATAAGAAGAGGAAATAAGAAGAAAAAGAGGAGAAGAAGAAAGGAATAGAGGAGAAGAAGAAAATAGAAAAAATTTCTATTTTTCTTCTTCTCCCTATTCCTTTCTTCTTCTCCTCTTTTTTTCTTCTTCCTTCTTCTCTTTTCTTCCTTTTCCTTATTTTCTTTCGCGAGAAGAAGAAAAAGAAGAGTAGAAGAAGAAAGGAATAGAGGAGAAAGAAGAAACTTCAACACGAGGGGCGGGGGTACCGATACCCCCTCCTCGATAACATTATTTTCCCATGTATATGTATGTCGCGTCGTTGTCGATATAACCCCTCGAGATAACCCGACATAGGGGCGGTCGATATATATACCCCTCTCAACCGTGATAACTTATACAACGGCAGCACCCCCTCGACCCTCTCGCCGACCAAAACTCTCGAGGACACCCAAACCCTAGAGAGAAAACGATGTTGGTCTCCTACCCCCTCCGCCGCCCCTACCCGACAAATTAACTCTCGAGGCCACCCAAATTAACCCTTGAAGCGTTGTGTCGAGGCGACCCCAAACCCTAGAGAGAAAACGATGTTGGTCTCCCCCCCCTCCCGGCGCCCCTACCCGACAAATTAACTCTCTCGAGGCCACCCAAATTAACCCTTGAGCGTTGTGTCGAGGCGACCCCAAACCCTAGAGAGAAAGCGATGTTGGTCTCCTACCCCCCCCGCGCCCCTACCCGACAAATTAACTCTCTCAGGCCACCCAAATTAACCCTTGAAGCGTTGTGAGGCGACCCCAAACCCTAGAGAAGCAGCGTCGAGGCCACTAACATGATTCCTTATTGTGATTAGCAAGCTAGTTCTCGTTTGCCACTATATATATATATATATATATATATATATATATATATATATATATATATATATATATCCATCTGTACCATGTTTGAATAATAATTGACATGTCGTAAATATTTGCGAAACTATGGAGCACTCCGAGACGAAGAAATGAAGCGATGTTGGGGCACATAATCGCACAAGGAAGTGATGAAGTTGCGTCATTTCTCAACGACATCGGACTGGGTGAAGAAGAGGGCTATGTTCATGATGGCTTCGACCCATTAATGCGGTACAAGAAGAGGACTATGTTCATGATGGCTCCGTGACACAATGGAGGTACAAGCGAAGGAGACCGTCTTGATCGCTCCGTGACCGAACCGAGTCCGCCAGGTATATATTAGTTAAGCCCGTGCTGACTAGTTAATTGATGCATCCATTGTTTTGGTATATGTACATATTAATTACTCTCGTCTTTCTTCCTTATAATTTCTAGCCCTCCGGATCGAGCACAACCGGTAAGGAGACGAGGCCCAAGAAAAGTTGAGCTCGGATGAAAAGTTTGAGATCATAGAAATCGCGCCCGACGGCGAACCGATTGAACCCATACGGACAAGGAAGGCATTTTCTGCTCAGTGCGGGGTTCTTGTTAGGATAGATCCGATCAGCATCCATCAATGGTATAAGCCTAAGGAGGAAGACCACGAGGTGTCTTATGTCAATGATATGCGAAAGAAGATCTTTGACCGAGTGAAGGCAAATTTCACCCTACCACCAGAGGAGGATCCGGAGAAGCCAGTTAAAGAGCAATTAATCAAGTCTTGTGCTCTTAAGAAGATGGCAACCCTAATGAGGAGGTGGAGGAAAGAGCTGAACCAGTTTGTCGAGAAAGATAAGACACCAGAATTCATAGGCAAATATGAGAAGATCAAAGATCACTGGCCCGCATTTGTGGCCCACAAGACATCGGAAAAGAGTAAGAAGATGTCGGCGACAAACAAGCAAAATGTTGCGAAGAAGAAGCTTCACCATCGCACGGGGTCAGGTGGCTACCTCCCGGCCTAAGTGGTCCAAGGCTGAGCATGATCTGCTTGAAAAGGGATGGAACCAGAGACAATGTCTTGGCTGCACCATTGCGGACTTGGTTCTTCGGGCTGGCGGAACCTTGGACCTGTAACGAGGAAGTGCCGGTGGACGGACGAGCAAGCTGCAAATACCAGTCAGGAAGCTTGACACTATATCGATGCAGCGCAGCGAGGGACGTTCCTTCCAAACAGGAGAAGGACGAGCTCACAATGGCCCTTGGGAATCCCGAGCACCTGGATGGACACGAGGCACGCCAGCTCCCTTCGTGGAAGGTTGGTTTTCGGACGCAGGGGTTACAAAACCCACGAGAGGAGGAAGAAAGCGAGCAGGACCAACTGCAGCGCTGCACGAAAGGGTAATGGGGCTAGAGGAACGAGAAGAGGAACGAGAAGCGGCAGATCGCAGCAAACGACCTGCGAAGCTTCCCCAAGCTACCCCGCCATCTCGGCGGAGAAGCGGTGTGGCTTCCACCGAGCTGCTTCACCGGAGCATGTTTTGATGGCTCGCCGCTATCCGTGGATGGTATCACGAGTCTCAAAGTTGCCACATTATGGCGCGATGGATGACTTTGAAGGTCAAGGCGGCTGTTGGCCAAGTTTATCCTAGTGGACCCGCACAACTTATCACCGCCACCGATTCCGAAGGATATGCTAAGGTGATGGTGGATGAAATAACGGAGGATTTGAGGACCTCTGCTTGACCACCTTACGGTGAAGGGAGACTAGGCGGGTTTTGCTTTGAAGACTCCATGCCTATGGCGGAAGGAGCTCATCAACCTTCCAAGCTGGACGCCTCCGCCTCCTCCTCCTCCTCCAGTGAGTCGGGGCACTCCGCCTCCTCCACCGCCTCCTCCTCCGCGAGTGACGATCGGGGCATGCGTGGCGGCCTCCGCCTCCTTCTCCGGCGTGGCGGCACTCCGCCTCCTTCTCCGCTGCGGCCAAGGTCTGAGCAGCCAGCCTCCTCCTTCTCCGCCTCGTCGGCAAGGGCGAAGAGACCCGCCGCCCCTCCGGCTGCTCCGTGGCGTCGTAGTCCTTCTCCTCCGCCTCGTAAGCAAGCAAAAGAAGACATCCGCTCCGCTCGCTTCTGCGGTGTTCAGCAAGACAGCCAAAGGCGGGAGGAAATCTGATACGGTCCTTCTCTGAAGACTCGGAGAAGTTACCGTACTCGGAGAGAAGTTACCGTCTGAGAGGACCGAGGAGGAAAACGCGAAGATCGCATGCATCAAGTGGATGACTGGTTTGTAGGGTTGAAAGCAAAGAGGCGTCCACCTCCGGAGGAGAAGGTAGATCCGGTGAAAGCGAAGCGCACTCTGGCTGCCCCGAGGAAACCGCAAAGTCTCCGCCGAGAACCAACTATGAGCGCATTCATGAGCAGACATATCTCCAAGCGGAGCGGTCGGGAAGTATCTTGTCGGACATCAAAGAGCAAAAGAACGAGCAGCTAAGAAAAAATTGACCAGCTCGGCGAACAAGCAAACCAATCGTGCCCCCGCTCAATGTGTCTAGCGGCAACATCGTCGCTAATGTTCCGGGATGGTGGCGGTTATGGCAATCTACAAGATTACACGCTCGACGATGCACTTCACGAATACATGAAGGTGGAAGAACACAGATCTGATACGGGAAGCCTCTCGTCAAAGATGAAAAATCTCTAACAACGATGATGCGAAGATTCCATACTTGGTACATGAAAACCTGCATAGAGTGCGGGGACGAATTGTTTGTATCTGAACATTAAAGAGGAGCACGACCTCGTTGGAACTGATCATTGTGTGTTCCATTTGAGGAGTTCTTCGCGTTCTTCAATCAAAAGGCCATCGATAAATTAACGGTCTTTTGCTACTGCTGTAAGTACTATTTCTGTCATTAAGTCTCTATCTATAGCTCGGCTCTTTCATTGCATGTATTTATAATTAATTATCCTCAATATATTATGCAGATTGAAGATCGTCAAGTGCAAAAAAATGAAATCTATGATATTGGGTTCATTAACACAAATATCATAGATGTATTCTGGTTGAAAAGCACGCCAAAGAGGCCGAGGACAACTTGCTACAATCGTTGATGAAAAATCAAAACAGAGATACCATACTCTTTCCTTATAACGGCAAGTGAGTGTTCTTGATCGTTTGCATATTCGGTTTCCTTATTACTCAAGCGAGGTTATAGTAATGTAATTGATGAGTTATGCATCGTGCGCAGGTTCCACTATATTCTTACGGAGATTAAGCTTGAGCGTGGACTAGTAACCGTCTTAGACTCGAGACGGAAAGATCCCAACACCTATGCGGACATGACTGAAATGCTCAGCAAGTAAGTTCAATTAACCGATCATTATCGCACCATAGCGGCAACTTTTGTTCATTTCTGATATCTCAAGTAATAATAATTATTTTCTTTGTCTTGCAGGGTTTGGAAACAGTTCACCATAAAAGCTCGGGACTGCCGAAGGAGCTGCGATATACATACCAAAAGTAAGTACTACTAGCTAGCTAGTTGTGCGCATCTCCCGTTGATTCTATAGCTATACTTTCATCAATGCCATTTATAATGCTTCATTATCAGTTTGATTGACCTCTATTTCTCGTAAAGTGCTTGTGGCAGGAACAAGGGAATGATTTATGTGGATACTACGTGTGCGAGTTCATCTACAACGCGACTTTGAAAAACAAGCGGGGCTACTCTCCAAGACAATATGAAGTGCGTAAGCAATTAATAATATTCACAATTTCATTTTATTACACCATCATTTCTGTTGAGTTTCATTCATATATATGTATTAATTAACCCCCTTCTTCAAATTAGACGTGGCAGATGTGGAATGAACTCCTAGAACCAGATCGCATTAAAGCAATTCAAGAGGAATTGGCGGGATTCTTTCTTGACCACGTCATCAATAAAGCCGGAGAATACCATGTGGAAGTTGATTTCAAATGCTAGGGGACTGTAATTGAGAGATCTTATGTATTTTACATGTATGTAGCCGATGGCGTCGGACGATATGATAATCTGAAAACTTGTTGTTCGACCAATCTCTCGGAGAAGGAGAGGTCGATCGATCATTTCTCTCGGTATGCATGACGAACTTACAGTACTCGATGGTTCCTTCATTTTCTTATTAGCTAGCGTGTCGAGGGTTATATGTATATAGTACGTGGCGTCGACCAAGCCACGGACATAAGAGAGGACACTTCTCTGTATTAATTAGCTAGCTAACACAATATATGAAACACCTAAATTAACCCCAAAACCCCAACCCCACCCCCTTTAAAAAAACAAAACCCAAACCAATGGAATCTTGTGGCGTGGATGCCTTTTGGTCGGTTGGTGCCAAAAAACAAAACCCCAACCAACTTTGGAATCTTGTGGCGTGAATGCCTTTTGGTCGGTTGGTGCCACCAACCGGGACCAAAGACCCCGCTGGGCTCGGCGACCGCCACGTGGAGGACCATCTGTCCCGGTTAGTGTTAGAACCGGACTAAAGGGAGGTATTAGTAACGACCATTAGTCGGTTCATGAACAGGGACTAAAAACCCTATGAACCGGGACTAATAGGTGTTTTTCTACTAGTGTGTTCATCCTGGACACCGATTACCACATTGCCAGCCTTGAACACCATGGTGTATATCCGGCCAAGCCTGCAACTGCCGGTCGGACCGAGTAAATTGCATAGAACTACCATAATTGGGGTATTGGAAGCAGATTGATACCAAGATTGGTAATTTTTACGTGTCAGTACCAACTTTGAAGCGAGGCGTTGCAAAAGAGGCTAAAACTGCTGTTTATACGTATTGACAGAGAAACTGACTGCTTGGGCCCGCCTGTCGGGTGCTGACGTGGCAAGTCTTTTGCAAAAAACTCTCTTGCTTTGTGTGTAATCATGTAAATGCCCAATTATTTCAGGGAAAAAGGCTCTCACGAGAGGCTTTTTTTCCGTTCGTAATTTTCACCACGGATTCGGACTCGTTTACAAATTTGCGTCGGTTTGAACAAGTAAATAAGACGAACAAAAATTGAATCCTGCGCAGGATTCGAACCAGCGACCCGTAGAAAAGCAGCACAACGAGCTAGCCACCCCACCACGGCAGCCCTGGCGATGTAAATGAGGCGAGATTTCTTTTATACTAACTTCAGGACGTTGGGCCGGCGGTTGGCCCAGCGAGGCTGCGCGCTGGGTTACTGTTTTTTTAATCATGATATTAATACATATATAATTTGTGATTACATATTAGTATTATTAAGTGTCAAGCACCAGACTAGAACACAGGCACGGTCCATATTTTTTTTTTATTCATGATATTAATACATATATATTTTATTTTTTAAATGCACTGTTAATTAAAAAGTTGACAACATGTATTAAAAATAAATTTGTAATCGTAATAAATCTCCGAAATGCATTAAAACTGTTCAATTTTTATTAAAAAAATCGATGTGTTTCTTGCATGCAAGAATGATTTACACAATAAATTTTTAACACATGCTGAAAATTTCTTGAAATACAAATAATTCACCATGTATTAAGAAAATGTTCACCATAATGCTCTTGAAAGTCATCGTGTATTAAGAAAATGCTCACAATATATTAGAAAAAAATCACCGTGCATTAAGTAAACTTTTCATCATATCTTAAGAAAATATTTCAACATATAGAGCCTGTTTGGGACTGCTCTGCTCCTTAAAATTCAGCTCCGCTCCAGAAAACACAAGCCAAACGGGGTAGCTCCACGATATGCCGCTCCACAAAAAAACTAGAATCTGGGGCACAACTCCAGTTTTTATGAAGCTCTTGAGGGGTGCTTCAAAAAACTCTAGAAGCTGGAGTTGGGTGGAAATTACCCACCACTGCCACCAGTAAGTGGATACCCCTTCGTTTCTCCCCCCTCGACCAATCAAATAGATCCTTCCCACCAAATTTCTCATTCTTGAAGCTGGAGCTAGATGAAAGCCAAACATTCTCTTTGATAGTGCTACAACTTCAGGATGAATCTGCTCCAAAGTGAATTTAGTGGAGCGAAACTGATTTTGATGAAGCGGAGCGGTCCCAAACAAGCCCATATTACAAAAGTATTCAATTTGCATTGAAAATATGGTCAACGTTCATATTATTAGAAAAGTGTTAATTGTTTGTAAGAAAAGTTCATCGTGTATTAAAAATGTTCACTATAAATTAAGAAATTGTGTAATCATAATATTCTTGAAACTCATCGTGTATTAAGAAAAGGTTCACCATAAATTACGAAAATTTCACCGCGCATTATGCAAAATGTCATCATATCTTAAGAAAAAAATTCAACATATATTACAAAAATATTAAATTGGCATTGAAAACATGTTCACCGTTCATCATATACTAAAACCCGTAATAAAAAATGTTCAGTAAATATGTAAAATTCCAGGAGAAAACCAACCTAGTGAATGAAAAAATAAGAAAGAAAACCTAAAAATAAACCAAAACCGGAAAAAAAATAAAACATAATAAGTAAGGGAAATGAAACGTAAAGAAATCTGGGCAACGAATGAGCCCCAACACGCACGCCAGGTAAGTGCGAAAGGAAAAAACAATGTAGGTCTTGGTGGGCCGGCCCAGAGTGCCCGTTATAAAAAGCGTCGAGCCTGCTTCTTGTCGCGAGTGATGGCGTGGCGGGGTGGGTTGTGCGCTGCCCTGCTGTACCGCAGGTCGCCGGTTCGAATCATGCGTGGAAATTACGAACGGAAAAAAGCCTAGGAGCCTTTTTGTCCGAAATAAATGAGCATTTACGTGATTACACACAAAGCAACGGAGTATTCTACAAAAAAACTTGCCACGCCAGCATCCGACAGGCGGGCCCAACCAATCAGATTCCTGTCAATACGTATAAACAACAGTTTTAGCCTTTTTTGCAATGCCTCGCCTCAAAGTTAGTACTGACACGTAAAAATTATCAATCTTGATACCAATCTGCTTCCAATGCCTCAATTATGGTATTTTTATGCAATTTACTCGGTCGGACCTCACACGTACCAGTACTCACAATGCTGGAATCCTTTCGGAAGCGCGGCGGAGAATCCCAATCCATCTAAGGACGAGGGCCTCACGCCATCACCTTCCCTGGCCAGATGCAAGTTGGACCATATCGGCTGCACACTGTAGTAGGTGCCAGACATGCAACAGTCAGATCTAACACCCGATTGCATCTCTATTAGGCACTACCGGCCATGACGGATCGTGAATCTGCTTCGATGACTCAACCAGCAAGGAGGCAAGCTAGCCAGAGCCGTGCCACCCTGCAACTAGGAGCCACCACGCCACCGGACGCCAAGCCCCGCCACCAACCGACGGGTCGCGTCGATGCGCCGCCACGAACTGCTGCTCTGCAGCACGGGAGCCGCCCCGAGGAGACGCCCCGCCGCCGCCGTCGGCCGCGAGGGCTTCGCCCGGCGGCCTCCTCCGGCGGCGGCGCGGCGGGAGAGTGGGTAGATCGGCTGGCGGCGCTAGGGTAGGGCGTGCGCCCGAGTCGCCCTGGGCTGGGCGACGCGGGGCCCGATGACTGTTAGCCGCATCAGCGTTACATAGACTGCCGGCTCGCATGCGATGCTACGAGAGCGCCCCGGGCCTGCCGGCAGGTTCTACGTCAACAGACTGCTGATCTACATCCACACGCACGCGTCATCCTGCGTCATCCTCCAGCGCACGGTCGCTGGACGGGAGCATCGTTGGAGCGAACGAGCATGCGCACGCTGCACCGACCACTCCACGCGCCTCCATTGTCACGCTGCACCGACCACTCCGTGCGACTCCATGACTCTGAGGCATGCATGTTTCGGACGGCTTCTCCATGGCACGCATGACCCGCACCGGCGGCTTCGCTCGACCGGATCTCGAGGCGTCAGCCGCGCCTCCGAGCGGACACCGATCGTAGCTACATCGACTTCCTCTGTTCCAGACAACTTCAACAACGATCTGCACCGAGCCGACAAATGGCACCGAGCTAGATTCCAGCGGACGTCTATACAGAATCGACGCAGCGAACCTGCATCAAGCCACCGATCTGCAATTACACGACAGCTCCCGTGCCGAACAACGTCGAGCTGTACCACTACGCCGGGCTATGAGCTAACATACTTCTTCACGGCATCGACACCCCGTCGCCATGAGGGACGCCTCCAAGCGATGCATCATCGTCGACACGCCGTTGCGACACCATCGCCGACACTTCATCATCATGGTCTTCATCAACATCTTCGTCAACACACCGCCGCCGCCTCGTCCACAAGATGGACGCCTAACGTCCTCTAACAGACTTTTCTGCAAGACGCGGCCTTAACAATGGCAATGACCGCGTTACGACGACGGCATCGACCACGTCATCCACGACGGCACGACTGCATCGACACGGCGTCACTACAGTGACGACCCTACACGGCCACACGGTTCTAGCAAAACCGATGTGTGCTCGATGGGCTTCCTCCGGTCTTGACAAAATCGGTGGACTCATCGCACGACGGCACTCTCTGACATCCGCAAGGTGCATCATCCACGTCTGCAGCTCCGTCATAGCGCATTTTTTTGCGCCTCCGGCTTTGTGCGGCTTTATCATCCGCGACGGCCACACCATCGACCGCGATTACCTCGACCACGGCTACATCATCATGATCGGCTACCTCGACATTAATGGCTACGTCTACAACAACTCATCAGCAACAACTCCAGTCAACAGCGTCCGCCTCGTCACTTGCGTCCACGACACTCCCGCTGTGACTGCGGGAGGGAATAGAGGAGAAGGCAGGAAGGCACCAGAAGGGGACGCAGTCACCTCCCTAACTGCCGACCCATCAAAGACGCAGTTGATGATGGCGCAGTGGAGAAGACAACAAAAGAGCAAGACTTCAAATTCAGTCATGATCGTCCGCTTCACTCGCGCTAGGACTGAGGGGGAATATTAGAAGTATATTTACGTTTAAGATAGAGATAAGAGATAGAGATAGGATAGGTTTAACTTGTCTTCTACTCCAAGTCTCTCTTCCTCCATTGTACCTCTATATATACCTCATACATGGATCAAATCAATATAACGCAATGTCCGTCCATCATACAATTTCTACAATAGATAGGAATTTAGCTTACATAAGACTGGGTAGGAATAATCCGTAAGATGTTGTGTAGCATTGAGACTTACTTCTGCAGAAGAAACTGCTTGTACCTATCATGTTATAAACATTATTCAAATGTATGTATAGCATGATGTCTAGCTAGTGGTTGTTTCTTGCTAATGATGATGATCAGCAGAGTTTCACCCTTTTTCTTGCAGAAGAAAAGTTTGCTATTCCAACATCATTTTTATGTTGTATAACTGCGAATTCTTGGCACCTCAAAGCACACAGACCGCGACGAAAAGGATATTGGTGCGCATTCAGGTATGTCGACACACACTGAAGATGAAATGAGGCAGTGCTTGTGGCTTTCCTGAAGTTATCTGGTCTGCCTATATGTTGATGTATTGATGTACTGCCTACCAATACATGACATACCCAAAGAAGTACTTCCTCCGTTTTTAAATAATTGTTTTTCTAGCCATCTTAAATGGATTATAATATATGAATATATGTAGACATGTTTTAGAGTGTAGATTCATTCATTTTGCTCCGTATGTAGTCACTTGTTGAAATCTTTAGAAAGATAATTATTTAGAAACGAAGGGAGTACACAATATTAGCGAGAAACAGAGTTACAGTCTGCAGGCATAAGGTATGCGACAGCGTCAGGAGCGTATTGCAACCACAGGATCGTCTTGAGATGTTTGTAGTGTTAGCAGGTTTTCGCCCGGTGGTGGATACCTTGAGCTTGGGCATACACAACGGTTTCCTGCTAATGCTCCAACTCGCTCGTCCCTTTCCCGCCCCCTTATCTCTGTTAGTCTCAGTTTCCTTGCTATGTCTGAACTACTATGCATGGGAATATTTCCATTAAGTGATTAATGGAAAGGATGTGAGCCCGGTCGAGGAAAAAAGGTACGTGCGGAGCTCCGTTCTAGCCACGTTAGCTAACAAATCTGCAATTTTATTTTGACTAAGCACAAGTTTCATTACTAACTTCTCCCTATCTTCATTAAGGATGTCACGGCCCAAGCACAAAGGTGGGACGGACACTCAGATCAACTAGATGATACCCTATGCGTTGTTGTGGGAATGGTAGATACACATTAATATAGATACATTCAAAACAGATATGTACTCCCTTCGGTCCAAATTATAATATGTTTTGGATATTTTAATATGAACTACTGCATCCGCTCCCAAATATAAATCTTTTTAGAGATTCCAACAAGTTTGTTTTTGGAAAAGGAGGATGACCCCGGGCCTCTGCATCTGGAAGATGCATGCGGCCATTTTATTGATTATTCTCGAGGACCTTACAAAGTAGAACAACAATATGCCTGAATCCGCCATCTTGGCAATATTTGCCGCTACTCCTATCCAAATGATGAAGGGGTGCAAGCTGGGCCACATACCCAGACCTCTCACCTAAGCCTAACATCTAAAGCCGGAGGCCCCGACCGAGCCATCTGCCGGGTCTGGGGCTCAAACCGGTCCGACGCACTCACATCTGTCGTCGCCGCCATCTTCCACTGGTCCATCTTCAGAGCAGATTGAGGTGACAACCTTGGCAGGTCCTCCGCCATCGACGCCATCACGACGCCAAACGACGACCTCCACCTACGCGAGCCTTGGCAGGTCCTCCGCCATTGACGCCACCACGACACTAGCCGACGACCTCCATCTATGCGAGTCCATCTCCAAGCAACAGACGTAAATCCATGCTAGGATCGGGCCGCACCACCGCCGTCGTCCACCACCCACAAGCGCCACCAACCCCAAGGTTCCAAAGCGGCGCCTTCAAGAAGGGAACGGCGCCGTGAGCGCCGCCGCCGCCCAACAAAGTTAGGGCTTTCGCCCGGAAGACCTAGGGGAAAGCGAAGTGAGGAGATCAGTCCATACCGACGACTCCAAGGAGGGGAACGGCGCCCTCAGGCGTCGCCGTCGGTGCGGCCGGTCATGGCCGGCCAGGGATTTCGCCCAAACTAGATCCCCGCCACCAGCAGCACCTCCTGTACAGAACCGGCGACCAAGAGGAAGTGCGGCCCGACCGGTAGCCGCTCAAGACGCCGACCAGAGAGGAGGAGGAGGCGCCAGATCGCGCAGCACCGGCCGCAGGCAGCTGCCGGCTGCCAACGACCACCGGATCCTGCCGCCCGCGCGGCCGGGACACCAGATCCACCGCCCGCACGGTTGATAGCCGGCCGTACCTTGCCAATGGAGCCGCCGCTCTAGATCTGGGGTCCCCACGCAGAAGCAGGGCAACCGAGGCCCCGCCGCCACCATCCTTGGCGCCCCGGGCTTGCCCGGCGGCTGCCTCAGGCGGTGGTGAGGAAGGGAAGAGGGGTGGGGTCGAGAAAGGCGGCTAGGGTTGGGGGACGGAGCAAAAAACAGAATGTTGGTGCAACCGGCCTTAGGTCCGAACTTGTGAGGTCCCTATGGAGAAACTGATACCCAAGTCCAGAGATTCCAACAAGTAACTACATATGAAGCAAAATGAGTGAATCTACACTCTAAAATATGTCTACATACACCCGTATGTTGTAATTCATTTGAAATGTCTAAAAAGACTTATATTTAGGAACGGAGAGAGTAGATACAAGTAAAATGAGTGAATCTACACACTGAAACATGTCTAGATACATTCAATTTAGAATAAACATCTCATCTTTCGTAATGGAGGGAGTAGAATATTGAGTAGGACAGACCCAGTGCATAAAAGCTCCCACATATGGTGGAGTCTGGGGAGGGATTATAGGAACCTAGTCTTACCCCTGCGAAGTGCAATGCAGAGAGGCTGGTTTAACACAGAAAATTGTACGTAAAACCATTTGCTACAAGCCTCATGGATTGTCACGGATGTAAAATGAATCCCGCTCAGAAGAAGACTCAAAGACGAAGGAAATGACACCAAGCATCTAGATAAAAAAGCGGTTTAAATACCTGTAAAATTATCGCTCACTCTTATAAGTTGTCGTGATCCCTAGCACTCCATATGAAGAATCATCCTCATCAATGTGAGTTTTATGTTATCTATAGAAGAACGGAGTTTGGTTAAAAGCTTAGAATCGATACATCTAACCACACAAACTAATTTGGAACAAAATTAACCATAAAATGACCATCTTTAAGTTAGTGACTACCTATGACAAAAGAAAAATGTGGAATGACTTGAAGTATTATACCAAAACTAAGTGACACAATATTTTACAGTAAAACTAATTGAAGCGTGTTTCTGGTGTGAAGCACGGCATATCCTAAAGCATTGGGCAACTGCATTGAACCCTAAATCTGTAGACAATATCTAGAACAAATAAGTGAAAAAAGTTCTCACCTCAGTTCCGGAGTCCAACAAATAAATAATGGATGTGTCACCTTTGCCAAAATGCTCAATATGTATTTAAAAAATGTTCAGCATATATTAAAAAAATGTTCACCATATATTAAAAAATATCAGTTAGTATTTAAAAATGTTCACTGCATATTAGAAAAATGTTCATGTATACTAAGAAAATGTTTGAAAATTTCAAAACAAATTCGGAATTAAAAAAAACTATGTTCTGAAATTTTTAAAATTATTCTTATTGTTCAAACAAGTCTGCATTTTAATATATGAAACGAACTAAAAAACGATGTACAAGAGGTCACTCACCCAGGCGCAGTTTAGGAAATGCGGGCTGCACTGTCTGCTGTTAGTCGGTCCATATGGTACAGTAGCTCCTTGTCTTTTACTCCCTTCGCTCCTAAATATTTGTCTTTCTAGACATTTTAAATGAACTACAATATAGGATGTACATAGACATATTTTAGTGTAGATTCATTCATTTTGCTTCGTATGTAGTCATTTGTTGAAATCTTTAGAAAGACAAATATTTGAAAACGGAGGGAGTAGTTTCTTTAGATTTTCAGAAAAAAGTTTTTTTTTAAGTTGTAAAATCTGTCTCAATTCCATCCACACCTCCAAATGAGATGAGTTCTGTATGAAGTTGCTCAGAATTTTATCTAGAGTTCAAAAATGTCACTTTCACGTATGTTGAAAAATGTTTAAGTTGCCGTTTTAATTAAATTGCAGTTTTAGTAATCAAGGAGCATGAGCTGGAAGATTCTGATTTTCTGTTCGCTCGAGCTGGAAGAGACTCTCCGCATGCACCTCTGTCCATTAGACCACAGCTGCTAGAGAAAACTAATGCCGCTTGGTCCGGCTGTGAATTTCTGTTTCAAAACGGACGTCGCTTGCGATACGTTGGGTTAATCTATATATACTACTTTCTCTGACCCATAAAATAAGAGCGCTTTTGACTATATACTCTTGTGCTGAACTGAACAGTGCCGTCTCAGAATAGCTAAACAAGTAAGAGTATTTTTTGCTCTGTTGTCCGTTGTGCATGTGAACGCCAATTGGACAAACAAAGAGTGCGTGAGCAAGCAGAGAGCAGCTAATTCTAGTTAATTAAGGTGGATGCACGCTGCGAAAAACTTATCTATACTGTCATTGTCGTTTCCTGCGAAATGCATAATATATTCATCTTTCTTTGTTAATTTCAACTGGTCGTCGTTTATACTACTGTAGATATATATATATATATATATATAGTAGTTACCACCACTTGAGTTTTGTATGTTGTATGTACTATCTATCAAATCGGAGAGTATGTACGCGTAGTATGTAGTATATAAGAATGTTTAGGTAGTATATATACTATTTTTTGGTAGTATGTATCGTATTTTGAGTATGCTCTTTTTCTGTACAAATATATCGTATTTCATAAATATAATAAAATCATGGGCTAACTTGCAATTTTTCATGTAACCCACTTTGGAGTATCTTATATATAGTATATGAACATACTTAAAATGATAAAGTAGAATATATACTACCATTAGGTGGTATATGAGACATGTAAAGTAACTACCCCCAGGTGGTAGGATGAATTTTTCTATATATATATATATATATATATATATATATATATATATATATATATATATATATATATATATATATATATATATATATATAGGAAAATCCATCCTACCACCCGTGGTAGTTATATATGTCTCATATACTACCATGTGGTACTGTATATACTACTTTATCATTTTAAATATATTCATATACTATATCTAAGATATTTCAAAGCAAGTTAGATGAAAAATTACACATGAACCCATAATTTTGTTATATTTGTGAAATACGTACATATTTGTACGTAAAAAGACATATTTAAAACATGGTATATACTACCTAAAAATTAGTATATATACTACCTAATCATTGTTATATACTACGTACTACACGCATATACTCTCAATTTTGACAGATACTACATACAACATACAAAACATAAGTAGTGGTAACTACCACTGCTTGTAGAAACATTTGTCCTATTATATATATATATATATATATATATATATATATATATATATATATATATATATATATATATATATATATATATATATATATATATATATATATAATGGTCCATGCATGGTAACGTTCACTTTATTGATGTATTTTTTATATATTATTTTTAGGTATGTCTTCAAGGCATATACATGTATTAAGAAATTAGTTTGTGCGTACAGTATCTTAGGTATTTGTATATACCTAGTCACGTACAAATTCATATACCTAGTGTACTAAATCATATACCTATAATTTTTTATACATAGTCATGTACTAACTTTTTCATATACCTAGTGAATATATTACGTATATATGTAAATTATACTATTTCTGGGTATATCCCCAATATCATTTACGGGTATGCTCAAAATATTTTACGTGTATTATAAATAGTGTATCATTTTTTGGGTTATGTACCGTTCAAAGTATATAAGTTTTTTTGTATATCTCCAAAGAACACATGTATTGAAAATTGGTTTGCGGGTATATATCTTACGTCCATGTACGTACAGAAAAACCGCGTGTGGATATTTGCAATCAGATATTACTAAAACTAAAAAGAATTGTGTGTGGGTATATGTACGTAGGAAAAAAAATCATGTGTGGGTATTAGCATGCATCATATATTCCTAAAAGAGTAAAAAATAATTAGGATCGCAATTTTATATACCCTGAAAAGTAAAACTTTAGAAAAATGCATAATATACGTCATAATTATACATACAAACATTTGCGACGATATTTTGTACTGTATTATTTGGTCATATCTGATACCTTAAAAATTAGAGCGCATATACATACCTTTTTGTTTGGAAAGGAATTATTGCAAGGAAAATAAGTAGTATATTTTTTGGAAAGCAATCATTACCTATTAAAATTTATTGCGCATGCAAACAAAAATTGGAAAGTCACATGTCGTGGATTGTACATCATGCACCATGAATATCACTTGCTATAACGGGCACCAAGGTGCCCAGGCACCTAGGTGCCCCAAACATTATATATATATATATATATTTTTTTTTTGCGTAGAGCATGCATATATTATATAACCACCACAAGTTCTAATACTATCTCTCACTTGTGAGTAACACTTTGTTGATCAATATCCGGATCTGCATAACATTCCAATGATTGTTACATTATAAAATTTTACTTGGTAGATGTACAATATTAGAGCGGTGACCGTACGCTAACGTGCCGGTGATCGATCGGCGCAACCCAGTAAACTTGCAACTTGTGCACGACAACAACAAAAACTTACAGGAGATAAGTTATTTAAATTTCCGATTTTTAGTAATTAAGGAGCATGAGCTGGAAGATTCCGTTTTTCTGTTGCCACTCGAGAAGAGGCTACCCGCATGCACCTCTGTCCATTAGACTACAGCTGCGAGAGAACTAATGCCGCTTGCTCCAGCTGTGAATTTCCGTTTCAAAACGGAGGTCGCTTGCGATATGTTGGGTTAACCTACATATACTACTTACTCCGTTTCATAAAATAAGAGCGTTTTTGACATTATACTCTCGTGCTGAACTGAACAGTGCCGTCTCAGAACAGCTAAACAAGTAAGAGTATTTTTGCTGTGTTGTCCGCTGTGCATGTGAACGCCAATTGGACAAACAAAGAATGCGTGAGCAAGCAGAGCAGCTAATTCTAGTTAGTAATTAAGGTGCATGCACCGATGCACGCTGCTAAAACTATTATATACTGTCAGTCTGTCACTGTCGTTTCCTGCGAAATGCATAGTGTATTCGTCTTCATTTCCTAATTTCAACTGGTCACCGTTTACACTACTGTAGATTGACACATGCAGAGCATACATATCGGCCATGCTGAGCCAGGTCTCCTATGGATGAGTATGAATATTCTTGTAACCGATTAAAAGTAATCCCTTGTGGTGATCACGCATGGCACGGAGACTCGACCGCACCAAGAGATGGATAATCCATAGCCCGACCAAAGATTTCCCATAAGATTTTCCATTCAGCTAAAAATATCGAGCACACAGATACAGTCTACAGAAGACATCTTTCTCTCGAGAAAAAAAAAACATCTTAAAACAACACAAGTCAATGAATTTCTACCCAGCTAAGGAATGTTCTAGAACCAGTCTAAGAATGCATGTCTTGTTTCTCATGGCAGGCCCATAAATATTTGTCAGAATCCAGGATGCCCCTGAGTGAACTGACGTAAAGTGATGGAATAGAAAAATATATTCTGGAACACCAAATGCCCCTGGAATAAAAATGCAGTAAGCAAACCTCCTGAATCCCCTATGGAAGGGAGGGATTCAAATTTGCTAAATCTCCTTGAGCTGAATTTTCTCATCAAAGAATTTCAAAACATTTTTTTGTTTTGTTTCTCGGAGGCCCCAAAAAAAGAGCATCCCGATTCCTCAGTCTCATTAGATCTAGCAACCCATTCCTTTTCGAGTAAAATGCCTTAGTGAACTGGCGTAAAAAATGTTGCGTGAGTTGGTGATTCGACCCCGAATCATTTGCGTCAGGTTTGCACGCGCTAGCTACCCGAGCGCAACACATTGTCACTCACATGGTAGAGCGTAATTATTTTTATTTTTATACTCCCTCCGTTCCATAATGCAGTGCCTATAGATTTTTTATAAAGTCAAACTTTACAAACTTTGATCAAGTTCATAGAGAAAACTATTTATATATACAATATCAAATATATAAAATATGAAAATACATCTTACGATGAATCTAATATTATATGTTTGGCATTCTAAATGTAAATGTTTTTCTCCACAAACTTGGTCAAAGTTTGTAAGAATTGACTCTTCCAAAAATCTATAGGCACTACATTATGGAACAGAGGGAGTAGCAGACACATGCACGCACCGGTGGTGGCTTAGACACAGGAACGCACGCAACGCGTGACGCGCGCACACAATCACAATCTTGGGAAATTTGGATTATCTTCGCCCGAGAGTTCCAAAATGAATTTTGAAATTCAAAAATATTTAGCGCCAAAATATATTATGTTTAACTCATATTTTGCATGAACTACTTGATGGTCAAGTGGTCATCATGGATTAGTTACTTACTATCTATGGTCACGAATTTGATTTTAATATGAACCCCCACAGCCATTATTTTTTCTATGCTCATATAACGGAAAAGAGAAAAAAGAAAAGTTAAAGACAGTGCCTTGAACCAGTGACGGATCTAAAATTTGACCAGCGTGGGGCAACATATACAAAGGGTAGCAGTTTTTCTGTCAAAACACATTACAAATAGTTAATAAAATACTGAATATACATACGAATGCACTAGTAAAAAAGAGTTCTACAAATGGTATACGGGAGCCATTGCCCCCACCACCCCACCCCTAGATCCGCCATTGCCTTGAACTTAGGCTGCAAGATGACATGCTGTGGCTACTATAGCTATGCCAATTGCTGAGTTATACCCAAACATATATACGAAGCATTTTTTTGAAACGTAATCGACTTTATTTCTCAAATAATAGCGAGATCGTTTACATAAGAGTAAGAAATAAAGTTAGGGATGACAGAATCCCAGAACATAGAAGAATATTCTTTAAAAGAACATTGTGCTAACTCATGAGCCACCATATTTGCTTCACGTAGGCGGTGAGAATACTCCAGAGTCACGAAGTCCAAAGATAATTACTTGCATTTCAGTACAGTAGCAACGTCACGCCCCACGTATGCATCTGGATTTTGCACTAGTTCCACCACAAAGCTATTATCCGACTCCACCAGCACTTTGTTGCATCCAATTCTCTCAGCTAAGTATAGCCCGTTCCTGATCGCTATCATCTCCGCTGAATCAACACAGCCGAGTTGAGGTATATACCATGTTGCGGGCGCAATAAACTTTCCTCGTCCGTCACGAGCAATAGCTCCCGTTGCACCTGACAAGGTTTTAGGCTTAACGGTGGCATCAACATTAATTTTTACCACATCCATAGTTGCTCGTTTCCACATGCGTTCATAGCTTCTCACTGGCTGCTTAGTTGTATAGGCTCGAATGAAGTTGGTGGCTAACACTCTTATAGAAACAACAGCCCTATCAGGGGTCTCGATCGCCTCCCCCTTGACATGTTGGCGGTGCTGCCACCAAAGAAACCAGGCGGCCACTGCTATGAGCTCTGCCGTCGGTAGCCCCTCTGTAACAGAGTTATTGCGGCACAAGATTTCTACAGTGATTGAACCCTGAGCAGGATATGTGAAGCATATTTGACATTGCTTGGTCGCTTAAATTCAAATATTTTGGTACCGTTTTTTACGGGGGTCACCGAAATATCCAGAAACTGGTCGGTTTTCTGAAAATTTCGTTTGAAAAAAAAACCTGGTGACAATTAGTACCCAACAAACATAGCCGAGCCTGGTGCACACACACATGCAAAACCAACGCGAGCAACCACATAATCTTTTTTTTGAGAATCACCGGGGGAGGAGTCCCTCCACCTGAATATATTGCTCAAAGTGGCCATAATGCCAGAAGAGTGATCCAGTTTATAAGGAAAACCGGATCGAAAACCTTAACAAATTGACCCTGTTTATGAGGAAAACCGAGCTGAAAACCAGACAAGTAACAAGTGTTACAAGAAAAGGAGAGGAACATGACACCCAACATAAGGCAAGACCTAGCTAGCAACTAACAGGACCAGGTAGATGAGGGGTATGTCGAGGGATCACAATACCAAGACTCTACAAACAGCCTAACGCACCGCACCGGCGTGCGTATCAAACCCCCATGGCACAACAGAGGAGCATCCACAATCAACGAGTGCCAACGCTTAACACGAACCTTGACTGAGAGCTCCGCCATGGAAGTTCAAGACGATTAGCAAGTTGGGGAGGTGTCATTGCGTCGTCATTGAGCAAAGATGAACCAAGACGAGACCAAGAGCCCGAGGCTCGCCTCAACAGAACAGGGTCTTGAGTATGCATAGCAGCAGGCCGGAGACCACACGTAGGATAGCCGAAGAGAAACACCTGAAGAAGAACACACCACCCTCGGTCCTGAGCATGCCACACCACCACCACCACAACGCGAACCACCGTCAACCAGACGCAGCAACTGAAGCCGTCACTTGGGTCTCCAAGATGACGCCTCCAAGGAGGTAGTGTTGTCGAGGACACAACACCGCCATCCGATCCGGCAAGCCCGATCTTAGGTTTTCACCCGGAGACCACAAAGCAAAGTATTTTAGGTGCTAGAGCTCCACAACGGCACCTCCCGCAAGGAAAACGACGTCCATAGACGTCGTTGCCGCCGACATCGACTTAGTCGATGCAAGGTTCTCACCCGGAGTTTGAGCACATCCCTACAATAAGACGACAGCCGACCACCACCACCATCGAACCCTTCAAAAGACGAAGAAGCACGACAAGCCGTCGGAGCCAACTGCACCTTGCGGAGACCACCGACAACCAAACGTCAGCACTAGGCGCCAGATCCATCAACGGCCGCCCGAGCGTAGGCCACCGGACGCAGCGCAGGCCACCATGCCCTTCCGAGCACCATGCCGGCAAGGAGCAGAGGAGCCTTGCCGAGGCCAGAGAACCACCATGGTCGGGCTGCAGCCATACATCAGTGTGCCAAGCCGCCACGCGCCGCCACCGCACACCCGTCGGAGACCAAAACCGAAGCGCCACCACGCCAACAGAAAGTAGTGAGATCAAGACCGGCTGCAGCAGAATCGCCACCACCCCCCACCACCTCCACAAGCACCACCATCCATCTCTGCCCCAAGCCGGACGACTATAGGCCGATTGAAGCATCACATCAGCACATCCGCAGTTCAGCCTCGCCACAGCGCCAAAACACCACACCACCGCCACCACTAGCCGGAACGACTGCAGTCCCCCAACCATCGCCCTTGCCGGCCGAAGACCCGCACGGTCAGGATCTGGTTGCCCGAACAGCCTCCACATGGAGCCAGGAGCACTCACGACCATCATGCGAGGAGGGGCGATGCGGGAGCAGCCGGAAGGTGTCGTGCCTGTCGGATTTCGGGTTCCGGCAGACCCTTGAGGTTCGAACACTGGGGTGCGCGCGGAATCTCGCCCTCTACCTACCTGCACCCCGCCGCCTCGCTAGGATCTAAACTACAAAAGGAACAGCACAAGAGACACAGGGTTTATACTAGTTCGGGCCACCATTGTGGTGTAATACCCTACTCTAGTTTGTGGTGTGGTGGATTGCCTCTTGGGCTGATGGTGATGAACAATACAAGGAAGAACAGCCTCGCGAGGGTCTGTTCTTGGCTGGTGCGATGAACTGCTAGGGGGAGTTCAGTCACTTCTCTCTATCTCTCTCGTTTGTTCTCTTGCTACCTTTTTTCCTCCTTCTACCCTGTGGGTGGCTAGCCCTATTTATAGGCAGAGGCCCTGGGCCTCTTCTCAAATATTGAGCGGGAAGGGCGCCAACAATTGGCCATTTTGAAGGGGAACATCTGGTACACTTATCCTGACTAAAGTCGGTCCTCGCTTGTCAAAGGCTCTGGTGATGACGCCGGCTTGGGCTCCACAATGACTTCCTTCCTGCCATTGGACTGGTCTTGGTCTTGTTGCACTGAAATAGACGCCTTTGCTTGATGCTCTCGCCTGCGCTTGCTCCCTTTGCACCAAAGAGGAAAGGAGCACACTGCGCGGGCTGGCGCCCGCCTGGCGCCCGCCTGGCGCCCTTGGTCGTCATGGCTTGCGTCATGGGCACCTCGCGAGGTACCCCGCCTTGATCTCTCCGCCTCCTCGTGAGCCAGCCTGATGAGGCCGTGCCTGAGGAAGCTCCCTATCGTCCGCCCCGCGAGGCTTGGCCCCTCGCGAGGGTCTTGAGCTTGTGTTGATGAAGATGGGCCGTGATGGGCCCCCCTTTGAGCCACGCCGCAGGCCGCATGCAGGAAAGTCTGGGGACCCCCGTTCCCAGAACGCCGACAGTAGCCCCCGGGCCCAAGGCGCACCCGGACTTGGCCGAGCAGAGAGGCGAAGGGACAAGTGCGAAGCGCTGCGGGCCCTAACAGCCTGCGGCCTTGGGCACCGTGTGGCGGTTGATTGGACGTGGGTGCCTTAGCAACCACGCGAGTCGATAAAGGAGCGGCGTCTGCCTAGGCTTTGCTTCCCTTGCTTTCTCTGGTTACTGCTCAGATCCCCTTTCTTGCGCCTCTCCTTCCTGCTCCCAAAATCTTCAGATCTACTTCGACTGCACGCCCTAGCAAGGCATGACGCCTCGCCAGACCCCAGCCGGAGCTTGGTATACGCCTGCCCTGGACTCACCGAACGTGTCGGAGGCGAGCCTTGCCCGGGTGCGCCAGATGGCGGCGGCGCAGGGTATCGACGGGGCGAAGGTGTTCAAGGTCGGCTTCGCCCTCCCGGAGGGCCAAGGGAGCACCTTCTATCTGCTCTTTGTAAGTGCCATTGTTGCCGGTCTGATGCCTCCCTTTTCCGAGTTCTTCTTCTCCGTCCTCCGCCATTACAAGCTACAAGCTCTGCACCTCCACCCGACTCCGTTCTCTCCTCTGGCGATCTTCGCCTACTACTGTGAGGCTCACGTTGGGGTGCAGCCCTCGGTGGCCCTGCGCCACTATTTCTCCCTCCGGACCTCTCGTGGTTCCTCCTCTCGTGTCTGCGAAGCTTGTGCACACGGTAGCTCCATCGCCATTTGAACCCGGGAAGAGGATTGAGGGCTTCAGGAGCAAGTGGGTCTTGGTGGATGTTGGGCGCATCCACCTCGGCTAATCTTGCCCACGGAGCACCCCATACACTCGACGACTGGTCTCGAGTGGAGCTCGTGGATCCCAGTGAGGCGGTGTTGGAGAGGATGGACATGGATCTGAGGCCGGCCCGACATGGCGTGGCTGGCTGACCGTGGCGTCGCCTTTGAGGGAATTCTGGAGCACCACTGCTCCGCCGTCGATACCGCTCCCGATGTGGAGGCCCCACCCGAGCCCTGCGGTCTTGGCCGACGAGGACCTGGCTGCGGTTCTCGAATCCTTGGTTGGGGGCGACGTGGCGAGGTTAGAGGGCGCTCCTACGCCCCTGTTCCTCCGCGACGACTGGGAGCAGGTTGTGCAGTCCATGCCCGTCTTCAACGGGGACGGGCCCATGCCCGCGGAGGCTCCCGAGGAACCGGTGGACATGTCCTCCGGCGACTCCTTCGAGGAGAAGGGAGAAGGGGAGCAGGAAGGAGGGCCCGACTCCGAGGCGACCGACGGAGAGTCGAGGGCTCCCCTCCCTCGGTGCAAGTCCCGCGTTCTCCGCCTCTCCGCGGCGGCAGCGGCAGCGAGGATGATGATGATCAGGGCCGCGGGAGCTTGCTCCCGATCCCGAAGAAGGACAGGACCGGGCTGGTCCCCCGCGGGTCTGCCCCGGCATCGAGGCGATCCGCAGGCGCGCCTCCTGCTCCCGAGCTCCTTGAGGCTGATCCTAGTAGCCGGCTCTCGGGCTTCAAGTATGGCCGGAGGTTGCTCGAGCTTGCGAGCGACGACCAGTAAGTGCTCGATTCCTGTCTCATTTCTTGTTTTGTCGCTGAGGCTTGACATTTGTATCTCTTGGTTAGGCTAGCGCCCGCGGCAAAGAAGCTGAAGGGATCTCCTGAGGTTCCGTCTGGGGCAGCGTCTCCGCCCCTGAAGAAGGTGGCCGTGATGCACGGGCCTCTCCTGCCCGGTCATCCTCGCGAGGCCTGGTGGAGCTGGCTACGGCGAGCTCAGCCCCCATGGCCCAAGCGACTCGTGAGGTGTCCCTGCCTGACGCCACCGCCACAGCTATTGGGGCGCAGCAGGTCCCGCCTCAGGACACCGTGGTTACACTGCCGTCCTCTCCTCCTACTCCACCAACTGTTGTCTCGGACTCCTCCTACCGTTCGATCGTGCTGCTGCCGCCCCGGACGATTCTTGCGAGATCTTTGGGCGCCGACCCTCGTCTCAGTGGCCAGCGCTGGAGCTGGCTTCCATTTGGATTAGCTCGGCGCTTCAATCCGGCGCCGTTGGTCCAGCCTCGACGGCTTACAACGAGGAGAGGCAAGCTGTCCTTGGGGCGCTGCTGCCGCGACGCTGCCTTAGGGGAGGTAGCCGAGGTCGAGGTCGCTGCAAAGGCGCTGGAGAGCGAAGCTCACAGGGCCTGGGACCAGCTCACCAAGGAGGCCCGCCGCCAAGAGCAGGAGGAAGGCATGAAGGCTGGCGAGGTGGCCGTCAAGGATCGGGATGCCAAGCTCAAGAAGCGCCATGAACGCCTAGGCGTCTTTGGAGCAAGTTGGAGGCGAGGAAGGTCGAGCTGGGCGGCAAGGCACGGGTCCTTGCCGAGATCGCGTGGCCTTCACAGATATGGAGGTGAAGGCTCGCACCTTGCTTGAGGAGCTTTATGATAACGGCTGGAGAGCCCGCTGGCTGGCGCGGAGGACGGCCCCGCCAAGCTGCTTCCTTTCTGGTTCGCGCTCTTGAAGATGTCGCCCTTGGCCTTGGCCCTCTGGTGAGCCGAGGCGTGTCTTGTCTTCTGCAGGCGGCGCGAGTCCTCACCCACGTCTACCTTCGCGATCCCAACGTCGACCTCGACAACTGCTGGAGCCAGTGACGGCGAGCTTGCGCTGCCGCTGCTTGAGGCCGTGAAGGGTCGTGCGGAGGCTCTGCTGGGAAGTTCCGACCTTCACACCAAGCAAGCGGGGGCGCCAACCTGCGGCTCCACAAGGTGAACCCGCTCCGCGCAGCTCCACCGCCGACAAGTGACTCCGTTGCGGCTCCTGTTCTGCTTTCGATTCCTGCACATGTATCATACCTCGGGGAGGCGTTTAAACTTGCATTTGGCGTTGTGATAACAGTTATGGACTGTAATATTTGCTTTTGAATTCCTTGAAATTTGCGCTTCCTACTTGCTTATGTTCTCGCCCGTGACCCTTGCGCATACCTCAGCGCCGTTAGCCCGGCCGGAAACCAGGATGGGACCAAGGAGTGAGGGCTACGTGACAAGTTAGGCTCTCGAGTCGCGATTCTCGGAGTCCCCTTGGCGCCGAACAACAAGTAGGGAGGTGAGATGTGGGTGGATCTACCGTTCTCGTCTGCGAGCCCGACCCGCGCATACCTCAACCGCCATTAGCCTTTCGGAACTAAGGAGTGAGGGCTACGTGACCAGTTAGGCTCTGAGTCGCGATGCTCGAGTCCCCTTGACGCTCAAGCGGCCTTCGTACCTTGGCTCCGCTCGGGGAGGGGCCTTGACGAACCAGGCCCGAGGGGCTGGCTGGAGTGGCGTCGCTGGGCGTGACCAGCGCAACCCCGTGCCCAGCCCTCGCGGCACTCCCGAGGGAGGCGTTGCGATGAGGCCGGACACCGAGCTCTGGGCTCCACGAGGTTGATGCAGCCGGGGCCACCCTCGATTGTTTATCACCGACCTGAAAGCATAGCGCTTCCGTATGTGTCACGGGCATAGTTGCTCCTCGGCGGTGTCGTGCCGGTAGCGAACATGGTGCTTCCAGCAGTGCGTGGGAGGGGCTCCCCTCTGGAGGAGCCCAGGCGTGTGCAGCCCATACGACACGTGGCTGGCACGGTAGGGCTGACGAGGTTTATCTGGCACCCGTGAGCCGGTAGCGGGACTCACGGGCCCTACCTCAAGGAGGGTTGCTTTGTGCTTGGGCCTTATCTTGTGATGTGTTCCTGCAGATTTGGTTAGATGCGGCGCTCGTCCTCGGGTCCGGCCCTTGAGCTGGTCTCGGCGTGGCTGGTATGCTGTGTCGCGATGCCGTGGACAAGGCCGAGGGTGAGGGCTGGAGAGCGATGGGAGCCACGAGTCGCGATGCTCGGTACCCCCCTTCAGCGTGCAAGCGGTCGACATGAGCGAAGAGAAGGTGCCATGGATTGACATCAAATAACAAGCATGATGGGTCTGAGCATGACCGAAATAAGCGCAAGAGGATACATGCGGCTGGGCTGGCCTAAGCGACTTGGGGATGATGCAGCCCGGCGCCCCAACAAGGTAAGCTAGGAACAGGAAGTAAAGGGATACACGCCGGGGCGGACCCACGCGACACAGGAATAATGCAGCCACAGGCGCTCGGTGGAAATGAAACTTGAAAGATGTCACTGGTAGCGTTGAAGGCGAAAGGTGTTGATGCAGCAGACTCGGTGGGCTGCGGAGTCGATCCTCACGAGCCCCGGGCCGGGGCCTCGGGAGGCTCGGAGGCGCTGGTGGCTCCTCGTGGACCATCTCCATCTCCGCCCGAGGCTGCGGGCGCTGGCCTCTTGAGCTTCGAGGATGCTCCTCATGAGGCGCTGATGCGTGGCAGCCGTGTTGGCAAGCCGTAAGGCATGCGAGCGTAGGCGTGGGGTGGACCTTGGCGCCCCCGTGAGAGGGGCAGGCGCTCGAGAGGCGGCTCGGTTGAGCCTGGTATGTCGATGCAGACGCGCAGCCCACCATCCTCGCCTGGATGGGGAGCCACGCAGGCAGGCGGCGGTTGCCACTCATGACTCTTGACTCCTGCAGCTCTGAGCGATCTTGGCGGCGAACTCCCGAGGTTTGGCCCTCCTTGCCTTGCTCCTTATTGAGGGAAGCGTGCTTCAAACACGCCTCCAAGTGGTGCCCAAGCGCCTCCCTCGTGACCTTAGCAAGGTCGGTGACCCTCGAGGCCCCGAGCCACTGAGGGGGCGCGCGCGCTTCCTATGCGATAGAAGGAGGTTCCCCAGGCGGCGCGGACCACGAGGGGCCTGCCTCTGAGGGCGGGCGGACGATGTCTTCTTCTTCTTGGGAGTGGTCTCGGGAAGCCTCCACGCTTCCATGATCCGGTCCTCCGGTGATGCGGCTGAAAGGCCCGCTCGAGGAGCACACTACATCTTTCTCCTCGCGAGACCTTTGTGATGACCCGCCACTTCGACATCTTGAGGGCGTTGTAGCCGTGATGGGTTCTGACCATGAACTTGGCGGTGCTGGGTACCCGAGGATGGCGTTGTATGGTAAGCGAATGTGTGCGGCGTCGAAATCGATGAGCTTCGGTGCGGTAGTTGTCGCGTCGCCCGAAGGTGACAGGAGGCGAACCTGCCCGATCGGGACCGTGGAGCCGTCGGTGACCCCGAGAGAAAGGCTTGGTTGGCTGGAGCTGATTGTAAGGCACTTGGAGATTGTTGAGCGTTTCCACGGACGGGGCGTTCAGCCCTGCCCGCCATCGATGAGGGTCTTGGTGACCGCACGTTCGCGATGATTGGGGAGCGAGCATCGGGAGGACTCGGTGTGGCCGCACACTTGAGCTGATCCGCGAGCTGAGCGTGATGGCGCATGCCGACCACGAGGCGTGTGCCTTGAGCTTGGGGAGGACTGCATTCACTTCACAGGCGAACTGCTTGAAGATGCGTTGAGAGGTGGGGCTTGAGCTCCGCCCATGATCTGGCGATTGCGCGGCTCTCGGAAGCCCCAGCCCCTCGTCGATGATGGTCTTCATTTCTCCTTGGCTGCGGTGGCGAGAGGAAGGCCTTGATGTTGCCTTGCAGGCGATCTCGCGAGGCTGATCCTCCGGCCTCCCTCGCGAGGCAGGTCTTGCCAGCGATCCTCGTGAGGTTGGTCACGCCATCCTTGGCGAGACGCCGGTCTTCCCAGCGTCCGCGTTCCTTCCTCCTCCTCGGCCGTAGCCCGGTCGCTGCGGTCGGGACGTCGGCGGTCCTCCTTCTCGCACGGCTCGGAGTTCTTGACATTCGCTGGTGTTGTGGGTGTGGAGGTCGTGGTACCGCATGATGCGGCTGCCCTTGGAAGACTCGGTCGATCTACGCCCGCTTGGTGTCCGGTTACATCGCGAGCACGACAGCCCCTTGCGCTTCACGTCCTTGGCCTTGGATGTCTTCTCTTCGGGTCTGCGGCAGCAGCTCGAGGAGGAGAGGCGCCCTTCCTCGACCTGGCGCGCTTGGTCGCCAAGTTGAACAGCTCAAGGAAGTGCACAGATCTTCATGCATCGCCAGCTCCTCCTTCATCTTGGCGTCGCGCACACCGTCGGAGAAAGGCGGAGATGATGGCCTCCTCGGTCACCTTAGGAATCTCGGCGTGCGTTGTTGAAGCGTTAGGTGTACTACGCAGGGTCTCCCCAGCTGCTGCTTGATGCGGCGCATGTCGCTCACGGCGGGTGGTCGGTCACAGTACCTTGGAAGTTGGCGATGAAGCGAGTCGCATCTCGTCGAGGAGAGATCGTGCGGGGCGAGTTCAGGAGCAGTGCGGGCCCGTCTTTGGCGCCATGGGAAACCAGTTCGCCATGACCTTCTCGTCTCCGTTGGCGGCTTGATGCCCAGCTTCGAGAGCTGGAGGAACTCTTGGTCGGCCGTACCGTCGTAGCGCGAGGCAGGTCTGGCTTGAACTTGCGGGCCACGCGATCTTGCGCGGCTCGGGGTGAAAACACGACATCCAGCTGTGGCCAGGAGCCCTTGGATGACGAAGAGCTTGGTCTTGCGGGTCCCCATGTGCTGCGGCTGGGAGCAGCGCAGGGGTTTTGACGTGCCGGGGCAGGGGCGTGGTCGCGACGAGCTGGAGCGAGGAGCACTCGGGCAGCTTCTTGCGGGCGAGGACCTCTGACAGCTCTGCTCTTGCAGCTTGTTGGCGCCGGACGGAGCGGGTTCCGTCCGAGGACCACAGCGCTTTGGGGCGAGGCACCTTCTTGAGGGGAGGCGGCCGAGGCGCCCCGGGAGCTTCGTCGCCCGCGCAGGACGGGGTTCGGTGCAGCGGGACAGACGGCGCGGGGAGCCCCTACGCGCGCGGACGAAGCTTCAGCGATGCGGTCGAGCCACTCTTCGTAGAGCGTCGTCGGCAGGGCGGTAGCGCAGGAGCTCGTTTGCCACGATGGCGCCTTCGAGCCTCCATGGCGCGCGAACGCAGCAGGCGAAGAACCAGCCGGGCGGCGAGGGTAGCATGCGGCCGTCTTGCCTCACGGAGGATCTTTGGGGCGATGCTTGCTGCTCGTTCCCGCCGGTCGGCGGCGGCGTTAACGGCAAAGCGACGGGAACGACGAAGCGCCCGCCGGCGGAGCCGTCTGAAGCGACGCGGGAAGCGAAGCGGCTCGGCGCTCGGCGCGGGCCCGACGCGTCCGACATGGATGTGGGGTTGACAGAGAACAGGCGGCGGAAGGCAGACAGGCGCACCTACAGGGCGCCAAATGTCGGTTCGGGTTCCGGCAGACCCTTGAGGTTCGAACACTTTGGGGTGCGCGGAATCTCGCCCTCTACCTACCTGCACCCCGCCGCCTCGCTAGGATCTAAACTACGAAAGGAACAGCACAAGAGACACAGTGTTTATACTAGTTCGGGCCACCATTGTGGTGTAATACCCTACTCTAGTTTTGTGGTGTGGTGGATTGCCTCTTGGGCTGATGGTGATGAACAATACAAGGAAGAACAACCTCGTGAGGGTCTGTTCTTGGCTGGTGCAATGAACTGCTAGGGGGAGTTCAATCGCTTCTCTCTATCTCTCTCGTTTGTTCTCTTGCTACCTTTTTTCCTCCTTCTACCCTGTGGGTGGCTAGCCCTATTTATAGGCAGAGGCCCTGGGCCTCTTCCCAAATATTGAGCGGGAAGGGCGCCAACAATTGGCCATTTTGAAGGAGAAAATCTGGTACACTTATCCTGACTAAAGTCGGTCCTCGCTTGTCAAAGGCTCTGGTGATGACGCCGGCTTGGGCTCCACAATGACTTCCTTCCTGCCGTTGGACTGGTCTTGGTCTTGTTGCACCGAAATGGACGCCTTTGCTTGATGCTCTCGCCTGCGCTTGCTCCCTTTGCACCAAAGAGGAAAGGAGGACACTGCTGCGGGTGGCGCCCTTGGCACCCTTGGTCGTCATGGCTTGCGTCATGGGCACCTCATGAGGTACCCGCCTTGATCTCTCCGCCTCGCGAGCCAGCCTGATGAGGCCGTGCTCGAGGAAGCTCTCTGTCGTCCGCCATGAATCTGGCCCCTCCGAGGGTCTTGAGCTTGTGTTGATGAAGATGGGCGTGATGGGCCCCCCTTGAGCCACGCCGCAGGCCGTGGGCAGAGCAAGTCTGGGGACCCCGTTCCCAGAACACCGACAGTGCCTAGGCACGGGCGCCGGCCAACGAGCCGCGCCGTCACCCGCACGCGCTGGCCCAGATCGGGCCTGCACCATCGCCACGCAGATGCAGCCCACCGCACAGCCCCAGCTCCACCTCGCGCCATGGCCGGCGCCCGAGCCGCCCCTCCGCGCGAGGAAGCCGCCGCCGCCCGCCCGCCCCGGCGGCCAGATCTAGCTGACCCGTCGCCTCCTCGCAACAGCAGGCGGCGAGGATCAGCAGATGCGCCCCGCCGCCACCTTCCCTAGAGGCGCGCGGCCTTCTCCAGCTCCCCCTCGAGTGGCGGCGAGACGGGATGGGGGAGGGATGTGGGAGCAGCGGCGCGATGAGGTCCCCAGTCGCCCGGAGGAGGCGCGGCTGGGGGAGTTCCTCGGTCTCAATCCACCTGCACATCGCAACCACATAATCTCATGTGCGTGTGTATCATGCGTTGTGTGCGTGTGTTCTTTTGCTTAGAAAATAATAAAGCTAATCTATTAACAAAATACAGACGGTGTTGATGTCTCATGTGGCTAGGGCTTGCGAGGCTCAAAGTTTTCCTCTCCTCTATCATTCTTTCTTTCTTTCCTCCTTTCACTGACGGGTGGGACCCACGTGGGAAGAGAGAGAACATTGTCACACACTATGTTTGACCGGTTAACTTAGAAAAATACGAAGCTATACGGCAGGTTAGTGACCGTATAATCATCTAAACTTGTATATAGTGACCGTACTAGCCAACTTCTTATGTACAGTGATTAAAGTGAGCTTGCGGCGCAAGTTTGAGTATCGTGGATGAATTTTACTCTTTCTTTTCAACATTAAACCCTTGATGTTTCAGTTTTTGTCAATCTGTTATTGTTCATTGCATGAAGAGTAACTGAGACTTTGACATATGGAATTAGCACAATTCAAAAAGATAACTACACCTTTCCGCTCATACTTCCTCCGTCCGAAAATATTTGTCATCAAAATAAATAAAAAGAGAAGTATCTAGAACTAAAATACGTCTAGACACGTCCCCTTTTATCTATTTTGATGATAAGTATTTCCGGACGAAGGGAGTACAAGTTTGGAATAAAACATGGAGTAGTAATCACTTCCCCGTTTCCGGCCGTAGATCTTGGTTACAAGGTTACTCGTCATCACTCCCCACATGCTACCAATGTAAAACTTGCATGATATTCCTCCGTCTCTCACTTGTGAGTGAGTGACACTTCAACGATCAATATCCGGATCTGCTTATAATATTTTAATGATTGTTACATCTATAAAATTAATGCTCTATCCTAAAATAAGTATCTTAATTTTAATAATATAACTTTATACTAATGTTAGTATAAAATTAAGACACTTATTTTGAAACGGAGGGAGTACTTGGTAGATGTACAATATTAGAGCGGTGATCGTACGCTAATGTTGTTGCTATAGATCACAACCCAGTAACTGGCAACTTGTGCACGGCAATGACAATCAATTATTTTAAATTTTGACTTTTGTAATGAAAGAGCATGAGCTGGAAGATTCTATCTTTATGGTGCTACTCGAGCCAGAAGAGACTCTCCGCATGCAATGCACCTACGTGACTGTGTCCATTAGTCATTACTCCCTCCGTTCCAAAATACTCCCTCCATTCGAAATTACTTATCACAAAAATATATGTATCTAGACGTATTTTAGTTGTAGATACGTCTATTTTTATTCATTTTTAAGACAAGTAATTTAGAACGGAGGGAGTAGATGATTCAATTTTATATTAAAGTTAGTATAAAGTTGAGTCATCCATTTTGGAACGGAGGAAATAGATGAGAGCTGCGAAAGAGAACCAATGCCGCCTGCTCCAGTTGTTGAATTTTTATTTCTGTAATAACATCGATTATTTCAATCTTGTACTGAGCAGTGCCGAGTCAGAACAGCTAAGCAAGTAAGAGTATTTTTGCTGTGTCGTCCGTTGTGCATGTGAACGCCAATTGGACAAACAAAGAATGCATGAGCAAGCACAGCGATCAGCTAATTGTAGTTAATTAAGGTGCATAAACTATTCTATACTATCACTGTCGGTCTACTGCGAAATGCGTAGTAATATATTAAGGCTGGCCATAGTGGGAGTAACATAAGTAATATCATGCACTTGGGACTCACAAACATGCTTATGTGACAGGCAATTAAGGCTAGTCATAGTGGGAAGTAACTTAGAGTAGTAACATGCATATGTTACTAGTCTTTGTTACTACCTTCATAGTGGGTAGTAACATAAGTTTAGTGTCATGCAAGCATTCATTTGTTAGGTTGTAGACACATTTTGCATTGGAGTGCGTTATGTTACAGTATGGCTAGCCTAAGGTTAGCCATAGTGGGAGTAACTTAGGTAGTAACTTAACACATCTCAAGACAATTTTGCTTATGTGGCAAGTATTTAATGAGGAAAGAGGTGCTTGTGGTAACATAATATGTTACTGTAACATAGCGCTTTCCGAGGCAAAATGAGTCTATGAGATAATAAATGAAGCAATCTATGATACTACTACTATGTTACTTTGCACTATGGAGGTAGTAACTTACACTAGTGTCATATGCATGACACTAGTCTAAGTTACTCCCCACTATGACCAGCCTAAGGCTGGTTGTAATGGTAGTATCATAGCTAGTATCATGCATGCCAACTAGGCAATTTTGATGAGGTGTCATAGCATTAAAGGAAGAAAGAGAGGGTGTAATATCATATCATGATACCGTATCATATTAAATGCTATACTACTTTGTGTCATGCATGGCAATAAATAGAGTACTATATGATACTAATATATGATACTATGCATTAGGGAGGTAGTATCATACACTAGTATCATATGCATGATACTAGTATATGATACTCCCCACTACAACCAGCCTAAAGGAGAGAGATGACTATAGTAACATAGGTAGATACCATAACATAATAAATGTGATGCTACTATGTGTCATGCATGGCAATAAATGAGACCATCATGATACTAATCTATAATACTATGTACTATAAAGGTAGTAACGTAGACTAGTAACATATGCATGTTATGCGAACCAACCTGTGGTTGAGATGGTTAGGTGGACAGTGGTATCCTCAACCCACCAGGGTTCAAATCCTGGTGCTCGCATTATTCCTGAATTTATTTCAGGATTTTCGGCGATGCGCTTTCAGTGGGAGGAGACGTTCCCGTCGACGACGAGGCGCTTACGGTGGCTTCGTAAATCTCAAGATGATATGCCGGCTCAGTCTTTCGGAGGTGCTCATAGGGGTAGGGTGTGCGTGTGTGCATTCATAGGGGTGAGTGTATGCGCGTGTATATGAGCGCTTGTGTCTGTACTGATGCTAAAAAAAACATATACATGTTACTAGTCTAAGTTACACCCCACTATGACCAGCCTTAATCTTCATTTGTTAATTTCAAGTGGTCACGTTTACCACTGTATTGCAGCATCCATGTCAGCGAGGCCTCCTATGGGTGAGTAGGAATATTATTGTAGTCGTGGTCATGCATGGAACGGACCGAATTTTTTATTAATAAAAATCAATAATCATGTAAATTACGACAATGGAAAAGGATCTATCTGTTGGGGAACGTAGTAATTTCAAAAATTTTCCTACGATCACGCAAGACCATGGTGATGGCATAGCAACGAGAGGGAAGAGTGTCCGTCCACGCACCTCGTGAACCGAAAGCGAAGCGTTATAACAACGCGGTTGATGTAGTCGACGTCTCCACGATCCGACCGATCCAAGCACCGAGCGCGACGGCACCTCCGAGTTCTGCACACGTTCAGCTCGATGGCGATCCCGGACTCGATCCAGCAAAGTGTCGGGGATGAGTTCCGTCGACGACGGCGTGGTAACGGTGATGATGCTCCACCGACGCAGGCTTCGCCTAAGCTCATGACGATATGACTTCTCCAGCAGAGGCCGCTAAGCTCATGACGATATGACCGAAGTGGAATATGGTGGAAGGGGCACGCTGACACGGCTAAGGAAAGATCCGTAGATCAACTTGTGTCTCAAGGGTGCCCCTGCCCCTGTATATAAAGGAGACAAGGGGAGGTGGCGGCCCTAGAGGCGCACTAGGAGGAGTCCTACTCCCACCGAGTAGGACTCCCCTCCTAGTTGGAGTAGGATTGGGGAGGGGAAAGGAGGAAGGCGCCGCCTCCTTCTCCCTCAAGGCCCATGAGGGCCCATATACCCCAGGGGGTTCCGGTAACCCCTGTTTTCATTCGAACCATTCCAAGTCCAAACATAGGCTTCAATATATCAATCTTTATGTCTCGACCATTTGAGACTCCTCGTCATGTCCGTGATCACATCCGGGACTCCGAACAACCTTCGGTGCATCAATACTTATAAACTCATTATGAACTGTCATCGAAACGTTAAGCGTGCGGACCCTACGGGTTCGAGAACTATGTAGACATGACCTAGAACCATTCTCGGTCAATAACCAATAGCGGAACCTGGATGCCCATATTGGTTCCTACATATTCTACGAAGATCTTTATCGGTCAAACCGCACAACGACATACGTTGTTCCCTTTGTCATCGGTATGTTACTTACCCGAGATTTGATCGTCGGTATCCAATACCTAGTTCAATCTCGTTACCGGTAAGTCTCTTTACTCGTTCCGTAATACATCATCTCACAACTAACTCATTAGTTGTAATGCTTGCAAGGCTTTAGGTGATGTGTATTACCGAGAAGGCCTAGAGATACCTCTCCGACGATCGGAGTGACAAAACCTAATCTCGAAATACGCCAACCCAACAAGTACCTTTGGTGACACCTGTAGTACTCCTTTATAATCACCCAGTTACGTTGTGACGTTTGGTAGTACCCAAAGTGTTCCTCCGTAAGCGGAGTTGCATAATCTCATAGTTACAGGAACATGTATGGGTCATGAAGAAAGCATTAACATACTAAACGATCAAGTGTTAAGCTAACGGAATGGGTCATGTCAATCAGATCATTCAACCAATGATGTGACCTTGTTAATCAAATAACAACTCCTTGTTCATGGTTAGGAAACATAACCATCTTTGATTAACAAGCTAGTCAAGTAGAGGCATACTAGTGACATCTTGTTTGTCTATATATTCACACATGTATTATGTTTCCGGTTAATACAATTCTAGCATGAATAATAAACATTTATCATGATATAAGGAAATAAATAATAACTTTATTATTGCCTCTAGGGCATATTTCCTTGATCTCCCACTTGCACTAGAGTCAATAATCTAGATTACAAAGTAATGATCCTTACACCCATGGAGTCTTGGTGCTGATCATGTTTTGCTCGTGGAAGAGGCTTAGTCAACGGTGCGCAACATTCAGATCCGTATGTATTTTGCAAATCTCTATGTCTCCCACTTGGACTTGGTCCCGAATGGAATTGAAGCGTCTCTTGATGTGCTTGGTCCTCTTGTGAAATCTGGATTCCTTTGCCAAGGCAATTGCACCGATATTGTCACGAGAAGATCTTCATCGGTCCCGATGCACTAGGTATGACACCTAGATCGGAAATGAACTCTTTCATCCAGACTCCTTCATTCGCTGCTTCGAAGCAGCTATGTACTCCGCTTCACATGTAGATCCCGCCACGACGCTTTGTTTAGAACTGCACCAACCGACAGCTCCACCGTTTAATAAAAACACGTATCCGGTTTGCGATTTAGAATCGTCCGGATCGAGTGTCAAAGCTTGTATCGGCGTAACCATTTACGACTAGCTCTTTGTCACCTCCATATCGAGAAACATATCCTTAGTCCTTTTCGGTATTTCAGGATGTTCTTGACCGCTGTCCGATGATCCACTCTGGATTACTTTGGTACCTTCCTGCCAAGCTTACAGCTAAGCATACGTCGTGTCGGTACACAGCATTGCATACATGATAGAGCCTATGGCTGAAGCATAGGAACATCTTTCATTTTCTCTCTATCTTCTGCTTGTGGTCGGGCATTGAGTCGACTCAATCTTACACCTTGTAATACAGGTAAAAACCTTTCTTTGCTGATCCATTTTGAACTTCTTCAAAACTTTATCAAGGTATGTGCTTGTGAAAGTCAATTAAGCGTCTTGATCTATCTCTATAGATCTTGATGCCCAATATGTAAGCAGCTTCACCGAGGTCTTTCATTGAAAAACTTTTATTCAAGTATCCTTTTATGCTATCCAGAAATTCTATATCATTTCCAATCAATAATATGTCGTCCACATATAATATTAGAAATGCTACTGAGCTCCCACTCACTTTCTTGTAAATACAAGCTTCTCCAAAAGTCTGTACAAACCCATATGCTTTGATCACACTATCAAAGCGTTTATTCCAACTCCGAGAGGCTTGCACGGACCATAAATTGATCGTTGGAGCTTGCACACTTTGTTAGCACCCTTTGGATCGACAAAACCTTCTGGTTGCATCATATACAACTCTTCTTCTAGAAATCCATTCAAGAATGCGGTTTTACATCCATTTGCCAAATTTCATAATCATAAAATGCGGCAATTGCTAACATGATTCGGACAGACTTAAGCATCGCCACTGGTGAGAAAGTCTCATCGTAGTCAACCCCTTGAACTTGTCGAAAACCTTTTGCAACAAGTCGAGCTTTGTAGACGATTACATTACCATCGGCGTCAGTCTTCTTCTTAAAGATCCATTTATTTTCAATGGCTTGCCGATCATCGGCAAGTCAACCAAAGTCCATACTTTGTTCTCATACATGGATCCCATCTCAGATTTCATGGCTTCCAGCCATTTTGGAATCTGGGCTCACCATCGCTTCTTCATAGTTCGTAGGTTCGCCATGGTCAAGTAACATGACTTCGAATAGGATTACCGTACCACTCTGGTGCGTATTTTACTCTGGTTGACCTCGAGGTTCAGTAGTAACTTGATCTGAAGCTTCATGATCATCATCATTAGTTTCCTCACTAATTGGTGTGGTTGTCACAGAACCATTTCTTGTGATGAACTACTTTCCAATAAGGGAGTAGATACAGATTATCTCATCAAGTTCTACTTTCCTCCCACTCACTTCTTTCGAGAGAAACTCCTTCTCTAGAAAGGATCCGAATTTAGCAACGAAAATCTTGCCTTCAGATCTGTGATAGAAGGTGTACCCAACATCTCCTTTGGGTATCCTATGAAGACACATTTTTCCGATTTGGGTTCGAGCTTATCTGGTTGAAGTTTCTTCACATAAGCATCGCAGCCCCAAACTTTAAGAAACGACAACTTTGGTTTCTTGCCAAACCATAGTTCATAAGGCGTCGTCTCAGCGGATTTTGACGGTGTCCTATTCAGCGTGAATCGGCCGTCTCTAAAGCATAACCCCAAAATGATAGTGGTAAATCGAAATAGACATCATAGATCGCACCATATCTAGTAAAGTACGATTCGACGTTCGGACACACCATTTCTCGTGGTGTTCGGGTGGCGTGAGTTGCTGAAACTATTCCACAATTTTTCAAATGTAAACCAAACTCGTAACTCAAATATTCTCCTCCACGATCAGATCGTAGAAATTTAATTTTCTTGTTACGATGATTTTCCACTTCACTCTGAAATTCTTTGAACTTTTCAAAGTTTCAGATTTGTGTTTCATTAAGTAGATATACCCATATCTGCTCAAATCATCTGTGAAGGTGAGAAAATAACGATACCCGCCGCGTGCCTCAACATTCATTGGACCACAAACATCGGTATGTATGATTTACAACAAATCAGTTGCACGCTCCATAGTTCCGGAGAGCGGCGTTTTGTCATCTTGCCCATGAGGCACGGTTCGCAAGTACCAAGTGATTCATAATCAAGTGATTCGAAGTCCATCAAGTATGGAGTTTCTTCATGCGTTTTACACCGATATGACCTAAGCGGCGATTGCCACAAATAAGTTGCACTATCATTATCAACTCTGCATCTTTTGGCTTCAACATTATGAATATGTGTATCACTACTGTCGAGATTCAACAAGAATAGACCATTCTTCAAGGGTGCATGACCATAAAAGATATTATTCATATAAATAGAACAACCATTATTCTCTCGATTTAAATGAATAACCGTCTCGCAATAAACAAGATCCAGATATAATGTTCATGCTCAACGCGGCACCAAATAACAATTATTTAGGTCTAAAACTAATCCCGAAGGTAGATGTAGAGATAACGTGCCGACGCGATCACATTGACTTTGGAACCATTTCCCACGCGCGATCGTCACCTCGTCCTTTGCCGATGCTCGTTTATTCCGTAGTCCTGCTTTGAGTTGCAAATATTAGCAACGGAACCAGTATCAAATACCAGGTGCTACTCGAGCTCTAGTAAGGTACACATCAATAACATGTATATCATATATACCTTTGTTCACCTTGCCATCCTTTTATCCGCCAAATACTTGGGGCAGTTCCGCTTCAATGTCCGGTGCTTGCAGTAAAACACTCAGTTTAGGGCTTAGGTCGGACTTGGGTTTCTTCTCTTGATCAGCAACTTTCTTGCTGTTCTTTTTGAAGTTTCCTTCTTCTTCCTTTGCCCTTTTCTTGAAACTAGTGGTCTTGTTGACCATCAACACTTGATGCTCTTTCTTGATTTCTACCTCCGCAGCTTTTAGCATCGCGAAGAGCTCAGAATTGTCTTAGTCATCCCTTGCATATTATAGTTCATCACGAAGCTCTTGTAGCTTGGTGGCGTGATTGGAGAATTCTTTCAATGACACTATCATCCGGAAGATTAACTCCCAGCTGAATTAAGTGATTGTTATACCGGACATTTTGAGTATGTGCTCACCGATGAACTATTCTCCTCCATCTTGCAGCTATAGAACTTATTGGAGACTTCATATCTCTCAATCCGGGCATTTGCTTGAAATATTAACTTCAACTCTGGAACATCTCATATGCTCCATGACGTTCAAAACGTCGTTGAAGACCCGGTTCTAAGCCGTAAAGCATGGCACACTGAACTATAGAGTAGTCATCAGCTTCGCTTTGCGGACGTTCATAACTTCGGCTCGGCATCTGCAAGAGGTTGTCACCCAGCGGTGCTTCCGGGGCGTAATTTTTACGTGCAGCAATGAGGATAATCCTCAAGTTACGGACCCAGTCCGTGTAATTGCTACCATCATCTTTCAACTTTGCTTTCTCAAGGAACGCATTAAAATTCAACGGAACAACAGCACGAGCCATCTATCTACAGTAAACATAGACAAGCAAAACACTATCAGGTACTAAGTTCATGATAAAATTTTAAGTTCAATTAATCATATTAAAAAAACTCCCACTTAGACAGACATCTCTCTAGTCATCTAAGTGATCACGTGATCCATTTAACTAAACCGTGTCCGATCATCACGTGAGACGGAATAGTATCAACGGTGAACATCACTATGTTGATCATATCTATTATATGATTCACGTTCGACCTTTCGGTCTCCGTGTTCCGAGGCCATATCTGTTATATGCTAGGCTCGTCAAGTTTAACCTGAGTATTCGCGTGTGCAACTGTTTTGCACCGTTGTAGATGGACGTAGAACTTATCACACCCGATCATCACGTGGTGTCCAGGTACTCTGAACTTTGGCAGCAGTGCATACTCGAGAGAACACTTCTTGATAATTTTAGTGAGAGATCATCTTATAATGCTACCGTCAATCAAAGCAAGATAAGATGCATAAAGGATAAACATCACATGCAATCAATATAAGTGATATGATATGGTCATCATCATCTTGTGCTTGTGATCTCCATCGCCAAGCACCGTCATGATCACCATCGTCACCGGCGCGACACCTTGATCTCCATCGTAGCATCGTTGTCGTCTCGCCAACTATTGCTTCTCGACTATCGCTACTCCTTAGTGATAAAGTAAAGCAATTACATGGCGTTGCATTTCATACAATAAGCGACAACCATATGGCTCCTGCGATTGCCGATAACTTCGGTTACAAAACATGATCATCTCATACAATAAAATATAGCATCACGTCTTGACCATATCACATCACAACATGCCCTGCAAAAACAAGTTAGGCGTCCTCTACTTTGTTGTTGCAAGTTTTACGTGGCTGCTACGGGCTGAGCAAGAACCGTTCTTACCTACGCATCAAAACCACAGCGATACTTCGTCAAATAGACTCCGTTTAACCTTCTCAAGGACCGGCGTAGCCACACTCAGTTCAACTAAAGTGAGAGAGCAGACACCGCCGGTCACCTTTAAGCAGCGAGTGCTCGGGCGGTGAAACCAGTCTCGCGTAAGCGTCACGCGTAATGTCGGTCCGGGCGCTTCATCTCACAATACCGCTGAACCAAAGTATGACATGCTGGTAGGCAGTATGACTTGTATCGCCCACAACTCACTTGTGTTCTACTCGTGCATATGACATCAACGCATAAAACCAGGCTCGGATGCCTTTGTTGGGGAGCGTAGTAATTTCAAAAATTTCCTACGATCACGCAAGACCATGGTGATGGCATAGCAACGAGAGGAAGAGTGTCCGTCCCGTACCCTCGTGAGACCGAAAGCGGAAGCGTTATAACAACGCGGTTGATGTAGTCGTGCGTCTCCACGATCCGACCGATCCAAGCACCGATCGTCGGCACCTCCGAGTTCTGCACACGTTCAGCTCGATGGCGATCCCGGACTCCGATCCAGCAAAGTGTCGGGATGAGTTCGTCGACGACGGCGTGGTAACGTGATGATGCTCCACCGGCGCAGGGCTTCGCCTAAGCTCCGCTGACGATATGACTTCTCCCGCGCGAGGCTTCGCCTAAGCTCATGACGATATGACTGAAGTGGAATATGGTGGAAGGGGGCACCGCACACGGCTAAGGAAAGATCCGTAGATCAACTTGTGTCTCAAGGGGTGCCCCCTGCCCCTGTATATAAAGGAGACAAGGGGGGAGGTGGCCGGCCCTAGAGGGGGCGCACCAGGGAGGAGTCCTACTCCCACCGGGAGTAGGACTCCCCCCCCTCTCCTAGTTGGAGTAGGATTGGGGAGGGGGAAAGGAGGAAGGGGCGCCGCCCCTCCTTCTCCCTCAAGGCCCATGAGGGCCCATATACCCCCCGGGGGGTTCCGGTAACCCCTGTTTTCATTCGGAACCATTCCGAAGTCCAAACATAGGCTTCCAATATATCAATCTTTATGTCTCGACCATTTCGAGACTCCTCGTCATGTCCGTGATCACATCCGGGACTCCGAACAACCTTCGGTGCATCAATACTTATAAACTCATTATGAACTGTCATCGAAGCGTTAGCGTGCGGACCCTACGGGTTCGAGAACTATGTAGACATGACCTAGAACCATTCTCGGTCAATAACCAATAGCGGAACCTGGATGCCCATATTGGTTCCTACATATTCTCTGAAGATCTTTATCGGTCAAACCGCATAACGACATCGTTGTTCCCTTTGTCATCGGTATGTTACTTACCCGAGATTTGATCGTCGGTATCAATACCTAGTTCAATCTCGTTACGGTAAGTCTCTTTACTCGTTCCGTAATACATCATCTCACAACTAACTCATTAGTTGTAATGCTTGCAAGGCTTTAGGTGATGTGTATTACCGAGAAGGCCTAGAGATACCTCTCCGACGATCGGAGTGACAAAACCTAATCTCGAAATCGCCAACCCAACAAGTACCTTTGGTGACACCTGTAGTACTCCTTTATAATCACCCGATTCGTTGTGACGTTTGGTAGTACCAAAGTGTTCCTCCGTAAGCGGAGTTGCATAATCTCATAGTTACAGGAACATGTATGGGTGAAGAAAGCATTAACATACTAAGCGATCAAGTGTTAAGCTAACGGAATGGGTCATGTCAATCAGATCATTCAACCAATGATGTGACCTTGTTAATCAAATAACAACTCCTTGTTCATGGTTAGGAAACATAACCATCTTTGATTAACAAGCTAGTCAAGTAGAGGCATACTAGTGACATACTGTTTGTCTATATATTCACACATGTATTATGTTTCCGGTTAATACAATTCTAGCATGAATAATAAACATTTATCATGATATAAGGAAATAAATAATAACTTTATTATTGCCTCTAGGGCATATTTCCTTCACTATCCGAATCTGAAAAATAAGAAGGACGCCAAGAAAAACAACGTCCACACATGGACGCTATTGACAACAACGTCCAGGTCTGGACGTCACTAGGAACAACGTCCCAGTTAATGGTTTGACCAACTGCTCTAAAGAGATTAAACCGAGTCATTTTTCTCTAATAGGCGGATGTTCTGTCGCCTGTAAACCCTAGTACGCACGGATTCGTCGCTCCTCGACCTCGCCATGTGCTAACTAGCCTCCAACACTCGACACCTCCGATCATCCCTGCAACCCTATCTCTCGTGTTCCCTTATCACCATTAGGATCCCCCAATCTATCGGGTGGTTGGCTCGTGTGATTTGTGGTAAGGTCGTGTTGCATGGCTGTTGATTCCGGTCTTTGTCCAATTTATTCAATGACTTGTAAGCAAACAATATGTAGATGATTTTGTTTCTATTCATGTGGTGGTATGATTGCAAATATGTTTGTTTAGGATAACTGATAGGTTGCAAAAATTTAACTTTAGATAGTCGGCAGTAGATCAATGTGAGGTCGTGATATTTACTACTTGCATGTTCATGTTAGCAGGTGAAGATACATGTTAACTGTACTGGTATATGTGGATGGTGAAGTGAACCATGGATCTACGGGTGTGTATTATAGTGTTCCTCCAATAGTCACTTTTCAGCAACCGATGAAACCACTTTTGAAGATGTCAAGAGTGAGATATGTCGAGGACTTGGACATGGCGATGGTCAGTACAGCCTGAATATGCAAGCTCGCTTAGATATTGGAGCTCCTGGAACACATTATTTTCAATTATTTCCGATATATGATGAAAGAAGGTGGACCATGATTTTTGAGAAGACCCAAGTTTCAAACAACATGGCAAGTGATAGAGCTATATGTTAACATCACGCCAAATTGAGACATGTTGAGCCAAGTCAATGCTGCAAGCAACATCCCAATAACTTGAAGTCAAGAACGAATGTATGACAGTGCAATGCATTCCTCATTACATGAAACTTTTCTTCGTGCTTGTGATCTTGACATGTCACATGCTCCACCTTCCAGCCATGTTAATGCAACAAATGATTTTCCAACAACTATTGGTGATGACCCATATTATCGAGAGGATACATACCATAACATTCAGTACCTATATAGTTCATTTGCAAGTCAGGAAAAATAGTTGTCATAACACAAACGATGTCTAATAGATGAGGTGAGTAGAATATGATACCAACATTATGTGGCACATCAAATTCATGTGCAGCACACCACTTTGGTCCAAATACAAGGTTATAATCCAAGTCTACTTCTTCATCTTCCTCATCTCCGGGTTCCTCCCCTTTCGGTTTCTCAAAAATATTTTTAGGGCGACCAAGTGGAAAATGGGACCAAGGTCATAACTGTAGCAGCAACAAAGGCCCTGAAATTTCCAATCTTCCCTTCTCAGCCCCCATGCTCAACTGTCTATATAACATAACAAGAACAATTGTCCCCCAATTATAATCTGTTGGTTGCCTTGCATTCACCATAAATTGAAGATACATAGTTGGCACTCCATCTTCAAATGTATCAGTGAACACTGTGGAGCCAAGAATTCTTCACAGTAATATTGTCATCATCTTTTCGCCTTCTATTTTAGTTCATGTGTTGTTCATCTATGGGAATCCCAAGCAACCTCTCGATCAATCCAGGCCATGCTGCATCAGCTTTGCCAACAAGTGGTTTACCATGGATAGGCAACCCCCACAAACAACTCATGTCTTGTAGTGTAACCGTCATTTCTCCTACAGGTACATGAAAACTATTTGTCTCAGGCCACCAACGCTCGACCAATGCTGATATCAAATATTTGTCGACATTAATTTTCTTCATTTTTGCATTTTGATAAAAACCAAAGTTCTCTAAAGCTGCGCTGCATAGAGGATCGACGGAATGCCAGCACGATGACACCGTACATTCAAGCAAATGTTAGGCTGCATTACCAAAATCAGTTTAAGTCAACCACTAAGTGCAACAACCCACATGGAAATTCAACAAATACTCACATTTTCCCACGCTTTGGATATTTTATGTTGGCTGTCAGGCATCCACAATAAATCACTGAAACACCCACTTGTATTCATTTCAGTGCCCTGTTACAAGATAAAAGGAACATTTAAGTAGTTGGCGTGAAATACCACGTCAATCAGTTGCATTTATTCTTCAAAATACCCCACTAGATAAACCTCAATAATCGTATTCTCTCAGTAAGACATGTGTTTATGAAACCATTGAAAATCATTAAAGCTCTAGCATCAAGAATATCAATCAATTACTCTCAATTGTTTTCAGGTGCCAGGTTACAGTCATGAAACTTCAGGAATAGACATTATTTTTGTTTGATGCAGTATCAATATCAATCAGAAGAGGAGACAAATACCAATCATTAAACAGGTGGGATTGGCTACCATCTACTGTAGTGTGCCATTCAATTGGAGATCAGGAAGTACATATACCAGTTTCACAGAAATATTACTGTGCCTACCTGTGGTGTGCCCCGGCGGACGACGATTGATGCTGCAAGCAATGCTGGGACGAGGAACGGTCCATATGTGGAGGCCGCGGTGGAGAGACGAGAGAGGGGCCGTCACCTCTGTCGGACTCGCCGCCGCGGTGGCGCAACCTAGTTTGACTGTCAAGAGTTCGACAAGGGGATGAGGCAGAGGTGGTGCGAGAGGGGATGATGTCCCAGGAGGCGACCTTGAGGAGATGAGCGAGAGATGAGGTGGAGGGCGGGGGCAGCCGTGGAGAGGTGATCGAGGGGATGCGAGGCGAAGGGCAGCGGCGACGACCGTGAAGAGGCGGCAAGGGAATGACAACCCCAAACCAGAGTCAACGGCTCGTGGATTGCTAGTGAATCCACCCTAATGATGGACGGGATTGATACTAGCGTCCACACATGGACGCTGCTTGTGCTAGCGTCCGCACCTGGACGTTGTAATGCCCAACGTCCTTACTATTTCTCAAATTTATAGTTATACTTTCCTAGTTTCATAATTACTTAATTATTAATTATTATTAATAAAAATTCCGGTGGAACGGAGACTCAACGGCATCAAAGGCTGGATAATCCATAGTCCTACCGAAGATTTCCATTGGATTTTCCATTCATCTAAAAACATCAAGCACACAGATATACAGTCTACAGAAGACAACTTTTTTTTCTCGAGAAATATCTTAAAACAAACACAAGTCAAAGAATTTCTACTCAGAGCTAAGCTAATCCCGATCACAACTTGGTCTTGAATGGCACATAGTTCTTGAGCGACTGGGTGATCCCCTGGATGGAGGCGACGGTGACGGCGACGGTGACCACGAAGCACGCGAAGCTCAGGGCCTGCAGCGCCACCCACTTCCCGGAGTACTTCTTCATCTTGCTCTGCGAGATGTACATCTCCACGGGGAAGTAGACGGTGAGCGGCCAGAAGCCGAGCGCGCCGAGCAGGCCGAGGATGTCGTTGAAGAATGGCAGCGAGATGGCCAGCACCGTGCTCACGATCACGAACGCCGTCCTCCACACCAGCCGGAACATGTTGAGGCTGAACTTGCCCGAGAAGGGGTGGTACTGCCGGACGACGAACTCCGAGTCTGGCCACCGCCCCGCCGCCCAGCTCTCCACGGCGGCGTAGATGGGCTGGCAGTAGACCTGGTAGGCGCCGACGAGGTGCACCACGATGCACACGTTGGCGAAGTCGATGAGCCAGTAGGGCTCGTAGAAGCCGAAGCCGGTGAGCATGTTGCCCGGCGCGTCGTTGCCGAAGGCCGAGTAGCCGAGGCAGCCGCAGAGCATGTAGAAGGCCGTGGTGGTGGAGACCCCCATCAGGTTCGCCTTCCTCATCGTCTTGTTCTCGGCCGGTGGCGCCTTCACCGTGTCCTGCACCATCAATTTCGTTCCGCATACATAGACGCCATTAGCGACCGTGACTTAATTAGGAGCACAAACTACAAGCATGTACAGAATCTTTGTGACATTCATACCTGGATTTCTATAAGAACCATAGAGTACGAGTAGGCGAAGGCGATGTTGCCGAGCGCTTGCAATGTCAGCCATATCTTCTGGGCCGAAGTGACGTCCACCCCGATTTGAGTGCCACCGATGGTTGTCTTGCCAGTAGGACCTGCCAATTGCCAATTAGATCAAACACATGCCGACACAAAGTTACACCGGGCAAGAGAGAACGGGCTAATGTATTGATCTCTTGGACTCTTGGTGGGAGGGTTCTTGATCCTAGCTACCTGTTATGGTCTGTGCCAAGGAGAGGCCGACGCCGATGGTGGCGTAGGAGAAGGACATGACGGCGGCGAGGATCGACAGCCAGGCCATCTCGTGGAGGTTGGGGAGCTGGGAGAAGACGATCTGGGAGATCCCGAACACGACCATGTACATGGTGGTGTACACGCCGCAGTCGGCCGAGTGGCCTTTGCTGTGGAAGCAGTTGGCCTTGTACAGAGCCCTGTTGGATCATCCCCAAAACCACAAAACAGTGAGATCAACAGATCATCATGAACGGCATAGTACCATGAATTAACTTAACTGAAAATTACTGCATCAGAGCAAGGTCGTCTGACTTACGCGGCACTGATGGATGCCGTAATGGTGTACCCGATCGCAGTCCCTACGAGATTGACGTACTGACAGAGGCCGCAAAACCACACCTGCCCTTTACCTGCACACATGATCGAGCAGGTAAACAAACAAGATGATGTAAACATCGCCTGAAACTCGCGGAGAATTTAATGGTGTGCTCACGCAACAGGCGTGGGGTGCGTACCTAGGAGGGACCCGACGGCGTCCATGTAGGTGTAGTTCCTCTTGCCGGTGACGGCGTCTTCGCTGCGGTAGCAGTCGCCGAGGAGCACGGAGGTGTAGTAGGTGATGAGGGCGAAGAGCAGGAGCGTGACCGGGCCGGCGACCCAGCCCAGCTGCGCCACGGACCAGGGCAGCGACAGCACGCCGGAGCCGATCACCGCCGTGATCACGTGCGCGCTCGCCGTCCACACCGTCCCTGCCCAACCAAACCCGCGGCCGGCTCAGCCAAGAAAGCCAAGATTGATGTGGAGAAGGAGGGAGATGGATCGGTTTGGCTTGCCTGTCCGCCTGGGCTTGCCGTCGTCGTCGAGGGAGTCGTCGGCGGCGATGACCCGCCGCCGAGGGTCGCCCGCCGCCGCTGGAAGCCCCCCGATCTCGACATCGCCGACGCCGCTGCCGACCCGGGCCATCGTCTGCGCTGGACTGGTGCTGCGTGCGAACAGGTAGCGATCGATGCGCCAGGCGGTCTTATAACGCAACGATTTACTCCTTTGGATGGATGGAATCGGCCCAGTTGCCAAAACCGGCTGGCATATACTGTATTGGTTTGCGCCGAATCCAGACAGATTCACAGGAGACGTGCCCAACTTGGGCACTTGTTTTAAGTTCTTTCGGTTTCGAACCTGCTCGTGATCAACGTTGGTTACACGCATTTGTTTCTAAAATGGAAATTTGATTGGTTTATCCCGGAATTCCGTTGCACTTGTTTTAAGTTCTTTCGGTTTCGAACCTGCTCGTGATCAACGTTGGTTACACGCATTTGTTTCTAAAATGGAAATTTGATTGGTTTATCCCGGAATTCCGTTGTTAGTTAGTTAGAGCCACGCCAGCCACGCCTTCGGGTCTCTAAAAGAGCCGTGTGGGGAACGCAATCAAAGAGACGAAGGAGGAATCTTATGATACTACCGTTTTTGTTAGTACTCCGTATATACAGTATATCTGAAGAGTCAAAAAATAGAAAATATGTCTGCATCAAATGCTAGCTCAACGGAGAAGATGCCATGTCTCCATCCCAGAGTCCGCGGGCTACATCCTCTGCATGCTTAGCTCACGAACAACCGCTTGGAGGAGCAAGAGTTGACTCCGCCAACGCGCGGCCACTGTCTGCGATGTGAACCCAGACCGGCTGACAGCAAGTACTACTACAATTAACTAGTCTTGATGTACCACCCAAAAAAAACCTAGTCTTATGTACGTCGCGTGCACGTAGCGTCGCTAATCGCGTGCTCTCCAAATGCATCCACACTCATGTTGCTCCGCGCTGACTTTTGCTATTTGCCGACATGTTTAGTTGCGCATTTGCGCTTGTGTCGATTGTGTGTATTCTAATCATACCAAATCAATAAAATTCACCCTCTATTAAAAAAATACGCCTCACAAATAAAAGCCGGGTTCCGCTATTCTATACCAATATAAGAGGACTCGACAGCCATCAAATTGTGTCCATTCAACAACGTATCTCTACTTCTAAAAGAGAAGTTTATTTTTGTCTGGCTTTTTTTCGTTCGGTTTTTGTCTCACCTCCCGCCACCCCTTCTCACTGAATTTTTTCCTCTCATTAAAATACCAAATCTCACTAAAGGGTGACATCTTGTTTTGTGCTTGCTTTGACAGGTGCTACTATCACGTAAATATCTTCTATAACACTAAGCTCCCTAGTTTTAAAGAGCCTACATTTAATTGAGATCACCAATTAGAATTGGGTCATCCGATTTTGACCAGATCAACAATTTCTCACGGCTCTCTCGCTCAGTTCTTTTATATTATACACTATGCTTCCTAAATTTTAAAGGCTCAAAATTAATTGAGATATTCAATTTAAAATTATGTCATTCGATTTTGGTCGAATCAACAATTTCTCAAACTCTCCCATACAATTCTTTTAATTCACTATGTTCCTTAATCTTGAAGCTCTTTCATTCAATTGAGGTATTTAATTTTGGATTTAGTTTACGATTTTGATTGGGCCAACGATTTTTCAAATTAATCAGCAACAACTGGCCTATAAAAACATATCAATACAGCGCACCCTCCCACCATCAAGAAAAAAGAAACGCCACCATATGATATTGTAATACCAGTATAGTATATGCAATCACAGACACATAAATTTCCCACATAAATATATGTTAGTTAATGGATAAATCAACGCATTATAAATCAAAACGAGAAATCTTATGATACGTTTTTTGTTTGTTTCATATTTAAAAGATTAGAATGATCGGATGACTTGATTATATCTACAAAGAGTCAAAAAATAGAATAGATGAGTACATCTGACTAGTCTGATGCGTTGACAAAAATGCTGGCTCAACCGGAGAAGATGCGGCCCACCATATAGTGACATGCATGCGAGTCATCATCACAAAATCCGCAGGCTACATCACCTTCACGACTTTGGCAAATCCGGGCTCCTATACGCGCGTGTCCGCCCGCCGCCCCTCATATGTTACGCCGCACATTCACATCCCTCAAATGTCGATTATCAAATGCAATTCATGTTGGGGAATGTAGTATTTTAAAATTTTCCTACGATCACGCAAGATCTATCTAGGAGAAGCATAACAACGAGCGGGAAGAGTGTGTCTACGTACCTTCGTAGACCGAAAGCGTAAGTGTTTAAGTAACGCGGTTGATGTAGTCGAACGTCTTCGCGATCCAACCGATCAAGTACCGAACGCACGGCACCTCCGCGATCTGCACACGTTCAGCTTGGTGACGTCCCTCGAAATCTAGATCCAGCTGAGGCCGAGGGAGAGTTTCGTCAGCACAATGGCGTGGTGAGGGTGATGATGAAGTTACTGACGCAGGGCTTCGCCTAAGCACTACGATAATATGATCGAGGTGGAAATCTGTGGAGGGGGGCACCGCACACGGCTAAGAAATCAACTTGTGTGTCTATGGGGTGCCCCCCTCCCCGTATATAAAGGAGGGGAGGGAGGGGGCCGGCCGGCCTCATGGGGCGCTGCCCAAGGGGGGAATCCTACCCTAATAGGAGTAGGTTCCCCTTCCTACTCAACTAGGAGGGAAGGAAGAGGAAGAGGGAGAAGAAAGCCCCCCCAATTCGGATTGGGCATGGGCGTGCGCGCCTCCACCTGGCTGCCTCCTCCTCTCTTCTACTAAAGCCCATGAAGGCCCATTAACTTCGGGGTTCAGTAACCCGGTACTCCGGAAAATGTCCGAACCTATCCGATACCTTTCCGGTGTCCAAACATAACCTTCCAATATATCAATCTTTATGTCTCGACCAATTCAAGACTCCTCGTCATGTCCGTGATCACATCCGGGGCTCCTAAAAACCTTCGGTACATCAAATCACATAACTCACAATACATATCGTCATCGAACGTTAAGCCGGACACTATGGGTTCGAGAACTATGTAGACATGACCGAGACTCATCTCCGGTCAATAACCAATAGCGGAACCTGGATGCACATATTGGTTCCTACATATTCTATGAAGATCTTTATCGGTCAAACCACATAACAACATACGTTGTTCCCTTTGTCATCGATATGTTAATTGCCCGAGATTCGATCGTCGGTATCACCATACTTAGTTCAATCTCGTTACCGGCAAGTCTCTTTACTCGTTCCGTAATGCATCATCCCGTAACTAACTCATTAATCACATTGCTTGCAAGGCTTATAGTGATGTGCATTACCGAGAAGGCCCAGAGATACCTCTCCGACAATTGGAGTGACAAATCCTAATCTTGATCTATGCCAACTCAACAAACACCATCGGAGACACCTGTAGAGCATCTTATAATCACCCAGTTACGTTGTGACGTTTGATAGCACACAAGGTGTTCCTCTGGTATTCGAGAATTGCATAATCTCATAGTCAGAGGAACATGTATAAGTCATGAAGAAAGCAGTAGCAATAAAGCTGAATGATCGATATGCTAAGCTAACGGATGGGTCTTGTCCATCACATCATTATCCTAATGTTGTGATCTCGTTCATCAAATGACAACACATGTCTATGGTCAGGAAACATGACCATCTTTGATAAACAAGCTAGTCAAGTAGAGGCATACTCGGGACACACTGTTTTGTCTATGTATCCACACATGTATCAAGTTTCCGGTTAATACAATTCTAGCATGAATAATAAACATTTATCATGATATAAGGAAATAAAAAAATAATTTTATTATTGCCTCTAGGGCATATTTCCTTCAGTCTCCCACTTGCACACATCTTTATGTGATTAGCTCACATCGCCATGTGACTAACAACCAAAGGGTTTACTAGAGTCAATAATCTAGTTCACATCGCTATGTGATTAACAACCAAAGAGTACTAAGGTGTGATCATGTTTTGCTTGTGAGAGAAGTTTAGTCAACGAGTCTGCCACATTCAGAGCCGTATGTATTTTGCAAATTTTCTATGTCTACAATGCTCTACACGGAGGTACTCTAGCCAATTGCTCCCACTTTCAATATGTATCCAGATTGAGACTTAGAGTCATCTGGATCAGTGTCAAAGCTTGCATCGACGTAACCCATTACGACGAACTTTTTGTCACCTCCATAACCGAGAAACATATCCTTATTCCACTAAGGATAATTTTGACCGCTGTCCAGTGGTCTACTCCTGGATCACTATTGTACTCTCTTGCCAAACTCATGGTGAGGTACACAATAGGTCTGGTACACAACATAGCATACTTTATAGAACCTATGACTAAGGCATAGAGAATGACTTTTCATTCTCTTTCTATTTTCTGCCGTGGTCGGGTTTTGAGTCTTACTCAACTTCACACCTTGCAACATAGGCAATAACTCCTTCTTTGACTGTTCCATTTTGAACTACTTCAAAATCTTGTCAAGGTATATACTCATTGAAAAATCTTATCAAGCGTCTTGATCTATCTCTATAGATCTTGATGCTTAATATGTAAGCAGCTTCACCAAGGTCTATCTTTGAAAAACTCCTTTCAAACACTCCTTTATGCTTTCCAGAAAAATCTACATCATTTCTTATCAACAATATGTCATGCACATATACTTTATCAGAAAGGCTGTAGTGCTCCCACTCACTTTCTTGTAAATACAGGCTTCACCGCAAGTCCGTATAAAAGTATATGCTTTGATCAACTCATCAAAGCGTATATGCCAACTCTGAGATGCTTGCACCAGTCCATAAATGGATCGCTGGAGCTTGCACACTTTGTTAGCACCTTTTGGATGGACAAAACCTTATGGTTGCATCATATACAATTCTTCTTTAAGATATCCATTAAGGAATGCAGTTTTGACATCCATTTGCCAAATTTCATAATCATACAATGCGGCAATTGCTAACATGATTCGGACGGACTTAAGCATCGCTATGGGTGAGAAGGTCTCATCGTAGTGAACTCCTTGAACTTGTCGAAAACCTTTCACGACAAGTCGAGCTTTGTACACAGTAACATTACCGTCAGCGTCAGTCTTCTTCTTGAAGATCCATTTATTCTCTATGGCTTGCCGGTCATCGGGCAAGTCAGCCAAAGTCCACACTTTGTTCTCATACACGGATCCCATCTCAGATTTCATGGCCTCAAGACATTTTGCGGAATCTGGGCTCATCATTGCTTCCTCATAGTTCGTAGGTTCGTCATGGTCAAGTAACATGACCTCCAGAATAGGATTACCGTACCACTTTGGTGCAGACCGTACTCTGGTTGACCTACGAGGTTCGGTAGTAACTTGATCTGAAGTTTCATGGTCATCATCATTAACTTCCTCACTAATTGGTGTAGGCATCACTGGAACTGATTTCTGTGATGAACCATTTTCCAATTCGAGAGAAGGTACAACTACCTCATCAAGTTCTACTCTCCTCCCACTCACTTCTTTCGAGAGAAACTCCTTCTTTAGAAAGGATCCATTCTTAGCAACAAATATCTTGCCTTCGGATCTGTGATAGAAGGTGTACCCAACAATTTCTTTTTGGGTATCCTATGAAGACGCATTTCTCCGATTTGGGTTCGAGCTTATCAGGTTGAAGCTTTTTCACACAAGCATCGCAGCCCCAAACTTTAAGAAATGATAGCTTAGGTTTCTTGCCAAACCACATACGGTGTCGTCTCAACGGATTTAGATGGTGCCCTATTTAACATGAATGTAGCAGTCTCTGATGCATAACCCAAAAACGATAGTGGTAAATCGGTAAGAGACATCATAGATCGCACTATATCTAATAAAATACGGTTATGACGTTCGGACACACCATTACGCTGTGGTGTTCCAGGTGGCGTGAGTTGTGAAACTATTCCACATTGTTTTAAATGAAAGCCAAACTCGTAACTCAAATATTTACCTCCATGATCAGATCGTAGAAATTTTATTTTCTTATTACGATGATTTTCTACTTCACTCTGAAATTCATTGAACTTTTCAAATGTTTCAGACTTATGTTTCATCAAGTAGATATACCCATATCTGTTCAAATCATCTGTGAAGGTTAGAAAATAACGATACATGCCGTGAGCCTCAACACTCATCGGACCGCATACATCAGTATTTATTATTTCCAGTAAGTAAGTGGCTTGCTCCATTGTTTCGGAGAACATAAGTTTTAGTCATCTTTCCCATGAGGCATGGTTCGCAAGCATCAAGTGATTCATAATCATGTGATTCTAAAAGCCCATCAGCATGGAGTTTCTTCATGTGCTTTACACCAATATAACCTAAATGGCAGTACCAGAAATAAGTTGCATTATCATTATTAACTTTGCATCTTTTGTCTTCAATATTATGAATATGTGTATCACTACGATCGAGATTCAACAAACCATTCACATTGGGTGTATGACCATTGAAGGTTTTATTCATGTAAACAGAACAACAATTATTCTTTGACTTAAATGAATAACCATATTGCAATAAACATGATCCAATCATGCTCAACGCAAACACCAAATAACATTTATTTAGGTTCAACACTAATCCCGAAGGTACAAGGAGTATGCGATGGTGATCTTATCAACCTTGGAATCACTTCCAACACATCGTTACCTCGCCCTCAACTAGTCTCTGTTCATTTTGTAACTCCTGTTTTGAGTTACTAATCTTAGCAACTAAACCGGTATCAAATACCTTGTGGTTACTATGAACACTAGTAAAGTACACATCAATAACATGTATATCAAATATACCTTTGTTCACTTTGCCATCCTTCTTATCCGACAAGTATTTGGGGTAGTTCCGCTTCTAGTGACTATTCCCTTTGCAGTAGAAGCACTCAGTTACAGGCTTAGGTCTAGCTTTGGGCTTCTTCACGGGAGTGGCAACTTGCTTGCCATTCTTCTTGAAGTTTCCTTTCCTTCCCTTGCCCTTTTACTTGAAACTAGTCGTCTTTTCAACCATCAACACTTGATGCTTTTTCTTGATTTCTACCTTCATCGATTTCAGCATCGCGAAGAGCTTGGGAATAGTTTCCGTTATCCCTTGCATATTATAGTTCATCACGAAGTTCTAGTAACTCAGTGATAGTGACTAGAGAACTCTGTCAATCACTATCTTATCTGGAAGATTAACTCCCACTTGTTTCAAGTGATTGTAGTACTCAGACATTCTGAGCACATGCTCACTAGCTGAGATATTCTCCTCCATCTTGTAGGCAAAGTACTTTGTCAG